>CM035840.1:205345976-205945976 GCA_020510985.1 Pholidichthys leucotaenia
GAACAACAAACCCTGGATCAACCCTGAGATAAAAACACTTCTGAGAGAGAAGAAGAGGATCTTCAGGTCGGGGAACAGGGAGATGCTGAAGTCCGTACAGAGGGAGCTGAGGAGGAAGATCAGAGAAGGCAAGGACAGCTTCAGGAAGAAGATGGAGAACAAGCTGCAACAGAGCGACATCAACGGGGTCTGGAGAAACCTTAAAACCATCTCTGGGCTCCAGATTACCTCCCCCCCAGGCCATGGGGGGCAGGGAGTGGGCGAACAATCTGAACCTGTTTTTTAATAGGTTTGACCAACCTCCCTCCCCCCGACTGCACAACCACTGCTGCCTCTAAAGTCATTGAGACCTGCTGTCCACACCCCACTCCACCAACACCCCCCACTCCTAGCACACAGCCCCTCAACCTGACCCTCGCTAAGACCCAGGTGAGGACGGAGCTGAGGAAGATCAAGGCGAAGAAGGCCTCAGGACCGGATGACATCAGCGCAAAGCTCCTCAAGTCCTGTGCAGACCAGCTGTGTGGGATTGTGGAGCACATCTTCAACCTGAGTCTGAAGTTGGGGAGGGTACCACAGTTGTGGAAAACATCTTGTGTGGTACCTGTACCAAAGACTTCCCACCCCAAAGATCTGAACAGCTACAGACCAGTGGCCCTGACGTCTCACTTGATGAAGACCCTGGAGAGACTGCTCCTTGCTCACCTCCGCCCCCTGGTGGGACCAGCGATGGATCCACTCCAGTTTGCCTACCAGCATGGCATTGGGGTGGAGGATGCAGTGATCTTCCTCCTTCAATCTGTCCCACCTGGAGAAGCCCAGGAATGCGGTGAGGATCATGTTCTTTGACTTCTCCAGTGCTTTCAACACCATCCAACCGATGATCCTGAAGGACAAGCTGCTGTGCGCAGGGGTGGACCAGCACCTGTCATCATGGATCCTGGACTACCTCACTAACCAGCCACAGTTTGTGAAAACCCGAGATTGTGTGTTTGACACGATCATCGGTAGCACGGGGGCCCCCCAGGGAACGGTTTTGGCTCCCTTCCTGTTCACCCTTTATACTGCAGACTTCTCACACAACACAACACACTGCCATCTACACAAGTTCTCTGACGACTCTGCGATCGTCGGCCTCATCTCCAATGGAGATGAAGCTGAGTACAGAGGACTTATCCAGGACTTCGTGGACTGGTGCCATCGGAACTGTCTCCAGATCAACGCGAGGAAAACTAAAGAGCTGGTGGTGGACTGCTGCAGGCAAGGACAACCCCTCACAGCACCAGTAAACATACAGGGAACGGATATTGAGATGGGGACATCCTACCCACATACCACACATAGCTATGGTAAAGATTTTCAATTTGAAACGGCATTATGAGAGCAAGCATTGAGCAGATGTTTCCTCAAAATTCAGAGGTAAGAACAACAACAAAAAAAAATGCACTGAAATAGTCATATCAATTTGCAAACAGGATTCTTATTACATCTATGACACAACAACAAAAAGCAACAGAGTTGTGAAAGTCTGTTCTGAAAATGGCTGCCTTCACCAGCACCTCCCACAGTAGAACAGCCTGGTGACATGGATGGGGATCCAGAGGGGACAATTTTTTTTCTTTAAAATTTGCAGCTTTTCTCAAATTTGTAACATTTTCTCATTAATTTACTACATTTATTTATAAATGTAAAACTTTTTTGTTGTAAATTTGCCTTTTTCCCTCATAAATCTGCTGTTTTTGCATCTTGATTTGTATTTTTTTTTTTTTATTTAAGTTTTTGTAAAGGGTATACAGGTCATTACAGCATTGCATTGTTTACATTTTCATCACATGTTCCCTTATTTTTTGCTATTTGACAACATTGGTAGGATAGTTATTACAACAACCCCCCCTTTTTTTTTAAAGTGAAAGAAAAAGTTAAGTTAAGGAGAATTAAATAAAAAACAAACAAACAAACAAATAAACAGACAGAACGTCAAAAAACAAACAAACAGAAAATTAAGTAATTAAAAGTAAAAGAGCAACTGAGTAGCTTTGGAACAAAGAGCGGGACCATTATTGAAATGGTATTTGTCAAAGATTAGTTCTAATGGAAGACACATATGCGATCCAGGGTTGCCAAAAGTTTATGAACCCATCCATGTCCTGTCTCAGTGCGAATGTCAACTTTTCCATCGAGTAAATGTCTTGAATCATGTTAATCCAATCTTCAGGTGTAGGACAGTCCTTCAGCATCCATTTTTTAGTTAGGGCTTTTTTACTTGCCAATATTAAAACATTGAATCAGTATTTATCTCCTCGTCTTTCCAGTGAGTCCGGTAGTAAACCCAAATACAAAGTTACAAAAGAAAAGGGAACTGTTATTTTGAATATTTTCCCCAATATTGTCTGTACGTTGGACCAATATTGGTGGATAGCTGGGCATGACCAAAACACATGAAAATGATTTGCAGTCTTTTCACCACACAAGCGCCAACAGTTCAACCCCTTATGGGTAAATTTGTTTTGTGCAGGTGTTCTGAAAAATCTTACCAAGTTTTTCCATCCAAATTCTCTCCACTGCAGGGATGAGGTACTTTTCCATTGCTGTTTATTTAGCTTTTCCCATATTTCCAATTGTAAAGTGAAATTCCCCTCTTTTTCCCATCTCTCTTTTATATACGATGTGTTGTCTCCTTTTAAGTCTTGAAGACCTTGGTATATTTTAGAAATGTATCCGATCCCTGGGATCCCTTTATATGCCATTAAGAAGACCATCAGAACACCTGACTGGGCTCTTTCCAAATCCTCCTTTTTAAGTATATTGTTTATGTGGTGTCTAAGCTGAAAGAACCTGTAAAGATCTTGAATTATTAGACCTTGTTTTTTCAAATCTTCAAAACTTCATAAAGTTTGCCCCTTAAAAAAATCGTAATATTTTATCAGCCCTTTCTCTTTCCACTCTTTAAATCTAGTGTCTGTTTTATTGGGGGTAAAGTCTTGATCATAGGCAATCCATTGCAGAAGTCGATATGGCTCTTTAGCTTGATTCTCTCTGACTATCTTAAACCAAATTTTTAGCGGGGTCTCTATCCACGGGTTAGTGTTATTCAGGAGTTTAGTTAAGGCATTGTTCCCTATTATCGCCTGTAGGGGGATGTCACTTGTTATTTGACATTCCATCTCCTTCCATTGTGCAGTGTAGACTGGGTTACATATCTCTACTAAAGTTTTAATTTTGCAGCTATAAAATAGTCCCTGATATTTGGCAGTGCGAGCCCACCTTTGTCTTTGTTTAGCTGTAGGGTTCTATATCTGATTCTAGGTCTCTTACCCTGCCATATGAATCTTGAGATCCTTCTGTCCAGTTCCTGCCATGTTTTTTTGGGAGGTTCTACCGGTATTGTTTGGAAAAGGTATAGAAGACGTGGAAGTATATTCATTTTGACTGCTTCAATTCTTTGTGCGGTACCTAAGAATGGTATCATATTCCATCTTGCTAGGTCAGATTTTATTTTTGTCACCAGTGGATCATAGTTTAGTGTTATAATTTTGTCGAGTTGTTTCGGGATATTGACCCCCAGATATTTCATAGATTCCAACTCCCAGTTAGTTTTGAGTTCATTTAGTGAAAAATGATTTGGGTCATAGTTGAATGTTAAAACTTGGGTTTTATGCATGTTTAATTTGTACCCTGATAAATCTCCATAGTCTGAAAAAACTGAGATTAGTTCTGGTAGAGAAGTGTCTGGCTGCCCTAGGTATATTAAAATGTCATCAGCAAGGAGTGCTATTTTATGTTCTTTCTGACCAAGTGTAATGCCTTGAATTTCTTGATTTTGTCTTATCCATTGGCTCAGAGGTTCTATGAAGATTGCAAAGAGCAGTGGAGACAGGGGGCAGCCTTGACGACATCCTCTTTCCAGCTCAAAAGATGATGATAAATTACCGTTAATCCTTATTTTAGCTGTTGGTTTTTTATATAATGCCTGTATAGTTCTAATGAAGTTGTTATGAAAATTGAAACTGGATAAGATTTTATAGAGGAAAGACCAGTCAACCGAATCGAATGCTTTTTCAGCATCTAATCCCAATATGACTGCATTTAAGTTATATTTTTTTATATGATGAATTATGTGTAAAGTACGTCTAATGTTGTCTTGTGTCTGTCTTTGTCTTATAAAACCTGTTTGGTCTAAGTGAATTAAGTCTGTCAGTATGTTTTCTAACCTTTTGGCAAGGATAGTGGTAAAAAGCTTATAGTCCTGATTTAATACACTGATTGGTCTGTAGTTGGAGCATTCTAGTTTATCCTTTTCAGGTTTAGGTATAACTGCAATGGCCCCTTCTCTCCAGGAGGGGGGGATTTCCCCTGTGTGGAGGACGTAGTTAAATGTTTTCAGGAGGAGAGGAGATAGTTGCTGTTTAAAGGTTTTGTACCATTCTGCTGTATAGCCATCTGCTCCTGGGGATTTGTTAGCTTTAAGTTTCATAATTGCTTTTTCCAATTCTTTAGGTTGTATTTCTGACAGTAGGGTTTTATTTTGTGATTCCGTAAGTTGGGGAAGGTTTAATGTGTTTAGGAATGTCTCGGATGCGTTTTTATGTTTTTTGTGGGAGTATAAGTTCTTGTAGTAATTCTCGAAGCTTTTAAGAATATCCTGAATTCTGAATTTTATTTCCTTTGATACTGGGTCTCTGATTTTGTAGATTGCTCTTTCCGTTTGTTGTTTCCTCAATTTATAGGCTAGTAATTTTGCCGATTTACTGCCTGCTTCATAGTGTTTTTGTTTCAGAAATGTAAGTTTCTTCTGGATTTCTATTGTGTAGATCTCATTTATTTGATTTTTAATTTCTTTGATCTTGAGCGAGCCATTAGAATGAGTGTTATCTTTGTGTTCTTTTTCTAGGTTCTTGAGCTCTGACTCTAGTGTGATTAGTTTTTCTTGTCTCAGTTTCTTTTGGGTTGCCAGTTTTGCAATAATTTTTCCCCTTATTACAGCTTTGCACGCATCCCACAGTATTAAAGGGGATACTTCTCCATTATCGTTTTCTTCCAAATATCTGAGAATATCTAATTCCAATTCATCTTTCAGTGGCCCTTTCAGGACACTTGAATTCAGCCTCCAGGAAAATGTATTATTTGTGTATTTTTGGATGTTTAAATCCATATAGATCGGACTGTGGTCGGAGAGATCCATCAGTCCTATTTTACATGTTTTTACTCTTCCAATGTCTCTATTAAACATAAAAAAAGTAATCAATCCTTGAGTAAGATGAATGTGGCGTTGAATAAAAAGTATAATCTTTTACATTGGGGTTGAATTCCCTCCATACGTCACAGATTCCCATTTCTTTTAGTAGCATCCGAGTATTCCTATTTTGGGTGTTATTTTGATGTGAAGAATTACCTGTTGCATCCCAGTATGGATTCAGTCTTAGATTGAAGTCTCCACCACATATCACTAAACCTTGGGCTTTAGTTATCATTAGGTCGAATACATTTTTATAAAATTTCCATTTAGCCCCTGGTGGTGCATATACATTCAGCAGGGTGATATCTTCTCCCTCTAGCCGTCCAGTTACCAAACTGTACCTCCCTTCTTTATCTTTGTGTTCTGATTTTTTTTCAAATGTAATTTTGGTTGATATCAATGTCGCTACTCCCCTCCTCCTCCCTGATTTATATGAAGATGAAGAGATCATTTTAAACCCTTGTCTACTGAGTTTAGTGTGTTCCACGTCTGTTAGGTGGGTTTCTTGTATTTTTTTCTTGTAAATTTGCAACCTTTTGATAATAGATGTGCTTTTTTTTAAATTTGCAACCTTTTGATAATAGATGTGCTTTTTTCTTGTAAATTTAAATTTTTGTCACTAAATTTGCAACTTTTTTCTAGTAAACTTAACCTTTTGTAAATGAGCAATTGTTTCTTTTAAATTTGTAATTTTCTTTCTCACAAATTTATGATTTTTTTCCTGTAAATTTGCAGCTTTTTTCCTCCATAAGTGTACATTTGTACATTATTTCTCATAAATTTGTGACTGACAACAATAATACTTATAGTGTCCCCTCAATATTTACTCTTGACAAAATGTTCTGTTTATTGTCCCTCCCAACATAAAAATGAAATGTCCACCCATGCAGCATATTGGCATTGCTCCGGACCCCTGGTCCACTGGAAAAAACAAATGTAGACCCCTGGCAAAAACATTTGAGGACCCCTGGTTTAGAGGGCTTTTTTTTTTTTTTTTGGCATTTTCTTGTGATTGTTTTTTTTACATGCAATCAGCAAGATTTTTTTTTTTATTTTAAGTTTTTGTAAAGGGTATACATGTCATTACAGCATTGCATTGTTTACATTTTCATCACGTTCCCTTTTTTTTGTTTTTTGACAACATTGGAAGAATAATTATTACAACATCCCTTTTTTTAAGTGAAAGAAAAAGTGAAATTAAAAGAACAAAAAAAAAACAAAAAACAGAGCAAAAAACAAAAAAAAATAAAATAAAAATAAATAAATAAAAATAAAAGAGCATCTGAGTAGCATTGGAACAAAGAGAGATGCCATTATTGAAATGGTATTTGTCAAAGATTAGATCTAATGGAAGACACATATGCGATCCAGGGTTGCCAAAAGTTCAAGAACCCATCCATGTCCTGTCTCAGTGCGAATGTCAACTTTTCCATCGAGTAAATGTCTTGGATCATGTTAATTCAGTCTTCAGGTGTAGGACAGTCCTTCAACATCCATTTTTTAGTTAGGGCTTTTTTACTTGCCAATATTAAAATAGTGAATAAGTATTTTTCTCCTCGTCTTTCCAGTGAATCCGGTAGTGAACCCAAATACAAAGTTACAAAAGAAAAGGGGACTGTTATTTTGAATATTTTCCCCAATATTGTCTGTACCTTGGTCCAATATTGGTGGATAACTGGGCATGACCAAAACACATGAAAATGATTTGCAGTCTCTTCACCACACAAGCGCCAACAATTCAACCCCTTATGAGTAAATTTGTTTTGTGCAGGTGTTCTGAAAAATCTTACCAAATTTTTCCATCCAAATTCTCTCCACTGCAGGGATGAGGTACTTTTCCATTGTTGTTTATTTAGCTTTTCCCATATTTCCAGTTGTAAAGTGAAATTCCCCTCTTTTTCCCATTTCTCTTTTATATATGATGTGTTGTCTCCTTTTAAGTCTTGAAGACCTTGGTATATTTTAGAGATGTATCTGATCCCTGGGATCCCTTTATATGCCATTAATAAGATCTTCAGAACACCTGACTGGGCCCTTTCCAAATCCTCCTTTTTAAGTATATTGTTTATGTGGTGTCTAAGCTGAAAGAACCTGTATAGGTCTTGATTTATTAGACCTTGTTTTTTCAAATCTTCAAAACTTCTTAAAATTTGCCCTTTAAAAAAATCGTAATATTTTATCAGTCCGTTCTCTTTCCACTTTTTAAATCTAGTGTCTGTTTTATTAGGAGTAAAGTCTTGATCATAGGCAATCCATTGCAGAAATCGATAGGGTTCTTTAGTTTGATTCTCTCTAACTATCTTAAACCAAATTTTTAGCGGGGTCTCTATCCACGGGTTAGTGTTATTCAAAAGTTTAGGTAAGGCATTATTCCCTATTATCGCCTGTAGGGGGATGTCACTTGTTATTTGACATTCCATCTCCTTCCATTGTGCAGTGTAGACTGGGTTACATATCTCTACTAAAGTTTTAATTTGTGCGGCTTTAAAATAGTCCCTGATATTTGGCAGCGTGAGCCCACCTTTGTCTTTGTTTAGCTGTAGGGTTCTATATCTGATTCTAGGTCTCTTGCTCTGCCATATGAATCTTGAGATCCTTCTGTCCAGTTCTTGCCATGTTTTTTCGGGAGGTTCGAAGACGTGGAAGTATATTCATTTTGACTGCTTCAATTCTTTGTGCAGTACCCAAGAATGGTATCATATTCCATCTTGCTAGATCAGATTTTATTTTTGCCACCAGTGGATCATAGTTTAGTGTTATAATTTTGTTGAGTTGTTTCGGGATATTGACCTCCAGATATTTCATAGATTCCGACTCCCAGTTAGTTTTGAGTTTGCTTAGTAAATATTGATTTGGGTCATAGTTGAATGTTAAAACTTGGGTTTTATGCATGTTTAGTTCGTACCCCGATAAATCTCCATACTCTGAAAAAACTGAGATTAGTTCTGGAAAAGAGGTGTCCGGCTGCCCCAGGTATATTAAAATGTCATCAGCAAAGAGTGCTATTTTATGTTCCTTCTGGCCAAGTGTAATACCTTGAATTTTTTGATTCTGTCTTATCCATTGGCTCGGAGGTTCTATGAAGATTGCAAAGAGCAGTGGAGACAAGGGGCAGCCCTGACGACATCCTCTTTCCAGCTCAAAAGATGATGATAAGTGCAGTGGCATTACTGCAGCCGACAGGAAGAGACTGAACAAACTGATTAAGAAAGCTAGCTCTGTCCTGGGGCAGCGCCTTGATCCGATGGAGGAGATAGGAGAGAGAAGGACGGTGGCTAAACTGTCATCTCTGCTGGAGTCCAAGTTCCACCCTATGCAGGACATACTGAATGCACTGAGGAGCTCATTTAGCAGCAGACTACATCATCCCAGGTGCACAACCGAGAGGTTTCGTAGGTCCTTCCTACCAACGGCTGTCAGACTGTACAACCTAAGCAGGGCTGCTCGCAGAGATAGCAAAAAGACGTAACAAACTAATAGTTTTTTGAATGCAAAAGATGCAATAGACTTACACAATGGTCCCCTCCGGCATACAACTAGGAACTTACCGGTCGCTATGGAGGGTGAGAATATGTATGGGCACATAATCATACCATGTAGGATAACTAAGTAGACGGTTATGCTGTTTCATTCCATCTAGCAACAATGCTCTGCACTGTGTGTGTTTATATATTTACATATTTATTCCATCTAGCTACAATGCTCAGCACTGGGTGTGTTTATATATTTATATATCTACATATTATTCCATCTAGCTACATTGCTCCGCACTGTGTGTGTTTATATACTTGCATATTTATTCCACCTAGCTGCAATGCTCCGTACTGTGGGTGTTTATATATTTACATATTTATTCCATCTAGCTACAATGCTCTGCACTGTGTGTTCATATATTCATATATTTATTCCATCCAGCTACAATGCTCTGCACTGTGTGTCTGTGTGTGTGTGTGTATATATATATATTTTATAGTAATACGTACATATGTATATTAGCTGCTCTTGCTTGCTTGTTTTTTTTTTTTTTTCTTGCCTTCTGATTGTTGCTCTGAGTGTTGCTATCCCTGTGCTGTTGCAATCCTGGAATTTCCCCGTTGTGGGACTAATAAAGGCTTATCTTATCTTATCTTATCTTATCTTATAAATTACCGTTAATCCTTATTTTAGCTGTTGGTTTTTTATATAATGCCTGGATAGTTCTAATGAAGTTGTTATGAAAATTGAAACTGGATAAGATTCTATATAGGAAAGACCAGTCAACCGAATCGAATGCTTTTTCAGCATCTAATCCCAATATGGCTGAATTTAAGTTATATTTTTTTATATGATGAATTATGTGTAAAGTACGTCTAATGTTGTCTTGTGTCTGTCTTTGTCTTATAAAACCTGTTTGGTCTAAATGAATTAAGTCTGTCAGTATATTTTCTAACCTTTTGGCAAGGATAGTGGTAAAAAGCTTATAGTCCTGATTTAATTCACTGATTGGTCAGTAGTTGGAGCAGTCTAGTTTATCCTTTTCAGGTTTAGGTATAACTGCAATGACCCCTTCTCTCCAGGAGGGGGGGATTTCCCCTGTGTGGAGGACATAGTTAAATGTTTTCAGGAGGAGAGGAGATAGTTGCTGTTTAAAGGTTTTGTACCACTCTGCTGTATAGCCATCTGCTCCTGGGGATTTGTTAGCTTTAAGTTTCATAATTGCTTTTTCTAATTCTTTAGGTTGTATTTCTGACAGTAGTGTTTTATTTTGAGACTCAGTAAGTTGGGGAAGGTTTAATATGTGTAGGAATGCTTCAGATGCGTTTTTATGTTTTTTGAGGGAGTACAAGTTCTTATAGTAGTTCTCGAAGCTTTTAAGAATATCCTGAATTCTGAATTTTATTTCCTTTGATACTGGGTCTCTCATTTTGTAGATTGCTCTCTCCGTTTGTTGTTTCCTCAATTTATAGGCTAGTAATTTTGCCGATTTGCTGCCTGCTTCATAGTATTTTTGTTTCAGAAATGTAAGTTTCTTCTGGATTTCTATTGTGTAGATCTCATTTATTTGTTTTTTAATTTCCTTAATTTTGAGCAAGTCATTAGAATGAGTGCTGTCTTTGTGCTCTTTTTCGAGGTTCTTAAGTTCTGACTCTAATGTGGTTAGTTTTTCTTGTCTCAGTTTCTTTTGGATTGCCAGTTTTGCAATAATCTTTCCCCTTATTACAGCTTTGCATGCGTCCCACAGTATTAAAGGGGATACTTCTCCATTATCATTTTCTTCCAAATATCTGAGAATATCTGATTCCAATTCATCTTTCAGTGGTCCATTCAGGACATTTGAATTTAACCTCCAAGAAAATGTATTATTTGTGTATTTTTAGATACTTAAGTCCATATAGATCGGACTGTGGTCAGAGAGATCCATCAGTCCTATTTTACATGTTTTTACTCTTCCAATGTCTCTATTAAACATAAAAAAATAGTCAATCCTTGAGTATGATGAATGTGGTGCTGAGTAAAATGTATAATCTTTTACACTGGGGTTGAATTCCCTCCACACATCACAGATTCCCATTTCTTTTAGTAGCATTCGAGTTTTCCTACTTTGAGTGTTATTTTGATGTGGAGAATTACCTGATGCATCCCAGTATGGATTCAGTCTTAGGCTGAAGTCTCCACCACATATCACTAAACCTTGGGCTTTAGTTATCATTAGGTCAAATACATTTTTCTAAAATTTCCAGTTAGCCCCTGGAGGTGCATATACATTCAGCAGGGTGATATCTTCTCCCTCTAGCCGCCCAAGTACCAAACTGTATCTCCCTTCTTTATCTTTGTGTTCTGATTTTTTTTCAAATGTAATTTTGGTTGAGATCAATGTCACTACTCCCCTCCTCCTCCCTGACTTATATGAAGATGAAGAGATCATTTTAAACCCTTGTCTATTGAGTTTAGTGTGCTCCATGTCTGTTAGGTGGGTTTCTTGTAAAAATATTATTCCTGCTTTGTCTTTTTTCATTTTGCCTAGAATCTTGGATCTTTTAACTGGATTTAGGATCTTAGAGGGGGTTTTTAAGTGTTTGCATAATCGTCTTCAGTGAATGAGTGAATGACTTCAGAGAGAAGTGAAGTGACAGGAAAATAGGCGAATATACAGTAAATTCTCAAACACCAGAGCTGATCGAGTAAATGATAAAAGGACTGACAGAAAAAAAGGAAAAACACACAGTAAGAGTAATTAACAAACTGAACCGGGAAGTGACAATACTTGAAACAGGACAAGCAAGCAAAGAAAGTTAAAGTAAGAAATTGCTAAAAAATGTAACATTCAATAGTAAATATGATCTTAATTCAGCATCATGACTCATTCTGTGGTTGAATGTTTAGTAATTAATTTTGCATGGTTTTGTGTATATTTGTCTATTTTCAGTTACTGTGAATGCTTTGCCAGTGGAGTGATGTGCACTAACTGTCGCTGCTCTAACTGCCACAATAATGGAGAACATGAGGTTTTGCATCTGAAGGCAATTAAGGTTTGCAGTGCTTCGAAGCTATTATAGATGGCTGGTTCTCCAGTTATGAATGAACTGTATGAATCATACTCGGTAATCACACTGCTTATCAAATTCTTAGTCCAATTCTTAACACAGGCTCAGTGTACCAGAATAAAATGTTATTTCTGCCTATTGGTTTCATTAAGAAAAAGATAATCCAAGCCTATAAAATTTTCATTTTGGTGACTAAAAATAATAGTAATCACAATAAAGCAAATAAATAAAATTTAATTTTGAAACTCTGTGTCATCGACACTACTGCCATTGTGATTGGATGGATCTTTTGTGACTAAATGAGCCACTTAAGAAAAACCTCTCATTTGCATCAGTATATAACAATGTACAGTGGGGCAAAAAAGTATTTAGTCAGCCACCAATCCAGAAAATCACATTGAAGGATTTTTAATGAATTAATTGGTAAATTCCTCGGTAAAATAAGTATTTGGTCAATAACAAAAGTTCATCTCAATACTTTGTTATATACCCTTTGTTGGCAATGACAGAGGTCAAACGTTTTCTGTAAGTTTTCACAAGGTTTTCACACACTGTTGCTGGTATTTTGGCCCCTTTCCTCATACAGATCTCCTCTAGAGCAGTGATGTTTTGGGGCTGTCGCTGGGCAACACGGACTTTCAACTCCCTCCAAAGATTTTCTATGGGGTTGAGATCTGGAGACTGGCTAGGCCACTCCAGGACCTTGAAATGCTTCTTACGAAGCCACTCCTTCGTTGCCCGGGCAGTGTGTTTGGGATCATTGTCATGCTGAAAGACCCAGCCACGTTTCATCTTCAATGCCCTTGCTGATGGAAGGAGGTTTTCACTCAAAATCTCATGATACATGGCCCCATTCATTCTTTCCTTTACACGGATCAGTCATCCCGGTCCCTTTGCAGAAAAACAGCCCCAAAGCATGATGTTTCCACCCCCATGCTTCACAGTAGGTATGGTGTTCTTTGGATGCAACTCAGCATTCTTTCTCCTCCAAACACGACAAGTTGAGTTTTTTCTATTTTGGTTTCATCTGACCATATGACATTCTCCCAATCCTCTTCTGAATCATCCAAATGCTCTCTAGCAAACTTCAGACGGGCAGGGGGACACGTCTGGCACTGCAGGATTTAAGTCCCTGGCGGTGTAGTGTGTTACTGATGGTAGCCTTTGTTACTTTGGTCCCAGCTCTCTGCAGGTCATTCACTAGGTCCCCCCGTGTGGTTCTGGGATTTTTGCTCACCGTTCTTGTGATCATTTTGACCCCACGGAGTGAGATCTTGCGTGGAGCCCCAGATCGAGGGAGATTATCAGTGGTCTTGTATGTCTTCCATTTTCTAATAATTGCTCCCACAGTTGATTTCTTCACACCAAACTGCTTACCTATTGCAGATTCAATCTTCCCAGCCTGGTGCAGGTCTACAATTTTGTTTCTGGTGTCCTTTGACAGCTCTTTGGTCTTGGCCATAGTGGAGTTTGGAGTCTGACTGTTGGAGGTTGTGGACAGGTGTCTTTTATACTGATAACGAGTTCAAACAGGCGCCATTAATACAGGTAACGAGTGGAGGACAGAGGAGCCTCTTAAAGAAGAAGTTACAGGTCTGTGAGAGCCAGAAATCTTGCTTGTTTGTAGGTGACCAAATACTTATTTTACCGAGGAATTTACCAATTAATTCATTAAAAATCCTTCAATGTGATTTTCTGGATTTTTTTTTTTTCATTTTGTCTCTCATAGTTGAGGTATACCTATGATGAAAATTGGAGAGCTCTCTCATCTTTTATGTGGGAGAACTTGCACAATTGGTGGCTGACTAAATACTTTTTTGCCCCACTGTATATAACCCCACCAACCAAAAATGTTATAAAATGACACTTTCTATCTTACAACAGCACAAGTAAGGACAATTTAATTTTGTAATTTGTTTATGCTCAGTGTGAAATATGGAACAAATACATACAAAATCAATGGAAAGATGTCAACACGTGCATTTCCTCTGGGCGACACACATACATGCAGATTTGCATCTGTAAGTTGGGTTTTGTTAAACTTGGGCCAAATTTTCTTGATGCTTAGTCCTGATAGTCAATCAGAATTGATATTGCTCCATTATTGGGAAAATAAATTAGTTTGAGAATGAGGCCACAACTTGGTGGGGTGCTTTTTACGTCAGACAGCCTTTTCTCGGCACAGCACCAGTGGAGCTCTGTGGCGTTTTGTGTCCACCGCCTGTTTTGTCTCCGTGGCCAGCTGACATCAGAATGCAGTTTCTGGAGGGGGTGGTGGCTTTTTCTTGGCTGGTGTGCTCCTCCTGATGGTGTTGTTGGCTTGGGTATGGTGGTTTTTTTTTTTACCTGTGGGGTAGGGGGTCTGCAGCAGGTGCAGAGCAGCTGCTAAGGTTGTGAAGGCATTCATACTGCCACCTACTGACATGGAAGAGCTTCTACAGGCCCTGACACACAATAGCAAATTATTTGCAATTTTTGGGACCTTAAAAATCTTAATCCTCGCCTGGCCACTTAAGTGACCATTGTGGCCGATCATCTGAAGGCAGGGCGATCTTGGGCTAGGGCGATGAGGTCAGCCACAGGTCTTATTGCATTCTGGGTCGTCCAGGACAGTCTGAGCTGACCTCAGAGAGATGCCAGCCCTGGGCGGGGTGGGCGGATGAGCGCTGGCGGAGAGATCCTGCTTGGCTGGTCTCCTATCTTCCAGCCTAGCCATGTGACCGAGGAACCACAGCCTCCCTCTTCTGATGATGGTGGAGATGGGGATAGGACAGGCTGCCCTCCTGTAGACCTCATCGTTTGTAGTGTGGTGGAACCATCGAATGCTGAGGATGTTACAGAGGCAGGTCCAATGGAATGTATCTAGGTGGTGGGTGGTTGTGGTGGAAAGGGTCCAGGTCTCTGACCCATAAAGGAGGACGGGGATCAAACAGGCGTTAAAGTTTCATAGCTTTATGGTTGTGTGGATCTTCCCACTCCGCCAGACTCTCTGGAGATGTCTGAAAGCGCTGCGAGACAGCTGCAGGCAGCAAATAATCTCTGGGTCTGATGAGCAGGAGTTGGTGATCTTAGATCTGAGGTAGACAAAGTCGTTGACAGTCTCAACCGGCTTGTCTTTGAAGGTGATGACTTGTGGTGGTGGTAAGAAGTCTTTTTTTTCTTCCCCCTTGTCCTGTCAGGCAGCTAGGCAAGCAGAACAGGGGTCAGTCACCCTTATTGTGCCAAAGCAGATTTACTTTGCCAAGAGGAGCTTATACAGTACCTAACTATGTATTGTATATTGTTGTAAACTCCTCCTGTAATAACTTTTAATACTTTATTTTAATTATTTTACCAAGAAGACCTGACAGGATGGGGAAGAGGGAAAGGAAGTGTGTGGAGGGGGAAAGAAAAGGGAGAACAGACAAAAAAACAAACCATCAACTAAAACAAAGAAAAGACAAACTGCTTGAGAGATCTTCCACCGAAGATCTCTCAACACAAGTCTGGTTTCCACACCTGTTAAAGGAGAGACACTTGTGTATGTACGTCTGCATGCGTATGTATGAGAGCATGCGCAAAATAAGTGTGTGTATGTGAGTGGTTTATCAGGAAACATACAAAGCGGGGGGCTGGTCACAGCAGCTCTCCCCCCGGGAACCCCGAGCAGGCAAGGCAGTGCCACCAACCCCCACAGGGCACAAACGTCTGAGGTCAGCAAGCCCCAGGAAAGCCAGGCATCCACCCCGGTGGTAAGAAGTCTGACAGTAACTGGATCTTTGTCTTTGCCCAGCTGATGGTAAGGCCCAGGGGTGATGCTTCCTCTGCAAGCAGCTCCAGTGCCTCAGCGATTATATGTACAGTTAGGCCCAGAAATATTTGGACAGTGACACAATCTTCATGATTTGGACTCTGCATGCCACCCCATTGGATTTGAAATGAAACAACTACAACGGAATTGAAGTGCAGACTTCAAGGTTTAATTCAAGGGGGTTGAACAAAAATATATGCTTAAACATGTAGGAATTGTAGCTATTTTTATACAAACGCTCCTCATTTCAGGGGCTCAAAAGTAATTGGACAAATAAACATAACCCTAAGTAAAATGTTACTTTTCAATATTTTGTTGAGAATCCTTTGCAGGCAATGACTGCCTGAAGTCTGGAACCCGTGGACATCACCAAACGGTGGGTTTCCTCCTTTGTGATGCTTTGCCAGGCCTTTACTGCAGCTGTCTTCAGTTGTTGCTTGTTTGTGGGTCTTTCTGCCTTAAGTTTTGTCTTGAGCAAGTGAAATGCATGTTCGATTGGGTTGAGATCTGGTGATTGACTCGGCCATTGCAGAATATTCCACTTCGTTGCTTTAAAAAACTCCTGGGTTGCTTTTGCAGTATGTTTTGGATCATTGGTGAAGCGCCGTCCAATCACCTTTGCTGCATTTGGTTGAATCTGAGCAGAAAGTATATCCCTATACACTTCAGAATTCATCCGGCTGCTTCTGTCTTTTGTCACATCATCAATAAACACAAGTGACCCAGTGCCATTGGAAGCCATGCATGCCCATGCCATCACACTGCCTCCACCATGTTTTACAGAAGATGTGGTGTGCTTTGGATCATGAGCTGTTCCAATTCTTCTCCAAACTTTCTTCTTCCCATCATTCTGGTACAGGTTGATCTTAGTCTCATCTGTCCAAAGAATGCTGTTCCAGAACTGGGCTGGCTTCTTCAGGTGTTTTTTGGCAAAGTCAATTCTGGCCTTTCTATTTTTGAGGCTGATTCATGGTTTGCACCTTGTGGTGAATCCTTTGTATTTACTCTCATGAAGTCTTCTCTTTATGGTAGACTTAGATACTGATACACCTACTTCCTGGAGAGTGTTCTTCACTTGAGTGGATGTTGTGAAGGGGTTGTTCTTCACCATGGAAAGGATTCTGTGATCATCCACCACTGTTGTCTTCCGTGGACGTCCAGGCCTTTTTGAGTTCCCAAGCTCACCAGTGCACTCTTTTTTTCTCAGAATGTACCAAACTGTTGATTTGGCCACTCCTAACATTTCTGCTATCTCTCTGATGGATTTCTTCTTTTTTTTCAGCCTCAGGATGGTCTGTTTCACCTCCATTGAGAGCTCCTTTGACCGCATGTTGTGTGTTCACAGCAACAGCTTCCAAATGCAAACGCCACACCTGGAATCAACTCCAGACCTTTTAACTGCTTAATTGATGACAGGTTAACGAGGGAAAAACCCATGCAGCCTTGTTATTTTTTTTTGCAGCCTTCTGAGCCAATTGTCCAATTACTTTTGGTCCCTTGAAAAAGAGGCGGCTACGTATTAAAGAGCTGTAATTCCTAAACCCTTGCTCCAATTTGGATGTGAATACTCTCAAATTACAGCTGAGAGTCTGCACTTTAAGCCCATATTGATTATATAATTGTATCCTGAATATGTTTTCGTAAACAGCTAAAATAACAAAACTTGTGTCACTGTCCAAATATTTTTGGGCCTAACTGTATATGTGTGGCAAAAAGTACCACGTCCTCCGCATAGCACAGGTCTGTGAAGTGGGAGTGGAAGTCAACTCCGAGACTGGGGCAGTGTTCCGTTGCGTTCTTGACCCAGTAGTCAACCGCAACATTGAAGAGGTTTGGTGCGGCAATGCATCCCTGTCGGACTCCAGAGGTGGTGTCAAAAGGGTCTGACATATCACCCTCGGCGCATACCCTGCATGTGGTGTTGGTGTAGAGATCCCGGAGAATGTTGATGTACTTGGGTGGGACTCCAATACCACAAAGGAGTTGCCAGAGGGCGTTCCTGTCTAGGGATTCGAAGGCAGCTTTGAGGTCGACATAGACCGCATATAGAGTTTGATGGTACTCCCTCCGTTGCTGTGCCAGCACACTCAAGGCAAGGATGCAGTCTGCTGTGGATCGGCGAGGGGTGAAGCCGGCTTGCTGGCGATGGCGCTTGGCAAGGAGCAGGGGGCGGATGCAGCTCAGGATGACAGCGGTGATTACCTTGCCAGGGATGGACAGCAGCATGATGGGGCGATAGCTGGCTGTGCTATGACGGTCACCCTTGTTCTTATAGAAGGACAGAATGACCCCATCCCTGCACTCCTCAGGGACACGTTCTTCTGCCCAGATGAAGCAGCACAGATGTTCCAGCCAAGGGATGACAGAGGTGAGGGTGGCTTTCATCATCTCTGCCATAACTCCATCAGTGCCGGGGGCTCGCCTGGAGGGGAGCTTCTTGATGGTATCTGACATCTCACTGATTGAGGGCGGGGCTAGGCTGATTGAGTTGTCTTCAACACCGGCATCGGCATACTGCTGCAGCTTATCTGAGGTGGGAGGAGGGGGCTTGCAGAGGACGCTCATGTAGTGCTCTCGCCATCGTTGGAGTTTGGTTGTCAGGTCTGTGATGAGGCTTATGCCATCGGCGGCTAGCAGCCGGGATAACGACTGCCGTTTCTTGCCAGCTTGGCACAGCTCCGTGATAGACTGGTAGGCAGACCGGAGGTTCCCTTCTTGGAAGCTGTTGTTGGCCTTGTCGACAATACAGTGGAGCCAAGCGGCTTCATCGTGCCAGAGGCTGCGGTGCCACTCTATATTCAGATTGTGGTAATCATCCTTCCCTGGAGTCTGGCTTTATGGCATCAATCGACCAGCTCCAGGGAGGCGTCAGAGATCTGTGGCCGAATCCTCTGGTGGTGATCACCAAGGACGTTTGTGGCAGCTAGGGTGAGAGTGGTGGTTATCTGCTCCCAGGCATCCTCAAGACTCTCTGGATGGTCAAGGGCAGCAAAGCGGTTCGTGCCCGGGCAGTGACGGGCAGGGCCAGGAGGGGCATTGCGGCGAAGGTGCAGGCGGGCAGTGGCGGCGAGGAGTCGATGGTCGGTCCGCTCCAGCTCAGTACTGCAGTAGACATGGCAGTCAGTGGCGATTCTCCAGCGCCCACTGACCAAGATGTGGTCAGTGGTTTTGGATGTAGTACCGGTGTTACAGTACCAGGCGGTGCAGTGGATTTGACGATGCTGGAACCAGGTCTCTAGGGTCTTCAGATTGTGCGTGGTGCACATCTCCAGCATGTGGTTACCAATGTCGTTGGTGACGTCAGATGGGAACGGTCCGATGATGTGTTCCAAGCCGCTCCTGTCAGGGCCCACGGTGGTGTTCATGTCCCCTAGGATAATGATGATGTCGTGGCGTGAAATGCAGCGTAGCTTATCGAGCAGCGGTGTGTAGAATGCATCCTTGGCTTGGTCGTCGGTGACGTTTGTGGGGGAGTAGGCCATGAAGATGGAAAGGTAGCCAAAAGAGTGCCGCAGCATACAGCAAGCAGCTTCCAGGTGGTGAGGGAAGACTCATACCGTTGGTGGATAGCAATGGCCACGCCTTGGGTGTGGTGGGTGTCGTTTCTGCTCCATATGATCTTGTATTCGCCCACTGTTGTCTCACCATCCTGTGTCCACCTGACATCCTGAAGACCAGCAATGGAGACATTGAGACGGGTGAGCTCGGAGGCAAGAAGCTGAGGGTGGCTGGGTTCATTTAGTGTCAGAATGCTCCAGGTGGTGATGCGAATGGGGTTGCTGATGATGTCAATGGATGGCGGCTGCACTGGTGGGGGATCAGGGGAACCCCTCCCTTGCAGGTTTGGGGAGCCCCATCATTACGTCTGCCAGCGTGCCACCAGGGATGAGTTTGATGCCATGCCCGTGAGGGCCCAGCATTAGTATGACTGGCATTTGTAGCGGTGGGTTTTTACGGGACAGAGCTGCTATCCCTGCCCCAACCCTCCTCACTTTCTCATCCAGGCTTGGGACCGGCAATGGTGGAGTTTATGGACCTAAACAGTGAAATAAGACAATTTCCTGCAGAACCCAGGTGGTCTCTCATGGCACCCAATTGAAAAAACACTGGTATATAAAGTGTTTAGCATTTTTGATTGACTATGTTCATAGAGGGCAGAGAAGTTTGGATTTATGGGGAAACATCTTGCTCTGTTGTTGGATGGTATGTGCTAAATTTCAGTCACATTTAATCAGATATGTATGACGTTAACAGTTTTACAGTGTCATATCATTTCACTCTAACCATTACTTGTGGTATATTTATGTAGTCATGTCAAGATCGCAATCCAAATGCCTTCAGTCCAAAGTTCGACTGCAGGAAGTCAGCAGAGGTCAAGCGGTGGCACATCAAAGGGTGCAAGTGTAAACGCTCCAACTGCCTGAAGAACTACTGCGAGTGCTATGAGGTTTACTCACGCAGTCACAAAACACACTATTTAATGAGAAAAATGATTAACAAACCAAGTGGCAACAGGTTGAACAATGATGCAAGTGTAAGGGTAGTTTAAGCAGAGAATTAGTCATGACCTTACTGACAGACAGACCTCTTTGGTGAGCTTACCTGTGCACAGTGGCCAGCAGACAGTCTGTGAAGAGAATCAGGCTTAAAGTTAATGTATGGAACCTAAGGAACATCATGTTTGATTTATTTCTGAGGATTCCAACCCACAGACCTGACTGAATTGAACTGCAGTTCACTTTGTGTCACCAAAACCCCAAGTTCTCCAAAGTTCTATGTTGTACCTTTAATGAGGTCAATTATTCCTGCTCATTTAGATGTCCTTATTTCCACATTTTAGACAAAGTTGTTTTAATTTTTAATTTTGACTGAGTGAATTTAAGTTTAGCCTATTTTTGTAAAATGTTACATGATAACATTTGTGTCCAGGCCAACATCAGGTGCACCTCCACCTGTAAATGTATTGGCTGTAAAAACTGCGTCAACAACTTCCAGAATAGTTCAGAAGAGAAGACTGCCACTGGGAAGGACAAGTGAGTTCAGTTTACATGCTGTTGTACACCCCAGCACCTTTGATAATAGAGCATGCTTTACAGTTTTGATAAGACTGCAGATACGTAAATCTCCTTATTAGACTCTCAATTTTCATTTTACTGTAGAAGTATTGGAAACAGTCAAGAAACATGTCAGGAGACTTGTTTTCAAGTAGTATGAACAAGAGATTCAATATCATTTGTAACATTATACTGTGTTGGAACATTTTCATTCCAGGGCTTTGACTACTGCTGATTTCTCAAAAGTTTCTGAGGATCCCGGAGATATTCATAAAAGGTGATAAGAGGTGTTAGATAAGCTTTTAATAAACTAGATATTAGTAGTAAAGCAAGCAACTACTAACCTATTTCCAAAAGAAGTAAAAGATAAGTAAACATGTTTTTTGTTTACTTATTTGAGTTTACAAATAAAGAAAAGTTCATCCTTGCTAGAAATGTTACAGAATTTATAAGTTTCATATATACACTACCGTTCAAAAATTTGGGGTCACCCAGACAATTTTGTGTTTTCCATGAAAAGTCACACTTTAATTTACCACAATGAGTTGTAAAATGAATAGAAAATATAGTCAAGACATTGACAAGGTTAGAAATAATGATTTGTATTTGAAATAATAATTTTTTCCTTCAAACTTTGCTTTCGTCAAAGAATCCTCCATTTGCAGCAATTACAGCATTGCAGACCTAACATGATTGCACAAGGGTTTTCTAATCATCCATTAGCCTTCTGACGCAATGAGCAAACACATTGTACCATTAGAACACTGGAGTGATAGTTGCTGGAAATGGGCCTCTATACACCTATGTAGATATTGCACCAAAAACCAGACATTTGCAGCTAGAATAGTCATTTACCACATTAGCAATGTATAGAGTGTATTTCTGATTAGTTTAAAGTTATCTTCATTGAAAAAACAGTGCTTTTCTTTCAAAAAATAAGGAAATTTCTAAGTGACCCCAAACTTTTGAACGGTAGTGTACATATGTACAGTCATGTGAAAAAATTTGGACACTCCTTTAAATATTTGGTTCTTTATTAAGAAATGTTCACATATCTATGTCTAACCTTGGTTTTGTTTTTATTTGCATTTTTTTAACATTCATTTTAGCCGTTTTAAGTGGGAATGAATGTGGGAGTGTTCTAAAAAAGATGGGGGTGTCCTAATTTCCATCCATCCATCCATCTTCTACCGCTTTTCCGGAGGTCCGGGTCGCGGAGGCAGCAGTTCAAGCAGAGAAGCCCAGACTTCCCTCTCCCCAGCCACCTGCTCCAGCTCTTCAGAGGGGATACCAAGGCGTTCCCAGACCAGCTGGGAGACATAGTCTCTCCACCGAGTCCTGGGTCTGCCCTGGGGTCTCCTCCCAGTGGGACGTGCCTGAAACACCTCAAGTGGGAGGCGTCCAGGAGGCATCCTAATCAGATGCCCATACCACCTCAACTGACTCCTTTCAATGTGGAGGAGCAGTGGTTCTACTCTGAGCCTCTCCTGGATGACTGAGCTCCTCACCCTATCGCTAAGGGTGAGTCCAGCAATCCTACGGAGAAAGCTCATTTCAGCCGCTTGTATCCGCGATCTCGTTCTTTCGGTCATTACCCAAAGCTCGTGACCATAGGTGAGAGTAGGAACGTAGGTTGACTGGTAAATCGACAGCTTTGCCTTAGAACTAAGCTCCCTCTTCACCACAACAGACCGGTACAACGTCCGCATCACTGCAGATGCTGCTCCAATCCGTCTGTCGATCTCTCGCTCCATTCTCCCCTCACTCGTAAACAAGACCCCAAGATACTTAAACTCCTCCACTTGGGGCAGGAGCCTGTCCCCAACCCGGAGAGGACAATCCACCTTTTTCCGGCTGAGGACCATGGACTCGGACTTGGAGGTGCTGATTCTCATCCCAGCTGCTTCACACTCAGCGGCAAACCGTCCCAGCAAGAGCTATAGGTCATTGCTGGATGAAGCCAACAGGACAACATCATCTGCAAACAACAGAGATGAGATCCTGTGGTCACCAAGCATGACACCCTCCATTCCCTGGCTGCGCCTAGAAATCCTGTCCATAAAAATTATGAACAGGATCGGTGACAAAGGGCAGCCCTGGCGGAGTCCAACTCTCACTGGGAATGACTCCGACCGAGTGTTGGCAATACGAACTAAACTCTCACAACGGTCGTACAGAGACCGAATAGCTCGTAACAACAAGCCCGATACCCCATACTCCCGAAGCACCCCCCACAAAAATCCACGAGGGACGCGGTCAAATGCCTTCTCCAAGTCCACAAAACACATGTAAACTGGTTGGGCAAACTCCCACGAACCCTCAAGAATTCTCGAGAGGGTTAAGAGCTGGTCTGATGTGCCACGGCCAGGACGAAAACCACATTGCTCCTCCTGAATCTGAGGTTCGACCAACGGCCGGACTCTCCTCTCCAGTACCTTGGCATAGACCTTCCCAGGGAGGCTGAGGAGTGTGATCCCTCTAAAGATGGAGCACACCCTCCGGTCCCCTTTTTTTTATTCCTCAATATTTGTTTAGAATTACATTTTACAGAAAATTTGAAAAAAGTCTTTAATTCATTTTTAATTGTTTAGTTGTATTACATGAATCTCCCAGTATTTTTAACATTGATATTGAATAATAATATGTCCAAATATGTTAAAAAAAACACAGAGGCTTATACAGGGTGTCCTGATTTTTTCACGACTGTATACAGGTACATCTCAGAAAATTAGAATATCATAAGAAAGTTCAATATTTTTTGTCACTCATTTCAGAAAGTGAAACCCATATATTGTATAGATTCATTACACAGAGACTGATATATTTCAAGTGTTTATTTATTTTAATTTTGATGATTATGGCTTACAGCCCATGAAAACCCCAAATTCAGTTTCTCAAAAAATTAGAATATTACATAAAATTAATTAAAAAAATAGTTTTTTAATAGAAATGTCGGCCAGCTAAAAAGTATGTCCATGTATACACTCAATACTTGGTCTGGGCAAATTTTGGATTAATTACTGTGTCAATGTGGCGTGGCATGGTGGTGATCAGCCTGTGGCACTGCTGAGGTGTTATGAAGGTCCAGGTTGCTTTGATAGTGACCTTCAGCTCGTCTGCATTGTTGGGTCTGGTGTCTCTCATCGTCCGCTTGACAATACTCCATAGATTCTCTATTCAATTCAATTCAATTCAACTTTATTTATATAGCGCCATTTCACAACAACAGTCATCTCATAGCACTATCAACTGTAGGGAGGACCCCCACAGTTGCAGAAAGACCCCAGCAATCAGGCGATCCCCTGTGAGCAAGCACTTGGCGACGGTGGAGAGGAAAAACTCCCTTTTAACAGGAAGAAACCTCCAGCAGAACCAGGCTCAGGGAGGGGCAGTCATCTGCTGCGACTGGCTGGGGGGTGAGGGGACAGAGAAGAAGAAAAGAACAGACATGTAGAGAGCAAACAGCACGATGGGGACTCAATCTATGGGAGAGAACAAACAAATGTTAATGACCAGCAAAAAAAAAAAAAAATATTTCATAGAGAGTGAGGAAAGGAGTGAGGCCCAGTGCATTACTGAAGGTCCCCCGGCTGACTAAACCTATTAGCAGCATAACTAAGGGAGGGTTCAGAAACACATGATCCCTCCCTAATTGTAGGCTATATCAAAAAGGTAGGTTTTAGCCCTATTCTTAAAAACAGAGATCGAGTCTGACTCCCGAATCCAGATTGGCAGCTGATTCCACAGGAGAGGAGCTTGATAACTAAAGGCTCTGCCTCCCATTGTACTTTTGGAGATTCTAGGTATTACAAGTAAACCTGCATTTTGGGAGCGTAGTGCTCTGTTAGGATGATACGGTAGTATCAGATCTTTTAAATAAAAAGGAGCCTGATTGTTTAGAGCTTTGTAAGTAAGAAGAAGGATTTTAAACTTAATTCTAAACTCTATGGGAAGCCAATGAAGAGAGGCCAGAACCGGAGAGATATGATCTCTCTTTCTAGTACCTGTTAAAACTCTTGCTGCAGCATTTTGGATCAGCTGAAGACTTTTTAAAGATGTTTTAGGACAGCCTGATAATAAAGAATTACAATAATCTAATCTCGAGCTAACAAAAGCGTGGATCAGCTTCTCAGCATCACTCTGAGACAAGATGCTCCTAATCTTGGCAATATTACGCAAATGATAGAAGGCAGTCTTAGAAACAAATTTAATATGTGAATTGAAGGACAAATCCTGATCAAAAATAACTCCAAGGTTCCTCACAGAGCTATTAAGAGAAAGAGTAACTGCATCCAAACTGAAAGTTTGATTTGGAAAGGAATTTCTAAGGTTTTTTGGACCAACAAGAATGACTTCAGTCTTATCTGAATTTAATAGCAGGAAATTACAAGTCATCCAAACTTTGATTTCCTTAAGACAGGCTTCTAACTTGGCTAATTGATTAGTATCATCTGGCTTCATTGACAGGTATAATTGTGTGTCATCTGCATAACAGTGAAAATGTATACAGTGCTTTCTAATAATGTTGCCTAACGGAAGCATATATAAACTAAAAAGAGTAGGGCCAAGCACAGATCCCTGTGGAACTCCATGACTAAGCTTTGAGTTGAGAGAAAACTCATCATTTACATGAACAAACTGGAACCTATCAGATAAATAAGATCTAAACCACTGCAACAAAGTTCCATTAAGTCCAACATAGTGTTCTAATCTATCAAGTAGAATATTATGATCAATAGTATCAAAAGCTGCACTAAGATCTAAAAGGACAAGTACAGAAACTAGTCCATTATCAGATGCAATGAGGAGGTCGTTAGTGACCTTCGCTAAGGCTGTTTCAGTGCTATGATGGATTCTAAACCCAGATTGAAACTCCTCAAATAAACCATTTCCCTGCAGGTGGTCAAATAATTGCGTAGCAACAACTCTTTCTAAGATTTTTGAAATGAAAGGGAGATTAGAGATTGGTCTATAGTTAGCTAAATCTCCTGGATCTAGCGTTGGCTTTTTGAGTAAGGGTTTAATTACAGCCGTTTTAAAAGCCTGTGGTACATGGCCTAAAGTTAATGAAGAATTGATTATATGAAGAATAAAGCTACCAATAAGTGGGAAGACTTCTTTAAATAACCTGGTAGGAATAGGGTCTAAAAGACAAGTTGAAGGTTTGGATGAGGAAACTATTTTGTCTAACTCACAAAGGTTGATTGGAGTAAACTCATCAAGACAGACATCAATAGAAGGAGTTGTAGTAGTTACAGTATTTAAGTTAACTGTGGGAAGAATCTGATTGATTTTATCTCTGATGGATGAAATTTTATTATTGAAAAAGTTCATAAAGTCCTGACTAGTAAGCTCTAAGGGGATGCTAGGATTGACAGAGTCCTGACTCTTTGTCAACCTGGCTACAGTACTGAAAAGAAACCTGGGATTATTCTTGTTCTCTTCTATTAATGCAGAGTAATAACTCGTTCTAGCTTTTCTAAGAGATTTTTTATAAATTAAAAGATGATTTCGCCAAGCTAAATAGATTTCATCTAAATTAGTAGAGCGCCATTTTCTTTCTAATTGACGAGTCTTCTGTTTTAAGCTACGAGTTTCTGTGTTGAACCAAGGAGTTAAAAATCTCTGATTAGACTTTTTCTTTTTTAAGGGGGCCACCAAGTCTAGAGCCTGATGCAGAGAAGCTGAAACACTATCCACCATGTTATCAATTACAGAAGGAGCAAGCTGTCTATAGCTTATTTCCGTTGTGTTGACACATGGCATAGAGGAAACAATCTGCATAAATTTGGAAACAGCATCATCTGAGAGGCATCTACTGTGATAATATTTTTCTTTAGGAGCCAAATAGTCAGAAATAGTAAAATCAAAGGTTAACAGACAATGGTCTGACAGTACAGGGTTATGAGGAGACACTACAAGATTTTCTATTTCTATGCCATATGTCAGAACAAGGTCCAATGTATGGTGGAGGTAATGAGTAGAATTTCCTACTTTCTGAGAAAATCCAATCGAGTCTAATATTGAATTAAAAGCCACATTAAGGCAGTCACTATCTACATCCACATGTATATTAAAGTCCCCTACTATAATTATTCTATCAGATTTCAGCACTAAATCAGCTAAGAAATCAGGGAATTCGGATAAAAATTCTGAATAGGTTGATGGGGGATGATAAACTATGGCAAATAAAATTGGGTTTAACCTGGAATTGCTAAAGTGCCCAACACTGAGGACCAGGCCCTCAAAGGAATTATAACATGTTTTTTGCTTTACATTAACTAGTAATTTGGAATGGTAAATTGATGCTACTCCTCCTCCACGACCAGAACTTCTGGGATTTTGACAGTTTAAATAACCAGAGGGAGTTGATTCATTTAAACCAACATAATCCTCTTGTCCTAACCAAGTCTCTGTAAGGGAAATTAAATCAATCTGATGATCAATTAACAGATCATGGACTAACAGAGACTTGGGAGTTAGAGACCTAATATTTAATAAACCACATTTAATTTTTAAATTATGAGGAGGAACAGAGGCCAAATCATTCATTTTAGAGGCTTTATGTTTAATTTGAGTTTTACCAATATTTTGCTTTATCACTTTGGGATGCTTATACATTATATTTTTATTTACTTTGGAGGGAGCAGACAACGATTCTCTGATGGGGAAGACAGGGGCTAAGCTGAGGGGTGGCGGATGAAGAGGAGCTGCAGAGAGGCGTGTAAGACTGAGACTCTGCTTCCTGGTCCCAACTCTGAGTAGTCATGGTTTTGGAAATTTGGATAAAAAAGATGCCAGATTGTTAGATAAATGAGAAGCACCATCCAAAGTGGGATGAATGCTGTCTCGTCTCATAAGACCAGGTTTTCCCCAAAAAGAGCTCCAATTGTCAATGTAGCCCACGTCATTTTTAGGACACCACACAGACAGCCAGCGGTTCAAGGATGACGAGCGACTAAACATGTCATCACTGGTCAGATTGGGGAGGGGCCCAGAGAATACTATGGGGTTTAGGTCAGGACAGTTTGCTGGCCAATCAAACATTAAATCAGGTTTTGATACTTTTGGCAGTGTGGGGGGTGCCAAATCATGCTGGAAAATGAAATCAGTTTCTCCATAAAGCTTGTCAGCAGAGGGAAGCTTGAAGTGCTCTAAAATTTCCTGGTAGACGACTGCGCTGACTTTGGTCTTGATAAAACACAGTGGACCAACACCAGCTGATGACATGGTTCCTCAAATCATCACTGATTGTGGAAACTTCACACTGAACCTCAAGCAACAGATTATGTGCCTCTCCGCTCTTTCTGCAGACTCTGGAACTTTGATTTCCAAAAGAAATGCAAAATTTACTTTTATCTGAACAGAGGTCATCTGCTGGTGTTTTTCCACTGTGTTTTATCAAGACCAAAGTCAGCGCAGTCGTCTTCCAGGAAATTTAAGAACACTTCATGCTTCCCTCTGCTGACAAGCTTTATGGAGAAGCTGATTTCGTTTTCCAGCAGGACTTGGCAAACCCCCCCCCCCCCCCAACTGCCAAAAGTATCAAAACCTGGTTTAATGACCATGGCATTACTGTGTTTGATTGGCCAGCAAACTCTCCTGACCTAAACCCCACAGAGAATCTGTGGAGTATTGTCAAGAGGACGATGAGAGACACCAGACCCAACAATGCAGATGAGCTGAAGGTCACTATCAAAGCAACCTGGACCTTCATAACACCTCAGCAGTACCACAGGCTGATCACCTCCATGCCACGCCACACTGATACAGTAATTAATCCAAAAGGAGCCCCGACAAAGTAGTGAGTGTGTACATGGACATACTTTTCAGTCGGTCCACATTTGTATTAAAAAATTTTTTTTAATTAATTTTATGTAATATTCTAATTTTTTGAGAAACTGAATTTGGGGTTTTCATGGGCTGTAAGCCATAATCATCAAAATTAAAGTAAACACTTGAAATATATCATTCTCTGTGTAATGAATCTATATAATATATGGGTTTCACTTTCTGAAATGAGTGACAAAAAATATTGAACTTTTTCATGATATTCTAATTTTTTGAGATGTACCTGTATATGAAATACAGTATATACATATGTATATATGAAATATATACATATACTTGTGACATATACTTGTGACAATATACAGTGGTGTGAAAAAATGTTTGCCCCCTTCCTGATTTCTCTTTTTTTTGTTGTATGTTTGCCACACTTAAATGTTTTAGATCATCAAACAAATTTAAATATCAGACAAAGATAACACAAGTAAACACAAAATGCAGTTTTTGAATGAAGGTGTTTATTATTAAGGGAAAAAAATCCAAACCTACATGGCCCTGTGTGAAAAAGTGATTGCCCCTAAACCTAATAACTGGTTGGGCCACCCTTAGCAGCAGCAACTGCAATCAAGTGTTTGTGATAACTGGCAATGAGTCATTTACAGCACTGTGGAGGAATTTTGGCCCAGTCATCTTTGCAGAATTGTTGTAATACAGCCACATTGGAGGGTTTTCAAGCATGAACTGTCTCTTTAAGGTCATGCCACAGCATCTCAATCGGATTCAGGTCAGGACTTTGACTAGGCCACTCCAAAGTCTTCATTTTGTTTTTCTTAAGCCAGCTGTGTTACTTTTACACCGGATGTAATGGGACACACACCTTCCAGAAAGTTCAACTTTAGTCTTGTCAGTCCACAGAGTATTTTCCCAAAAGTCTTGGGGATCATCAAGATGTTTTCTGGCAAAACTGAGACGAGCCTTTATGTTCTTTTTGCTCAGCAGTGGTTTTCGTCTTGGAACTCTGCCATGCAGGCCATTTTTGCCCAGTGTCTTGCTTATGGTGGAGTCATAACTGAGGCAAGTGAGGTCTGACGTTCTTTGGATGTTGTTGTGGGGTCTTTTGTGACCTCTTGGATGAGTCGTCGCTGCGCTCTTGGGGTAATTTTGGTCAGCCAGCCACTCCTGGAAAGGTTCACCACTGTTCCATGTTTTCACCATTTGTGGATAATGGCTCTCACTGTGGTTCTCTGGAGTCCCAAAGCTTTAGAAATGGCTTTATAACCTTTTCCAGACTAATTGATCTCACTTACTTTGTTTCTCATTTGTTCCTGAATTTCTTTGGATCACGCCATGATGTCTAGCTTTTGAGGATCTTTTGGTCTACTTCACTTTGTCAGGCAGGTCCCACTAAAGTGATTTCTTGATTGAGAACAGGTGTGGCAGTAATTAGGCCTGGGTGTGGCTAGAGAAATTGAACTCAGCTTTCCAAAGATGTGATAAACCACAGTTAATTTATGTTTTAACATGTGGGAGGCAATCACTTTTTCACACAGGGCCATGTAGGTTTGGATTTTTTCTTACCCTTAATAATAAACACCTTCATTTAACCCCTTGACGCCTGAATTTATTTCCAATTGTGAACAATTTTTTTTTTAAATTTTATTTTTATTTTTTTCATAATTGAAAATCATTGTTTTTTTTGTTTTTTTTGTTTTTTTGGATTGATGCAAATTCACGACAACAGGCGTCAAGGGGTTAAAAACTGCATTTTGTGTTTACTTGTGTTATCTTTGTCTAATATTTAAATTTGTTTGATCTGAAACATTTAAGTGTGACAAACACAAAAAATGTGAAATCAGGAAGGGGGCAAACACTTTTTCACACCACTGTACTTGTCATATGTATACAGTACATATATACATATGTATAAAAGGGGGTGGCTATGGCGCAGGTGTAGTGTAGCCGACTACTAATCGGAGGGTCCAGGGTTTGATTCCTGCTCTGCCTGCAGTCTGCATGTCAAAGTGTCCTTGAGCAAGACACTGAACTCCCAGTTGCTCCTGGTGGGTCAGGCCAGCGCCGGAGCATGGCAGCTCTGCCATCATCAGTGTGTGAATGGGTGGATAGCAGGATCTGTAAAACACTTTGGTCATCTAGAGTTGAGAAAAAGCGTTATATAAGTAAATACCATTTACCATTTATATATACAGCGGGGAAAATAAGTACTGAACATGTCAACATTTTTCCCATTAAAGATATTTCTGATCTAGCCATTGACCTGAGATTTTCACCAGATATTAGTAACAACCCAAGTAATCCATTTGTATCAAAAAATCAAGGCAAATGTGTTCACAAAACAAGTTATATTCAATAAAATGGAATGACACAGGGAATAAGTATTGAACATGCTTGGTGAAATTCATTTAACCGCTTAAACTCCCGCGATTCCACATCTCAGTGCGCAATGAAAAAAAAAGCTGTATTTCTGGTCTTCCGGTACAGACACAGCCATAAACAGAAAGCCAAAGGAGTGTTGTATTGGTTTAGATTTGATTGACATCTCATTCGACTAATAAGAGCCTTGATTTGGGTTTTTAAAACCTTGAATAACCAATGACCGAAAACCTAGCAAGAAGGACCTGCCCACCAATGACCGCGAATACAACGAGCCAATTGAAGCTGAGTAATCTGATGATGGACATGTCATTTAGTCAATCAATTTCTCAATTCAGTGATACCCTACATGCACTTGTTCCATGTTTATATTTCCGGTAAAATGCCATGAGTTCCCGTGCATAAAATCTCTTTTCACTGAGCTGCTGGGTGACGCGCAGTCCGGGTAACATTAGCCACTATTTTACTTGTTTTGAAAAATGGTTCACAAATTAAACCGAAAGTGCTTGCATGAAAGTGTAGATGGCTTGACCGGGATGACGAATCAGTAAAAGAACAATTGGAGGTTGCAACAACAGAACGATTAGAAATTTCTAGCTCATCTGATGATGAGGAACCTCGAGCACAGATATTTGCCAACAACAGCGCGGTTGTGGACAGGTAAGTGTTATAATCTAAATTGTTCTTTATTGATAAAAATAGTAATAAAAATAACTTTTGACCAGTTGGTAATTACAAGGGTCCCGCATGGCCACAAGTTTTTGTGTGTGCCGTGTTCCTCTGTAGCGGGTGGTGGGGGGGTGTTATTACCTCCGCCAAAGGGGGAGGTTATGTGATCATCAGCGTTGGTTTGTTTGTCTGTTTGTTTGTTAGCAAGATAACTCAAAAAGTTATGGACGGATTTTCATGAAATTTTCACAGATTGTGAGAAATGGGGTATCCTACAGATGATTACATTTTGGTGGTGATCCAGATCACCGTCTGGATCCAGGAATTTTTTAAAGGATTCTTTTTTTTTTTTTTTTTTTTTTTTTAAATTACCTCCGCCAAGGAGGTTATGTGATCAGATAGGATCCAGCCACCCCCCACCCCCACCCCACCCCCGGCGACCCTAAAGAATTAAGCAGTTGAAGATGTAAAAGAATTAGCATTTTCTTCAACTTTTTCGCAATAAATTTGTGACTTTTTTTCTGTTACATTGGTGAATTTTCTCTCAAAAATTAGAAACCTTTTTCTAGTTAATTATTCTAGTAAATTGTCAGAAATGGGGTATCCTACAGATGATTACATTTTGGTGGTGATCTGGATCACCGTCCAGAAGAAAACCGCCATTATGGAAAATGCCATTTTCGTCAATAACTACTGAACCACTAATCCTATCATTGTGAATCCAATTGCTAGTCATATGTTTTCATGGTCAAGGAATCTGAAAACGTACACACAAACACTGTATGGGGGAACTGTGGTGCTTGGCGGAGGTCTGCGCTCTCCGAGTGCTTTTCTAGTTTGTTACTGTGTATATTGCAGAAAAATGTAATAATATTTTAGTATAATTTTAATTTCACTGTAGGCTATTTTTTTCTGTAAAAAGGGAACTGTGCTGTGTATGTCTGGGTTATTATGCCTTTGTTTTACTGTGTAAACGGGATCTGGTGAAATGGACCCCTGAACAAGTGAGCACACTAATGTGAGGACCCCAAGTGGACCCTGGTATCCAATCCGTACAAGAACATTTTCAATCCAGTGATTTACAAAGTGAGTCATAATTTTCTAGCCTCATTCAGAACATTATAGTCCCACAGACTGGATTTTCATCTGGGGCAGCATTTATAAATCACTGGATGGAGAATGCACCTGTACATGTACAGATTGGATTCCATGGGCCACTTGGGGTGCACACTTGGTCAGGGGTCCAGTTGACCTGTATCCGTGTAAACTGGTGAGATAGTGAACTCTGGAAAAATTGGAGGGGGGAGGGTTGTTTTTGTGTATACTTTAGTGAAATGTAATCATTTTTAGCTTAATTTTTCTTACACTGTAGGGTATTTATGCCTGTAAAAAAAAAACAGGAACTGTGCAGTGTATGTCTGTGTTATTACCCCTTCGTTTTACTGTGTAAACTGCTGAGATAGTGAACTCTGGAACACAGTTTTCCAAATGGCACAGTTTGACACAGTTCAAGAATGCCTTGTTACGACCTGAGAAAAAAGCTGTATAATATATTCATTTTTTGTGGTATTGCTACAAAATTTTGACCTGAGCTTGATAACACTTGGTTCTACATTTCTGTTGTGTTTTCCAGCCAGTATCTGATAGCTGTATGTTATTTGCAAGCATTTGTATCTAAAAAAATACCCAGGCGAACTTTATTTTCTTCAAATTCAGTATGTTTAGATGATTGTTACTCAGTGGCAGGAGCACTTAGAGAGATTATGACTGTTTTGCCAAAAAATTCAGAGTATCTTCTTTTAAATGAGACCAACCCCATGAAGATGCTGCAAAGGGTTGAAGAACAGCATTTGATTTACTTTGGGTATGTTATTTTTAGGTGTTTTTAGGGAAATTGACCAGAGTTTAAGGAGTTTTAACTAGTGCATACCTGTGCATGCCTGTAGAAACCAAGTATAAGCAAGTATTTCTTCATGCCCGTAGAAAGTTGCTGTTACCATGGCAACAGTAACCATGGTGAAACCTGCCTTTGATCTTTGACATCACCACTCGTTCAGTGATGCCTGCCTTTGATCTTTGATGATGTGTCTGCCTGGCAACAGTAAGCGGGGAGGCTGAAATTCGGGGATGCACACCCTTGTAACCTCAGCACAGCACGTATAAAATCTTGAGGCCATTCTGATGAATGGTTCAGGAGATATGTGCAGAACAGCCACACAGACAGAGATTTCTTGCATTATAATATGATATTTAGTAGAATAATAATAATTGATTAGATTTATATGGCACTTTACATGTCAACTGACATCTCAAAGCACTTACAATGAGTCCATTATTCATTCTCTCCAGACAGACATTGATGGTGGTAAGCTACTACTGTAGCCACAGCTGCCCTGAGGCAGACTAACAGAAACATTGCTGCTAATCCATGTCATCGGCCTCTTTGGCCACTACTGAACATTTATACACATTCATACCCAGTGTCATGGAGGCAAGGTGGGTAAAGTGTCTTGCCAAGGGACACAATGGCAGGGTGGCTGGGGAGAGTGGGATTTGAACCACCAACCCTCTGGTTATTGGACGACCCGCTCCATCTCCTGAGCCACTACTGCCCACATTTTCCTCCTCTGTTTTTACTGAGCACCAAGCTAGATGGCAAGAAGTTCCATTTATATGGTCTTTGGCATGACCCGGCCGGGACTTGAACCCTGAGCTTCCGGTTGTGGGACGGATGCTCTACCTTGAGGCCACCACTCCGTAGTGGAACGGTTGAAAGATGACTCCTGTATGGAGAAACTAGGCGCAGGCATTCGTCAGGAGTGATTTTATCCCATTGTGTGGAAACACAAACTACCTTCAAATCTTAAAGGATCCGTGAATGTCTTCTATGATCTTTGATCTTCGTATTAGAGCCTGCAGAGCCCTCTTGTATCAGAGCTTGTATCAGGGTCATGGGCCCTGATGGCATCTCCGCCAGGATCCTGAGGACCTGCGCCAACCAGATATCTCCTAACTGAAGCACCTGTACAACCTGAGCCTGAATCTGGACAGAGTACCCGTGCTGTGGAAGACATCCTGCCTGGTTCCTGTCCCCAAGAAGTCATCTCTATCTGACCTGAATGACTATCGACCAGTTGCCCTCACATCTCATGTGATGAAGGTCATGGAGAGGAGATGCAATGGATAGGGTGAGATGGAGACAAAAGATTAGTTGTGGCGACCCCTAAAAGGAGCAGCCGAAAGAAGAAGAATTTAGCTCAGCGGAAGAAGGTATTTTTTAAACTTTTTTTTCCCCACTTTGCTGTACAGTGATCCCTCGCTACTTCGCGTTTCACCTTTCGCGCCCTCAGTGCATCGCGGATTTTTCAAAAATATTCATCAAAAATTCAAAATTGAGAAAAAATGGCACGAAAGTTGCCCGGGCGCTAGCAGAAGGCAGGGAGACTACATTAGAACATCAGGTATCAACACGGAGAGCCCGCACAACTCAAAATCCACCTCTCTGACCACTGCTCCACTCCTCTCCGCCCACCTCTTCATCGCTCGGGAATCTCGCAAGCTGATTGGCCGAGACGTTTTACCTCGCAAGCTGATTGGCCGAGACGTTTTACACAGCTTCTCTCCCTGCAGAGCGCCCATACCCAGCGAAGGAAGACCGCATTCATTGTTCTTTATCGCTCGTGTTGCTTAGTGGCACTTTTCGCTGTTCTCTTCTGCCTTTTTGTGCAAAATAGTGCTGGTGACGCTACTTCGCGGTTTTTCACTTTTCGCGGTCGGTTCTGGTCCCCATTAAACGCGATAAGTGAGGGATCACTGTAATTATTTCTAATTGGCTTAATTTTCACCAAATGATTTTTGAAGTTATATGATTTAGAAAGTTGTTTAGAATTCTTTTTGGTTTGTTCCAAAATAAAGAAGAATATCAGACAACCAGTCCACTAGTTGTCAAATTGAGAGTCTGGAGAACAGGTGAAGGATACAGATTTATATTATATTAATAGATCTGAATAAGAAGCATTATGAAGAAACATAAAAATGATGAAAAGTAGCTTCTTCTAAATAAAACTTTCATTTCTAATTCATTAAAATATCAGGAACTAAAGCTGTGTTATCACTGTTGAAAGTAGGAGATGGATGATATTTTTCACATTTAAACAATTTATGAATGTGCTGGTAATTAAAAACTATACAAAAATTATGGTCAGATATTCAGAAATTTATTTTTCAGAACAAAACAATTTGTAATACATATATTTCTCATACTTTTATTTCATGAATGAAGCTATATATAAAGCTTGACAGTTTTTTCCACTGTTGTAGTAGGAATTCATTAAGGTCACATAATATTCAGAGCTATGTACAGTATATAACAGTCCCTCCAGGATTTCGCAGGATGTTTTTGATTGTTGCGGCCCAAAAAGCCTGAATTCGCAGGAGCTTTTTTAAAAACTTGCGATAAAAATTGTGTTGTTTTGAGAGGGTTTTTTTTTTTTTTGCACTAAAAGTTGTGGGAAGAATTCCAAATTTTAAAGTAGATGGTTTTTTTTCCAGTTTACTACAGTGATATTCTGTATGACAATACAAGAAAAGCACAGGATTGTCAAACATTTCCTATTACAGTGATTTGTAAATTAAGCAGAAACTTCTGCTATACAGAAAAACTCTTGTGCAACAGCAAATACAGACTTTAACCCCTTGCACTCCGGTCAATTTCCCTAAAAACGCCAAAAAATAACGTGCCCAAATTAAATCCAAAGCTGTTCTTCAACCCTTTGCAGCATCTTCATGGGGTTGGTCTCATTTAAAAGAAAACACTTTGAATTTTTTGGCCAAACAGTCATAATCTCTCTAAGTGCTCCGGCCACTGAGTTACAGTCATCTAAACATAGTGAACTTGAAGAAAATAAATTTGGCCTGGGTGTTTTTTTGGATACAAATGCTTGCAAATAACACACAGCTTCAGATCCGGGCTGGAAAATGCAACAGAAATGTAGAACCAAGTGTTATCCAGCTGAGGTCCAAATTTTGTAACAATACCATAAAAAATGAATATATTACACAGCTTTGTTCGCAGGTTGTTCCCAGGCGTTTTAGAACTGTGCCAAATTGTGCCAAATGGCACAGTTTGGAAAAACGTCTGTAACTTTTGAATGATTCAATGTAGAAGCTTCATTTTGGGCTCTAATGAAAGGTGACACTCAGGGCTGTGTCTGTGTGTGTATGTGTGGAGGGGGGGTTGTCCCTCCCCCCCCTCGCTACAGAGGACGGACATCGGCCATCGCTACATGACGGATTAGCCTCATGTGGCGACAGTGGCGCAGTCACCACGGCTCCCCCCCCCCCTCGCTACAGAAGAATAGGGGGGGGGGCGGCGTTCACGGTCTGGACGCGGTGAACGACCCGTGTACCGCGGCGAACGAACTTCAGACTTTGCCGCACAGTTGTAATTTACCGATCGGTCCAAAGTCATTTTTGATTACAATTTTCAGGGATAAAGAATAATTTAGCTTATAACACCTTACCTCTTCACAGCAGTGTCCTGGCGAACTTCTCTTCCTCATTGTCAGACGAACGCGACGCTGGTCTGCTCGTGGTTCTGGTCTCGCGACCCGGTCAAAACATAATTCCATTATTGCGGTTTTGGCGAATGATTTACGACCTTCGTCGTCGGCCTCCGTCGGTCTATGATGACCATGGAAGAGAATCCTAAATGTCTATTCTGCTCGAATAAAAAAAAAAAAAAGCACCGCCTGTGACTGAAGTGGCCGATGTGCGAATGGCTGTCCCTGTCACACAGGGGGTGGTCTCCGTGCTGCTGGGTCTGTGACGGTTCTTCCTGTGGGTCCTTTTTTTATCTGCTTTAGCAGTCTGTCTCTTCACCCAGCCTTAAAAAAAAAAAACAGCTGGCGAACTTCTCTGCTTCAATTGGCTCACTGCATTTACAGCTTTGGTAGGCGGGTCCTTCTTGCTAGGTTTTCAGTCATTGGTTCTTCAAGGTTTCAGAAACCCAATTCAAGGCTCTTATTAGTCGAATGAGAGGTCAATCAGATGAACTAATCTGTTTGCGGCTGTGTCTGCAGCTTTTATTTTCAGTGCGCGCTTGGATGCAGCTCCATCATGCGTCCTAGAGCGCACGAGGGCACACGAGAGCACCCTCGTGCGCTCTGGGACGCAGAGACTTGCCCGCCCGCGGTACAACGGAGTGCAAGAGGTTAATACAATATCCATTACAACAGCTAAACTGCATTGAATGCATGTTAAAGAGTAGAGATTTGGAAATTATTGGCAGCACCTTCATTTGAAAACTCCCTATAGTCCCCAACCACTCGGTACCGAGCTGAGATGAAAAAAAAAAATATTCTGTTGGTCTGTATTGTCTATTGGAGTCTGTGTTTTCTGAAAAAAAATTACAGACAATATTCTCTCTCTTTCCATGCCTAACAACTACCCGTCTGTCTGTTGTGCGTCTTGACACACACACACCTGTCTCATTAGACACACATCTTTCATTTCCGGGGGTGGGTGGGTGGGTGTTCATGTTCAGACCAGAGATTCACAGTTTTAAAGCTCATTGACAAGATGTAATAATAATTTTACCTCTAAAGATATATGAAATGATCAAACACTGGCTGCAGTGTTAGATTTGCTCTTTTGTGTGTGGTTTTATGGAGTCTCTGCTCATATACGTTCCTGCGACGGGGTGCTTTTGGGGCAGGTGGACGTTTTTCAACACAAACCCAACACTTCGTACACACGGTCAGGATGGAGATGTGGTGAGACATCCACCGTCAGGCTGGGGGAGACGGAGAAAGGGACAGTGTTGGAAACCTTGCGGGTGAGTTTTTTTTTTTTTTTTAAATCACAGTTTTTTGCTGAAGTGTTCCGTTAATACTCACTGTAAACAAGGAAGTGAACGTGGTGCAGTGATGCATTTGACTGGTTAGACTGAGCGTTTCAGCGCCACTCAGAGACAAATTTGATTGGTGAAATTGGCGGAAGTTGACGAGCATTGGCCAAAATTGCAGGAAAGTTGCAGTGATTGGACAAACTTGCAAGGTCGTGCAATAGTTGTGCTGATTGGCTGATTTCATGTGAATTAACACAATCGCAACATTGCAAAATCTTGGAGGGACTGATGTAAAAAACTTTATAAGCTGCATAATCTTTATTTTAAAGGTCAAATTGCCGTTGCGGCCCTCAGTCACTCCTATTTTAGTCTGAGATGGGCAAATGGCTCTTTGGTTGGCAAAGGTTGCAGACCCCTGGGCAGGGCCATTCAAGCAGCTTTATTTTCCTTCAAAGGAGCCAATTGAGAGTTTCCTTGGCTGTGTGTTTGGGATCATTGTCTTGCTGAAATGTCCACCCTCGTTTCATCTTCGGCATCTTGGCAGATGGCAACAGGTTCTTATCAAGGTTGTCTCTATACATTTGTTCATTCGTCTTTCCTTCAGTTATACGAAGTCTGCCTGTACCATGTGCTGAAAAACATCCCCACACCATGATGCTCCCACCTCCAAACTGCTGTTGGTATGGTGTTTTGGGGCTGATGTTCAGTGCCATTTCTCCTCCAAACATACTGTGTGTTGTGGCATCCAAAAAGTTCAATTTTTGTCTCATCCGACCAGACTATATTCGCCCAGTATTTTACTGGCTTTCCCAAATGTGCAGCAAACTTTAAACGAGCTTCAACATGCTTTTTCTTCAGCAGTGGAGTCTTGCGAGGTGAGCAGGCATAGAGCACATGTTGGTTGAGTGCATTACTTATTGTTTTCTTTGAAACAGCAGTGCCTGCTAACTCTAGGTCTTTCTGGAACTCTCCACTAGTGGTCTTTGGCTCTTGGATAACTCTTCTGATAATTCTTTAGACTCCTCTGTCAGAAGTCTTGCAAGGAGCTCCTGGTTATGGCTGATTTATGGTAAAATGATGTGCTTTCCACTTCCGAATGATGGCTCCAACAGTGCTCACTGGAACATTGAGCAGTTTAGAAATGCACCTGTAATCAATGCCATCATTATGTTTTGCAACAATAAGGTTGCAAAGGTCTAGAAAGAGCTCTTTGCTTCTATCCATCATGAGTTCTTTGTGGTATGGCAATCTGATATTCACAGTAAGGACTTAACCAATGATGGGGATGGGATGGCTTCCTAAATTCTGATGGATTTCAGCTGGTTTCTTGGCTTTCTATGTCTTTTTGTGCCTCCTTTTGTTCATGTGTTCAATACTCATTACCTGTGTCATTCCACTTTATTAAATATAACTTGTTTTGTGAGCACATTTGCCTTGATTTCTTTGTATGTATGGATTACTTGGGTTGTTACTGATATCTGGTGAAAATCTCAAGTCCATGGCTCCATCAGAAATATATTCAATGAGAAAAATGTTGACGTGTTCATCTTATTTTCCCCACTGTATAGCTTGAACCTGGCTGGGTCATACCAGAGACCATATAAAAATGGTACTTCCTGCCTTCTAGCTTGGTGCACAACTGATAGAAAAATTCCATATTATCTATACTATTATTGATATTAATAATGTATTATTATATTTGAGAAGTATCATACCTTTCATATGCCATGTTTCATGTTTATACGGTTATGCTGTTTCATTCCATCTAGCAACAATGCTCTGCACTGTGTGTGTTTATATATTTACATATTTATTCCATCTAGCTACAATGCTCAGCACTGGGTGTGTTTATATATTTATATATCTACATATTATTCCATCTAGCTACATTGCTCCGCACTGTGTGTGTTTATATACTTGCATATTTATTCCACCTAGCTGCAATGCTCCGTACTGTGGGTGTTTATATATTTACATATTTATTCCATCTAGCTACAATGCTCTGCACTGTGTGTTCATATATTCATATATTTATTCCATCCAGCTACAATGCTCTGCACTGTGTGTCTGTGTGTGTGTGTATATATATATATTTTATAGTAATACGTACATATGTATATTAGCTGCTCTTGCTTGCTTGTTTTTTTTTTTTTTTCTTGCCTTCTGATTGTTGCTCTGAGTGTTGCTATCCCTGTGCTGTTGCAATCCTGGAATTTCCCCGTTGTGGGACTAATAAAGGCTTATCTTATCTTATCTTATCTTATCTTATATGTGCATTCCATATAGGATAAGTTTATATATTCTTGGCCTGTTTCTGTGAGCAATTTCAGCGAGTTCAGACTGAGGATCAGTACATGCGTAAGGAATGATCTAAGCCATTTATTATAATCTCTTTGACATAACCTGTTTTGGGTCACAGGAATGCACAGGGACTCCTCAGCCTGTACAGATCAGTGGCAGATGGACATTCTGTTAGTTTTATGGATCTCATGTCTTCATGACCCATGTCTCCAGAGTGTCTGACGTCTGCCTGGATAAGCTCAGTTATCAGGACTGTCCCGTTCTGTCCCTTCCCTTATCCTCATCCTCCCTCTCCTTTCTCCTGCCTATATATATCAGACTTAGAAGAATGGATCCTTTAGAGATTCTAGGTGTGTCTGAATGTCATGCCTTGTAACCTCTCCCCCAAGGTGGCCAATGGGGTGACTATTTATATTTTTGTAATAAATGTACATAAATTCAACTTTCTCCCTGATTATTTGACTTTGAATAATTTAAGCTCAAAATTATTCTAACAACAACATAATGAAATGCAATATTCCCTCTGCTGGTCCCAAGCCTGTATAAATGAGCAGGGTTGCATCAGGACAGGCATCCGGTGTAAAAATCCTTGCCAAATTGACATGCAAATCATTGCGATATAAGGTACGCTGTGACCGGCCCAAAAGGAAGCAGCCACTATATTATATACTGTGTATATATATATATATATATATTTTCATCCATTCATTCATCTTCTTCCGCTTAATCCTTTTTGGGTCGCTGGGGACTGGAGCCTATCCCAGCATCTTTGGGCGAGAGGCAGGGTACACCCTGGACAGATCGCCAGTCCATCGCAGGGCCAACACAGAGAGACAGACAACCATTCACTCTCACAGTCATACCTAAGGACAATTTAGAATCCCCAGTTTTGATGCCAGTTAACCTAACTTGCATGTTTTTGGCATGTGGGAGGAAACCGGAGAAATCCCAGAGTAAACCCACGCAGACACGGGGAGAACATGGAAACTCCACACAGATCACTGTTGGTCGGGGGCTGGGATCGAACCCAGGATCCCCCGGCCAAGGGTGAGTTGCTGTGCTGCCACAGTGCTAACCACTCCGCCACTGCGCCGCCCTCATATATATATATATATACACTCACCGGCCACTTTATTAGGTACACCATGCTAGTAACGGTTTGGACCCCCTTTTGCCTTCAGAACTGCCTCAATTCTTCGTGGCATAGATTCAACAAGGTGCTGGAAGCATTCCTCAGAGAGTTTGGTCCATATTGACATGATGGCATCACACAGTTGGCGCAGATTTGTCGGCTGCACATCCATGATGCCAATCTCCCGTTCCACCACATCCCAAAGATGCTCTATTGGATTGAGATCTGGTGACTGTGGAGGCCATTTGAGTACAGTGAACTCATTGTCATGTTCAAGAAACCAGTCTGAGATGATTCCAGCTTTATGACATGGCGCATTATCCTGCTGAAAGTAGCCATCAGAAGTTGGGTACATTGTGGTCATAAAGGGATGGACATGGTCAGCAACAATACTCAGGTAGGCTGTAGCGTTGCAACGATGCTCAATTGGTACCAAGGGGCCCAAAGAGTGCCAAGAAAATATTCCCCACACCATTACACCACCACCACCAGCCTGAACCATTGATACAAGGCAGGATGGATCCATGCTTTCATGTTGTTGACGCCAAATTCTGACCCTACCATCCGAATGTCGCAGCAGAAATCGAGACTCATCAGACCAGGCAACGTTTTTCCAATCTTCTATTGTCCAATTTCGATGAGCTTGTGCAAATTGTAGCCTCAGTTTCCTGTTCTTAGCTGAAAGGAGTGGCACCCGGCGTGGTCTTCTGCTGCTGTAGCCCATCTGCCTCAAAGTTCGACGTACTGTGCATTCAGAGATGCTCTTCTGCCTACCTTGGTTGTAACGGGTGGTTATTTGAGTCACTGTTGCCTTTCTATCAGCTCGAACCAGTCTGGCCATTCTCCTCTGACCTCTGGCATCAACAAGGCATTTCCGCCCACAGAACTGCCGCTCACTGGATATCTTTTCTTTTTCGGACCATTCTCTGTAAACCCTAGAGATGGTTGTGCGTGAAAATCCCAGTAGATCAGCAGTTTCTGAAATACTCAGACCAGCCCTTCTGGCACCAACAACCATGCCACGTTCAAAGTCACTCAAATCACCTTTCTTCCCCATACTGATGCTCGGTTTGAACTGCAGGAGATTGTCTTGACCATGTCTACATGCCTAAATGCACTGAGTTGCCGCCATGTGATTGGCTGATTAGAAATTAAGTGTTAACGAGCAGTTGGACAGGTGTACCTAATAAAGTGGCCGGTGAGTGTATATATAGTATATATATATGTATATATATATATATATATATAGATATATAGATATAGATATATAGATAGATAGATAGATATGTAGTATCAGAGGCTGTGTTAAACAAATAAATTTTAGCAGTGACAGAATTTTTAAGGTCATCTGTCATTTTCACGTATTGCGGATGATTTCACTGTAATTCCCACCACTGTCCACTGTGTGGCACATTTTAACAAGTATTGTCTCTTCTTTGATTTGAGTGCGACATCTGTTTGTCGCCACTAAAATGTCACAGCAGCTGAGTGTAGAAAAAATAATTTAAACATCTTGATGTTGCTGGTAAAAGTGAAAAAAATAAGGACTGATGTGGTGGAGGATAAAAATACAAACGTCAGCAGATAACACTAGAGTTCAGGTACTGTTCATTTTTACACATTTAATAGTTTTATTGTAATTTATTTTGTAATATTATGTTGTTCATATGTGTCAGATCAGAAACAAAAATTGTGTTTCAGACTTCACTGCCACTGAAAACCCCCCACAATTTTTGTGGCAGTGAAAATTGACCCAGTCTTTGTTCACTTAATAAATTAGCAAGATGAAATGGATCCCTCATGGATTGTCACCTTATCATGGTGGGGGTTTGCGTGCACAAGTGATCCCAGGAGCTATGTCATCTGGGGCAATTTGCCTCTGGTAGGGTCACCCAAGATAAACTGGTCCCAGGTGAAGGGCCAGACTAAGAACGATCCAGCAGACTCTCATGATGAATGTTATAACAAGGATTCAGTTTACCCCGCTCAGTATGGGGTTACCGGAGCCCCACCCTGGAGCCAGACCTGGGGGAGGGGCTTGATGGCTAGCACCTGGTGGCCAGATTTCTGCCCTTGGGACCGGCCGGGTTCACCCCGAAGGAGTTATATGGATCTGCCCTCCAGTGGGCTCACCACCTGCAAGGAGGGACCATGGGAGTCCTGTGCTATGTGGATCAGGTGGTGGTCGAAGGCAGAGACCTTGGCGGTCTGATCCCAAGCTTCCTAAACTGGCTTTTGGGACATGGAATGTCACCTCTCTGGTGGGGAAGGAGCCTGAGCTTGTACATGAGGTTGAGATACAGTGGGGCAAAAAAGTATTTAGTCAGCCACCAATTGTGCAAGTTCTCCCGCTTAAAAGATGAGAGAGGTCTCCAATTTTCATCATAGGTATACCTCAACTATGAGAGACAAAATGAGAAAAAAAATGCAGAAAATCACATTGAAGGATTTTTAATGAATTAATTGGTAAATTCCTCGGTAAAATAAGTATTTGGTCACCTACAAACAAGCAAGATTTCTGGCTCTCACAGACCTGTAACTTCTTCTTTAAGAGGCTCTTCTGTCCTCCACTCATTACCTGTATTAATGGCACCTGTTTGAACTCATTATCAGTATAAAAGACACCTGTCCACAACCTCAAACAGTCAGACTCCAAACTCCACTATGGCCAAGACCAAAGAGCTGTCAAAGAACACCAGAAACAAAATTGTAGACCTGCACCAGGCTGGGAAGACTGAATCTGCAATAGGTAAGCAGCTTGGTGTGAAGAAATCAACTGTGGGAGCAATTATTAGAAAATGGAAGACATACAAGACCACTGATAATCTCCCTCGATCTGGGGCTCCACGCAAGATCTTACCCCATGAGGTCAAAATGATCACGAGAACGGTGAGCAAAAATCCCAGAACCACACGGGGGGACCTAGTGAATGACCTGCAGAGAGCTGGGACCAAAGTAACAAAGGCTACCATCAGTAACACACTACACCGCCAGGGACTCAAATCCTGCAGTGCCAGACGTGTCCCCCTGCTTAAGCCAGTACATGTCCAGGCCCGTCTGAAGTTTGCTAGAGAGCATTTGGATGATCCAGAAGAGGATTGGGAGAATGTCATATGGTCAGATGAAACCAAAATAGAACTTATATTGTAAAAACTCAATTGTCGTGTTTGGAGGAGAAAGAACACCATACCTACTGTGAAGCATGGGGGTGGAAACATCATACTTTGGGGCTGTTTTTCTGCAAAGGGACCAGGACGATTGATCCGTGTAAAGGAAAGAATGAATGGGGCCATGTATCGTGAGATTTTGAGTGAAAACCTCCTTCCATCAGCAAGGGCATTGAAGATGAAACGTGGCTGGGTCTTTCAGCATGACAGTGATCCCAAACACACCACCCGGGCAACGAAGGAGTGGCTTCGTAAGAAGCATTTCAAGGTCCTGGAGTGGCCTAGCCAGTCTCCAGATCTCAACCCCATAGAAAATCTTTGGAGGGAGTTGAAAGTCCGTGTTGCCCAGCGACAGCCCCAAAACATCACTGCTCTAGAGGAGATCTGCATGGAGGAATGGGCCAAAATACCAGCAACAGTGTGTGAAAACCTTGTGAAGACTTACAGAAAACGTTTGATCTCTGTCATTGCCAACAAAGGGTATATAACAAAGTACTGAGATGAACTTTTGTTATTGACCAAATACTTGTTTTACCGAGGAATTTACCAATTAATTCATTAAAAATCCTTCAATGTGATTTTCTGGATTTTTTTTTCTTATTTTGTCTCTCATAGTTGAGGTATACCTATGATGAAAATTGGAGACCTTTCTCATCTTTTAAGCGGGAGAACTTGCACAATTGGTGGCTGACTAAATACTTTTTTGCCTCACTGTATATCAGCTAGATATAGTTGGCCTCACCTCAACACACAACTCCAGTTCTGGAACCAGTCTCCTGGAGAGGGGCTGGAGCTTGGCCAACTCTGGAGTTGCCCCGGGTGAGAGGCGACAAGCAGGGGTGGGTATTCCCGTATCCCCCCACCTTGCTGCCACTATAGTGGAGTTTTCCTTGGTGGATGAAAGTGTGGTTTCCCTGTGCCTTCGGGTTGGGAAACGAGTCCTGACCATCATTTGTGCCTATGCGCCAAATGATGGTTCAGAGAACCCACCCTTTTTGGAGTCTCTGACTGGGGTGCTGGAGAGTGCACCTCTTGGAGACTCCATTGTCCTACTGCGGGACTTCAATGTGCACGTGAGCAGTGACAGTGAAACCTGGAGGGGGCTGAGTGGGAGGAACAGCCTGCCAGATCTGGATCCGAGTGGTGTTCAGTTATTGGACTTCTGTGCTATCCACAGTTTGTCCATAATAAACACCATGTTCAAGCATAAGGGTGTCCATATGTGTACCTGGCACCAGGACACCCTATGTCGCAGGTCGATGATCGATTTTATTATCGTGTCATCAGACCTGCAACCATATGTCTTGGACACTCGGGTAAGGAGAGGTACAGAGCTATCAACTGATGACCACCTAGTGGTGAGTTGGATCCAATGGCAGGAGAGGATGCCATTCAGACCTGGTAGATCCAAATGTATAGTGAGGGTGTGCTTGGAACGTTTGGCTGAGGCCCCTGTTCAGGAGGTCTTCAACTCCCACCTCTGGAAGAACTTCAACTACTTTCCGAGGGAGTCTGGAGACATGGAGTCTGAGTGAGCCATGTTCTCCACCTCCATTGTTGAAGCATCTGCTCAGAGCTGCGGCCGCAAGGTCATCGGTGCATCTTGTGGTGACAACCCTCCACTTACAGTGGGGCAAAAAAGTATTTAATCAGCCACCAATTGTGCAAGTTCTCCCACTTAAAAGATGAGAGAGGTCTCCAATTTTCATCATAGGTATACCTCAACTATGAGAGACAAAATGAGAAAAAAAAATCCAGAAAATCACATTGGAGGATTTTTAATGAATTAATTGGTAAATTCCTCAGTAAAATAAGTATTTGGTCACCTACAAACAAGCAAGATTTCTGGCTCTCACAGACCTGTAACTTCTTCTTCTTTAAGAGGCTCCTCTGTCCTCCACTCGTTACCTGTATTAATGGCACCTGTTTGAACTCGTTATCAGTATAAAAGACACCTGTCCACAACCTCCAACAGTCAGACTCCAAACTCCACTATGGCCAAGACCAAAGAGCTGTCAAAGGACACCAGAAACAAAATTGTAGACCTGCACCAGGCTGGGAAGATTGAATCTGCAATAGGTAAGCAGCTTGGTGTGAAGAAATCAACTGTGGGAGCAATTATTAGAAAATGGAAGACATACAAGACCACTGATAATCTCCCTCGAACTGGGGCTCCACGCAAGATCTCACCCCGTGGGGTCAAAATGATCACGAGAACGGTGAGCAAAAATCCCAGAACCACACAGGGGGACCTAGTGAATGACCTGCAGAGAGCTGGAACCAAAGTAACAAAGGCTACATCAGAAACACACTACGCCGCCAGGGACTCAAATCCTGCAGTGCCAGACGTGTCCCCCTGCTTAAGCCAGTAGATGTCCAGGCCCGTCTGAAGTTTGCTAGAGAGCATTTGGATGATCCAGAAGAGGATTGGGAGAATGTCATATGGTCAGATGAAACCAAAATAGAACTTTTTGGTAAAAACTTAACTTGTCGTGTTTGGAGGAGATAGAACACCATACCTACTGTGAAGCATGGGGGTGGAAACACCATACTTTGGGGCTGTTTTTCTGCAAAGGGGCCAGAACGACTGATCCGTGTAAAGGAAAGAATGAATGGGGCCATGTATCGTGAAATTTTGAGTGAAAACCTCCTTCCACCAGCAAGGGCATTGAAGATGAAACGTGGCTGGGTCTTTCAGCATGACAATGATCCCAAACACACCGCCCGGGCAATGAAGGAGAGGCTTCGTAAGAAGCATTTCAAGGTCTTGGAGTGACCTAGCCAGTCTCCAGATCTCAACCCCATAGAAAATCTTTGGAGGGAGTTTAAAGTCTGTGTTGCCCAGCGACAGCCCCAAAACATCACTGCTCTAGAGGAGATCTGCATGGAGGAATGGGCCAAAATACCAGCAACAGTGTGTGAAAACCTTGTGAAAACTTACAGAAAACGTTTGACCTCTGTCATTGCCAACAAAGGGTATATAACAAAGTATTGAGATGAACTTTTGTTATTGACCAAATACTTATTTTACAGAGGAATTTACCAATTAATTCATTAAAAATCCTTCAATGTGATTTTCTGGATTTTTTTTTCTTATTTTGTCTCTTATAAGATAAGATAAGATAAGATAAGCCTTTATTAGTCCCACAACGGGGAAATTCCAGGATTGCAACAGCACAGGGATAGCAACACTCAGAGCAACAATCAGAAGGCAAGAAAAAACAAGCAAGCAAGAGCAGCTAATATACATATGTACATATTACTATAAAATATATATATATACACACACACACACAGACACACAGTGCAGAGCATTGTAGCTGGATGGAATAAATATATGAATATATGAACACAGTGCAGAGCATTGTAGCTAGATGGAATAAATATGTAAATATATAAACACCCACAGTATGGAGCATTGCAGCTAGGTGGAATAAATATGCAAGTATATAAACACACACAGTGCGGAGCAATGTAGCTAGATGGAATAATATGTAGATATATAAAAACACAGTGCGGAGCATTGTAGCTAGATGGAATAAATATATAGATATATAAATATAAACACACCCAGTGCAGAGCATTGTAGCTAGATGGAATAAATATGTAAATATATAAACACACACAGTGCAGAGCATTGTTGCTAGGTGGGATGAAACAGCATAACCGTCTATTTAGTTATCCTACATGGTATGATTATGTGCCCATACATATTCTCACCCTCCATAGCGACCGGTATGTTCCTAGTTGTATGCCGGAGAGGACCATTGTGTAAGTCTATTGCATCTTTTGCATTCAAAAAAAAAACAAAAAACTATTAGTTTGTTACGTCTTTTTGCTATCTCTGCGAGCAGCCCTGCTTAGGTTGTACAGTCTGACAGCCGTTGGTAGGAAGGACCTACGAAACCTCTCGGTTGTGCACCTGGGATGATGTAGTCTGCTGCTAAATGAGCTCCTCAGTGCATCCAGTATGTCCTGCATAGGGTGGAACTCGGACTCCAGCAGAGATGACAGTTTAGCCACCGTCCTTCTCTCTCCTATCTCCTCCATCGGATCAAGGCGTTGCCCCAGGACAGAGCTAGCTTTCTTAATCAGTTTGTTCAGTCTCTTCCTATCGGCTGCAGTAATGCCACTGCCCCAGCAGACCACTCCAAAAGTGATGGCTGATGCCACCACCGTGTCATAGAATGACTTCAGCAGCGCCCCTTGTACACCAAAAGACCTGAGTCACCTCAGCAGGAACAGCCTGCGCTGTCCCTTCTTGTAGAGTGCGTCAGTATTGTGTGACCAGTCTAGTTTATTGTTCAGATGAATACCCAGGTACTTGTAGGATGTCACCATCTCGATGTCTGTTCCCTGTATATTTACTGGTGCTGTGAGGGGCTGCCCATGCCTGCGGCAGTCCACCACCAGCTCCTTAGTTTTCCTCGCGTTGATCTGGAGGCAGTTCCGATGGCACCAGTCCACAAAGTCCTGGATAAGCCCTCTGTACTCAGCTTCATCTCCGCTGGAGATGAGACCAACGATCGCAGAGTCATCAGAGAACTTCTGTAGATGGCAATGTGTTGTGTTGTGTGAGAAGTCCGCAGTATAAAGAGTGAACAAGAAGGGAGCCAGCACCGTTCCCTGGGGGGCCCCCGTGCTACTGATGATCGTGTCGGAAACACAGTCCCGGGTTCTCACAAACTGAGGCCGGTTCGTGAGGTAGTCCAGGATCCATGATGACAGGTGCTGGTCCACCCCTGCGCGCAGCAGCTTGTCCTTCAGGATCATCGGTTGGATGGTGTTGAAAGCACTGGAGAAGTCAAAGAACATGATCCTCACCATATTCCCGGGCTTCTCCAGGTGGGACAGAGAACGGTGAAGGAGGATTATAGTTGAGGTATACCTATGATGAAAATTGGAGACCTCTCTCATCTTTTAAGTGGGAGAACTTGCACAATTGGTGGCTGACTAAATACTTTTTTACCCCACTGTAAGTGGTGGAAACCCTGTGGTGAGGGCGGCCATTAAGCTGAAGAAGGAGTCCTATCAGGCTTGGTTGGCTTGTGGGACTCCCCAAGCAGCTGAGGTGTACTGGCAGGCCAAGCGGAGTGCAGCTCAGGTGGTTGCTAAAGCAAAAACTTGGGTGTGGGGGGAGTTCGGTGAGACCATGGAACAAGACTTTTGGTCAGCTTCAAAGAGATTCTGGCACTTTCCGGCGGCTCAGGAGGGAGAAACAGCTCCCTGTCCACACTGTGTATGGTGCGGATGGAGCGCTGCTGACTTCGACTGGGGATATCGTCAGGCAGTGGAAGGAATATTTTGAGGATCTCCTCAATCCCACTGATATGCCTTCCACAGAGAAAGCAGGGCTTGTGGACAAGGGGGACGACTTGCCCATCATCGGGGCTGATGTCACCAAAGTGGTTAAAAAAACTCTTTGGTGGCCGGGCCCCGCAGGTGGATGAGATTCGCCCTGAGTACCTCAAGGCCTTGGATGTTGTAGGGCTGTCATTGTTGACATGCCTCTGCAACATTGCTTGGAGGTTGGGGACAGTACCTTTGCCATGACAAACTGGGATGGTGATTCCTCTCTTCAAGAAAGGGGACCGGAGGGTGTGCTCCAACTTTAGAGGAATCACAGACCTCACCCTCCCTGGGAATGTCTATGCCAAGATACTGAAGAGGAGAGTCCGGCCGTTGGTCGAACCTCAGATTCAGGAGGAGCAATTTGGTTTTCAGCCTGGCCATGGCACATCAGACCAGCTCTTTACCCTCTCAAGAATCCTCAGGGGTTCGTGGGAGTTTGCCCAACCGGTGTACATGTGTTTTGTGGACTTGGAGAAGGCATTCAACCACGTTCCTTGGGGGTTTTTGTGGGGCGTGCTTTGGGAGCATGGGGTATCAGGCTTGTTGTTACGAGCTATCCGGTCTCTATACGACCATTGTGAGAGTTTGGTTCATATTGCCAAGACTTGGTCGGACTCACTCCCAGTGAGAGTTGGACTCTGCCAGGGCTGCCCTTTGTCACCAATCCTGCTTATAATTTTTATGGACAGGATTTCTAGGTGCAGCCAGGTAACGGAGGGTGTCATTCTTGGTGACCACAGGATCTCATCTCTGTTGTTTACAGATGATGTTATCCCATTGGCTTCATCCAGCAATGACCTACAGGTCTTACTGGGACGGTTTGCTGCCGAGTGTGAAGCAGCTGGGACGAGAATCATCACCTCCAAGTCCGAGTCCATGGTCCTCAGTCAGAAAAAGGTGGATTGTCCTCTCCGGGTTGGGGACAAGCTCCTGCCCCAAGTGGAGGAGTTTAAGTATCTCGGGGTCTTCAAGAGGGAGGGGAGAATGGAGCGAGAGATTGACAGACGGATCGGACCAGCATCTGCAGTGATGCGTACATTGTACCCGTCTGTTGTGGTGAAGAGGGAGCTAAGCTCTATGGCAAGGCTGTCGGTTTACTGGTAATTTATGTTCCTACCCTCACCTATGGTCATGAGCTTTGGGTAATGACCGAAAGAATGAGATCGCAGATACTCCATAGGATTGTTTGACTCTCCCTTAGAGACAGGATGAGGGGCTCAGTCATCCGGGAGAGGCACAGAGTAGAACCGCTGCTCCTCCACATTGAAAGGAGCCAGATGTGGTGGTTTGGGCATCTGATCAGGATGCCTCCTGAACACCTCCCACTTGAGGTGTTTTAGGCACGTCCCACTGGGAGGAGACCCTGGGACAGACTCAGGACTCGCTGGAGAGACTACGTCTCTCAGCTGGTCTGGGAACGCCTTGGTATCCTCTCTGAAGAGCTGGAGCAGGTGGCTGGTGAGAGGAAAGTCTGGGCTTCTCTGCTTGAACTGCTGCCTCCATGACCCGGACCTCCGGAAAAGCGGTAGAAGATGGATGGAGAAGATGGATGGAAATGTATAATCTGTATTCTTGTCCTAAAAGTTTACGATAAAAAATTAACATGCGAATGAAAACATATGGTTTCTTTACCATTAAGTAGAACTGGTGGCTCAAGACTAGTTTAAACCAACTCTTCGTAATTCATCACCTGTAGTCCATCAGTGCTGTCATGGGCATTTAATAATGTTCTGCATTTTAACAAATTCACCTGAGAAAAAGATTCTGTCAAAATTCTGTCATAATCTGTTATTATTAGATCACCCTCAGTGTAATCTGTCAAATGACAGGCAGCTTTCAGAATTTTTATTCATTGCTGAAAAAATCTGTCAATGAAAGACGATTTTCAGTTAACACTACTACTAGGTTGTGTGCCTGTGTGGCACCAGAGTGGATTAAATATTTACCTTTTTCCTTATGAGTCTTTGTGGTGTGGACGTTTATATACTGTATATAAACTCTCTCTATATATAAACTTTATATATATAAAGGTCACGGGCCTCAACACAGCAACTCAGCTGATCCCATAGGTTTTCTATGGGATTCAGATCTGGAGAAAGTGCAGGCCACTCCATCTGAGATACCCCAGCCTCCAGCAGCCATTCCCTAATGATGCGACCTCGATGAGATGGAGCATTGTCGGCCATGAAGATGAAATTAGGCCTGTGTTGTTCGTGCAGGGGCACAATTACTGGATTAATGATGTTATTCAGGTAGTATCTGCTTGTCACTGTACCATTCACAAGGTGCAGGGCAGTTCTGTATTGACTAGACACACCTGCCCAGAATGTAATGCCACCACAACAGTGGCTAATGCATAGTGCTCTCCTTGACGTCTCCAACATCATTGGCGGCCATCATTTCTACTCGGCGTGAATCAACTTTCATCAGAGAACAGCACTGAGGCCCACTGGTCCCTTGTCCAGCATAAATGCTCTCTGGCCCATGCAAGACGATGACGCCTGTGCCTAGTGGTGTGGTCAGGTACCCTTAGAGATTGTCTAGCATGCAGACCACGCTGATGTAAATGTTTCGAATGGTCTGCTGTGACACTTGGGTTCTTCTCACTTCCCTTAAATGTGCCTCGAGTTGAGTGGCATTCATCATGTGGTTCCGCAGGGCACTGTTCACAATGAAGTGGTCATTAGTGTGGGATGTGGCCAAAGGATGTCCACTTCTGTGCCTTTCTGTGACTCTTCCAGTCTCTCTGTATTTCTGTTGCAACCTGCTGATGACACTCAGTGACACTCTAAGCTCCGTGGCCACTTCGCTCTGAGAACATCCTGTTTGAAGCCTTGCAATGGCGAAGTACTGTTGATCATTTGTTAAGTATCATCTTGGTCTCATGATGTCAAAATGTGAACAGCATGATGAAGGGGACTTTTTAAATACCAGTTCTATTTGAACCAGAAAATTTATTGGTCGATTGATGGATCAAACACCTGTTGGGAATTTTGTCGTTAAGCACCTTGTTGGAGAACTGCAAGATACGCAAAAAGTACTAAAACATTGAACGGTTGGAAATGTGCATTCAGAAGGTTAGAGAAGGTCAAATTAAGTTCACCTGTAAAGATTATAGTGCATTTTAGGTGCATTTTGAAACTTCACCTGAAAGCCAAATAAATATATGTTTTAACGGGTGGGGGGGGGACTTTTTCACACAGGGCCATGTAGGTTATTTTTTTTCCCCTTAATAATAAACACCTTCATTTAAAAACTGCATTTTGTGTTTACTTGTGTTATCTTTGTCTAATATTTAAATTTGTTTGATGATCTGAAACATTTAAGTGTGACAAACATCCAAAAAAAATAGAAATCAGGAAGGGGCAAACACTTTTTCACACCACTGTATGTATCTCTCTCTCTCTCTCTCTCTCTCTCTCGCTCTCGCTCTCTCTCTCTCTCTCTCTCTCTCTCTCTCTCTCTCTCTCTCTCTCTCTCTCTCTCTCTCTCTCTCTCTCTCTCTCCTTTCCGCTTCCGGTGGGTGCGAGTGAGAACGTGAGTGAGGAGGTGCTGGGTGTGTGAGTGAGGAGTTTTGGATTATACTTTTTCACAACGTTTGGACTTTTCCTTTATCCTTTGTTATTTGTTATTTGCATATTCAGGTAAGTTTATTTCAGTCTTTTGAGTGCGTTTGTGTTTTTGTTTGTTTTTTTTGGCGTTTTGCTGGAGGATGGCGTCCTTTGAGACGCCACCTCCGTCTATCCGGCAGGGAGTGAGGATAGTCCCGCCGGATAGCAGCGTTGCTGTGGAGGAGGTTCTTCTTGCTGTGGGTGAGAAGGTGGGACATGATATGATCTGCTTTGCCTCAAGAATGAATAAAGCTGTCGTTGTGTTTTTGACTGGTGAGGAATATGTCCATAGTCTGATTGGGAGCGGTGTTGTAATTGGGGACACGTATGTACAGGTGTCCCCGTTATCTGTTCCATCAACGCGCATCACCGTTTCAGGTGTTCCTCCCTTCATCACTAATGAGCAGTTGGAGACGGAGCTTCGCAGATTTGGGAAGTTTGCGGGCCCGTTTAGAACTGTGAGTTTGGGATGTAAGGATAGTAAATTAAAACATGTCAAATCACTTAGGCGCCAGGTATTCATGTTTTTGGACTCGCCCACTCAAACGTTAGAAGTGTCCTTCCGGGTTAAACATGGGGACGGCTCCTACATGGTGTATGCGAGCTCAGGGCAAATGAAGTGCTTTGAATGTGGAGACGTGGGCCATAAACGGTTCGCTTGTCCGCATAAGCAACGGGCGGGAGGCTCTGATGAAGCCGCAGCTGAAACCAGCGGTGCAGCCTCCGCTCACGCCGCTACTACAAATGACGTTGCGGGGCCTTCCGCCGGTCCTGCTCCGGAGCCTGCTGCTGTGTGTGTGGACAGCCCAGCTGTGGCGCCCGCAGCCCAGCTTACGGTTGGGAGCGTGGCTGGTGATGACGCCCAAACAGTCACTGATGGTGCATCAGAATCTAGCTGTGAGAAAAGGCCTGTAAAATCAGCAGCTGTGGTTCCGGTGGATGCTAACGTTTCTGAACAGCTGACGGAACAACACCAGTCAGCTGCTGTAAGTGGCGTTCAGGAAACTGTAGATCACGATCAATCAGCTGGGACAGCTGTATCAAACAGTAAATTAAGTTGTGATGAGGAAATGGATTCTGATTCTGATACTGTGTCTATTGGAGAAACTTGCAGTAAAAGCAAAAGCTTGTACTCATTGGATGAAATAAATGTTTTCCTGGACGAAACCTACAAACGAGCAGTTAAAGTCACTGATTACTTCAGTGACGCCAATAAATTTATTAGATCTGTTAAAGTGCTGGAAAGGCGGGTTGGCCTTGACCTCCTGGATGAGAGAAAACGTTTTCGCCTTAAAAAACACCTAACGGCCCTGCGTAAATCAGCAGGAGGAAAAAAGGTCACACGCACCCGACAGATGAAATAACGTACATGGGTATGCACAGCACGGTGTTCCTATATATCTACTGCTCTTTGCTGTCTCTCCCTGTCTTCTATCTTCTCTATCTCCCTATGCAAAACATAAAATTAGGAACCTTAAATATCAATGGTGGGAGGGGCAATCATAAGAGGGGATTAGTTGGTGAATTGTTTAGACAAAAGAATCTTAACATTTTGTTTTTGCAAGAAACTCATACCACTTCAGCAGATGAAGTGGACTGGGGCTTGTGGTGGAAGGGCCCTTTTTCACTCAGTCATGGTACAAATTTTAGTGCAGGAGTAGCCATTTTGTTTGGGGAATCTGTGAATGCAACAGTTCTTTCTGTAGTGGAGGTAGTGAAGGGCAGGCTGCTCTTTGTTAGGGCAGAAATAGAGAATTCGGTGTTTTGTCTGATCAACATCTATGCTCCAAATCAGGATTCTGAAAGAACTGCCTTTTTCAATAAACTGAAAAATGAATTGCAGAATTATCACCAAGATCAACTTATTGTTGCTGGTGATTTCAACTGCACCTTAGATTTTACTGTGGATCGAACTAATGCAGAACCTCATCTTCAGTCATCGCGAGTTTTAAAAAATATCACTGTACAGTTTGACCTTTTGGATACATGGAGAATTAAACATGCAAACACTAGACAATATACCTGGGTCAGAGTCGTAGACAATACGGTCAGTGCTGCCAGATTAGATAGGATATATGTTTCTCAAAGTTTTGGCCCAGGAATTCTTCATAGCAACATAAGTCCTGTCGGTTTTACAGATCATCATCTAGCTTCTGTGATGTTAATCATTTCACCAGGGGAAAGAACCAGATCCTATTGGCATTTCAACAATAAGCTCCTTCAAGACAACGCTTTTTGTCATTATTTTGTGTGTTTCTGGGAACACTGGAGGGCTACAAAGCCTCGTTTTAGTTCCTTAGGACAGTGGTGGGAGGTTGGCAAGGTGCAAATTCGCATTTTTTGTCAGCAGTATACTGCAAACTCGACTGCTGTCATCAGAACCAAAGTTTGTGAACTTGAGGACACTGTTAAGAGGCTGGAGGAGAGTTTGATTAGGGATCGGGATTCTACCTCGGGTCCCTTGCTGCAGGCGAAGAGATCGGCCCTGAGCTCTTTGCTGCGGGAAAGAGTGAAGGGAGCACTTGTTAGGTCCCGATTTACTCAGCTGAAGGACATGGACGCCCCAACGTCCTTTTTTTTCAATCTGGAGAAGACTGCCGCAAAAAAGAAATTGATGACTTGTTTAAAACTCCCACATGGTCAAATAACTACAGATCCATCTGAGATGAGGAGCCATGCAGTGGATTTTTATGGGGCCCTGTTTGGTGCAGAACCATGCTGTATAGACTCTCGAAATCAACTCTTTGGGGGCCTTCCCAAGCTCAGCCCAGGGGAAAGGGCTGCTCTGGACTGCGAACTGACCTTGGATGAGTTAACTGTAGCAGTCAATCAAATGGCTCTGGGACGTGCACCTGGACTTGACGGTCTCTCTTCTGACTTTTTTAAGCACTTTTGGGATATTATAGGATCAGATTTTTATGACGTTCTAATTGACTGTTATAGAACTGGATCTTTGCCTGTTTCCTGTCGGCGTGCAGTACTATCCCTGCTGCCTAAGAAAGGGGACTTGGCCTTGCTTAAAAACTGGAGGCCCGTTGCTCTTCTTTGCACAGACTATAAGGTGCTTTCTAAAGCCCTATCAAATAGACTAAAAAATGTTTTGGATGTCATCATAGATAGAGATCAAACGTATTGTATTCCTGATCGAACCATTATGGACAATATTTTTCTCATACGTGATGTTCTTAATCTTAGTAAATGTTATGATTTAAAGTTTGGTATTGTGTCTTTGGACCAGGAAAAAGCTTTTGATAGGGTTGACCACTCCTATTTGTTTTCCACACTTAAGGGGTTTGGTTTTGGCAATATTTTTTTGACATGGGTTAATATGTTATATACTGGAGCTGAGTGTTTGGTAAAGTTGGGGGCAGGGCTGAGTCGGCCAATCCCTGTACATCGGGGAATAAGGCAGGGTTGTCCGATCTCGGGTCAACTGTACAGCTTGGCTATTGAGCCTTTGCTGTGCAGGTTGCGCACTCAGCTGGGTGGTTTGACCCTGCCGGGGCCCTCCAGTAGTTGTCGTCCACTCGTCTTGTCTGCTTATGCAGACGACGTTAACATTTTCATCACATCCCACAGGGATGTACAGTGTTTGGTGGACACTCTGTCTATTTATGAAAAAGCATCTTCTGCACGGGTAAACTGGGGCAAAAGTGAGGGTTTATTGGTGGGGCAGTGGACACATCAAGACATTCCTCATCTACCTGGAGGTCTTCTGTGGGGGAAAGCCGGTCTTAAAGTGTTGGGGGTGTTTTTGGGTTCTGAGGACTTTGAAAGCAAGAACTGGGAGGGATGTAAGGAGAAGGTGTGTGCCCGTTTTTCTAAATGGAATTGGTTGCTACCACAGCTGTCTTATAGGGGAAGAGTTCTGGTCGCCAATAATCTGGTCGCTTCGGCTCTTTGGCATAGACTTATCGCTTTGACACCGCCCAGGAGCCTGGTGGAGGAGGTCCAGAAGATGATCGTGGGTTTCTTTTGGTCTGGTCGACACTGGGTGCGTGCGGCTGCTCTCTACCTGCCTGTTGCCGAGGGAGGACAGGGCCTGGTTGACATACAGTCCAAGATCACCTGTTTTAGGCTTCAGACTGCGCAACGGTTCCTCTATGGATGTGGCCCCTGCTGGATGGACACTGCAAAACTGCTCCTGAGGAGAGTTGGCCGCTTGGGCTACGACAAGCAGCTTTTCCTCGTGAAATCCGGGGAGGTGGACTTTACTGGACTTACTGCCTTTTATGCCTCTGTTTTGCATGCATGGCAAGTCTTCGCTGTAGCTCGTATTCCTGAGGAGACACCAGGTATGTGGCTGTTTGAGGAACCGTTGTTTTTCAATGGATTCATGGACACTCAGTTGCTGCAGTCTGTCAGTCTGCGAACCTGTTTAAGAGAGGCGGGCTGCACCAAGCTTGGCCATCTGATGAAGATGTCAACCACGTCCATAGAAACGCTGAGGCGGAAAGCCAATATTACATCCGTCAGACTGGTGCATAGGGTGGTGACGGAAGTGTGTGCTGCCCTGCCACGACCACTGAGAGCCTTTGTGGAAAACCGCACTCTTTCTGATCAATGGGATGAGGACACTGTGTTCAGCTTTCCTGCCCTTTCCGTAAGTCCAGCAGTGGGAGAGTGGCAGGAGGAAGAAGACCACCTGCTGTCTTTCGGAACTCCCCGTCTGGGCAAGTTCCAGGCTGTAGGGAAGAAGGCGGCGTATCACATTTGTGTGAAAGTTCTAAATCTGCGCTCTCTGACGGGGGTAAAAGAGTCGAAGTGGGCGGGGTTTTTGGGGCCGGGATTCTCCCCAAAGGGCAGCTGGCGCTCCATGTACAAGCCCCCTATAGAGAAACGGACAGCAGATCTCCAGTGGAGGATTGTGCATGGGGCAATAGCTACAAACAAATACAGAGCACACCTGGATCCTAGTGTTGGGGAGGGTTGTTTGTTTTGTTCACAAGTCGAGACCCTGGAGCACTTGTTTGTTGGATGTTTTCGTTTGTCTGGGCTTTTTGATCTTTTGAAAGTTTGGTTTCATGATTTTGGTGAATGTTTTTCTTTTGGTTTGTTTATTTATGGTCCGAAGTACAAAGTGGCAAAGAAGTCTGTGCATATTTTGATAAACTTCTTGTCTGGTACCGCTAAAATTGCCATTTGGCTGACGAGGAAAAACCGGACTATTAACACTGGCAATGTGGACCCCGTGTCTGTTTTTAAGGCCCTGTTAAAAGTCAGACTCCGGGTGGAGTTTTCTTATTATAAAATGGTGGACAATTTGGAGGAGTTCTCCAATAAATGGACTGTTGGGAGTGTTTTGTGTTCTGTGGGGGAGGGGGATGAGTTATGTTTGAATTTTTGAAATGTGGAACACTTGCGTGGAATGATGGTATGATGGTGATTTTATATTTTTGAATTGTACAATAAAGGGACTTTTTAAACGTCAAACGTCTCTCTCTCTCTCTCTCTCTCTCTCTCTCTCTCTCTCTCTGATATTTATGTGTGTTTTGGTGTTTTCAGATGGCCTCTGTCAGTGTTAATGCCAGATGTGGTGCTGTCTGTGTGTGGATCTCTGCTGTCTCAGGCTGAAGAAGCTGAAAAGGAGGGACAGACAGCTGTCTGGGCTGAACACAGGGTCCTAGATGAGTTTGGACAGTGTCTCTCACAAATAGTTGAAGTCATGTTCAAGTAAAATAGATACAAAAACTTTTACACCGTGGAGACAAAAAAAAAAAAAGCGAGAGGAGTACTTTATTATATAATAGTAGTAGTAGTCGTAGTTTATAACATTTGTTGATATTTGAAGCTTATTGGTCAATGAGAAATGAGTAAAATTTCAGTTTTTTAAATATTGATTTGCAAATATGATATTCTTTACACCTTTATTGTATTTGAAAAATATTTAGAGTAATGTCAAAGAAAAAATAATTTAATTTTCAGTGACATAACAGTTGTGTAAAGGAAGTTTTTGTCTGTTTATTTTGGATGCTACTTCAGCCATCAACAGTGTTAAATGTAAAATGTTAATATATTTATTCCAACTGCATCTTCAACTCAAAGGTTCTAAAATAAAAGTCATTTTTATGATGTTTGGTGTTTCATGTCGTTCTTCCTCTATATAACAATGACTCACAGTATAGAGTGAGGTCTGTGGCGTAATGACCAAAACACCACAGTGCTATATTCACTGATACTGCACTTCTGTGTAGTATGGACTTTATACAGTTTCACAAACAGTTTATAGATCGACAGGAATAAGCAATAACAGATTTGTTTATTTGATGTTATGTTGTTCCACCTGGATTATTATTGCCACCTGAAATTACTCTGGGGATCAATAAAGTATACAAAATAGACAAAATACAAAAAAAACCCCAGCACTTCCTGATTGCTACACTTGCTACCACAGTGAACATGATATAGATTATAATACATTGAATTTTGACACATAAGACAAAATTTGCTATTGTCCATCAATCATTTTTATACATGCCATCACTACAAGCTCTTTGGTTGAGTGGTCAGCTGACTAACTAGCTTTCAATAGCTGCTTGTCCAGCTTGTTGGTAAAGGATGATTACAACACAGAGGCTGGGGAGTAAATGTCTGGAGCCTGTTTAGCTCCCCCCACTTTTATTTTAGCTTGACTTTGATGGGTTCTTCTTGGCTTCTCCATTTGAAGTAGGGTCAGAAGCAGGCATTACACTGTGAGAATTCACTAAAATTATTGTAGTAACTCCTGGCATGCATGTTTTCCAAATTTGCAGATGACACTACAGTAGTGGGTTTGATCACCGGGGGAATAAGATTATGTACAGCAGTGGTCCACGGACCTTACCGGGCCACAGAGGATAAATTAATAATTTATTCTGCCCCTCTATATTGACTCAAAGTCTGTGCTTTATTTTGAAAAATGACCAAATATTCTCTCTCTTCCTGTGCCTGACGTCCTTCCTGGTGTCTGTTTGAAAGTCTTGACACCTCTGTTTGAGTTTTGAGTCCCCCCTCCCTGGGGAAGCGTGTGGCTCATGGTGTCAGGGTCGTCCCAGGCTGGGTGTCAAGAGCAGCACCATCCTGGCTGCTGCCTCTCCTTTGACGTGGACCCCTGGATAAGTTAGATAAGACAGAAAATCTAAGTAAGATAGGTGGCTTTCTGTTGAGTTTCAAATCAACTGTTTTTTAATGGTCTGATACTTAAAAATTTTAAATGTTTTTTAACTTGGTTTTTATATTTTTTTGCAAACTTTGTTTTTATTTCTGTTTTTTTTGTTCTTTTTATTCTGTTTTGTTATGCAGTGCTTTATACACTCCTCTCCAAAAGTATTGGAACAGTGACATGTTTTATTTTAGCGGTTTGTCAGGATGCCACTCGTCGACCTCCGTCGGTCTATGATGACCATGGAAGAGAATCCTAAACATCTACTCTGCTGGAAGAGCACCGCCTGTGGCTGAACAGGCCGATGCGCGAACGGCAGTCCCTGTCACACAGGTCGCACTTGTGGGTGGTGTAACAATGTGGCGAGGAAGCAAGGCAAAATCTCCAATTTTCCAATTTTTATTTTATTTCACAAAACTTACTGGTAAACAATCTAAATCTTGTCCGACATCTTCACACCGACATGACTCTTCATCAACAATAATGAAAGACCATTCTTTCCACAATAAACACCTGTTATACAGTATATTATGTGAGACAATTAGGGCTAATTAGCCCCTACCATAACCCCAGGTAAAACAATAAACATTTTCCATTTTTCACACAAACCCAATAGCATCTAAAAGTCCATAAATAATCCCCACTTATTTACAAAATACATATAAATAGTACAGAATAAATAATACTATAAATAATTCGTTAAATAATTTAATCCCCTATTTACATATTTTTAAATCACCCCTCAACTTGCCATCACCTGCTCCCTTCCTGCTGGTGTCCTTTAAAAAGGCGTTCAACCCCCAAAGAGTCTTTTGCCCGGACACCCTCAGGAAGCATGTTGGCAAAGGTATGTGTATTAAATAGTCACCAATTGTTTACCCAAATAATTAACCAATCAACTGTCTCACAAAAGGCATTTCAATTAGTCAAAGACAGAGCCCAGAAATAATGTGTGCACTTTTACAAATAATCATAATAACATTTACAATATTACAAATATAACATAATTACACATACACTAAATCATAACAGTGGGGACACTTCGTCGTCACAGGTGGTCTCCGTGCTGCTGGGTCTGTGGCGGTTCTTCCTGCGGGTCCTTTTTCCATCTGCTGCAGCAGTCAGTCTCTCTTCACCCGCCTTGAGCTGTCTGGTCAGGGTGCCTCTCCATTTGGAGCGGTCCGTTGCAAGGTCCTCCCAGCGCTCTGTGTTGATCTCCAGGGCCTTTATGTCTCTCTTGCAGACGTCTCTAAAGCGCAGCTGTGGGCGGCCAACGTCTCTCCTGCCAGTCGCCAGTTCTCCGTAGAGGATGTCTTTGGGGATTCTGCCATCCTCCATACAGTGAACGTGGCCTAGCCAGTGGAGCCTGCGCTGCCTGAGTAGAGTGAACATGGAGGGAAGGCCGGCGCGGGACAGAACTTCTGTGTTGGGCACTTTGTCCTGCCAGGATATGTCCCAGGATGCGGCGAATGCAGCGCAAGTGGAAGAAGTTCAGTCTCTTTTCCTACCGGGCGTATGTTGTCCACGTCTCACTCCCATAGAGCAGTGTGCTGATGACGCAGGCGTTGTACACTGCCATCTTCGTCTTGACAGAGAGTTTGGGATTCTCCCACACTCGTGTGGTGAGGCGAGCGAGTGTGAAGGCTGATTTTCCAATCCTCTTGTTGATCTCTGTATCAAGGGAGAGGTTGTTGCTGATCGTGGACCTCAGGTACATGAACTGATTCACAACCTCCAGCTCATAGTCGTCGATGGTGATGGTTGGTGGTGCTTCTGTGCCTTGCGCCAAGACGTTAGTCTTCTTCAGGCTGATGGTAAGCCCGAAGTCCTTGCATGCCTGGGAGAAGCGGTCCATCAGGGTCTGAAGCTCCTGCTGTATGTGGGTTGCGACTGCAGCGTCATCTGCGAACAGCATGTCTCTGATTAGAGCCTCGTGTACTTTGGTTTTGGCTTTCAGGCGGGCGAGGTTGAAAAGCCTGCCGTCAGATCTTGTATGCAGGTAGATTCCCTCTGTTGCTGTGCTGAAGGCATGCCTCAGGAGCATAGCAAAGAAAATCCCAAAGAGGGTTGGCGCAAGTACACAGCCCTGTTTCACTCCACTGTCCTGTGACTTCGAGGTCTTCCTCCCAAAGGTAGCCAAGGCTGTGCGGTGGATGGTGTTTCGCAGCTCTTCCCACTTCTGCTTTGCAGATTCTCCTTCTTGTGGTACACCAAGTTCCTTCTCAAAGGTGGAGGCAAACTGCTCAACAAGTTCTGGTTGGGCCATCTTGCTGGTGTCAATCCGTGCCTTTCCAGGCTGTCTAGCATGATGGAATTTCTTCAGCTGCAGCTTGACCTTGCAACACACCAATGAATGGTTTGTGTCGCAATCTGCACTCTGGAACGAACGGGTGATTAGCACGTTCTTCAGTGAGGTGCGCCTGGTCAGGATCAAGTCCAGCTTTGAGCGCGGATGTCGCCATGAAACCTTGTGTTGGGGCTTGGTCTTGAAGAACAAGTTTGTGATGCACAGATTGTGATATGTGCAGAACTCGAGCAGCCGCTGTCCGTTGTCGTTCATTCTGCCCACGCCAAATGGTCCAAGACAGGAGGGCCAGGAGTCATGGCCAGCACCCACTCTGGCATTGAAGTCTCCAAGGAGAATGAGTTGTTCAGAGTTGGGGATGATCCTGACAGTTGTTGCGAGATTCTCGTAGAACTCGTCTTTTGCCTCTGGTGTGGCTGTCAGTGTTGGGGCATACACACTGACGAGGGTGACTGGGCCTTGAGTGGTGTTGAGGCGGAGGGTGAGGAGTCATGCAGAGCCATTGCTGCCCGGTTCCACCATCTTCAGCAAGGTGTTCTTCACTGCGAAGCCCACTCCATGTTCCCTGTGTTCGTCACTGCCCTTTCCCTGCCAGTAGAACGTGTAGTCCTTCTCTCTCAGTGTGCCTGCGTCAGCCAACCGTGTTTCCTGGAGAGTGGCGATATGCACTCCCAGTCTCTTCAGCTCATTATTGATGATGGCAGTCTTCCTGGTGTCGTTGATGTCCTTGAGGTTAGCAGCGAGTCCTGTCATCATAGTGCGGACGTTCCAAGTTCCCAGTTTTAGAGTTGGTCTCTTTTGTTTTTTGTCTTGCCTGGTGCGAAGGTTCTCAGCCTGCTGTTTGGACTTCTCCTCATCCCCATGCACCCAATGAGGAAAGCAAGCTGTGGTGGGACAACACCTTATTGGCTGGGGGCTGCCCAGCTTGAGGCGGGCGGTAGCTGTCCAGTGAGATCCAATGATCCCTCCCACCGTCGGGAACAACCCCTGGCGCCGCGCTCTACGCCAATTGAGCGGTGGCTTATAACCGGTAACTGTCATTCCCCGTGTTTTGTCTACGCCAAAGGTGAAGCTGGAGTGTCCTCTCCAGTGACCGGGTGTTCTACCTTCCAGCATTGGGCGTTGGTAGGATTCAAGCCTGGGCAGGAAGATATGGAGGACAAGATGTTGCCCATGCAGCATGTCCCCCCTCTCCACGTCACTGATGAATCCAAAGGAACAGCAGGGCTGCTACAGTTTGGCACCAACGCCGTCGCAGGAGCTGCCAGAACGATGTTGAGCACAACAGAGAACTGCCTTAGGGGCTCCGACTCCGGATTTTTCCTCAGGGTTGACTCCCGAAGCCTTTCCCGTGACCGGGTGTGCCGCAAGGCAGCAGAGGTTTGAAATCAGGGTTTACCTTCCCCTAGATGGGCTACCTTCCCAGGTTGACGAGCCACCATCTACCCGAAGCATCTGGTTTTAAGGTGCCAGAGATCCGCCCTCGCCCCTTCTCCTATTAGTAAAAGCAGTTCCGTCGGGCTTAGAGACTAAACCACACGGGCAGGCTAGGAGTTGGACTTAGTTGTCAGAGGCTTTTCAAGACGCATGTCATAAGGAGCATTTTATGAGCACTGGGAGCTTAACCCCAGTGCCGCTCCTGGCTATGATTATAGGATTAAAGTGCAGACTCTCAGTTTTGAGGTTATTCACATCCAGATTGGAGTTATGGTTTAGGAATTGTAACCATTTTTATACACAGTCTCCTGATATCAGGCACTCAAAAGTAATGAAGCAGTTGACTCAAAAGCTACAGCCGTGGACAAAATTGTTGGTACCCCTCTGTTAATGAAAGAAAAACCCACAATGGTCACAGAAATAACTTCCATCCATCCATCCATCCATCTTCTTCCGCTTAATCCTTTTCGGGTCGCGGGGGTTCTGGAGCCTATCCCAGCATCTTTGGGCGAGAGGCAGGGTACACCCTGGACAGATCACCAGTCCATCACAGGGCCAACACAGAGAGACTGTCTGCGTGGGTTTACTCCGGGATTTCTCCGGTTTCCTCCCACATGCCAAAAACATGCAAGTTAGGTTAATTGGCATCAAACTGGGGATTCTAAATTGTTCTTAGGTATGACTGTGAGAAATAACTTGAATCTGACAAAAGTGGTAATAAATAAAAATTCTATGAAAATTAACCAATGAAAATCAGACAATGCTTTTGAATTGTGGTTCAACAGAATTACTTTAAAAAACAAACTCATGAAACAGGCCTGGACAAAAATGATGGTACCCCTAGAAAAGATTGAAAATAATGTGAACACAGGGACATGTTCGACCAAGATGTGTCCTCTAATTAACATCACAGGTGTCTACAAACTTGTAATCAGTCAGTTGGCCTATTTAAAGGGTGACAAGTAGTCACTGTGCTGTTTGGTGACATGGTGTGTACCACACTAAACATGGACCAGAGGAAGCAAAGGAGAGAGTTGTCTCAGGAGATTAGAAAGAAAATTATAGACAAGCATGTTAAAGGTACAGGCTATAAGACCATTTCCAAGCAGCTTGATGTTCCTGTGACTACAGTTGCACATATTATTCAGAAATTTAAGATCCACGGGACTGTAGCCAACCTCTCTGGATGTGGCCGCAGGAGGAGACGGATAATACGAATGGTAACAAAAGAACCCAGAACAACCTCTAAACACATCCATGGTGAACTCCAAGGTCAAGGTACATCAGTGTCAGGTCGCACCATCCGTCGTTGTTTGAGCCAAAGTGGACTTCATAGATAGATTAGTTTATTTGACAGGGACAGTGCAATAAACATAGACAATTAATCAATGACAATCAATCTGATGTGTTGCACATAGAGTGTATAGCTATTAGCTAATTTGCAACTCTTGTCCCTGGATGGGCTTTAGAAAAGAGAATCAAGTAAAGAGAAAAAAAAATACACAATAACCACATACATCAATGCAAAAAAGATTATAAATACATAATTATAAATATTATAAATACACAAATATAACCAACTCTTGTCCCTGGATGGGCTTTAGAAAAGAGAATCAAGTAAAGGAAAAAAAAAAAAAAAACAATAACCACATACATCAATGCAAACAAGATTATAAATACACAATTATAAATATTATAAATATTATCAATATTATAAATACACAAATATAACAACCTGACTCACATTTGCCTATTTCAGGCCTCCCTCCCTTCTTCACTCACTATAAACAAACACATTCATGCCTTCCCTTCATTCACTCTCACCTTGCAGACAATCAATTCATACATGAGTACATTCTTGTTTATTTTTCAGCCAGTTTTTAACCTTTTTAGTGAATGTTTTAAAGTCCGTTATTATTTTAATTACATTTGGCATTGTGTTCCAGATGTGACTGCCCTTTATAGAGAAAGCTGTTTGTCCAAATGTGGTTCTGCGGTGGAATATTTTACAGTTATTGTTAACAGAACTCCTGGTGGCTCTGCTGCTGTCCTGTCTTTGGACGAAACCAGCAAGTGGCTCGGGTGCTGATTTATGGAAACATTTGAACGTTAATTTCAGAAAACAGAGGTCAATGAAACTCTCAAAACTCAATAGGTTGTATTTTTTTAAAACATTACAGTGATGCCACCTAATGGGCTTTTTGTCCAAGATTTTTAGGGTTTGATTATATAATGAACCTATATGTCTTATTGTGGAAGGGGCTGCTTGAGCCCAGACTGTCAAACAGTATGATATATGAGAAAAAACCATAGAATGCATATACAGTACAGCTGCTTCGTAAGGTATGTAATATCTAATTAATTTAAAGCAGTTCAGATTTTTTTTTACTGTTTTTGAAATTTTCTTTATATGAAGATTAAATTTGAGTTGAGGATCTAGTACAATGCCAAGGTATTTGAATTCTGTAGCTAAACTGATGTCATGATCATGTATATTAACTTTAAAACGTTGCAGGTTACATTTTTTGATTGAAAAGCACATTGAGACTGTTTTCTGAAGGTTCAGCAATAGATGGTTCTGGAGGAGCCACTCTTGGACATCAACCATACTTGTAGACAGTACATCTGCAGCCTGTGCTGGAGTCTTGGCAGCTGTGTAAATAACTGCATCATCTGCATAAAGTTGGCATGTTGCAGCTGAGCAGTGTAACGGCAAGTCATTAATAAATATGCTGAAAAGTAAAGGACCAAGAATGGACCCTTGTGGGATACCCATGCGGTTGTTTAAAAATGAGGATTTATCCTGGTGAACTTTTACACACTGTTCTCTATTCTGGAGATAAGATGCAAACCATTCTAATGTATTTGGGGAGAAGTTAAAAGATACCATTTGGATAAAAGCAAACTGTGGTTTACAGTATCGAAAGCCTTTTTGAGATCTAGAAAAACAGCTCCTACCACATTACCCCTGTCCAAGGACTGTTTGACGTTATCAATAAGGCAACAATTTGCTGTTTCTGTTGAGTATCCTGGTCTAAAACCAAATTGATGTGGATGAAGAAGTTGACTGTCTTGTAAATATTCAATCAGCTGTGTAGCTACAACTTTTTCAAGAACCTTAGACAGGACTGGTAAAATAGAGATTGGGCAGTAATTGCATATATCGTCTTTACTGCCTGATTTATGAACTGGTATGACGACAGCTTTTTTCCAGCCAGATGGAAATGTACTAGACCTAATGGAGAGATTAATGAGATGAGTCAGTGGTTTGATTAATATTTTGCTGTGCATTTTGAGAAAGGAGGTGCTCATATTGTAGATATCATTAGTTTTTGAGTTTGACAGTGTTTTAACAATACCAGCAATTAACTCCTCATTTACCTCATCAATGTGAAAAGAATCTGTTGGAAGTATGGAATTTGTGTTGTTGAGCACATTTGGCAGCACAAACGTTTTTGTTAAGTCTTCCACAGAGCCCACAAAGTATGAATTATTTTCATTTGCCAAAGTAGCCTTGTCACTGACGGTCTTGCCATTGATTCTAAGTTCCTTTACCCCCTTCTGATCGTTTTTTTTATTAGTTAAGTTATTTAAATGCCTCCATAGGGAACTGTTGTTACCCTTTGCATGATCTATCAGTTTATTGTAATAAGATACTTTTGATTTTCGCAGCTCTTGTACCACTTTATTTCTTAAACTTTTGTACACAAGGTGATCATTTTGTAGTTTAGAGGTTAATGATGTTTTCAATGCATAGTCTCGCCTCTTCATAAGTTTTCTTATTTCATTATTTAACCATGGTAGGTTAATCTTCTGTTGTCTGCTATTAATTTGCTTTGTAAATTTTTCTATGGACTTTGTAATTGTTGCAGTTATAAAATTACAGCAATCATCTACTTCATTTATTGACATGAGCTGCTCCCAATTTTGATTCTCTAAGTAATGTTCAAACTCCTCATTTTTTGATTTGGGAATAATAAAATTTGATTTGTCAATATCGATTCCCCCAAAATACTGTAGTCGCTTTTTAGTGAGTTTTCTGACAGCAAGAACCATGTTATGATCTGAGAGGCCAGTTACAAGATTATAGGTTCTGGTTATTCGTTCTGGTTTATTAGCGAATACCATGTCAATAAGTGTTCTCGATTGTTTGGTCATCCTGGTAGGTCCTTTGATCAATTGTTTGTAATTAAATTTAGTCATGAGGCTTTTCAGTTTCTGTTTTTCCTTATTATCAGACCAGTTGATATTGAAATCACCATAAAATATGGTTTCTCTGCTCCTCTCAAGTTGTTTAACCAGAGCACTTAATTCATTATAAAAAGAAGAATTGTGTGACGGTGGGTTGTACAATACTGCAATGTTGAAATTCATTACCGGTGAGAGGCAAACGTTAACAGCTAAACATTCAAGTGAAGTATTCAAATCAACCAATTGACATTTAAATTTTTCTTTGATGTAAATTAAAACACCTCCTCCCCTCCCTGCCTGTCTGTCTTTTCTAAAACACTGATAACCCACAATATCGATCATATTAGTGTCTATGTTCCTGTGTAGCCAGCTTTCTGAGAGACAAAGATAGTCCAGATTTGAATCAGACAGTAACACTGAAATCTCGTCTCTTTTGGGGATTGTGCTCCGTATGTTTAGATGTCCGCCGAGGATCCCTTTTGGTTTAGCCTTTGTGTCCCAAAGAACTCGTGCATGATTAACAGTTTGGAAAAATAGATGTTGTTTTTGCTTTCGTACAGCTCGGTTTTCGGATTTCATGGGAGACGACCAAGGAGGACACCACTGTTAAAAACAAATCATAAAAAAAGCCAGACTGGAATTTGCCAAGCTGCATATTGACAAGCCACAAAGCATGTTGGAGAATGTCCTATGGACAGACAAGACAAAACTGGAACTTTTTGGCAAGGCACATCAGCTCTATGTTCACAGACACAAAAATGAAGCATACCAAGAAAAGAACACTGTCCCTACTGTGAAACATGGAGGAGGTTCTGTTATGTTCTGGGGCTGCTTTGCTGCATCTGGCACAGGGTGTCTTGAATCTGTGCAGGGTACAATGAAATCTCAAGACTATCAAGGTATTCTAGAGAGAAATGTGGTGCCCAGTGTCAGACAGCTTGGTCTCAGTCGCAGGTCATGGGTCTTGCAACAGGATAATGACCCAAAAAACCACCCAAGAATGGCTAAGAGCGAAACATTGGACTATCCTAAAGTGGCCTTCTATGAGCCCTGATCTAAATCCTATTGAACATCTGTGGAAGGAGCTGAAACATGCCATCTGGAGAAGGCACCCTTCAAACCTGAGACAACTGGAGCAGTTTGCTCATGAGGAGTGGGCCAGAACACCTGCTGAGAGGTGCAGAAGTCTCATTGACAGTTACAGAAATCGTTTGCAGTGATTGCCTCAAAAGGTTGTGCAAGAAAATATTAAGTTAAGGGTACCATCATTTTTGTCCAGGCCTGTTTCATGAGTTTGTTTTTTTTAAACAATTCTGTTGAACCACAATTCAGAAGCATTGTCTGATTTTCACTGGTTAATTTTCATAGACTTTTTATTTATTATCACTTTTGTCAGATTCAAGTTATTTCTGTGACCATTGTGGGTTTTTCTTTCATTAACAGAGGGGTACCAACAATTTTGTCCATGTGTGTATTTCATGGGCTGCATGGGCTATTCCCTCATTAATTCATCATTAGTTAAGCAAGTGCAAGGTCTGGAGTTGATACCAGGTGTTTTAAATTTTAATGATAAGAAGACAAAAGTGATGGTGTTTGGACCAAGTGGCCCCTGCCGAGTCTCCTTTTGTACACCTGGCCCCCCTCACACCTTATGTGAAGCCCACAGTCAAGAACCTTGGTTTTATCGTGGACAGTGATTTTAAATTAGACACTCAGATTCATTCTGTGGGAAAATCCAGCTTCTTTCATCTAAGCCGTTTAGCAGTAGTAAAACCCATTCTTTCTAGGCCACACCTGGAAACAGTAAACCATGCTTTTATTTCATCTCGGCTGGATTACTGTAACACACTTTACACCAGTATCAGCCAATCATCTCTTTCGTGTCTGCAGCTAGTACAAAATGCTGCTGCCCGTCTTTTAACAGGTACACATACAGTGGTGTGAAAAAGTGTTTGCCCCCTTCCTGATTTCTCATTTTTTTTGTATGTTTGTGCGGTGGTGGAGTGGTTAGCACTGCCGCAGCACAGCAACTCAACCTTGGCCGGGGGATCCTGGGTTCAATCCCAGCCCCCGACCAACAGTGATCTGTGTGGAGTTTGCATGTTCTCCCCTTGTCTGCGTGGGTTTACTCTGGGATTTCTCCGGTTTCCTCCCACATGCCAAAAATATGCATGTTAGGTTAATTGGCATCAAACTGGGGGATTCTAAATTGTCTTTAGGTATAACTGTGAGAGTGAATGGTTGTCTGTCTCTCTGTGTTGGCCCTGCGATGGACTGGCGATCTGTCCAGGGTGTACCCTGTCTCTCACCCAAAGATGCTGGGATATGCTCCAGCCCCCCCCCACCCCCACCCCGCGACCCGAAAAGGATTAAGCGGAAGAAGATGGATGGATGTCACACTTTGTTGTATCTTTTTGGTTAATAGTACAGTAATTCATTTCATTAATTTATTTTAAAAAATTGAGAAAAAACAGTTCATAATATTGTTGTTGTGTTTCAGATATACTGAATTTATTCATTCATGCGTTTTCTCTAACTACCTTTGACCACACGGTGGCAGTAGTTTTCAAGCTAAGGTTAAGTTGAGCCTTTAGAGCCAGAGAAAAAAGCAGATAGAGTGGCTCGTAGCTCACAGCTCACTGCTAGTTAAAATGATGATGACAGACAGTTTATGCCGTGCAGTTGTCCTGCAAGAATGTACAGACCGTTATTAAACAGTTAAAGCAAGAAGAAGGTTGTTCAGTCATTTGATAGTGAAACCCAGGTGACGTGGAAAAAGGATTCTGCCGACAGATAGCTTTAGCCAATTAGCTAGCAAGAGAACAACTGAACAAGATGACGAAGCATCTACAGAGACTGAAAAAAGAAACGGGGAGTTGTATGAGCATCTGCAACAAAGCTGCTGCGGGCTATTGAGGAGGAGTCATGCAAAGATAATATGAGTTGTGACCGTCTACGAGAACCGCTGTCCATGTTGTCCGTTAAAGAAAAGAATCTCCTAGAACTGGAAAGAGAGATTGAAGAGGAGATACCGATGGATGACCTGGAGGCAGGTATGCATTCCAGCAGAGTAACTAATAGGGCATCGTGGAGAGAGGAATAACCAGGCCAAGCATTCAGAGCAGATGGTCTTTATTCACTCTCTCACATCTCTCAGAATCAGAAAAATATTCACATTCTGTAGCAGGGACTCTCTTTTATATTACCACTCTCACACGTCCATGCTGCCTGAGGTCCTGCATCACAATTCATTCTCGCATCACAATTCCTTTTGTCCCCCAGCCCCTTAATCCCCATGCTCTTCCATCAGAGGAAATTACTGCATCTGCCTTCCTTCCAGTCTGAGATGAATACCACAGCATGGGTCCTCCATACTGCGCCCCCCCCCCCCCCCCCAGAGTCTCAGACTGAGTTTTAACCCTTACGTCCTCACGGCTTCAGCCTCCGCCCATAGCTGCTGTAACGAGGGGTCTTCGGCTCCGCAGCGCTGCTGTGCTGGTGGGGGGTTCCTGGGGGTGTGTCCATCTATGGGTGGACAATGGAGGGGGGGGAAATATTCAGCATGCTTGTGTGACTGTTCTGATGAGTTGTTTACCTGGGGAGCTCTCGGTGGGGGGGGGGGTCTTCCGCGTCGAGGAGCTCGAGCCAACACCACCTGCTCATCTGCCACCACAAAGGCGGGCTTAAGCCTGTCTATACAGATTTTCTCCTGGCGACCCCCCAAGTCTAACACAAAATGTTTCTCCCTGGGTTCCAGCACTCTAAACGGGCCATCGTAGGGTGGGCGCAATGGGGGCCGGTGGGCATCGTGCCTGACAAACACGAGTGCCGAGTCCCTCAAGGTTTTCGGCACAAAAACGCAGGGAAAACAGTGGTGGGCCGGGCCAGGTAGCGTCCCTGCGTCCGCGCTATGCCGTGAACGCGGGGACGGATGGATGTTCGGCGCAGGGTTATCTGGTAAAAATTCCCCGAGGAACTGCAGCGGCTGAGAAAAAACAAGCTCTGCTGGGGAAGCCTCCAAATACTCTTTCGGTGCAGAACGCAACCCTAATAGAACCCACAGCAACCGGTCCACCCAATTTGCATCCGTAAGTGAAGCCCTGAGCACTGTTTTCAGTGACCTATGGAAATGCTCGCATAACCCATTGGCCTCTGGGTTGTACGCGGTCGTGCGATGAATTGCGACGCCCAGGCTCCGGGCCATCGTAGACCAGAGGTCGGAAACAAACTGAGGGCCCCGATCATACATGATGTCCGAAGGGGTGCCAAAACGTGCCACCCATGTTGTCAAAAAAGCACGTGCCACATCTGCAGACGCGGTGGAAGCTAGCAGGACTGCTTCTGGCCATCGTGTGGTGCGGTCCACCACTGTCAGGAGGTGCGTGAACCCCTGCAATGGTGGGAGGGGGCCCATGAGGTCCACGTGAACGTGATCAAACCTCTTAGCCGGGATATGGAACGGCTCCAAAGGGGCCTTTGTGTGCCTGTGCACTTTGGCTCATTGGCACGCTACGCAGGCTGCAGCCCACTCTTTCACCTGTTTGTGCAGGCTCGGTCAGACAAACTTCGCTCCCACCATTTTGACTGACGCACGCACTCCTGGGTGCGCCAGGGAGTGAACGGACTCAAAGATGCGGCGGCGCCAAGCGCGTGGGACCACCGGGTGCGGGCGTCCTGTGGAGACGTCACAGATTAGGGGTGGCCCCCCATCTTGCAGTGCCCTGCTCTCCAGCCTTAACCCTGTTGGTCCAGACTGGAGCGCGCACACGTCCCCATCGCTGATCTGCTCCGCGACCATGGCCGTGTAATCTATCCCTACGTAGACTGGGGCCACTAATGCGCACGAGAGGCAGTCCGCCACCACGTTAAGTTTACCGGCCACATGCTGAATGTTGGTCGTAAACTCCGAGATCGCGGCCAGCTGTCTCTGCTGCCGGCCCGACCATGGTTCTGAAACCTTGGCCATCGTGTATGTTAGTGGCTTGTGGTCCACGAACGCAGTGAGGGTGCGCCCTTCCAGCCAGAACTGGAAGTGGTGTATGGCCAGGTGGAGAGCCAGTAACTCTCTGTCGAACACGCTGTATTTACACTCACTGTCGCGCAAAGACCTGCTAAAAAAGGTGAGCGGTTGCCAAGAACCGGCGATGCACTGCTTCACGACGGCCCCTATGGCCACGTCCGAGGCGTCGGTAGTGAGTCGCCGGGTCTGGGTGCCCCAGTAGTGCGGCGTTTGCCAGGGCTGTTTTAACCTTAGAGAACGCCTGCTCCCGCTCAGGAGTCCAGTCAACTCTGTCCGCCGGTTTCCGTTTCTTGAGTGCGGCATACAACGGCTGCATGAGCTGGGCTGTGCGGGGGAGGAAACCGTTATAAAAGTTAACCATCCCCAAAAACTCCTGCAGCGCCCTGAGTGTCTGAGGCTGGGGAAAATTTGCCACTGCGCGCACCTTGTCCGGCAAGGGTATCGCTCCCTCCAGTGAGATGCGGTGTCCCAAAAAATCGATCCCTGTCATGCCGAACTGGCATTTCGCCAGGTTGATTATTAACCCGTGCTCCTCTAACCTCCGGAAAACCATCCTGAGGTGGGTTGCATGTTCGTCCTCGGACACGCTGGCCACCAGGATGTCATCCAGGTAGATGAACACAAACGGCAGATCACGCAACACCGCATCCATCATGCGTTGGAATGTCTGTGTCGCGCCTTTTAACCCGAAAGGCATGCGTAAAAACTCAAACAGACCAAACGGGGTTATTATTGCCATTTTAGGTATGTCCTCTGCGTGCACCGGGACCTGGTGGTAACCATGGACCAGGTCTATCTTAGAAAAAATACGTGCCCCGGCGAGGTGAACGGAAAAATCCTGAATATGGGGGATCGGGTAGCGGTCGTGCGCTGTGGCGTTGTTTAATCTGCGGAAATCTCTGCAAGGTCGCCACGATCCCTTGGCATTAGGGACCATATATAGTGGGGATGCCCATGGGCTGTTTGATTGTCTGATGATGCCCAGCCTTTACAAGTTGGCAAACTGCTCGCGCGCTATGGCCAGTTTAGCTGTGTCCAGGCGCCGAGGTTGTGCGAAAACGGGCGGCCCGGTGGTGGTAATACAGTGCTCCACCCCGTGTTTAGTGTTGGCCGCCGAAAACGTCGGGACCGTGAGTGCTGGGAACTGGGTGAGCAGTGTGTGGAACTTACCACCTGGAGCTGTGACGCTGGCTAGCGTTGTTGGCCCGGCTCCTCGAGCTATACAGGGGAGAGAATCAAAAAGACATTGCATTAATCAGGCATCTGTTAGCAACATCGACTAGTAGTCCGTGTGTACACAAAAAATCAGCGCCTAAGATTGGGAAACTGCATGCCGCTATGACGAATGTCCACTGGTACGTACCGCTGTGCAGGGATACAGTGTGTCCTCTCACCAAAAGTTTTAATGTCTGAGCCGTTTGCGGCCGTCAGCTCGGGGCTGCTAGCTCCCGCTAGCCGGTCAGCGTAGGATGGCAGGATGAGGCTCTTTTGGGAGCCAGAGTCCACCAGGAATCGTCTCCCCGAGCGTGAGTCTGTCACATAGAGCAGCTTGCTTTCTTCACCGGCGACCGCAGCTGCTACCGACTGCCGGTCCTGGCGTTTCCCGAACACTTGAATTGGCACGGTGGCATGCATCGGCGTGCGTCCTCTCCAAAACGGCGGTGGTAGGAGCAGAGTGTGTCTCTCTGACGCTTCCTGGCCCCCGCTGCCGCTACCATTGCTGGCTCCTTGCTTCCGCTGGCCGTCTCGCTGGGTTCTGATGCCGCTGCATTCACTGTGAGGGCTCTGGTGGTGAGGATGATCTGATCTGCCTCCTGGGCTAGTGCACTGTAGTCATGCGCGGCCAGCAACGACAAGTTGGCAAGGACCGCTCTGGCCACCGTTGGGAGGTTCCGGAGGAAAAGGTGGGCAAATAGAAAATGCCCGTCGTCCGTGCCCATCAACGCCAACATCTTCTCCATCAGTTCGACCGCTGACCCGTCTCCCAACTCGGAGTGTGTCAGGAGCCTCTCTGCTCTCTCGCAGTCCAAGAGCGTGTAGCGCCGGGTCAGCGCGGTTTTGAGAGCCCCGTATTTGTCGCGGGCTGGGGGCTTTTGGAGCAGGCTCGCTACTTGCTGAGTCGTGCGAGCATCCAGCGCTGCAACCACATAGTAATATCTGGTGTCATCTGCTGTTATTCCCTGGAGCGTGAACTGGGCCTCGGTGTGGAGGAACCCAGACTTCTGGTTGTGCAGCCAAAAGTCTGGTAGTTTGACCGAAACAGCGCACGCGTTGCTGGGGCTTCCCGTCCGGGTCATCTCCGGGGTGTTTGCCTCGTGTTCCATTATTCATCAAGGGTCACCAGTGTGGAGAGAGGAATAACCAGGCCAAGCATTCAGAGCAGATGATCTTTATTCACTCTCACATCTCTCAGAATCAGAAAAAACATTCACATTCTGTAGCAGGGACTCTCTTTTATATTACCACACTCACACGTCCCTGCTGCCTGAGGTCCTGCATCACAATTCATTCTTGCATCACAATTCCTTTTGTCCCCCAGCCCCTTAATCCCCATGCTCTTCCGTCAGAGGAAATTACTGCATCTCCCTTCCTTCCAGTCTGAGATGAATACCTCAGCATGGGTCCCCCATAGCATCAGTGAAGTTGCCAAAGTTGTACATAAACAAATATGATGGCGACATATCAAAATGGCAAGAATTCTGGGATCAGTTTGAGACTGCTATCCATGAAAATAGTGAGCTGAGCAAAACTGAAAGGTTTACTTATCTCAAGTCCTATTTTGTGGGTCCTGCAGCAAGAGCCATTGTGGGCCTAAAAATAACTGACTCCAACTATGATGCTGCCACAGACTTGCTCAAAGAGATTTGGAAGGAAGGACTTGATAGTGAGTGCACACATGACTAAGCTGCTAAACCTAACTCCAGTCAAGAGATCCTCAGATATCGTTGCCTTGAGACAGCTTTATGTTGAATGTGAGGTCCAGATCAGAGGGTTGGAGTCACTTGGAGTTGTTTCAGATTCATATGGTTGCTTGCTGTGTCCCATATTACTCCAGATGATCCCAGATGACCTCACTCTTGCTTATACATAAATCAAGTTCAGAGCATGAGTTTAAAATTCCCAAGCTCATTGCCTTTTTACAGCAAGAAGTTGAAAGCAGAGAGCTTGCCATGCACCTTACTAAAGTGAGCAGCATTATTAAGGACCCTCAGTTTACCTTCCAGCGCCATTGCAAGCCAGATGCAGGAAGTAGAAAATTTTGGAAACCAAACTTGCCATCTGCAGCAGCACCCCACACCAGCAGCTGAAATGCTCCTCAAGGCTGCATATTCTGTGACAGCTCAAATCATAAGTCTGAACAATGTACAGAAAATACACTCAGTCTGCGGAAGGACAAGTTAGGAAGATGGGGAGATGTTTTGTATGCCTTGGGCAGTGGCATGTCACAAAATTCTGCCGGGCTAAGGGCATCACATGTAACTTGTGTGGACGAAGAAACCCTCCAAAAATGTGTGAAAAGGGTGAACACACTGGACCCCTTAATGATACCCCAGAACCAACTGATGCTGTTATCTCTTCTGTGGCCACACACACACTAAAGACAAGTGTAGGAAGAAAGAACACCGTCCTCCTGCAAACAGTAACAGCATGGACCAGTGGAATAAAAGGAAAAGGAGAGGTACGCTGCCTGATGGATGGAGGAAGTCAGTGAAGTTTTGTGCTGGAGAAGCAGGTAAAGGCGTTAGGACTGCCAGCTGTGAAAAAAGAGACTTTAAAGCTCCATACCTTTGGCAGTGATCAGTGGGGGGGGGGGGGGGGGGCTGCACCTATGATGATGATGACATTGCTTGGCACATAGGCAGTGTCCCTTGGCGAGGTACTCTGTTGGTCGACAACACAGCAAAGCTGAGATGGTTGCAGAGAGGCTCGTTGCATTTTGCCGTAACTGAAGCCGAGTAGACAGTCAGAGACGCCTGCCGCAGCCAAAGCGGATTTGACATTCAGAAGCGCCAATGATTTGGCAGTGATGCACCAGTAAAAATAGAGCGAAATGTCATGAAGCTAGTCCTGCAGAATGTTGCTGACAAGGGAAAAACCCTCAAAATTGAAACCATTGGAACACCACAAGTAAACTGCTGTTATGCATGTACCTGGAGAGCAAATGAGGCTGCAGCTGGAAAACTAGAAAAGCACTCAAAGAGTGCATACCTCCACCAAGGCTCCTTCAGTCTGTCATGGATCACCTCCAAAATGTAATGGGTTTGTGTGTAGGCCTATAGCCACTTGTGGTGAAAATTGCATCAAAGTCTGTCCATTAGTTTTGGAGTATTGTGGGTGACACACTGTGAGAGGAACCTTGGCTGAGGTATGCATTCCCAGATCATCACCAAAATGTAATGGGTTCCTCTGTAGGCCAAGAACCACCTGTGGTGAAAATTTCATCCAAATCCATCCAGTAGTTTTTGTGTAATCCTGCTGCACAAATACAAAAAAGCCCTTGGTGGAGGTATGCACTCTCAGATCATCACCAAAATCTAATCATCTGTTCCCCGTGCCATTACACACCTTTCCTGAAAATTTCGTCAAAATCTGTTCATAACTTTTTGAGTTATGTTGGTAACAGACAGACAGACAGACAAAACGCCGGTAAAACCATTACCTCCTTGGCAGAGGTAATAAAGGCCTGCAATTAGCTGACGCTTCAGGCAGCAGTGATGTATAGCTGGAGCTGTCTGTTCTAATAGGTGCTGACTGCTACTGGGAGGTGGTATCAGGCAGAGTTAGATAGATAGATACTGTAGATGTACTTTATTGATCCTAAACTGGGAAATTACAGTGTAACAGCAGCATGACAGTAGACAACCAAACAACAGAAACACACACATGACAGACAAAGGGATTACCTGTGGAAAGTGAAAACTAACACAACTGTAAAACCTATGTACATCATAGCTTAATATATGATGACCCGTATAAACACATGAATCATCCCATTGCACAAAGAAGGACTATCAGGAGCAGAGTGAAATGTGAGGTACCAGTTAGTCTGTAAGGTGCAGTGTGGCAGCATTGTTATGACCAGAATACAACATCATAGTGAGTTACTGTACAGTGAAATTGCATGTGGCAGGAAAGATTTCCGGTACCTGGCCGTTCAACAGCGAAGCTGTAGTAGTCTACTGGAGAAAGTGCTTTGCTGTCTGACCAGTGTGTGGTGGAAGGGATGATCAGGATTGTCTATGATGGATCACAGTTTATTTAGTGTTCTCCTCTCCACCACTGTCTCAAAGGTCTCTGGTCTGAAACCAGTTACAGAGCCAGCCCTCTTGATAATCTTGTCAAGTCTGTCAAGAGTTGAAAGACTGTTGGGATCCCTGGTTGCCATAGAGACAATATTTGGCTGGACAGTGCTGGGACCTGTTCCTGTGTCAAGTATGAGTGAGGCTTCATGCATAAAAATAGGAACTGTGGAAACAACACAACATCAGCTACAAGCATTTTGGGAAATAGAATTGCTGGGCATCACCAGTAAACCAGAATAGCGGGCTGATGACATTGAGGCTCAGCAATACTTTGACAAGTCACTGAACTACAGAGAAGGTCGTTATGAGGTGAGATTGCCGTGGCAACAAGATGCACCCAAACTCTCAAACAACATGAGGGTTGCCCAAAAAAGATTTGAGAGTTTGAAAAGGAAACTGAGAGCAGATGTGACATTGTTTGAAAGATACAATGAAGTAATAGAGGACTACTTCCAACAAGGAACATGTGAAAGGGCACCTGAGCTCAAACAGTCAGATGGAGTCTGTGACAGCAGTGTTGAGTACTATTTGCCTCACCATACTGTAGTCAGAGATGACAAGGCGACAACCAAATTAAGAGTTGTTTTCGATGCTTCTTCACGTGAAGATGGCTGCCCTTCCCTCAACGACTGTCTTTTCACCAAGCCAAATCTAAACCCAGACCTCCTAACTGTCCCGATAAAAATTTAGGTTGCTTCCAATTGCATTCATGGCTGACATCACTAAGGCTTTCCTACAAATATCAGTAGCAAAAGAGGATAGAGATGTTCTAAGATTTTTTTTGGCTCACAGGACCTCCCGATGCTCGAGCACAAAACAATGCGCACTCAGAATGACCCGTGTAGTATTTGGTGCGTCATCAAGCCCATTTCTGCTAGCAGCTACAATCAGAAACCATCTGGAGAAATACCAATCGACTCATCCACATGCTGTTAATATTCTGAAGGATACTCTATACATAGATGACTTCATCGCCAGCACCAGAGATGTTGAAAGTGCTTATGCAATCACCACAGCTGCAAGAACGATATTAGCTGCTGCTGGTATGAACCTATGTAAGTGGACCACTAATTCTTCCACACTAAAGGAAAGGTGGATGCAAGGAGAATTTGACTTTGCTCCCGAGTCTGAACCACACAGCTGTGTGTTAAAAGTGCTTGGTCTTGTGTGGAGGCCAGAGTCTGACGATTTTGTCTTTGTCTTTGACTTCAAGCATCTGATGGACATTTTCAGAGACAAAACACAAAAAGAAGTGTCCTGCAGTCATCAGCTAGAATATTTGATCCCGTGGGATTTCTAACCCCATTCACAGTAAGAGTGAAATGTCTCTTTCAGGACATGTGGCAAAAAGGCATTGGCTGGGACGAGGCACTGCCAGATGATCTCTCACTAAAGTGGCAACAGTGGTGCACAGAGCTGCTTCAACTCCATCAGATAGTCATTTCCAGGTGTTATGGAACAGACATGCTGCAAGGGGGACAAGACCACATCCTCCATGTTTTCAGTGACGCCAGTGAGAAAGCCTATGGTGCAGTAGTATATCTTCAAGGACAAACAGCTGATTGGCAAACTATCACCAGACTGGTCATGTACAAGTCAAGAGTAGCCCCCATCAAGAAACTCACCTTGCCCTGTTTGGAGTTAATGGGAGCTCTAGTTGCTGCACGGATGGGAAACAACTTGCTAAAGACAATGAACATGCAGCCAACACAAATCCGGATGTGGTCAGACTCCATGATAGTCATTCAGTGGATTCATAGTTCAGCACATAAATGGAAGCAGTTTGTGGCTAACAGAGTAGTTGAAATACAGTCACTAACTTCACTAACTTCACCTGAAGTTTGGTCACATTGCAGTGGGAAGCTGAATCCTGCAGACCTTATCACAAGAGGTCAAACAGCACAAAAACTGAAAGATGATGAGCTCTGGTGGTCTGGGCCCCCATCCCTCAATACAACAATGCAGTTAGTGTCATTTTCTGGGGAGCCTTGTGAAGAGGCGCTAAAGGCTGAGCTTAAAGAACCCAGTGTCATAGTCCAGCTGAGTAATACTGAAACTGTACAGCCAGATTCACTGCTGCAGCTAGAGGACTACAGCAAGCTAAAAACTGTACTCAGAATCACAGCCTGGATTAAACGATTTGTTCACAATGCTCGCTTAAAATCAAAGCAACAAGGAGAGCTGACTGCAGAGGAAATGGCAGAAGCTGAAAGACACTGGATGTGGAACATTCAAGGGCAAACTTTCTAGAAGGAGATGATGGAGATAAAGGCAAGAAAGGAAGTTCACAGTGACTGAAAGATCAGAGATCTTAAGCCATGTCTTGATGGGAATGGTTTGCTTTGTGTAGGGGGAAGACTGCAATATTCAAACATAAGTTTTGATGAGCGACATCCATTGATTTTGTCTTCTGACCACAAATTATCTGAGATGCTCATTTGACACAGTCATGACCAAGTGATGCATTCAGGTATGAGAGACACTTTGGTGCAGCTAAGAGAAAAGTACTGGATTCCTTGAGCCAGGCAAATGGTAAAAAGAATCATTGCTGCTTGCCCTGTGTGCAAGAGATTCAAAGTAAAGGCCATGCAACAATTGACAGAGACCGGATCACAGAAACCCCACCATTTGAAACAGTAGGGGTGGACTTTGCAGGTCCTCTTTATATTAAAAATAAGAACACAGTGGAGAAGGCTTATATTGCACTGTTCACCTGTGCTGTGACTTGTGCTGTTCACCTAGTGTTGGTGTCAGATCTATCAACAGAAAAATTCCTCCTGGCATTTAAAAGATTTACATCAAGATGAGGCCTCTGCAGAGTCATCTTTTCTGATAATACACGGACCTTCAAGTGAGCTGACCAAGACCTCCAAGCACGATGGAGAGCTATAAAAGAGCCTGAACTACAGAAATATTTCTCTGAAAAGGGATCACCTGGAAGTACATTGTAGAGCGAGCAGCTTGGTGGGGTGGTCTTTGGGAACGACTGGTTCGATCAGTGAAGACATGCTTGAGAAAGGTAATAGGAAGAGCTTCACTGACTTTTAACGAGATCACATCTCTTTTAGCAGAGGTAGAGGCAACAATTAATTCAAAACCACTCACTCTTGCTTGCAATGAACTTGAAGAGCCTCAGCCTCTAACACCAGCTCATTTCTTGATTGGTAAAAGACTCCGCACATACCATCAAGATCCCACACACCACTGTAATAAAGGAAGGCCATCTAGTTCTTATTGAAGACAACAAGATTCCACGTCAGATTTGGAAGACTGGGATAATAAAGGAGCTATTCACAGGAAGACATGGACTTGTGAGATCCTGTGCGGTGCGCACACCAGAAGGGACAATATTAAGAAGACCAGCCCAACTCCTATATCCTTTTGGGACTTGAGTTTATGAACTGTCTTCTTGGGGGCGGGGGGGGGGGGATGTTGTATCTTTTTGGTTAATAGTACAGTAATTCATTTCATTAATTTAGTTTAAAAAGCTTCCTTTGACCACACAGTGGCAGTAGTACTCAAGCTAAGGTTAAGTTAAGCCTTTTTTTTTTTTTTTTTTTTTTTGTTTTTTTTTTTTTTTGTTACTTATTTGTACCCGTAGGTAGACTTGGTTTGCAGTCTGGTGACAAGCCACCGGCTGCTGGTCGCTGCGTGCGCGAGCGCCCTAAACCTACATGTTTTTGGTGTGCAGGAGGAAACCGGAGAAATCCCGGAGTAAACCCGCGCAACACGGGGAGAACATGCAAACTCCACACAGCTCACTGTTGGTCGGGGGCTGGGATCGAACCCACGATCTCATGATCCCCGCGGTCCCCCGGCCGAGGGTAAAACTGTGCTGCCACAGTGCTAAACCACTGCGCCACCGTGCAGCCCTTTAGAGCCAGAGGAAAAAAAGCAGATAGAGTGGTGAGCAGCTCACAGCTCACTGCTAGTTAAAACGATGATGACAGACAGTTTATGCCGTGCAGTTGTCCTGTAAGAATGTACAGACCATTATTAAACAGTTAAAGCAAGAAGAAGGCTGTTCAGTCATCTGATAGTGGCTAAAGCTAAGCTCCCACAACACACTTAAATATTTCAGATCATCAAACAAATTTAAATATTAGACCAAGATAACACAAGTAAACACAAAATGCAGTTTGAAATGAAGGTGTTTGTTATTAAGGGTACAAAAAAGTGACCCCCCCCCAAACATAAATTAACTGTTGTTTATCACATCTTTGGAAAGCTGAGTTCAGTTTCTCTAGCCACACCCAGGCCTGATTACTGCCACACCTGTTCTCAATCAAGAAATCACTTAAAATAGGACCTGCCTGACAAAGTGAAGTAGACCAAAAGATCCTCAAAAGCTAGACATCATGGTGCGATCCAAAGAAATTCGGGAACAAATGAGAAACAAAGTAATTGAGATCTATCAGTCTGGAAAAGGTTATAAAGCCATTTTTAAAGCTTTGGGACTCCAGCAAACCACAGTGAGAGCCATTATCCACAAATGGCGAAAACATGGAACAGTGGTGAACATTCCCAGGAGTGGCTGGCCGACCAAAATTACCCCAAGAGTTCAGCAACAACTCATCCAAGAGGCCACAAAAGACCCCACAACAACATCCAAAGAACTGCAGGCCTCACTTACCTCAGTTAAGGTCAGTGTTAATGACTCCACCATAAGCAAGGGACTAGGCAAAAATGGCCTGCATGGCAGAGTTCTAAGATAAAAACCACTGCTGAGCAAAAAGAACATAAAGGCCCATCTCAGTTTTGCCAGAAAACATCTTGATGATCCCCAAGACTTTTGGGAAAATACTCTGTGAACTGGCGAGACAAAAGTTGAACTTTTTGGAAGGTGTGTGTCCCATTACATCCGGCATAAAAGTAACACAGCATTTCAAAAAAGGAACATCATACCAACAGTAAAATATGGTGGTGGTAGTGTGATGGTCTGGTGCTGTTTTGCTGCTTCAGCACCTGGAAGACTTGCTGTGGTAAATGGAACCATGAATTCTGCTGTCTACCAAAAAATCCTGAAGGAGAATGTCCGGCCATCTGTTCGTGACCTCAAGCTGAAGCGCACTTGGGTTCTGCAGCAGGATAATGATCCAAAACACACCAACAAGTCCACCTCTGAATGGCTTAAGAAAAACAAAATGAAGACTTTGGAGTGGTCTAGTCAAAGTCCTGACCTGAATCCGATTGAGATGCTGTGGCATGACCTTAAAAAGGCGATTCATGCTCAAAAACCCTCTAATGTGACTGAATTACAACAATTCTACAAAGACGAGTGGGTCAGAATTCCTCCACAGTGCTGTAAAAGACTCATTGTCAGTTATCGCAATTGCTTGATTGCAGTTGTTGCTGCTAAGGGTGGCCCAACCAGTTATTAGGTTTAGGGGGTAATCACTTTTTCACACAGGGCCACATAGGTTTGGATTTTATTTTCCCGTAATAATAAACACCTTCTTTTAAAAACTGCATTTTGTGTTTACTTGTGTTATCTTTGTCTAATATTTAAATTTGTTTGATATGAAACATTTAAGTGTGACAAACATTCAAAAAAATGAGAAATCAGGAAGGGGACAAACACTTTTTCACACCACTGTAAGAGAGATGACATCACACCCATTTTAGCTTCACTCCACTGGCTGCCCGTGCATTTTAGAGTCCATTTTAAAATTCTTTTATTTATTTTTAAATCCTTGAACGGTGTTGTTCCGCCTCATCTCTCTGAGCTTCTGCATGCCTACGCTCCCACTCAGGTCAGCTAAACAGCTGATCCTGAGGGTGCCAGAGGTGAAGCGGAAGCTCAGAGGGGCAGAGCATTTTTGATCACGGCACCCAGGTTATGGAACGATTTACCTTTGAACATTAGACAAGCACCTTCACTGTCCATTTTTAAAACCCATCTTAAAACATACTTTTACTCCCTGGCCTTCGACCCAGTGTGAGACATTGATTTTATTGAATGAAATGGATTTTTTATAAAAAATTTTTACTTCTCTTACTTTTTATTTTATTGATTGTGGTTTCTACTCATGCTGAGTTTTACTTTGTCTTGTTGGTTTTATATAGTTTTTGTGCTAGTGTCCTGCCTCTTGCTTTTATGTTTTTATGTGTGTCCTTGTTGTACAACACTTTGTGTAGCAAGTGTTGCTTTTTAAAGTGCTTTATAAATAAAGTTGATTGATTGGTACAAAGAAGGATTATAATGCGCAGGGTGAAATGTGAGGTACCAATTAGACTGTAAGGTGCAGTGTGGCAGCATTGTTTTGTTTCTGCATGTGGCAGAAAAGATTTCCTGTACTTGACCGTTCAGCAGCAGAGCTGTAGTAGTCTGCTGGCTCCAGCAGACTAAGGACACCACGTCTTTAGAGGAAACGTGATGTATGGGCATGCATGGAACTGGGTCACTAGTGTTTATTGATGATGTGACAGAAGCAACTGGATGAATTCTGAAGTGTATAGGGATATACTGTCAGCTCAGATTCAGCCAAATGCAGCAAAGCTGATTGGATGGCGCTTCACAGTTCAAATGGACAACGACCCAAAACATACTGCAAAAGCAACCCAGGAGATTTTTAATGCAGTCACGTAGAATATTCTGCAATGGCTGAGTCAATCATCAGAGCTCAACCTGATCCAGCAGCATTTGACTTGCTGAACACAAAACTTGAGGCAGAAAGACCCACAAACAAGCAACAACTGAAGACAGCTGCAGTAAAGGCCTGGCAAAGTGTCATAGAGGAGGAAACCCAGTGTTTGGTGATGTCCATGGGTTCCAGACTTCAGGCACTGCCTGCAAATGATTCTCAACAAAGTATTAAAAATTAGCTTTTTATTTATGATAATGTTAATTTGTTTCGTTAGTTTTGAGCCCCTGAAATGAGGAGATTTTGTATAAAAATGGTTGAAATTCCTAAAGCCTAACTCCAGTTTGGATGTGAATACCCTCAAATCAAAGCTGACAGTCTGAACTTAAAGGGCCTATATCATGCAAAATCGACTTTTTTGAGCTTTTAACCCCTTGCACTCCGGTCAATTTCCCTAAAAACGCCAAAAAATAACGTTCCCAAAGTAAATCGAAAGCTGTTCTTCAACCCTTTGCAGCATCTTCATGGGGTTGGTCTCATTTAAAAGAAAACACTTTGAATTTTTTGGCAAAACAGTCATAATCTCTCTAAGTGCTCCGGCTACTGAGTTACAGTCATCTAAACATACTGAACTTGAAGAAAATAAATTTGGCCTGGGTGTTTTTTTGGATACAAATGCTTGCAAATAACACACAGCTTCAGATCCGGGCTGGAAAATGCAACAGAAATGTAGAACCAAGTGTTATCCAGCTGAGGTCAAAATTTTGTAACAATACCACAAAAAATGAATATATTACACAGCTTTTTCCTCAGGTAGTTCCCAGGCGTTTTGGAACTGTGCCAAATTGTGCCAAATGGCACAGTTTGGAAAAACGTCTGTAACTTTTGAATGATTCAATGTAGAAGCTTCATTTTGGGCTCTAATGAAAGGTGACACTCAGGGCTGTGTGTGTGTGTGGGGGGGGGTTTGTCCCCCCCCCTCGCTACAGAGGACGGACATCGGCCATCGCTAAATGACGGAATAGACTCATGTGGCTATGTGGCGACCGCGGCGCAGTCACCGCGGCTTCCACCCCCCTCGCTATAGAAGAGTAGCGGGGGGGGGGGGGCGTTCACGGTCCAGACACGGCGAATGACCCGTGTACCGCAGCGCACGCACTTCGGACATCTTCACTTCCGCCCTCCAAAGAGAGCAGACGCTTTTTCTCCCAGCTCTGGCTCCTTATCTCTCTCCTTCCCTAACTGACTGGATCCCAGCTTGCTATTGTCTGTCTGCGTGTCTTTACTGCTGATTATCAAACGAAATTATGGATTTAATAAGCTGGGCTTTGAACGCAATTGACACTGTTTTTTCAACGAGAAAAACTGGCCCGGGGGAGCCGATTTGCCCCGCAGGAACAGCTGCCGCGGGTTATTTGAAGGACACAAGTAATTGGAAACTCTTGTGCCTGTGTGATCTCTCTATCGAAGATGTTGAAGATTTATACCTCTTCGTAGCAATGGTCATCGGAATTCTACTGATTGGATCTGGGATTGTTCTGGTGTACCGCAAATTGAAGAAGATGGATGGAGCCTATCAAAAAGCGGACCCGGCGAGGCTCAACCATCAAATTGACCAACTGGGCAGGACTCTGACAGCGGCTAATGGAGAACTGTCTAGGAAAATGGATTACATCACGATCACGCTGAGAGCCGTCCATGATAATTTCAACGTCCAGCCATGAAGGATTTGAGCACTGAATCTGTAAGAGAATATAAAGTTTTTTCTCTGAAGTCAGTGCTATTCGACCTGTTTTGACGCCCTCAGCACACAGTCCTCCAGATTATCTTCAGTATACTTGTTTTTCATAACATGGCGGGCAGCATTTGACTCTCAAGGACAGCCAGCTGTCTGGCAAACTATTCCATCTGCCGTGCCAAGGACACGCGCCTCTGCCCAGACGGTAGACATAACATCTGCTGCGGAAGAGACTTTGTTGTCCTTAACTGATATCACTGTTTGCACTCAACACCCTCACTCACACTGACTCACTATACTGACTTGAAGATTATTCATTCACTGCTCCCTTTGTGTCATTGTATGGATTCTATTGTCTGCTATTTGTGCATTGAGAATTTTTTTCTTGTAATCATAATATTGATCATATATGAACTGTATTCTGATAAACAATGCTTTTTTCTCTCTCCTACTGTGTTTATCCTCTTTCTCCCCCATTGCTTCCTGTTCCCATTCTGCTGACAGGCGCGTCACTGACGCTGCCGCGTCACTGAAAATGTCAACTATGTCGTTCTCAGTGTCAAGTCAAATCCCTCGTATATTTACCAGTTATTTACTTGTGAATGTACTTGGCAATAAATCTTTTTCTGATTCTGATTCTGATTCTGGTGTGCCGCACAGTTGTAATTTACCGATCGGTCAAAAGTCATTTTTGATTACAATTTTCAGGGATAAAGAATAATTTAGCTTATAACACCTTACCTCTTCACAGCAGCAGTGTCCTGGCGAACTTCTCTTCCTCATTATCAGACGAACGCGACGCTGGTCCGCTCGTGGTTCCCGGTCAAAATATAATTCCATTATTGCGGTTTTGGCAAATGATTTACAACCTTTGTCGTCAGCCTCCGTCGGTCTATGATGACCATGGAAGAAAGTCCTAAACGTCTATTCTGCTGGAATAAAAAAAAAAAAAAGCACCGCCTGTGACTGAACAGGCCAATGCGCGAATGGCAGTTGCTGTCACACAGGTTGCACTTGTGGGTGGTCTCCGTGCTGCTGGGTCTGTGACGGTTCTTCCTGCGTGTCCTTTTTTCATCTGCTGCAGCAGTCTGTCTTCATCCAGCCTTACAAAAAACAGCTTGCGAACTTCTGTGCTTCAATTGGCTCGCTGCATTCACAGCGTTGGTAGGCGGGTCCTTCTTGCTTTTCAGTCATTGGTTCTTCAAGGTTTCAGAAACCCAATTCAAGGCTCTTATTGGTCGAATGAGAGGTCAATCAGATGAACTAATCTGTTCGCGGCTGTGTGTGCAGTGGAAGAACGGAAATGCAGCTTTTATTTTCAGTGCGCGCTTGGATGCAGCTCCATCGTGCTGTGGGACGCAGAGATTTGCCCGCCCACAGTACAACGGAGTGCAAGAGGTTAAGCATGTTATAATGTTAATTCCTCACCAAAAACACCCCCAAAGTGGTATTTTGCTCCATTCACGCATCTCTGAGTATTCCTCCTCAACCCTGCTCTCTGAGCTGCTGTTTCGCCCTGTCCCTGATAATGACTGGGTCCCCACGTTCATACGTATGAACGTGGGTGAGCCACCCACTCCAGGAAGTGCCTGTGCTGCCAGCACCGCCCCCAGGCTAACAGTCTAGTTCTTGTTTACTACAAAATTATGATCAAACTGTAAATAAGATCACAATACCAACAGTAATAATTCAAAGTATAATTCTAGGGGCTGTCATTATTTGCATACAATGCTAGTCTTAGAATCAGCGTTACATCACTTTCTGAGCAATTCTACTTCAAAATAGACCAGAATGCAGAGGCTAAAATCATAATATTAAACGTGATTAACCATACACTAAATAAGAATAATATTATAGGCTAAAATAATAACAGGAGGCTAAAGAGTTGATTGTGTAGCCTCATGTTGCAGTCAGCTGTCTTGATAAGTACTTTTATACGCCAGATAGAGGATAAGTATATGCAAATGCATTTTAGTATTGAACTATTAGCTATGACAAATACATAAACAACAGTTGCCTTTGGAATTTCCTGGCAGCAAACGTTCTCCTCTTCAGTGGGCGTTGTTTGGCAATTCCCACATGAGCACCTACAAATACGGACAGCAGCATCACTATACAAAGTTCTATAATAAATACAACACTATGAAAGACATTTCTCTTAGCTTTTCATTTACCAGTCAGAAACTTCCTGTAAATGTCTTCGAGGCCGCTGTGGTATCTCGTGCACCTCAAATTCCCGATCGGTCTCTGGGTCAAGAGTGTAAGGCTCCACAACATGCTCATCCATCTTTTCTAAAGTTTACTGTAGATGTTGTTTTCGTGGGCAGAAACCAGCGACACGCTGCAGCAGCCGGCTCAGGGGTTACGTCATGAAATGGGCGGCTGCCACATAAAGGAGAGGCGGAGCCTCAGAGATCGAGGCATCTTACTTCCGGGTTGGAAAAGTAGCTCGCGAAAATACAGTGGGGCAAAAAAGTATTTAGTCAGCCACCAATCGTGCAAGTTCTCCCACTTAAAAGATGAGAGAGTCTCCACTTTTCATTATAGGTATACCTCAAGTATGAGAGACAAAATGAGAAAAAAAAATCCAGAAAATCACATTGTCTGATTTTTAAAGAATTTATTTGCAAATTATGGTGGAAAATAAGTATTTGGTCAATAACAAAAGTTCATCTCAATACTTTGTTATATACCCTTTGTTGGCAATGACAGAGGTCAAACGTTTTCTGTAAGTCTTCACAAGGTTTTCACACACTGTTGCTGGTATTTTGGCCCATTCCTCCATGCAGATCTCCTCTAGAGCAGTGATGTTTTGGGGCTGCCGCTGGGCAACACAGACTTTCAACTCCCTCCAAAGATTTTCTATGGGGTTGAGATCTGGAGACTGGCTAGGCCACTCCAGGACCTTGAAATGCTTCTTATGAAGCCACTCCTTCGTTGGCCAGGTGGTGTGTTTGGGATCATTGTCATGCTGAAAGACCCAGCCACGTTTCATCTTCAATGCCCTTGCTGATGGAAGGAGGTTTTCACTCAAAATCTCACGATACATGGCCCCATTCATTCTTTCCTTTACACAGATCAGTCGTCCTGGTCCCTTTGCAGAAAAACAGCCCCAAAGCATGATGTTTCCACTTCCATGATTCACAGCAGGTATGGTGTTCTTTGGATGCAACTCAGCATTCTTTCTCCTCCAAACACGACAAGTTGAGTTTTTACCAAAAAGTTCTATTTTGGTTTCATCTGACCATATGACATTCTCCCAATCCTCTTCTGGATCATCCAAATGCTCTCTAGCAAACTTCAGACGGGCCTGGACATGTGCTGGCTTAAGTGTCTGGCACTGCAGGATTTGAGTCCCTGGCAGCGTAGTGTGTTACTGATGGTAGCCTTTGTTACTTTGGTCCCAGCTCTCTGCAGGTCATTCACTAGGTCCTCCTGTGTGGTTCTGGGATTTTTGCTCACCGTTTTCATGATCATTTTGACCCCACGGGGTGAGATCTTGCGTGGAGCCCCAGATCGAGGGAGATTATCAATGGTCTTGTATGTCTTCCATTTTCTAATAATTGCTCCCACAGCTGATTTCTTCACACCAATCTGCTTACCTATTGCAGATTCAGTCTTCCCAGCCTGGTGCAGGTCTACAATTTTGTTTCTGGTGTCCTTTGACAGCTCTTTGGTCTTGGCCATAGTGGAGTTTGGAGTCTGACTGTTTGAGGTTGTGGACAGGTGTCTTTTATACTGATAACGAGTTCAAACAGGTGCCATTAATACAGGTAACGAATGGAGGACAGAGGAGCCTCTTAAAGAAGAAGTTACAGGTCTGTGAGAGCCAGAAATCTTGCTTGTTTGTAGGTGACCAAATACTTATTTTCCACCATAATTTGCAAATAAATTCTTTAAAAATCAGACAATGTGATTTTCTGGATTTTTTTTTTCTCATTTTGTCTCTAATAGTTGAGGTATACCTATGATGAAAATTGGAGACCTCTCTCATCTTTTAAGTGGGAGAACTTGCACAATTGGTGGCTGACTAAATACTTTTTTGCCCCACTGTAACTCATATTTCATAAGAAATTCATTCTCCAGTGTACCAAAGGTAATATACTGACACATACATGCATATAGTTTGCTCTGAAAGGCTTAAAAATAGCATGATATAGGCCCTTTAAAGCCCATCTTGGTTATATAGCTGTATTTTGAATATATTTTGGTAAACATCTCAAATATATCTTGTGTTACTGTTCCAATATTTTTGGAGGGGAGAGTATGTCTGTGAAAAGCGCTTTAAAAACTGCTTTAATGTACTCTGTTATCCACCCCACTCCAGCATGTTTTTTTTTAAATTTTTACTTGTTACAGGTCTGTTTGGCAAAAACGGTTGGGGACCACTAATGTACAGAAAGGATATTCAATTTGTGGTGGATTTTTGTAGAACAAACATCTTAGAGGTGAATGTGTTTGTTCTATATTCTGTTATTTTCTTCTTCTCTATTATTAATTATTATTATTATTATTATTATTTGTTCTTCTCTATTAATGCTGTATTACCAATAGCTGTTAATACTTTAATATTTTAATGTTTTGTAGTGGTGTTGTGATGCATGCACTAGTAACACGCCTGCATAAACATAGTGTACCAACATAATGAATGACTCTTGGTTTTCATGGACGACTTCTTGAGAGTAAATAAAAACATCTAATGAAAATAGAAACAATAACGTGAAATGTCTGGGTTGATTTGTGGGTGGATTAATGTTCCTGGCTGCAGAGCACGGCTATGATGCAAGCCTGTATTGAGCTGTTTTTTTGAGCTTCTGAGGAACAGGAGTCCTGCTAGGCTTTGCAGGAGGCAGGATCGACTCTGTTACTGTGGCTGCAGGTCCTGGTGGGGATATAAGAGCTCCAGCCAACATCTCTGCAACTCACATGTGCTGTAACTGGTCCACATGCCCCCACTGCAGCAGACATGGTAAGTCCAGACAGAGTCATAATATTTATGTGTCATATGTTCTTTTATTCCAGTATAGATAGTTCAGCCTTGGAACTGCCTTTGCTTGTCTGTACAAATAATTCTGTTCCACTTGCTTTTAGTCTGTGTGAGGACTATTATGGTTATTAGCCATATATTACACTTACATTTCTTCACTTTAACTTACAGCTATTTTCCTTTATGTTTCAGTCAGGATTAAAATAATAGTATGAGACAAGGACAAGTTACTATCAGATGCTTAAAAACTTGATTGAAACACCGACAGTGACCATGCTGGTATTTTTGGTTTGCTTATGTGCTGATAACAACTATTAACATTTATTTAGCCCAAAATAAAGTGTGTCCCAACAAGGTTCTGCTTAGAAATAATCACCATGCTTCCTGAGATACAAACATATGCAGCAAGGGGATTGCTTCCAGTGTTAATTTTGTTGACTGAAATTATTTTATCAACTAAAGCTAGAAATTAAATTAAAATGACAAGTTTTACATGTTTCTATTGATACCTAATTTTAGTCAATATTTAGTCTTAGTCATGGTTGTATTTTAGTCTGTTTATTATCGGTGGTTTTAGTCTAGTTTTAGTCACCAAAAATGTAGTTGACTAATTGTTTTAGCTGACTAAATGAGCAGCGATTGCCTGTCTCTCTTTCTGTGTTGTTGACAATCCAGAAGACAAAAGCAGCTGTAATATGGGCGTGCACTTTAGTCATATCCCTGTTCATCCAGTCCTGCCATGCTCAAAAGGTAACTGTCAAGTTGCTCCACTGTTCAAATGCTCTTTTTCTGCTCTGTAGTATACATCCAACAACCTTAACGTCTTTTTATGTCTTAGCTTGATGTCCACTGGGGTCCTCAGTCCATGATGTATTTAAAAGGCAAATGTGAGTTCTCTTGTCACTTCTACTTTGCACATAGACATTTTTGCATGCAGTGCTTTTCACTATAACCTTTTTCAAGATGATCAGTCTTTAAACTGGCTGAACGTGTGATGTGGTGAAAATTACAGCAATGTAATGAATGAACACCATAATCAAATTTTGGGGTACAGCCCAAAACATCTGAAAACCCATTTGTGGTTTGCATATAAACTAGGGCTGGGCGATACAGCTCCAAAAATGTATCGCAATATAATTTCTCTGTATCGCAATACGTGATACATATCGTGATGCAGTCATGTGAAAAATTAGGACACCCTATATAAGCCTGTTTTTTTTAACATACTTTATTTGGACGTATGGATATTTAATATCAATGTTAAAAGTACAGGGAGATTCATGTAATACAACTTAATTAAAAATGAATTAAAGACTTTTTTTCAAATTTTCTGTAAAATGTTATTCTAAACAAATAGTGAGGAATAAATTAGGACACCCCCATCTTTTCTAGGACACCCTCACACTCATTCCCACTTAAAATGGCTAAAGTAAATGTTTAAAAATGCAAATAAAAACAAAAACAAGGTTAGACATAGATATGTGAACATTTATTAATAAAGAACTGAATATTTAATGGAGTGTCCTAATTTTTTCACATGACTGTATGTACTTTGTGTACTGAATGTCTTTTAAAATGTGGTTAATTGGCATCAAACTGGGCATTCTAAATTGTCCTTAGGTATGACTGTGAGAGTGAATGGTTGTCTGTCTCTCTGTGTTGGCCCTGCGATGGACTGGCGATCTGTCCAGGGTGTACCCTGCCTCTTGTCCAAAGATGCTGGGATAGGCTCCAGCCCCCCGCGACCCAAAACGGATTGAATGGAAGAAGATGGATGGATGGATGGTTTTACTGGCATTTGTTATTAGAAATTTAATACACATACACACACACAGTATATATTCATTTCACTTATGAAAAAGCTAAAAAATACACTAAAATGAAAACTTATGTCAGAGAAAATTCTTCACATCAATATGTAAGTGAGCAAAGTGTCTGTTTTCCTTTGTGTAACAGAACTCACATTATCAAGTGGTCAAGTTTATCCACATGGGCAGAAATGGTTCAGTTTACCACACAATACTTAGCAGCCTAGTAAGTGACAGAAGTATAATTTGTTGCTTATTTTTATTTTTTAATGTGTCTACATTCCATCAGTTCTTTATTTGGTGAGCCACTTGCTCTTATTTTGAAGGGCTGCAATACCAGATAGGAGCTCTTATTTTGAAAATTCATTGGCTAAGTGGGCTTGATTTTACACCTGCAGAGTTCAGACTGGAAATGTTTATCTTCTCCTGCCCCCCTTCCCCCCTCCCAGTTTCCTGTGCTTAAGGTAGGTCTACGGGGAACGGGGAATGAGGAAATTAAGTTAAAGAGAAATGCATAAAGCTAGCCCCACAACCATGGGAAGAGGGAGTTAATATTCAGTGGGGAAAATAAGTATTGAACACGTCAACATTTTTCTCATTAAATATATTTCTGATGGAGCCATTGACCTGAGATTTTCACCACATATCAGTAACAACCCAAGTAATCCATGCATACAAAGAAATCAAGGCAACTATGTTCACAAAAGTTATATTTAATAAAGTGGAATGACACAGGGAATAAGTATTGAACAAGCTTGGTGGAATTCATTTAATATTTAGTAGAAAAAGCCTTTGTTGGTAATAACAGCTTCCAGACGCCTCCTGTATGGAGAAACTAGGTGCAGACATTGCTCAGGAGTGTTTTTAACCCATTCTTCCACACAAACTGTCTTCAAATCTTGAAGGTTCTGTGGTTGTCTTCTATGAACTTCAGTTCATTTCATAGATTTTCAATTGGATTCAGGTCAGGTGACTGGCTGGGCCATTCTAGAATTCTAGCTTTATTTTCCTTCTCTGGAGCCAGTTGAGAGTTTCCTTGGCTGTGTTTGGGATCATTGTCTTGCTGAAATGTCCACCCTCGTTTCATCCTCAGCATCTTGGCAGATGGCAACGGGTTCTTATCACGGATGTCTCTGTACATCTGTCTATCAATTATATGAAATCTACCTGTTCCATGTGCTGAAAAACACCCCCACACCATGATGCTTCCACCTCCAAACTTCACTGTTGGTATAGTGTTTTGGGGCTGATGTGCAGTACCATTTCTCCTTCAAACATGCTGTGTGTTGTGGCATCCAAAAAGGTCAATTTTGGTCTCATCTGACCAGACTATATTCTCCCAGTATTTTACTGGCTTGCCCAAATGTTCTGCAGCAAACTTTAAATGAGCTTCAACATGTTTTTTGTTCAGCAATGGAGTTTTGCGAGGTGAGTGGGCATAGAGCCGATGTTGGTTGAGTGCATTACTTATTGTTTTCTTTGAAACAGCAGTACCTGCTAACTCCAGGTTTTTCTGGAGCTCTCCATGAGTGGTCTTTGGCTCTAATGCTTCTGATAATTCTTCTCTGCCAGAAATCTTGTGAGGAGCTGCTGGTCATGGCCGGTTTATGGTAAAATGATGTTCTTTCCACTTCCGAATGATGGCTCCAACAGTGCTCACTGGAACATTCAGCAGTTTAGAAATGCACCTGTAACCAATGCCATCATTATGTTTTGAAGCAATAAAGTTGCGAAGGTCTAGAGAAACCTCTTTGCTTCTACCCATCATGAGTTCTTTGTGGTGTGACAATCTGATATTCTCAGACCTTTTTAATGGCTATCAGTCAGGACCTAAGCAGCTGAAATTAATCTGCACTGATGGGGAATGGGATGGCTTCCTAAATTCTGATGGATTTCAGCTGGTTTCTTGGCTTTGTATGCCTTTAGCACCTCTTTTTCTTCATGTGTTCAATACTTATTCCCTGTGTCATTCTATTTTATTAAATATAACTTGTTTTGTGAATACAGTTGCCTTGGTTTCTTTGTATGTATGGATTACTTGGGTTGTTACTGATATCTGGTGAAAATCTCAGATCAATGGCTCATCAGAAATACTGTATGTCTAATGAGAAAAATGTTGACGCGTTCAATACTTATTTTCCTCACTGTATGCACGATACAACTGTTCTATGTATCGCAGGTAGCCAAATGTACCAATACAACAAATATATTCAGTATATCATCCAGCCCTAATATAAACATTGTAATAAATCACTTTACATATTCTTTTGGCATGTGGAGGTGGGGGGTGGCTTATATGGCTCATCTTGTAAACAATCAAAGGCAGACCCATGGGAAAAAAGATTGGGACGCACTGGATTAATGCATGCCAGTCTGGTCAGGTGAGCCAGATCTGTTTTACAATAAGTAAGTGACCATCAACAAGTTAGGGAGAATACCTCATCACATTCATGTTTGCAGGAATATTTTTAGTGATTTGATATGCCAACACAAGCATATCCATTTCTCTTGGTCTTCAGATGGCAGAAGATTTGTTTCCGACAATGACAACGATGCTTTGAAGCAGCATCTACAAGACTGGTATTCAGTGCTCAGAGGTAGAGTTCCACTACATTTCATGCTGCTCTGAAAACTGACCAGCAATGTGTCCTTTTGCAGCTATACTTTCTTCATTTTACTAATAAATTCAGTTTGTGACAAACGTTTGTGTAGTATGATGAAAGGTGTCTCCAATCATATAATATTTAGTACATGTAAAACACACATTATGGATAATCCGAAACCTGTAAACAAATACATCCTAAAAATCCAGATAAATCAGAAACCAGTTTATTTAATCAACCAACAATGGGCATAATACACAACTTTTACTATGAGGTCATTTTATAGCTTATGACAAGTTTAACCCTGATTTGTACTTCTACGTCAAAATGACAAATGCACCCAGAGATTGCGCTAACCAAATATTCTCTGTCATAGACAGATTTTTTTGGCAATGATATAAAGTTTTCAAGGCAGTCTGTCATTTTGACAGATTGCTCTAATTGCATATCTGCTCTGATTATGTTTTTGTTGCTGTTTTCTGTGTGTCACATAAAATGTCAACTCACGACTGATGTATGGTCACAAAACACTTTCAGAGCTTCATCTGTGTGCTGACTTACTTGTGCAGTTTGACCATGAAAGACAAGATTCTTTGCCCTGCTCCTATCTGGAATACTGGCTTACCTCTACCGAGCTCCACCCCCACCTCTCTGGGGGAAGCGCTACAGACACCATGGTTAGCACGTGGGTGGCTTGTGAAGCTGAGGGCCTGTTTGACCCGCTCTCCAAAGGATTTCCTGGCATAACATGGATCGGGTCCTCTCCTCCTTGCTTTGTGGTACTCACTGGACCCTGACCCTGCTGACTCCTGGATGGTACCTGCTGTCGTTTTGGATCAGGTGATCCCTGTCCTTTACACCTGTGCTGGCTCGGAGCGAATCTGTGGACCTGCAGCTGCTGGCGCACTCCATCTGCTACTGCTGCTCCGGACTTGGTCAGATCTTTAACAAACTAGAAAAGCACTCAAAGGGTGCATACCTCCACCAAGGCTCCTTCCGTCCCTCATGGATAACCTCCAAAATGTAATGGGTTTGTGTATAGGCCTAGACCCACTTCTGGTGAAAACTGCATCAGTCTGTCCAGTAGTTTTGAAGTACTGTTGCTAACACACTGTGAGAAGATATGGGAGACTGTTCTTATTTTAATTTCTAGAGGTCTTCGGGTTGTAGTGGAGGTTTAGTGATTGTTTACTAATCAAAATTTGACGGTAAGCAGCTACTGTCCCTGGGGCCTCATGTACAAAGACTTGCGTGGATTTCCTAATGAAAGATGACGTACCTTTAAATCAAGAAAATGCCATAAGCAAAAAAACAAAACAAACCCAGATGTATGAAACAGTGCGTACGCAGGAATCCAAGCACATTTCCTTTGTACATCCCAATCTACTTGAAATTGAACGCATGTGAGGAAATACTGGACTCCTCTCTCCACCTGCCTCTATTTGAATATGCAATTAGATGCAAATAGGTATGCAAATAGATATGTACAAGCCCGGCACGTTTGATTCTCTTGTATCCACGATCAAAAATAATTAATTTACTGGAATTTCACGGACTCTGAGTTGGAGGTGTTCCTTAATGAGGTAGAGATCCATAAAAACCTTTTGTTTGGCACACTGTCCTCCGGCATTAGCGTCGAATACAGGTAATTCACTAACCTGCTCACAGCCCTATAAGATTAGTTTACTGTTTTCATTTATTCAGACAGGGATGAGAAGATATTTATTTAACCTTGACATGTTTCCACTGGCGTCTGCAGTCATCTTCAGAAGCGTCAGTGTGATTGCTGTGATTTGTGACCAGCCGGGAGGATCAGCTGGTTGAATAAAGGAAAACAGTAATGAAAAAGAAGACAATATTGTGACGTTGGCAAGGGTTCACACAATTAGGAGAGATGGCTGTGACGAAACAGACTTTATTTATACGCACACACTCACAACACAGAATGGAGGGGAGGTCATTTACACAGACCCTCATTTCGCTCATGGTGACGCAGACACATGATTTGGCACATATAGGGAAATAATGCCATCACAACTGGTCTTATTACACAGTTATAATGGCACAGTAGAACACACAAATACTAACTCTTAGAACACACAGATACAGTATTGGAATCCTCTGCAGCACAAGTATGCCGGGAAAACCCCTCCCCCCTTATCACAGCCCCGACGTTACACTGTCCCCCCTGGACTGGTTTCTGTCCCCAGAATAATAAAGTCCAACTCAAAAGTCCAACACAAATCCGTCTAGGTGTCGGGGCAGCCACCGTTGTCGGTGAGCAGCATGCACAGACCTGTTATTGTCCATTCACACCTCGGCCGGGATATCCGGTTGGGATGAAGCCTCTGGCTCGACCACCCGCGGGGCAGATGGCTGGTACAGGGTGAGACGGTCACGGTGAAGGACCACAACCCGGTTTCTCTTCTGCAGCCTCACCCTGTACACTACATCCAACAGTCTCTGTAGGATCACACACAGTCCCGACCAATGGCTCGCCAGTTTTGGCGACAGTCCCTTTTTGCGCTCCGGGCAGAAAATCCAGACTCGATCCCCTGGTGCAAAGTCCCTTCCCTGGCAGTGGGAGTCATATGTTCGCTTCTGCCCACTCCCCGTCGCTGCCAGGGCCTCCCAAGCCAGTTTGTGCACCATATGGAGACTTTCTCTCAAGCAAAACAAATAATGCAACCCTGGTTTGTCCTCCACCTCCGGCTTCGGGAAGGGGAGGAGCGAACTCCAGATCCACCGATGTGTGCAGCTCGCATCCAAACATCAGTGCTGCAGGGGTGCACCAGGTGGATTCCTGAGCTGCCGTCCAGTACACCCACAGAACCAAGGGCAGATGCAGGTCCTAGTCTTGCTGTCGCTGGTCCACTAGTACGGTGAGCTGAGTGGTTAGAGTCCAATTAAAACGTTCGACCAGGCCACCGCTATGTGGATGCAGCGGGGTAGTCCAGGTCTTCTGGATGCCCAGCTGCCTACGGACCTCCCTGAAGACCTCTGCCTCTAAGTTCCATCGCTGATTGCTGTGCAGCTCCTTCAGTGCCCCAAACTGACAAAATATTTCATCCACCAGCTTTGATGCTGTGGTGGCGGCGCTCTGATCAGGGACCGCATACACCTCTGGCCATTTGGTAAAGTGTTCCATTGTGACCAGCACGTAGTGGTTCCCACGATCTGTGGTTGGGAAAGGGCCCAGAATGTCCACTCCTACCTGCTCCATGGGTGTCCCCACCCGGTGCTGCTGCAAGGGGGCGTGGAATTGCTGAGTCGGCCCTTTCTGAGCCATGCAGGTGTCACAGCGGTAGAGCTCTATGTCCTGGCGACATTCTGGCCAGTAGAACCAGTCCCAAAGACGCTGCAGAGTCTTCGTCACCCCAAAGTGGCCCGCCCCCCACTGACCCATGGACCAACTGGAGCACTTTGGGCAGGGAACCAGCAGCTGCCAGACGTGACACTGCCCAGCTGGAGCCTGCCACCGACAATATACAACACCCTCGTGACAGCAGAGATTGGCCCACTGGGAATGTAGGGCCTTGGTCTCTGGGTCCAATGTGGACACAGCCTCCCAGGCGGGCCGCTGGCCCACATCCAACCACTGCCGAACCCAGGAGATGACCAGATCTCCATGCTGCTCGCTCTGCAGCTGCTGCATGCCAAGGGCCTCTGTGACGTCATCGCTGGGGAGAGCTGACTGATTATGCCAGGAGGAGCTGTGCGCCGCTGTGTTATTCCTGCTCACAGCGGTCCGAAGAGCAGCAACCTGTGGGACGTCTTAGTCTTGGTCCTCTGCCCGCCGGCAGTGCCGACAGTCCTCCGCAGCACAGGGACGCTGAGACAGTGTGTCAGCATTGGCATGGAGGTGGCCTGCCCAGTGCACAATCTGAAAATCATAATGCTGCAGTGCCTCCAGCCATCTTGCTAACTGTCCATCCGGCTCTTTAAAATTCAGTAGCCAGGTCAGGGAAGCATGATCCGTCCTGAGCTGGAACCTACCCCCATACACATATGGGCGAAAATAACGAAGCCCCTGGATGATAGTGAACAGCTCTCGGCGAGCAACACAATGATTCTTTTTGGCTCTGCTGAGAGTGCGGCTGAAAAAAGCAACTGCCTGCTCTCCGTGTTCTCCCTCCTGGGATAACACCGCCCCAATGCCCTGATTGCTGGCGTCCGTGTCTACGATGAAAGGGCGGTTCAGGTTGGGATACTGCAGCACGGGGGCTCCGACAAGCACCGAACGAAGCCGGGAAAAAGCAGCAGCACAGTCCTCACTCCACTCAAACGTGTGGCCCTTCTGCGTTAGCTGATGCAGCAGGCTGGTGGTGGTGGCGAAATCCTTCACAAACCTCCTATAATAGGAGGCCAGTCCGAGAAAACTTGGAAATGTTCCCACGTCCTGCCGCGGCAGCCAGTTTTTCACCACTGCTACCTTCTCTGGATCAGTGGCAAACCCCCGCAGCACTGACGACGTGGCCCAGGAAGGTGGTTTTTCGCCAAAATAAGTGGCATTTTTGTGTGTGCATCCACAGCCCGGCCCATTGGATGGCGTCTAATACTTCCCGTAGGTTGGACAGGGCGCCATCAAAGTCACCTGCATGAACCAGCAGGTCATCCAGATAAACAATGCAGCGGCTCCGGGGCACGTGAGCCAACACTCGCTCCATCAGACGTTCAAAGGTGGCCGGGGCGTTGCAAAGTCCAAACGGCATCACCTTGAACTGCCACAGTCTTTGCCTGATGGACAAGCCTGTTTTCTGGTGGGCCTCCGGTGACAGCTCTTCCTGCCAATAGCCACTGCAGAGATCCAGTGAGCTGAACCAGCTGGAGCCAGTGATGTGATCCAATACATCATCGATGCAGGGCAGAGGGTAGGAATCCTTGCGGGTGACATCATTCAGGCGCTGGTAATCCACACAGAACCACCACGAACCGTCCTTCTTCTTAACCAGAACTACCAGCGCCACCCAGGGGCTGCTGGAGGGCTCAATAACATCCGCCTTCAGCATTTCCCGTAATTTTTGTTCTGCTGCCGCACGCCTTGAAAAGGCAGAGGGTGAGGGCAGAGCCGGATTGGCCTGGTCTCCCTGGTGTCGATCTGGTGCTGCACCAAGCTGGTTCCGGTGCACTCCTCATCCTTGCCAGAAATGACATCAGTGTAGCAGTCCAACAGCTCCCGCAGCTGGCATCTCTGTCCCTATTCTAGTCCGCTGCAGCTCTGCTGGAACAATTCCTCGACCGCCTGCTGTGTTTCTGCTGTCCCCCCTCCCCCGCTGTCTCTGTTGGCGATTGCACTCCTTCTGCTCATGCGGATGGCGCTGCTGTGTTCAGTTCTGGCTGCGACCCACCCTGTTCGGTCCGTTCTGGTAGCTTCTCGATCACACAGGCCCCCGGGTTCCTCCTCTGGGTCTCGCTGCAGAGCGTGATGGTCTGAGCCCCCAGCAGAAGAGACGATCTGGCGGTGTCAATCGTTGCACCCTTGCTGTGAACAGATCGAGTCCAATAATGCAAGGATCTTGGATGTCAGCCAGCCAGAAAGGGTGGTTTGTATTCTGGCCAACTACCCCCACCACAAGAACTCTCTGCCCTTCCGGTCTGGCGCACTCACTAGTGGCTGTGGTGATGCAGCACCCGGTGGGTTCCCTGCCTCTTCCGTACCACTCTGGGTCAGACCAGGGAGATGGTAGAACCGGTGTCAATCAGGGCCCGGATTGGCGTGCTGTCCAAGCTGCACTTCAGGTACATCCCTAGTGAGTGTCTAATTTGGCCCAAACATGGTGACAGTTCATCGAGGAAAATGTCTGTGGGAGGTGGCAAGTCCCCGTCCATACCACCTCGTTCTAGTTTAAAGTCGACGAGGGGGCAGTTTGTCGTGGGGTGGGTGCCAGGCAGTACTGCGTGATGTGTCCTGGCTCCCCGCAGCAGAGGCACCCTTCCTCGCGCCACCGTTGTCGTCTTCTCACTGGCCACACTGCTGTGGTCCAGCACAGTTCCTCCTCCTCCTCCTCACTTTCAGCTGTGGGCTGGAAAGCGCTCTGCCTCGGTGACGACACATCAGCTGGATTGACCATCATCGGTCCCACCCGCTCCGCTTCTGCCGCAGCCGTCTCCCAGCTGCTCGTGGCGTGAATCCAGATGTGGCCCTGGAGTCGGGCCGGGCGGAGCCCCCGGATGAAGTGCTGGAGGGCGAGCTTCTTCACCGCCCCTGGCTTGAAATCTGGGTAGCTACACTGCGTCAGCAGCCATATGTCCGCTGCGTAGGCTCCCAGGCTCTCCCGGCTGCCTCGACGGCGGTTGGCCAGCTGTTCCTGGGCGTGTCCAACATTGGTCGCTCTCCCAAACTGCCTCTGGAGCGCTCCTTGCAGCGCTGGCCAGCTGCGATGTTCCTCAGGCCGTGCAGAGAGCCCTGCCCTCCAGGACCAGCGTGACCTGCACGGTGGTCTCGTCGGGTGTCCAGCCATTCAGCGCAGCAGCCAGCTCGACCTGGACCAGATAGTCATCCAGCAGGGTATCGCCGCCAAAGTGGGGGAGTTTGGCCCATTGGCGGATTGGTGGGACGGTTGTCCCTTGGTTGATCGCTGCCCCTGGTCGCAGTGGAATCGCCGGCCCGTCCTGCCCTGAAAAGGGTGGGAAGCGGGGCTGGTTTTCTTCATTTGGCCCGCCCTGCCTTGAGAAAGGCAGAAGGTGGAGGATGCTGGCTCCCATTGGGTCCGCTGCTCCATTCATAACAGCGAGCAACTCTGGGGGTCGATGTGTCAGCTCTGTCGTCCATCTCCAGCTGAGCGATGAGCCACTCGAGCTGCCGAATCTCCGTCCTGATTCTTGCTTCCATCTTCTCCGTAATCCCACTCCTGACACCAGTGTGACGTTGCAAAGGTTCACACAATAAGGAGAGATGGCTGTGACAAAACGGGCTTTATTTATACGCACACACTCACAACACAGAATGGAGGGGAGGTCATTTACACAGACCCCCATTTTGGTCATGGTGACACAGACACATGATTTGGCATATATAGGGAAACAACGCTATCATAACTGGTCTTACTACACAGTTATAATGGCACAGTAGAACGCAGGAATAACTCTTAGAACACACAGATACAGTACTGGAATCCTCCGCGGCACAACCATGCTGGAAAACCCCCCGCCCCCTTATCACAGCCCTGATGTTACACTATGCACCTATTTAGTGGGTAGCCATGGTCACCTGTCAGTTGAAAGCAGATCATATTAGACTCCACAAGTACATATTTTATGTCCAAAATGCAAATCTCATCCTTTATAGTTATATACAACTTACATGGATTACACACACATTACTATTGTAAATGAATGAAGTGAACAGGGGAAAGGGTGAGACTTTTGTATTTCAAACTATGCATGTGTTTTATTGACATAACTACTGTACGCACAGAGGCATTTGGGGGCTTGGTAGAGTGCTGTGAAACTGTAGTTTAATCAGCAAAAAAGAAAGTCACTTACTTACTCGACCCACTGACTTGTGATGAAGCCTTGAAGACAGGGTAATATTTGGGGGTGCACAGGCACGTGGCGCAGGAGGTGGGTTATTTAGGACAATTACATGAATTCACTCACCAAAAAGCCACCAATTCGCACAGTGCCAGCTTGTAGTTTGCTTCCAACAATGCTGTTCATTAGAATGAATGAATCATATGTTGAACCAGGCCACCTTGCAACAAAGTTGGTGATTTGCATTTGTGCATCACATACTATAATTTGTATATTGATAGAATGGAAATGTTTCCTGTTAACATACACATATTCATCTTGTGATGGTGAATTTGTAGCAATGTGTGTGCAGTCCATAGCTCTAATTACATTAGTTAAGCCGGATCTTGCTGCAAATTTCACTTTGATGTTGGCCTGTTCAACTGCATTGTATGGGAATATGATGTACCTGGGTGACAGCCAGATAATGCCATCCCACACAACTGGCATAGCTCGGCTCAGAGTTGACTGGGAAATTCCCGATCAGTCTGCCAGCTCCCTCTGGACTGCCCCTGTTGCCAGGAACCCCAGTGTTGTCAGCACCTGCACTGGGATGGGCAGTGCATGGCTTCTTGCTGTGTCACGCTCCAAGAGCTGCCGTAGCTCTGAGCACAGTTCCACAAAGACTGTCCGTGGAAACCTAAACCGGCTGACAAGCCAGTCATCATCCTGAGCCAGAAAATCTTCTCTGTCTCTGAATACACTTTCTCTTCTCACTGCGCGATTTGCAGTATCCTCTAATAATGCTAACACCATTGTTGTTAGAGGCATTTTCTGCTCTTCTTTGCGCTTGCTTTTATATCCACTCACCTAAATGAGCACACCTGAATGTTTGTTCATCATGTGTCTCTGGTGTGTACAATAATTTTCACGTCATTATCAGTATCCCAGCATCACCTCTAAGTGTCGCCAACAGACCAATAACAGAAACGTACGTACACCAGCCATGAAGTTGGCATGGGGCTGTGCATATTTCCATTTCATTTCATTCTTGATCATTCTGAAATTTTCTGTCGAAAATGACGTACCCCATGTTTTTGTGCATAAGTGTTACGCACCCCTCCATAGGGAATTAGTCAGTGGTGCAGTCCTTGACGCTTTAGAGTACACCTCTGTGACTAGCCGAGAGCTAGTGAGGAATTCCTCTTTGGCTCCGTGGTGGAGTAAGAGGTTTTGAGATCACGGTGTCATGGGTTTGGGACTCAGCCTGGGATGTTAGGAGGTGCATGCCTACTTTGCCTGAGGGTGAAAGTGACTTAGGTCTGTCCACCTTGACTGTGGGTTGAAACATACTTGGTAATTTGTGCTGTGTGATTCGTGGTCCCAGGCTGAGGTGGACAATTCTGGCCTTGGTCCAGAAAGTAGGTCGTAACAGTAAGTACCCTTTGTACATGAGGCCCTAGGTCTTTCTCTCCGGCTTTAAAATGAGTATTTATGAATTAGGTCACTCTCCTGCCCTGCTCTGTGCATGAGTTTATTGTCCTTTGATATAAGGTATAATAAGGAGTTTTTTAAGAGACTTTTACACTTATCATATACAGTATACGTATATGTAAAACTTTTTTAATGACAGATTATAATGGGTCATGACAGAATTTTTACAACCCTGTCCATCAAAACGACGGACAACAATAAATCCTAGCATAACCTCTGAATGCACCTCTCCAGAAATGTAACTGTCCTCTTTGTCTCCTACACATTTCCTGCTTCTCGTTTCTGCTAATTCACTGTGGCACCACTTCCAAAGTGAGTTGGATAAACAGTAGACTGAATCAAAGAGACTAACCAAGGAAGTTGGCAAATGGGAGCATTTGTGTGACCAGTCGTCACCCTATTATAAATATAGCTGACAGCAAAACAGCGGCAGCCACAGCAGTCACGCATACCATCTCCTCTGCTCTGATGTTTCAGTTTTTCTCCATTACAGTAATGGTATAAAAGGTACTGATGTTCAACGTTTATTGCTCCAAGACCATCATCAGCAAAAACACACAAGAGTTCACAAAAGGAAGTCACTCTATTCATGTTTTGGTGGCACAAGTATAAATGCTGACAACGCTGTAGGCTGCTGTGTAGGCTATGCCGTGGGGTTAATGCATAAGTATAAATCAGGGTTCACGATGTTCTAATTATACAATATGAAATGGAAATGTTTAATCTGCATTTTCCCTACAGTATAAAAGGGCACTGATAGGCATGTTATGCTCTCTCTGTCTTTCTCTAGGCTTCCAGAAGTTGGAGTTCAAAATGCCAAGTAAAATTGTGAGCACAGAGAGAGCCCTCATCCACAATTTCAGGTTGAGATAAGATCCTGTGATTCAGAATGTCGACAAGGACACTTCACCGAGAAGACACCTCCAGCTCATATCACAGCTAAATATGAGACACACGGTGCTACTTCGTTTAGCAGAAATGTTCTGGTTCATTTAGTAATTAGTATCAGTATTCTTTGTCATTATTGTGTCTGAAGAATGTGTGTGTCCCCTCTGCAGTTTCTGGCCTGCTGTATATATCGAAAGAAAAGAGGCCTAAAGTGCTGAATAAAAAGTAGAAGATGCATCCACAGCCTCTTTTACTTCCATCATGGCTGCAGTGTTCAGTCTTGACCACAAGAGTACAGCAACATACAGGAAAACTTACAGCTGAAGCGCACGTGTTTTCTACAGTTATTTTATAAAAGACTAACTCAAACAATTAAAAATTATTAAAACATATTCAAAGGTCAGAAGATCTGTACTGTATTAGAGACAGAAATATAAAACGGTAGCACACACACACCAAACCTGACCCCATGTTTCCTCCAACCACATGAACACCCTCTCCCAGCCGCAGTCAAACAGGTGCAGCACTTGATGTAGTTAATACCGTAAAGGATAACACCTCTGTTTACACTTTTTCTGGTGGCGTGGTAGACATTCCTTGCATTTTTCTTAGAAGGAAGCCTGAAATACCAAGGTGTGAACTCAACCCCTCAAATGAGCTCTGAGGTCAGAGGGTGAAGCCTAAATATAAAGGCATGGCTTTTTTAAAAGCTTGTTAAGGTCCCATTCACTGCAGAATGGTGTTTATGTCAGTTTTAACCTCCTGAAATGTGTCCGTTGGTCACGTAATTATCAAAAAAATTTCAAAACGTTCAATTCTCTTAAAAACAAAGCAAAACACAGCCTTTATATCATATCAGTTCTGTCTGTGAGGAGCTGGTGTAACTCTTCTAGCTTTGTCACAGTACATCACTGAAAGATAAATCCAGCCTTGATAACCGCCCGCTGCTGGTCAGCCTAATCGATCCAATCCATCCTGGTTTCCTGCCCTTGGCTTCCCTTGTTTTCAACATAACTCAGCAATTAGGAGCCGTCCACAAACATGTTGAGGAGACACTGCACACTCGAGATATACTGTAAGGCAACAACGGGACCCTTACACATACTCCCAAAGACTGCATCTTTAAGAGAAAAGTAGCAAAAATTTATTTTCACGGATGTACTGGAGGATTTTAGCCCAAACCTATTGATCTGTTCTGGATATTTCACAACAAATTCATTCCAAAATCTTGGACAGTATAACTTAGGTTTCATCGAAAAGCTTATTCTTAAGGATACCATTGTCCCCAAACCAGTGAACCAAACTTTGGACCCCCAACCTGTAGGTATATTTAAATATTTATGCAGGTGTAAATGGTCAGTAATTTTAGCTGTTAAAGGTTTTAGCTTAGCCCTGACAACATATTAAAATAATAGAAAACATTATCTATAGCCCCGTTTCCACTACAGGAATCAGGAACCAATTTTAGGGGACAGGAACTTGATAAGGGCAGGTCCAGTATCTGGCCCTCTTCCCAGTCATGTCTCCACTATGTGGGTAGGAACCATAAGTCTCCGGAGGATTTGTTCATGATGTAATCGTCTTGACAATGGCGACCTCAACGCAGCGCAGCAAAGTAAAATACGTTTAAAATACTTTGAAATACAGAAATGATTATGAACAAAATGAATGTAGAGTGGAGTGCACAGGACCAACTTGTCACCATTGTTAATAACTGTTGAGAGGAATACCAGCGGGGTTTCTGCCTTCAGCTGGCCAATGGTGTGAGCTCACTCTGCAGCTACGAAGAGTCCGAGCCGCCATTCCTGTGCCTTCGTCTCTCCACTGTGTTTGTGCTACCATGATGCATGTGTGGGTACATATGGTTCTCTCCACAACCATCTTCTTCTTTCGGCTGCTCCCTTTCGGGGTCTCCACAGTGGATCATCTGCCTCCATCTCACCCTGTCCCTTCATCTTCCTCTGTAACACAAACTGTCTCCATGTCCTCCTTCACTATATCCATGAATCTTTTCTGTGGTCTTCCTCTTTTCCTCCTGCCTGGCAGCTCCATCTTCAACATCCTTTGTCCAATATCTCCACTATTCCTCCTCTGCACATGTCCAAACCATCTCAGCCTTGCCTCTCTTATTTGTCTCCAGACTGCTCGACCTGAGCTGTTCCTCTGATATACTCATTTCTACTCCTGTCCCTCCTAGTCACTCCTAATGAAAATCTTAGCATGTTCGGCTCTACCACCTCCAGCAACGTCTCCTGTCTTTTTGTCAGCACCACTGTCTCCAAACCATACATCATAGCAGGTCTCACTACCACCTTGTAGATCTTTGATGCTTGCTGCTACCCTTCTTTCACAAATCACCCCTGACACTTGTCTCCACCCACTCCACACTACCTGCACTCTCTTCTTCTCCTCACTTGTGCATTTTCCATTGCTTTGGATGGTTGACCCCAGGTATTGAAACCCATTCAATTCAGTTTTATTTGTATAGTGCCTAGTCACAACAAAAGTCATCTCAAGGCACTAGGTACATAAGCACAAATGATAAAGAATTCAGAGAAAAGCCCAAATGATCAGATGATCCCCAATGAGCAAGCACTAATCTACCTTCACTACTGCTACTCCTTCCAGCTTCACCATTACACCTGCCTCCCTCTCATTCACACTCATGTATTCTGTCTTGCTTCTACTGACTTTCATTCCTCTTCTCTCCAGAGCATACCTCCACCTCTCCAGATTCTCCTCCACCTGCTCCCTACTCTCACTAAATTAAAATTAAATTAAATCACCCTTATTGTCATTCAACCGTACAACCAATCATGTACAGCAGAACGAGATTGTGCTTTACCTATCTACAGTGTAAATCACACACACCCCAAGTGCAGAATCAGAGGGCCGCTGCCATGCAAGGCGCCACCACAGAGTTCCCTCCTCCATTCCATTTATTACTGAGCACCAAGCTGGACGGCAGGAAGTTCCACTTTTATATGGTCTTTGGCATGACCCGGCCGGGATTTGAACCCCTGCCTCCCGGGTGTGGGGCAGATGCTCTACCAACTGAGCCACCACTCCAGTACCCTACTACAGATCACAATGTCGTCCGCAAACATCAGCGTCCATGGAGACTCCTGCCTGACCTCATCTGCCAGCCTGTCCATCACTATGGCAAACAAGAAGGGGCTCAGACCCGATCCCTGATGTAACCCCACCCCCACCTTGAATCCATCTGTCACTCCTACAGCACACCTCACCACTGTCTTGCTGTCCTCATACACGTCCTGCACCACCCTCACATACTTCTCTGCCACTCCTGACTTTCTCATACAGCACCACACTTCCTCTCTTGGCACCCTATCATCTGCTTTCTCTAGATCCACAAAGACGCAGTGCAATTCCTTCTGACATTCCCAATACTTCTCCATCAGCACTCTTAGAGCAAACATTGCATCTGTAGTACTTTTCCTTGGCATGAAACCGTACTGCTGCTCACTGATTGTCACCTCTCCTCTTAACCTGGCTTCAACAACTCTTTCCCATATTCCCATATATACTGTAGTATGGCTGATCAACTTTATGCCTCTGTAGTTACTACAGCTCTGAGCATCACCTTTGTTCTTGACAATTGGTACCAAAAAAAGAAAAGAAAAAAAAAGAAAAAAATTGGTACCAAAACACTTCTTCTCCACTCCTCGGGCATCCTCTCACTCTCCAAGATTGTGTTAAACAATCTGGTTAAAAAGTCCACTGCCATCTCTCCTAAACATCTCCATACCTTCATAGGTATGTCATCTGGACGAACCGCCTTTCTATTCTTCATCCTCTTCAAAGCTGACCTCACTTCCACCTTGCTAATCCTCAGGACTTCCTTGTTCACCATCTTTCCTTCATCCATCCTCCTCTCTCATTTTCTTTATTCATCAGCTCTTCAAAGTACTCCTTCCACCTTCTCAACACACTCTCGTCATTTGTTAGTACATTACCATTTCTGTCCTTAATCAGCCTAAACTGCTGCACATCCTTTCCAGCTCGATCTCTCTGTCTAGCCAATCAATACAAGTCCTTTTCTCCTTCCTTAGTGTATATGCCTTTTCCTTTTCCACCTCTCTCTTAGCCATGCGCCTAGATTCCAAATTCTGTCTACTTTCTTCATCTCCCTGACTATCCCACTTTTTCTTTGCTGACCTCTTCCTTTGAATGCTTTCCTGTACCTCATCATTCCACCAGCAAGTCTCCTTGTCTTCTTTCCTCTGTCTACTTGATACACCACATACCTTTCTACCAGTTTCCCTCAATACTTTTTTTTTTTGACTTATTTTGTACCTGTAGGTAGATTTGTTCTGCAGTCCGGTGACAAGCCACCAGCTGCCGGTCGCTGCGTGCGCAAGCGCCCCTTAACTCCCTAACCTGCATGTTTTTAGCATGTGGGAGGAAAACGGAGAAATCCCGGAGTAAACCCATGCAAACACGGGGAGAACATGCAAACTCCACACAGATCACTGTTGGCCGGGGGCAGGGATCGAACCCACGATCTCATGATCCCCGCGATCCCCCGGCCGAGGGTAAACTGTGCTGCCGCGGTGCTAACCACTGCGCCACCGTGCAGCCCCTTCCTGAACTCTGTGTGACCTTCTTCATTCTGTAACTTCCACCACTTAATCTTTGACTCTGCCTTCACTCGCTTCATCTTCTTGCTTTCCAAAGTCGTCCTACAGACTACCATCTGATGCTGTCTAGCTACATTCTCCCCTGCCACCACTTTGCAGCCTCTTATCTATGTAAAAGCTCTTTCCAAGCAATTGTAAGGCAATGAAAGTTTTTGTTTTTGTGGATACAAGCCAAAATATACTATTTGGGGCAATACACATTTGTTTTTGAGGTGGTTTTAGAGCCGCTGGAGTGTGTCTTTAAGAATAAAAATTAAAATGCAAACACCCCTGCCTTGCAAATGGTACGATCCTCTTCTCACACACTCGCTTCCCTGTACCGCTGTCTGCAGGCAACGCCACACTCGGAGACAGATGGATCCAGTAAGAAGGTCAAAGAATGCGACTCCCACTTTTTAACTTTTACTCACCATTACCAACTCTTTATAATTATTACTACTCCTCATTTTGCTCATTTTGATGTAAAAGTGTAAAGATTTGAAACCAGCCTCCAGAGTGGAAAGGTTTTACCGGCATCTTTTTTTCACCTCCTTGTGCATGGGAGTAAAACAGTAACGGTAATGTTACAGCCCCAATAAACAACAGTTTTCAGCCAGTCCACACACAAAAGAGCCTGCATTTCTCACAGAAATACAGGCTCCTTGATTAAAATAAAAGGTTGATGTATTTATAGTTAGGTTTAGGTCAAAAGGGCTCTTAAAAGGTATCTGTATAATGCCCCCCCCCTCCCCCAATAATAGACACAGCCTTATAAATACAATTTTTTTAATCAAATTTATAACCAAATTTGTCAAATTTATAACCAAGGAGGATTTACATACTGAAATACATCCCTAAAATGATGTTGAATGATGAATAAAGTCCATGGAGCAGCCAAACAAAAGAAAAACCCTTTAAATCCAGCTCCACACCAGCTGCTCCTCAATCTGACATCGTCATCGTCACCTTTTTTCATCTAATTATTTTCTAAAAGTTATAAATGAAGATTCCTCCAAATATTCAAACCTACTGCTGACTTTGTCAGTTAGAGATTTTTTTTAATTTTTTTTTTTATTGCTGACACATGGGTTGGTTTATTATTCATCCAGTCAGCCATCATCATGGACATAAACTTTTTTCAGAGAAAAGATCCAGGTTCAGGTGAGAGACTAAGGTCAGTCCATAATGAACTCTGAAAAGTGTGAAGCTATATTAACAGACAATATTAAAAAAAAAAGCTATAAGGAAAATTGTCTGTATGTTGTATCAAATTACTGATGTAGACGATGATTCCTGTTTTTGTTTTAAACCCACAAAGGAGAATACAGCTTCTCCTGTGAAAGGAATTGTGATTTAAAAATTCTGTGTTCATGGACTTCCGGTCTGGACGCCATGGTGATAGCAACTTAACGCTGAACCTCCCAGACCCAATCCAAGGAAAACATCTTCAAAATCAGACTTAACGGATTTTTGGAAGAATAAAAATCAAAAGACAAAAACACCATGCCTAACCAAAAACAGAAGAAACTGACATTCCCCAGGTCAGGACGCACAGCGGCCGCAGAATCTGAACCAGAGGACCTCCGTTCAGGAGACGAGGAGCTGGACCTAGCTAACAAAAAGATTAGCTTGAAATCGCTATTTGATGAATTACGACGATTTCGGGCCGAATTTCATGAATTCATAGAGGAACTAAAAAGGACGAACAGCAGAATGGACCAGGCCGAAAACCGAATCTTGAAAGCTGAAGAAAGAGTAAAAGTGCTTGAAGATTCTATGCTGGATTTACACAGAAAACAGTCAAGGCTGGAGGCTAAGCTAACCGACCAAGAAGGAAGACAGAGACAAGATAACATCAGAATTCACGGTCTGAAAGAAGGAGCTGAAGATAGTTTCAACACAGTGGCGGAATGCGTGGAATCCTTATTGAGAGAGAAGTTGGATATTCCACAAACCACCGATTTGAAGATAGAAAAGGCCCATCGTACATTAGCCGCAAAGCCAGCGGCAGAAGTGCCCCTGTGTTCGGTGGTGGTAAGATTCTCCGATTTCAAAATAAAACAAGAGGTTGTAAGACGGGCTTGGCAGAAAAAAGGATTTATGCATCAAGAGAGAAAAGTCTTCGTGGAGCATGATTACGCCCCTGAGGTTCTTAAAAAGCGACGGGAATATAACAACACCAAAAAGGTTCTACGGGAACAGAATCTACGCTTTCAGATGCCATTTCCGGCGAAGTTAAGGGTCTTTTACGGTGAAGAGTCATGTCTCTATAATTCAGCGGAAGAAACAACAATTGACATGGCAAGAAGAGGGCTCCCAGTAACGGTGTTTAAACCCGCAGCGAATCTGAGCGAGAAGATCAGAGCTCAAACGTGGTCCACTCAGAGACCTTCAAAATCCACGGGCCAGCAGCGGGAAACCCAGCCCCAGAGCTACAAAGATAAGCTTTCCAGTTCCAGGAAGGAATAGCGACCTTTTTGGGTTTTTTTTTTCTTTTCAGTCATTCTGCACTTCCATCCCCCCTCCTACAAGGTAACAAACATTAAAGGAGATGCAGAATCAGCATGTGGTAAAACCTTTCATGGAGCAGTTATAGCATTAGAAACAAATGTCTTCTTAATCTAAAGGGAAAAAAAATCATGTTAAAATAGAAATGTAACAATGACCCACATGTTCTCTCCACACTAACAAATACTGTATTAGAGTGAATGTTTGCTGTGATGGGGGTGGGAGGGTGCACACAATCTCATAGGGGATAGGCATTAAAAAAAAAAAAAAAAAAAAAAAATCATTACAAATTCGGATTGGGATCTGAAATTCTCGTTAAAAACATGGGACAACTTACAGGGGTAAGAGAGGGCCCTCAACACGTAACAGAGTTTGAGGAATTTCCCTCAGAGCCTACACTCCATCAGGGCTCTTACAGGGTCTTTAAAGAGACCCCAGCTCAGGAAGTTTTTTTGACAGTTTTTTGTTTTAAAGTTTTGTACACCATGTTCTTAATGTTTTTTATGTTCTTAATGTTCTTTCAGTTTCTGAGTAGCAAAAAAGAGGGCCACCACGCTGTTATACTAAATAAGAAAATACAATGGAGAAACAGGGTGTAACCAAAATAGCCTCATATAATGTAAAAGGGATCCTGAATCCAGTTAAAAGATCCAAGATTCTACGCAAAATGAAAAAAGACAAAGCAGAAATAATATTTTTACAAGAAACCCACCTAACAGACGTGGAACACACTAAATTCAATAGACAAGGGTTTAAAATGATCTCTTCATCTTCATATAAATCAGGGAGGAGGAGGGGAGTAGCGACATTGATATCAACCAAAATTACATTTGAAAAAAAATCAGAACACAAAGATAAAGAAGGGAGGTACAGTTTGGTAATTGGGCGGCTAGAGGGAGAAGATATCACCCTGCTGAATGTATATGCACCACCAGGGGCTAAATGGAAATTTTATAAAAATGTATTCGACCTAATGATAACTAAAGCCCAAGGTTTAGTGATATGTGGTGGAGACTTCAATCTAAGACTGAATCCATACTGGGATGCAACAGGTAATTCTTCACATCAAAATAACACTCAAAATAGGAAAACTTGGATGCTACTAAAAGAAATGGGAATCTGTGACATATGGAGGGAATTCAACCCCAATGTAAAAGATTATACTTTTTATTCAACGCCACATTCATCTTACTCAAGGACTGATTACTTTTTTATGTTTAATAGAGACATTGGAAGAGTAAAAACATGTAAAATAGGACTGATGGATCTCTCTGACCACAGTCCGATCTATATGGACTTAAACATCCAAAAATACACAAATAATACATTTTCCTGGAGGTTGAATTCAAATGTCCTGAAAGGACCACAGAAAGATGAATTGGAATCAGATATTCTCAGATATTTGGAAGAAAACGATAATGGAGAAGTATCCCCTTTAATACTGTGGGATGCGTGCAAAGCTGTAATAAGGGGAAAAATTATTGCAAAACTGGCAACCCAAAAGAAACTGAGACAAGAAAAACTAATCACACTAGAGTCAGAACTCAAGAACCTAGAAAAAGAACACAAAGACAACACTCATTCTAATGGCTCGCTCAAGATTAAAGAAATTAAAAATCAAATAAATGAGATCTACACAATAGAAATCCAGAAGAAACTTACATTTCTGAAACAAAAACACTATGAAGCAGGCAGTAAATCGGCAAAATTACTAGCCTATAAATTGAGGAAACAACAAACAGAAAGAGCAATCTACAAAATCAGAGACCCAGTATCAAAGGAAATAAAATTCAGAATTCAGGATATTCTTAAAAGCTTCGAGAATTACTACAAGAACTTATACTCCCACAAAAAACATAAAAACGCATCCGAGACATTCCTAAACACATTAAACCTTCCCCAACTTACGGAATCACAAAATAAAACCCTACTGTCAGAAATACAACCTAAAGAATTGGAAAAAGCAATTATGAAACTTAAAGCTAACAAATCCCCAGGAGCAGATGGCTATACAGCAGAATGGTACAAAACCTTTAAACAGCAACTATCTCCTCTCCTCCTGAAAACATTTAACTATGTCCTCCACACAGGGGAAATCTCCCCCTCCTGGAGAGAAGGGGTCATTGCAGTTATACCTAAACCTGAAAAGGATAAACTAGAATGCTCCAACTACAGACCAATCAGTGTATTAAATCAGGACTATAAGCTTTTTACCATTATCCTTGCCAAAAGGTTAGAAAACATACTGACAGACTTAATTCACTTAGACCAAACAGGTTTTATAAGACAAAGACAGACACAAGACAACATTCGACGCACTTTACACATAATTCATCATATAAAAAAATATAACTTAAATGCAGTCATATTGGGATTAGATGCTGAAAAAGCATTCGATTCAGTTGACTGGTCTTTCCTATATAGAATCTTATCCAGTTTCAATTTTCATAACAACTTCATTAGAACTATACAGGCATTATATAAAAAACCAACAGCTAAAATAAGGATTAACGGTAATTTATCATCATCTTTTGAGCTGGAAAGAGGATGTCGTCAAGGCTGCCCCCTGTCTCCACTGCTCTTTGCAATCTTCGTAGAACCTCTGAGCCAATGGATAAGACAAAATCAAGAAATTCAAGGTATTACACTTGGTCAGAAGGAACATAAAATAGCACTCTTTGCTGATGACATTTTAATATACCTAGGGCAGCCAGACACTTCTTTACCAGAACTAATCCCAGCTTTTTCAGACTATGGAGATTTATCGGGGTACAAATTAAACATGCATAAAACCCAAGTTTTAACATTCAACTATGACCCAAATCATTATTCACTAAAGGGCCTTTTCCACTAGCATGCTTTAGCGCGACACGGGACAGCTCAGCACGCTTTGTACGCTTTTCCACAAGCCCCAACACGGTTTAACAGCCGCGATTCTCAGCCCCGCTGAAGGGCAGGGTACAGCAGTGCTGAGCTGTGCCGTGTTGTGACGTTAACAGACTGGTCGCCGCTGATTGGTCAGGTCGTAACCGGCGCTGATTGGTCAGGTTGTAACCGCCCCTCTCCTCCTCCTCATCTACCAAATCTTCACGACCTTCTCAATAAAGTTTTTGAAAAAAAAAAAAAAAAATCTTCACGACTGCCTTTACTCAGCACGCAACCACTGTTGGCGGTTCCTTTCAGTGTATTGCTGTGCTATTTTCATTTATTCTCTATCAAAAATGGCTTCGCGTAATAAGGGTGTTCCATGGACCAGTAAGGAGCTGCAGTGTCTGTTCACTGCATTGTCAGACGAACGTATGCAGCGCGAGTTAGACGGAGCTGCCCGGAATGAAAAAATATACCGGGAGGTCTCGACATCGGAGTCCTTTAACGGTGAGTTTTAATTTTTTTTTATTGTGCGTTTTTTCGCAAATATATTCGGTAAGACGCTCAGTTTATTTATGCAATAAAAAAGCTGTTCATTTGTGGATGGATCGCTGCTTAATTGCAGCACACTGCGGACTCAAGCTTTTATTTTAATTATTCATGTGAACAATACGCTGAAATAAGCTTATGTATTCTTGTTAAAAACTATTGTGCTGTATTTTATTGTGTGCATTTTCCTTGTAGAATCATCCCACGCGTCCGCCGCGACAGCCCGTCCGGATTATTCAACTGAGCCATCCTGACCCACAGCTGGCAGAGACGCTTCATTCAGCCGAGTCGTGACCCAGTTTGGGAAGCTGGTGTAGAGACACTCAGTGGTCGGCGTGTATAAAATGTCGATTAACCTTCATGTTGTGTTGCAAAGTTTTTTTTTCTTTTAATATTTTGTATATAATAAAATGGAATTGTTTTAGAAAGTGTGGTTTGTCTGTTATAACACTGAATTATAAAACAGTATAATTTCATAGAAATTCCATTGCCTAGTCTGATCAAAATGATACTGATCTTCCTGTCAGGGTCAACCATTGTAAAGGTAATGTAATTTTTAACTAGACCAAAAAACAAATGTTTTTGTAAGCTTTCTGTTCTTTTTATTGAAATATCATAAAAAATTAGCCCCACGTGATCCAGTTCTAAACTTTGGGTACATTTTTTATGTTAACTTATAAGAAGTTGCACAGTTGGACTTTAAAATGCAGCAGGAGAGACTGATCAAGCTTACAAGTCAATGTAAAAAAGTAAGTATATGTAAATTGAATGTTCTATCGGCATTCCAAATTCAGAGAATTACAATACTTTAGAAGGAGTGTAGCATCATCTAAACGGAAAATAATAATACTGTTGTTCCAAACGTTGACCTGAAGGTGAAAAACATGAATTTTTTTTTAATTCAGTACATCCAAAATGCCCTAGGATGTAAAAAATAATAATTTGGTGTAGGCCACTGTGCCACGTCTCATTATTTAATACGAATAAAAACAAGTTTCAGCTCTTTATTTCTAGGTCATTTGGCAGTTAATTCAAAACAAAAGTGACTTGTGTTGTTGCAGCTTAATTATGAGATAAAATTAATTGTGAGATAAATCCACAGAGCGAGCAAGGCAATAATCCTTGAATCCTTTTTTGTCTAAATAAGGACTCAGTCGGGTGCGTAACGTCACGGGAGTGTGGCCCCGCCTCGCTCAGAATCTGCTGCTGCCCCGCTTCTAAAACCTCCTAACAAACCATCACAGCACAAGCACAACACCAATGGAGACAGAAGCATTCCGAGCTGTACTGAAGTGAACCGAGCCGTACCGAGGTGTGCTGGGCTAGTGGAAAACAGGCTTAAGTGAACTCAAAACTAACTGGGAGTTGGAATCTATGAAATATCTGGGGGTCAATATCCCGAAACAACTCGACAAAATTATAACACTAAACTATGATCCACTGGTGACAAAAATAAAATCTGACCTAGCAAGATGGAATATGATACCATTCTTAGGTACTGCACAAAGAATTGAGGCAGTCAAAATGAATATACTTCCACGTCTTCTATACCTTTTCCAAACAATACCGGTAGAACCTCCCAAAAAAACATGGCAGGAGCTGGACAGAAGGATCTCAAGATTCATATGGCAGGGCAAGAGACCTAGAATTAGATATAGAACCCTACAGCTAAATAAAGACAAAGGTGGGCTCGCGCTGCCAAATATCAGGGACTATTTTATAGCTGCACAAATTAAAACTTTAGTAGAGATATGTAACCCAGTCTACACTGCACAATGGAAGGAGATGGAATGCCAAATAACAAGTGACATCCCCCTACAGGCGATAATAGGGAACAATGCCTTACCTAAACTCTTGAATAACACTAACCCGTGGATAGAGACCCCGCTAAAAATTTGGTTTAAGATAGTCAGAGAGAATCAAGCTAAAGAGCCCTATCGACTTCTGCAATGGATTGCCTATGATCAAGCCTTTACCCCCAATAAAACAGACACTAGATTTAAAGAGTGGAAAGAGAAAGGGCTGATAAAATATTACGATTTTTTTAAGGGGCAAACTTTAAGAAGTTTTGAAGATTTGAAAAAACAAGGTCTAATAAATCAAGATCTTTACAGGTTCTTTCAGCTTAGACACCACATAAACAATATACTTAAAAAGGAGGATTTGGAAAGGGCCCAGTCAGGTGTTCTGAAGGTCTTCTTAATGGCATATAAAGGGATCCCAGGGATCAGATACATTTCTAAAATATACCAAGGTCTTCAAGACTTAAAAGGAGACAACACATCATATATAAAAGAGAGATGGGGAAAAAGAGGGGGAATTTCACTTTACAACTGGAAATATGGGAAAAGCTAAATAAACAGCAATGGAAAAGTACCTCATCCCTGCAGTGGAGAGAATTTGGATGGTAAAACTTGGTAAGATTTTTCAGAATACCTGCACCAAACAAATTTACCCATAAGGGGTTGAACTGTTGGCGCTTGTGTGGTGAAAAGACTGCAAATCATTTTCATGTGTTTTGGTCATGCCCAGTTATCCACCAATATTGGACCAATGTACAGACAATATTGGGGAAAATATTCAAAATAACAGTTCCCTTTTCTTTTGTAACTTTGTATTTGGGTTTACTACCGGACTCACTGGAAAGACGAGGAGATAAATACTTATTCTAATAATTCTAAGCCTAACAAGGACTTCATAAATGAATTTTCAGCCTTTTTGGCTTAGCTTTCTTCATGCTCTCCCAATATAGTAATTCTTGGTGATTTTAACATACACATAGACGATGTAAATAATAACCTTACCAGGGATTTTATGTTCTGTCTTAACAGTTTTGGTTTTCAACAGTTTATCACTGTTCCAACTCATTCAAAAGGACGCACCTTTGATTTAATTTGCTGTTTAGGTGTTATTCCTACTGGTTGTAAAACAGATGTGCTTCCCTTTTCTGATCATTTGTTAATTTCTTTTGATGTTAATCTGGTTCTTTTAAAAAACAAGTCCTCCCGTGACATTTCTTTCCGTAATATCAAGGACATTAATCTGGACACTCTTTCAGCCGGTATTAATTCTCTACCCCACCCTGACAGTCTCTCCAGTCCTGATGAGCTTGTCTCATACTATAATAACAGTCTTCAGAGTCTTCTCAATAACTTGGCCCCCCTGAAAACCAGATCAGTCACATTTACCCGTTCTTCACCCTGGTTCACTCCTGCTCTCAGACAACTTAAAGCCAAGGGACGCCAGTTGGAACGTCTCTTTAGGAAAACTGGTTTAACTGCTCATCAAGAAATGTACCAAAATCATATCACTCATTACAAGGACTGCTGCAAACACGCCAAATCCACTTACTACACCAGTTTGATTAGTTCATATGAAGATGACACTAAGGCCCTATTCTCCTTACTGAAAACCATCATTCAACCGCCGGACTCCCTTCCCCCGCACATGGTCTCCCCTGCGTTTTGTGATAATTTGATTTCATTTTTTACCTCCAAAATTCAGAATATTCATCAACAGCTTGTCCCAATGATCTCTCACAATCCTTTATCAACATTTCCTCTTGTGTCTCCTACCTTCTCCTTTTCTGCATTTACTCTTCCCTCCATCATTTCTATTTCTGAACTGATAAGCAAATCCAAATCATCTACCTGTCGTCTAGATCCCCTTCCAACCATTCTCGTCAAAGCATCTCTGTCCTCACTTGCACCTCTTATTACTCATATCATCCACTCCTCCCTCACTACTGGTCTAGTCCCCTCACCCCTAAAAACAGCTGCCATTACCCCTATACTCAAGAAGCCTGGTCTGGATCCCAACAATCTAAACAACCTTCGTCCCATCTCCAACCTGCCATTTTTGTCTAAGATTTTGGAAAAATCTGTAGCAGCCCAAGTCCACTCCTACCTTTCCTCTAATAACATTTATGAAGAGTTCCAGTCCGGTTTCCGTCCCCACCACAGCACAGAAACGGCCCTTCTTAAAATCACAAATGATTTGTTAATGTCAGCAGACTCTGGGCTCCTCTCCATCCTCATCCTTCTTGACCTGACTGCAGCCTTTGATACCATTTCTCACCCCATCCTCCTCCATAGACTGGCATCTCTTGGTTTTTCTGGTACTGTTTTAAACTGGTTCACATCCTACCTTTCTGATCGCTCCCAATTCATCCAGTTAAAATCATACACATCCCAGCCATCGTCCATCTCTTCTGGTGTCCCCCAAGGTTCAGTCCTTGGTCCAATTCTTTTCATCCTTTATCTTCTTCCTATTGGTCATATTTTTCGTAAATTTAATATTCAATTCCATTGTTACACTGATGACACCCAGCTATATCTTTCCTCCAGACCTATTTCCAACCTCCCTTCCACCTCCCTCTGTGACTGCCTCCATGAACTCACTTCCTGGTTTTCTTCCAACTTTCTTAAACTTAACAGTGATAAAACAGAAGTCCTTTTAGTGGGTTCAAAATCCACCATTTCAAAGTCAAACAATATCACCATCACTATTGATAATACTACTGTTTCCCCTTCCCCTCAAGTCAAAAACCGGGTTGGGGGTATCCTGGACACCACCCTCTCCTACAAATCCCATATTAATAATGTCACCCGGTCAGCATTTTTTCATTTACGTAACATCAACCGTCTCCATCCCTCCCTCACCCCTGCCAGCACCGCTATCCTGGTCCATTCTCTTGTTACCTCCCGTCTGGATTATTGTAACTCTCTTCTTTCTGGTCTCCCCCTCAAAACGCTTAAAAAAAACTTCATCTGGTTCAGAACGCTGCCGCCCGGATCATTACTAGAACTCCATTCACCCATCATATCACCCCGGTTCTGCAGCACCTCGATTGGCTCCCCATCAAACACCGCATTGACTATAAAATCATCCTTCTCACTTACAAAGCCCTCCATGGCCTCGCCCCCCCATATTTGGCTGCACTCCTCTCCGTTCATATACCATCCAGAACTCTTAGATCATCAAATACCATCAATCTCATTGTCCCTTCTGCACGTATGACCACCATGGGCCTTCGATCATTCAGCTGCACCGCCCCCTGCCTCTGGAACTCCCTCCCACCGGACCTCAGGAATTTAAATTCACTCTCCACCTTCAAATCCCATCTCAAGACTTTTTTGTTTACTAAGGCTTATTCTGTGTGATTTTCTGTACTTGTGATGTGTTTTTAAATGTTTTATTCTTTGTTTTTATTGTACGGCGTCCTTGAGTGTCTTGAAAGGCGCCTCAAATAAAATGTATTATTATTATTCAATGTTTTAATATTGGCAAGTAAAAAAGCCCTAACTAAAAAATGGATGCTGAAGGACTGTCCTACACCTGAAGATTTGATTAATGTGATTCAAGACATTTACTCGATGGAAAAGTTGACATTCGCACTGAGACAGGACATGGATGGGTTCATGAACTTTTGGCAACCCTGGATCGCATATGTGTCTTCCATTAGATCTAATCTTTGACAAATACCATTTTAATAATGGTCCCGCTCTTTGTTCCAACACTACTCAGATGCTCTTTTACTTTTAATTACTTAATTTTCTGTTTGTCTTTTGCTGTTCTGATTGTTTGTTTATTCATTTTTTTTTATTTAATTCTCTTTAATTTCACTTTTTCTTTCACTTTAAAAAAAAAAGGGAGTGTTGTAATAACTATCCTACCAATGTTGTCAAATAGCAAAAAATAAGGGAACATGTGATGAAAATGTAAACAATGCAGTGCTGTAATGACCTGTATACCCTTTACAAAAACTTAAAAAAAAAATAAAATTCTGTGTTCATAAGCCCAGCAATATCATGATCATTCTATCTGTTGAAAAACATCTTTAAAATGACGGGGATGGGCAACTGGTGGCCCATGGCCCGCTCATCCACTGTGGCTCACCAGTCTATTTCCAAAAATCAATTATTTATTTATATCACATTTGACCGTTTTTGGAACTGCATTCTTAAATACAATTATAGAGTCCGCCAGCAGAGGGAGCTCTAATTGAAACCTTGGTGCCACTCTGTATGAGTGGTCAAGCGAGAGAGTGAGAATGAGGGAGCCACAGAGATGGTGTACACCGGAACGTGTTTTAAGGTATGTGTTGCATGCAGAGACTGCATTAATAGGCTGTAAACAGCAGTAAATGTACAAAGTAGGCTTTTTGCTTTTTTAACAAGAATAAATGCTACAGCTCCTCAGTATACTGAGGAGCTGTAGCATTTATCCCCCCCCCCACCCCCGGAGGGTTTACAGGTAAATATAGCCCTTGGGAAGTGAGGAAAAAAATTTGTGGCCCTCACTACCATAAAAGTTGCCCATCCCTGCTTCAGATCATATCCTTACTTTGGATTTACACTGACTCCAGATCGGTCCGTTGTGGATGCAGTGCAGATGGAGCCTTGCGTCCATCCCTACCAACTCTGTGTTTTGAAGCGGCATGGATAAGAACAAGGTTCGAAATACAAGATTGCGTGATAAATATATAAAATAATGCAAGATTTCGAGAAGACCTGAGCAATACCAAGGAGAACCGATTGAGATCACATGATAACAATGAAACCCATGTGAAAAATAGGGTTACTAGAACCAAATGTTATTTTGACCTGTAGTACACTGGTTATCCCTTTGGGGGGCACTGTGGCCATTAAGTAATAAAATCGGGGAAGAGAGCTGCGTGGCTTCCTTTTTGTGCTTCAGCTTACAGAGATCAGATATGGTCTACTAGACCTGAGGCCGAACTGTGTGCACTGTGGGACAACAACTGCTGAGTAATCTGTTACTGGAAACTTGGACTGTTTTTTTTAATCCACTGGAAAGAGTCTGGATTCCAAGATGGTGAGCCTAGCCCAACGAGCCTGTGGATGGTTGTGGAAGCGGTCTGGCCAGCTGTAGGACCTATCCACAGGAGGACACCAGATGATCTGATTTTCCCACTCACTCGACACCAGATAAGCCCCTGAACACACTATCAGCACCTCCCAAGTAGCTGTAGTTCTAGGAATTCCCCATACACAGAACAACCTCCCACACGGAGCCATTGAACACTGAACTTTTCATGGTTCCTTTGTTAAGGGAACAATTGCATTTTATACAGTTGAGATCAAGAAACAAACTCATTTTGTTTTTCTTTTATTTATTTTAAAAAGCTCTAATTTCTTTTGTTTTAATGTTGCACACAAAATCACAGTGCTGTGTACATGTAAAATGTGGATGAAATATAGATGCTGATTTTTTTTGCTGAATGAATGATGTTGCAATCAAAGCGTTACCCGTTAAACTTATAGCAACTTTCTGCAATTTATTAAGTGTAATCTGCTATCAAACCTAAGTAGGCGTCTAGTGCTTCTAAAGGTGGGGCCAGCTAGGAACTACAGGTACATCTCAAAAAATTAGAATATCATGAAAAAGTTCAATATTTTTTGTCATTCATTTCAGAAAGTGAAACCCATATATTACATAGATTCATTACACAGAGAATGATATATTTCAAGTGTTTATTTACTTTTTAGCTGGCCAACATTTCTATTAAAAAATATTTTTTAAATTAATTTTATGTAATATTCTAATTTTTTGAGAAACTGAATTTGGGGTTTTCATGGGCTGTAAGACATAATCATCAAAATTAAAATAAATAAACACTTGAAATATATCAGTCTCTGTGTAATGAATTTATATAATATATAGGTTTCACTTTCTGAAATGAGTGACAAAAAATATTGAACTTTTTCATGATATTCTAATTTTTTGAGATGTACCTGTACAGGGGGTGCTACAACAACAAGGAAGCGTGATGTACCGGCTGGATTTTTGTGGTCTAAATAATACACAAGTAGCCTGTTAATTTTAATTCTATGAAGTGTTTACATGTTATGTCAAAGTTTTTATCTTCTCTGACGCAGTGGTGGAGGAGTAGACCTCAGAAAATAATGGATGATCCTTTAATCATTTTTAATGAACAAACAACTATTGAATACTGTGAAATACCATGGCATTTCCTTGTGGATTGGATCCAGCATCTGTCAAAAACAGACTCACGTTTCAGTAGTGCACCAAATCTGACAAGCTGGATTCGGTCCACAGTGGTCCGGACCAGGTGGGGATTAGAAAATTGATGAGAATGGGAACTATTTGCTGTGGAGGCCAGATCGCAGCTCTAATGGAGCGGCTCCAGGGTCACTGTAAATCCAGGGTAAGAATCTGTCGATGGTCTCCATAACATTAAGAAACGATTATCAAAGTGACTCTTTTGCATCTAAAAGTACATTTTTGTGACAAGAAACGATGACCTCAACTGTGCTGCCCTGAATTTCATTCTATTCCACTTATTTTCTGGTTAATCACAATATATTTAAGCAATATTACACGAGAGGGAGTGCGGTATCAATGAATATAGTAAGTGTGGTGATTCGTCATAGGCCCAACATGAAGTGGCAGCAGTCATGACAGTGTGGGAATCCCTCTCAGTATATTTACACTCAGACTTCAAGACAAAAAGGAATCGTCATGGGGGGTTTGTGTTGATGTGAACAATGACAAAGAGAATGGGAATTACAAAGGCTTTGATGCTAATGCAGCACACAGAGAAGGCTGACCGAGTGGTATTATTTAAGAGCAGAGGTGCCTGAGAGCTGTTACTCTTGCTGCTTGTGTTTCTAGAGGAATGCGTGAGAGAGTTGAATAAAGCCTGATATGATCTGGACCTCTCTGCCTGGTTATTCCTCTCTCCACAACAGCATAATATACATTCTATACATTAGAGCCTCACCATCTTTTCCTGGTCAAATTTGGCACTCCTCATTTCCATGCGTTTCATTTACGTAGCGCTCTAGTCATGATGCTGACTTTTATCCAGTCAGCATAGAGTAAATCCAAAACCCCATCCTGCAGTTTTGGAGTTGCTCTGAAGTACCTACCCCTGACCAGGGGCTTATTTCAGCCACTACAAGTTCCACTACAAGTTCCCCTTTTGGGAAGATTCCTGTCGTGGAGACGCACACCACAGGGAAGTTCCTGTAAAATTGGTTCCTTGTTCCTGTTATGCAAACAGGGCTAACTTTATTCTATCACCATTTCTTTTGGTAACATGGGCCATTACAGTATAACTGAGTGACAATAGACAGACTTTTGCCTATTCTTACAGCTTATTACAGGGTAACAGGTTCCATTCAGAAACATCTTGTTGCATGTGTGCTTGCGGTGGTTGTGGGTTTTGTTTTCTTAAGGGCCTGACTCAGGTTCAAACAGGTAAGGCTGGGTGCAATGTTCTCCACCTGTATCGTTACTGATTCTCATTTATTTTTCCAAAGTAGCAGACGGGGATCCTGTTCACATTCACACCTGGAAGCAGCCCAGTACAGCCACAGACTGACCTGTGGCCACTGAACAGCCCAGGTTAAGGGCCTTGCTCAAGGACACAAGAATATGGTTAATGAGGGTGGGGCAAACAACGTCATCTGTCCCACCCAGATCTAATCCTCTGGGTCCAGGAACTGAACCGGTGACCCTCCATTCACCGGTTCACATCCCTAACCATTAGGCCACCACCGCCCCTGTGATCACAGTTACATGTCAACAAAAGTATTGGATTTAATTAATTTATTTAAAGTTATATATGGTCTAATGTTATGGATTCTTTCAGTTTAAGTTTAATGTTTATTTGAAAGGTGCATTACATACTAATGAACATTAATACAAATGTAAGCATGCTGGATTTAGCAATACTGCTAATTTGCATCTGTAGTCCCCTGGCAGGTCACGAAAACACACAATCATACACGAGAAGAACAACTGCAAAAAAACTGTACAAAGTGGATATGCTAAAGTGCAAGAGTTAAGGTGTTACAAAATAAAACATTCAAATGTCACACGAGTGAAGTGCTCTGTATGCATACACACACAGGCACCCAAGCACCTCACAGCAACAACAAACAACAGCAACAAACCAGAGATAGGGCATACGTGGGTGACACACGGGCACACATATATATACAGTATGTGTATGCCCGCCGCTAAGCATCCACTAGTTATGTGTACAGTTTTGGTTGTTTAAAAGCCAATTTTTACAATGCATCTTAAAAGTGTTAAGTGTGGTACGGTCTCTGATTGCAAGTGGTATGTTATTCCAGATCTTGGTACCCCTCACTGACAGCACAGATTGAGCAAATGTGGTGCGTCTGTGGGGGACCTCACAGACTCCTCCAGTGATTGCTCTGGTGGTTGTACTGGTGACAGTCCTCAGTTTAACATAATCTCCTGGCAGGGAGTGCCTGGCCATTTAATATTTTATAAACTGAACAGGCAAATTTGAGAGTTTTATAATTTTCAAAAGATAGAAAATTGTATTTCTTGTAAATGTGACAACAATGAAATGTGGGATCGTCCTTATCAAAGATTTTTATGTTGTTTTGTTATTTTTATTTTCGTATAAGGATTCAGTGGGTCTGATTGTGGTTGCACCAGTGAGTTACCAGTTGGTAAAACAGTAATCGATGTGTGAGAAGATCATTGCATGCAGAAACATTTTGGCCACACTAACTGTCAGCAATGGTCTAATTTGTTCCAAATTTCTTAGATTGAATTTGATTCTGTTTGAGATTTTTATGATGTGTTTTTTTAAAGGTTAATGAGGAGTCTAAAATCACGCCGAGGTACTTAAATTCCTCAACTAGTTGCAGCTCCTTCCCTTTTAAGAAGAGGTTTGAGTTTGTAATATTTGATGGTTGTTTGGTCAACATTGTGCAGTTTTTTTTTTTAGTGTTTAGTAGGAGACATGAATTATTAAGCCAGTCATGGATTTGATTCATCACTCTTATAAGAATACAGGGGGCTTCTTGTGTGTTTTTTGCAGGTGTGATTATTACTGTGTCATCTGCATACATTTGTATACGAATGTTTCTGCATGCATTTGGTAGATTATTTATGTATAAGGAGAATGTGTGTTCTGAAAAATTAAACTGAGTAAGTTTGGTTAAAAGGATGTTGTGGTCAGCGGTGTCAAATGTCTTCTTCAGATCTAAAAACAGCACCGACACAATTGCTCTTATCTAAGAAAGATTTAGTTTTTTCTAGGAACAAGCTTATTGCAGACTCTGTTGAACAGTGGGCAGGGAACCCACACTGTGTGATGTGGGGGGTGTTCCCATAATTCAGATGTTCACATTATAGTGTGGCCACCCATTTTTCAATTATTTTGGAGATAACAGGTAAGGTGCTGATTGGTCTGTAGTTGTTTATATCAGTTTTAATCCCCGTTTTGAAAATTGGTCTGATCACTCCTACCTTCCAAGCAGTTGGGACAACAGCATGTTTGATTGACAGATTGATTAAATGAGTAACTGGACAGATGAGATTCTTCATGTTCTTTTGAAAAATTGGTCTTAAGACCATGTTCATCTGTTGCTTTTGAGCTATTCATTGAGCTGATGATATTTGCGACTTCATTTTCAATTATTTCTAGTATATTAAAAACTGGTTGTCAGGGGTTAATAGGACTGGAATTATGATCAGGTGGATTAAAGAAGTTGGATATTTCTAGCACAGAGTTAATGAAAAAGTTGTTAAACTCTGCAGCAATGATCTTGGGATTCTGCACTGATTTGTTATTAATATTAAGTTCCATGTCTCCATCATCTTTTTTGCTCTGTTTATTGGTCAATTTGTTAATATTATTCCAAATTTTTTTGCCATCTCCTTTTGCACTTTCAGTAATGGCTATAAAAAGTTTGCCTTAGCCTTCCTCAGAGTTTGTGTTACCTTATTTCTGGCAGACGTAAATTTTTGTCTGTTGTTAAACCTGTTTTAAGAGCTATTTTAAGAAGCTGATCTCTGGTCTTCATAGGTTGTAGACATTCGGAGTTGAACCATGGTAAACTGGTTCTTCTTCTGTTGTTTATGTCATTTGAGGAGGTGATTTCCTTCCATTCATTTTCATTTATTGCCATTGTTATATTTTGTTGTTGGTTTTTTTGGGATTATATAATTTACTGTTACCTGATGACTGCTTAAATGGATTTGAAAGCTGTTTCCATGGATGTTTTCTTGTTGCTAATATTATATTGCAATCAGACAGTCCTGTTAAAAGGTTTTAAGTCTGGGAGATTCTTTCAGGTCTATTTGTAAAAAGTAAATCAATTTTGGTTTTTGACTGGCTTGTGACTCTGGTTGGTGTATCTATTAATTGAGTTAGGTTATAGTGAGCTGTAATGATTCTTAGATTTTTTTCCTGTCTTTTTTGTCATCCCAGTTTATATTAAAATCACCCAATAAGATTAATTCATTTTTAGGATTGCAATTATTAAGAAGCGCTTTTAATAGGTCATAAAAATCTGCTTTAGAGGAGGGTTTGAGGTATAAACAAATAACAGAGAATATACACTACCGTTCAAAAGTTTGGGGTCACTTAGAAATTTCCTTATTTTTGAAAGAAAAGCACTTTTTTCAATGAAGATAACTTTAAACTAATCAGAAATATACTCTATACATTGCTAATGTGGTAAATGACTATTCTAGCTGCAAATGTCTGGTTTTTGGTGTAATATCTACATAGGTGTATAGAGGCCCATTTCCAGCAACTATCACTCCAGTGTTCTAATGGTACAATGTGTTTGCTCATTGCGTCAGAAGGCTAATGGATGATTAGAAAACCCTTGTGCAATCATGTTAGGTCTGCAATGCTGTAATTGCTGCAAATGGAGGATTCTTTGACGAAAGCAAAGTTTGAAGGAAAAAATTATTATTTCAAATACAAATCATTATTTCTAACCTTGTCAATGTCTTGACTATATTTTCTATTCATTTTACAACTCATGGTGGTAAATAAGTGTGACTTTTCATGGAAAACACAAAATAATTGTCTGGGTGACCCCAAACTTTTGAACGGTAGTGTAAATATTGGCTGACAACTTAATGTTAACTCCTACACATTCTAGACTCATATCTTTTGACCATTCAATCTGATTACATTTTAAGGTGTTTTTAACATAAAATAAAACTCCTCCACCTCTTCCTTGTTCCCTGTCTTTTCTATACACATTATAGCCAGGCATGGTAACAACAGTTTCAGATGACGAGGATGATAACCAGGTTTCAGACAGACCCATAAAATCAATATTAGAGTTTATCAGCAGATGTTCTAGTTGTTCATGTTTGGAGATCATACTCCATACATTTAAGTGCCCCCCAAGTAGACCTTTTTTTTCCCCTTTACTTTGAGGGTCCCAAACTAGTTTTTTCTGGTTCAGGGTTTGAAAAACTTTGATTGATCTAAACACTGGATTTCTCTGATGAGTTTTACACTCACTGATGGCTAGTTGTTGCATTGCCATTGTGGTGAAGTCCGATCGCTGGGCTGCCGCACCAGCAGGGACCAGTCGTTGGATTGTAGTGCTGAGGGCTGGCTGCGAAGCCGCGATGTCTGGCCATCTGGTGATGTGGGTTCTCCACTATGCCGTGGTGAGGTGAACTTCTTGTTGTACTACGGGGATGAGGGTCAATTGCCAGTCCACCCCGGCTCGGTTCCGCTGTTGGTCCGTAACAACCATGCCATGGTGATGTTGGTGGACTGCAGTGGTGCTGGTTGGCGTGGGCCGCCTTAGCCCTGCCAGTATTGGCAGTGGAAGTGGCATTGATTCCACTGGCAATAGTGCTCGTGTCCATGCTGGTCCCGTAAACAACTGTGGTCTCATTGTCTCCACTGATGATGGAGGCATGAACTGCATCTGTCCCGCACACAGGTCCATGGCCACCGGTCTTGGGTTTATTTCCACGTCGCCAGCCAGGAGCAAGATATATTAGCCTTTTGTTTTGTTATCAAAGACAAGGATAGAAAGGAGATGTTTTTACCTTTATATGTTTCGACTGTCCACAGCAGTCTTCATCGGAAGTGCCAGCTGGTGAAGACTGCAGTGGACAGTCGAAACATGTAAAGGTAAAAACATCTTTCTATCCTTGTCTTTAATAAGAAAACCAAAGGCTAATAATTAAAAAGAAGACAAAATGAACATGCTCGAGCTACGGGAGCAAGATGATGCCGAGGTGGAATCAATCATCACGAAACCATTGACTGTGCAGGATTGCCCATGGTAAGTTGGTGGTGTGGCACGTCCTTTGTTCAGGTAACTTGTGTACAAGAGATGCTGGCCTCCTTTACCTGTGGGGTGGAGTTGCTCACAGCATTTTGTTGTTGAAAGCCGATGTCGTACTGTACTTAGAATTAAGTACAGGAGTAAGGCAGCAGTTAACAGGTTGGATTGTAAAGGACGTTCTACTGTACATGATTGGTTGTATGAATGAATGACAATAAAGGGTGATTTAATTTAATTTAATTAATTTAATGACAGAGGTTTTACTGTAGTTTTAGCTATTTTTTGAGCTTACATGCAGGACCCGCCATGCTGCGTGCTCGCTCTCTTTTGGTTATTTTGAATATTATCCGTTCATCCTGTCTCCTGTAATCATATGTTACATTACATTCAGTACTTTTTCCCCATAAGACAATAAGTAAACAATGTTTGTTTGGTCTATTGTGTTACAACTCTGCTCTGTTCTGTTCTGAGTTTTCTAAGTCTTCCCATGGTACTGCCTATATGCAGTCGAGCGTGACAATTTCCCTTGGCCATGATGTAAGACTATAAATACCCAGAAAAGACGTCTCTGACTTTGTACCTCTATTTATTCACCAGCTCAACAAGGGACATTTATTAATATAAAAAAAAATCCACGACACTAAACTTCCTGCACCATTTCTGTCAGAAGAAATGCTGGATAATGGGTACTTTTAGTGTAAGAGCAATGCGGTTTGTTGTTCTGTGCTTGACTGACATCCATTTACATTGATCCAACTTCATTCTTCTACTTATCTTGAGTACAGTTGACTGGAGTGGTGGCCTAATGGTGGGTAGAGTAGTGGTGTAGATTAGAGCATCCACTCCACACCCGGGAGGTTGTGGGTTCAAGCCCCAGCTGGGTCATAAAAAAGACCGTAAAAAGTACTTTCCACTAAGACGGTGGAAGTACTTTCTAGCTTGGTGCTCAGCATAACAGAATGGGGGGAGGAAAGTATGCTATCCTGCGACAAAGGGGAGCACAAACCTAGTGGCGGTCTCAAGCCCTGGTAAGTGGGGAGGGTTGCGACAGGAAGGGCATCTGGTGCAAAATCCTTGCCAAATCAAATGTGCAGACCATGATCTGCTGTTGGGACCCCTGATAAGGGAACAAGAAGAATGAAGTTAAAGTGGATATAAAAAGTCTACACACCCCTGTTCAAATGCCAAGTTTTTGTGATATAAAAAAATGAGACCAAGATAAATCATTTCAAATTTTTTCAATTAATGTGACCTATAACTTGTACAAGCCAACTGAAAAACAAACTGAAATATTTTAAGGGGAAAAATAAAAAACTTACAATAACCTGGTTGCATAAATATGCACACCCTTAAACTAATACTTTGTTGCAGCACCTCTGGCATTTATATCAGCACTCAGTCTTTTTGGGTAGGAGTCTATCAGTGTGGCACATCTTGATGTGGCAATATTTGCCCACTCTTCTTTGACCTTGCGGCCACAGCTCTGGGCAGCCGCTTCATCAACGGAGGTGTCACAGTCTGAGCACAGGGGGAATGCCACCATGCTCTGCCTCTTTGTCTGTTCCCCTTATTGGTATAATATTGTATTTTGAGTTCCAATTCTGGTTACTTTATCCTTAGTTGGTTTTCACACATTCTGTATTGTTTCCTGGTATGACTTATTTTTCTGTTAGCGTTCATTGTAGTTTTGTTACATGTTTGGGTTTACCCATCTTTATTTATCATCATCACTTATTTTTATGTTGCCGTTTCTCTTTTCTCTCTCTTGGTGTTGACAGCTGTGGGGGCGTGGCCTGTCAGCTGCCAACTCCGATTGATCTCTCATTCTCTTCAGCTGATCTCTAATCATTCTTCCTCACCTCCTTCTGCCCGTTCAGGCCCCACATCTGTTTTTCATCACTGATTAATCTGGACTACTATTTAGAGACTCTCCTCCAGTCTTTGGCGCAGCGTCCTACTTTCAGCTCTTCCTGCTACACGCAAGTGTCTTGTCTTTGTGCTATGTGTGTATTGTTGAACTCCAGGTTTAGCAGGCGATTACACTCGCCGTGGCCAGCTATTTTGCTTTTCTGTGTTGAGTTTTGTCTCCTGGTTTAGCTGGCAATCTCGCTCGCCTTAGCTGGCTATTTCTGCTAACCTGTGCCTCCGTTTCCCACAAGTTGTTGTTTTTTGTGTTCCGCTAATAAACCCTGCAAACTCACAGCCGACATTTGGTGCCTTTTTCTTATCCTGGAGAGCAATTCATAACAGGAGGTGGAGAACATGGCCCATTCAGACTTCATGTATCCCGACTCCCTCGGAATGTGGTCGAAGTTCTTCCAGAGGTGGGAGTTGAAGACCTCCTGGAAAGGGGCTTCAGCCAGCTGTTCCCAGCATGCCCTCACTATACGTTTGGGTCTACCAGATCTGAATGGCATCCTCCCCTACCATCGGATCCAACTCACTACCTGATGGTGATCAGTTGACAGCTCTGCACCTCTCTTTACTCAAGTGTCCAAGACATATGGTTGCAGGTCTGATGACACAATAACAAAATCGATCACCAACCTGCAACCTAGGGTGTTCTGGTGCCAGGTGCACATGTTGACACCCTTATACTCGAGTTCGTTATGGACAAACTGTGGTTAGCACAGAAGTCCAATAACTGAATACCACTCAGGTTCAGATCAGGCAGGCAGTTCCTCCCAATCACCCCCCTCCAGGTTTTACTGTCGTTGCCCACATGCACATTGAAGTCCCCCAGTAGAACAATGGAGTCTCCAAGAGGAGCACCCTCCAGCACCCCAGTCAGAGACTCCAAAAAAAGGTGGGTACTCTGAACCATCATTTGGTGCATAGGCACAAATGATGGTCAGGACCTGTTTTCCAACCTGAAGGTGCAGGAAAACAACCCTTCTGTCCACCGGGGAGAACTCCAAGTCGAGGCAGCAAGGTGGGAGGACACAAGAATACCCACCCCTGCTTGCTGCCTATTGCCTGGGGCAACTGCAGAGTAGGCCAAGCTCCAGCCCCTCTCCAGACTTGTTCCGGAACCAGAGCTGTGTTTTGAGGTGAGGCCAACTATATCTTATTTTTTTAAATATTTTTTTTTTATTTTGTATACTTTATTAATCCCAGAGGGAAATTCAGGGTATCCACGTGCAGGGCCACCTTAACTTGCCATTAGGCCCTTGGGCTGTCAGGTTTTGTAGCCCCCCCCCCCCCCCAGCAGAATCTGTTTAAAAATATGTAATAACTACGTTTTTAGTAATGGATGCATTTATGTAACACTTTTCATGCCACTGAACACTTCACAATGAGTCCATTATTCATTCACCCCACAGACAATGAGAGTGGTAAGCTACCTCTGTAGCCACAGCTGCCCTGGGGCAGACTGACAAAAATGTGGCTGCCATTCCACGCCAGCTGAACATTTATTCACATTCATACATCAGTGTCATGAACCATGAACACACTGGAGGCAAGGTTGGTAAAGTGTTTTGCCCAAGGACACAACAGCAAAGTAGGGGGAGAGGGATTCAGACTGCCAACCTTCCGGTTATTGGGCGACCTGCTCTACCTCCTGAGCCACTACGGCCTCATTTTTGTTTCTCTTTAAGAAATAATGCAACTGTGAGCTAGAAAACACAACTACACTGCAAAAAGTCAAATATAAGTAAAATGAAATAAATTAAGGCTGGTCATGCTTGTCTTTTTGTCTGACAAGATATTTATTCTTGCTGTGCAGTTTGTGTGAGAAAATTTTAAATGCTTTCAGAGAGTTTTAACTTGTTTTAAGCAATCTGATAAGTTAAATCTTCTTGCTCTGTTGGCAGATAATTTTACTTAAAATAAGCCAAAAATTCTGGCAATAGATAATTTTAGTTAAAATTAGAAAAAACATCTGCCAACAAAGTAAGATTAAATTTCTTAAAGCAAGTAAAATCTTACAGAAAACTGCACAACAAAAAAAAATTATTGTCTTGTGAGAGAAAAACAAGCATATAGCTTTAAGATATTTTATCTAAGATTTTCATTTTTACAGTGACAGATACTACTGCCTTCAGCATAAACACAAATTAGTCTAATCTCTCTTTCTCAGACACACACAGCACCATGGCCTAAACACGAGGAATCAGAGGATAACACTGATCAACTGGAAAAGCACTCAGAGCGCAGACCTCCGCCAAGTACCTCAGTTCCCAAATATAATAGTCCTACATTTATTTTATATATATTTTCAGATTCCTTGACCATCACAACATACCTTTAGCAATTGGATTCATATTGATATCTTTATTAGTTCAGTAGTTACTGGCAAAAATCACTTTTTTGGTAATGGCCGTTTTCTTCTGGATGTAGCTCCAGAGCAAAGATACAACAAATCCATTGGTACACTACTGATTCCTCAGTGTCTTGGCTATATTTTGGTGTTTGTTGTATGTTTTTACATCTTAATTTGTTACCTTACAGTGATGAAAATTCCAAAGATCCCCTATTATTTCCTGTTCTGGATCACAGTATCCGGATTTTTTTGCAGGATCGGGATCAGTCTTTGATATTTCGTAGAACCTATTGAGATCTTATCCTGTATTTTTTTGGCAAGTGTCCAGACCATTTATTGTGGAGTTATATACACATATGCTAAAAATGGTCCTATCTCACAATGATAAAGAATCCTTTAAAAAATTCCTGGATTCAGACGGTGAGCCGTGATCACTCTCAAAATCTAATCATTTCTTCCTTGTCCCATTTGGGACTTGTCCTGAAAATTTTGTCAAAATCCGTTCATAACTTTTTGAGTTATGTTGGTAACAGACAGACAAACAAACAAACCCCGGTAAAAACATAACCTCCTTGGTGGAGGTAACAATTTCAGTCTAATGATGACAGCAGAACACAAAGTTATATCAGTCAAGTATTCCTGATTCAAACAATGCACAACGGCAGCAACTAGAAAACCACTTTGAGAGTGCATACTTCTGCTAAGGCTCCTTCCGTCCCTCATGGATGACCTCTAAAATGTAATGGGTTTGTATTTAGGCCACCAGCCAGTTCTGGTGAAAACTGCATCTAAGTCTATCCAGTAGTTTTGGAGGATTCTTGCTAATACACTGTGAGAAGAGCCTTGGTGGAGGTATGCATTCCTCAATGATCACCAAAATGTAATGGGTTCCACTCTAGCCCAAGAACCACCTGTGATGACAATTTCATCCAAATCCATCCAGTAGGTTTTGTGTAATCCTGCTGCACAAATACAAACAAGGTCCTTGGTGGAGGTATGCACTCTCAAATCATCACCAAAATTTATTGGGTTCATCCTTGGCCCAAGGGCTACCTCTGGTGAAAATCTCATCAAAATCCATACAGTAGTTTTTGCATAATCCTGCTAGTAAACAGAAAAACAAACAAACCACCCTGATCACATGACCTCCTTGGCAGAGGCAATTAAAAACCTGCACAGGTGACTGGAAAGCTACAAAGAACATCTTACCTTTTTTTTTTTTTTTTTTTTTTTTGAAGTGCCTTCTGGCCTTCTTTAAGGAGAAATCCTTCATGATGTCCTTTAAGTCCAGCTCATGAATAATGTCATACTCTGTGGACATCAATGTGAGGTTACACAGTCTGATCTAGTCTACTTTTTACCAAGCTCCGAGTCTACTGTCATACAGCTGTCTGATGGAAGTAATGATGGCCTTACATCAGACCTGGCTTTTCTTCTGCTGGTCTCCATCTCCTTCTCCACTGGCCTGCTCTCTTTCGGCGGGATCTGGTGGTCTTCTCCTCCAGGCGAGTGCTTTAATGGCCCACCTGTCTCCTCGATGCAGTAATTAGTAGCCCCGCCTCCACTCGCTGCTCCAGCTTAGAAAAATCCTTTACTCTTTGGGATTTTTTTTGAGCAATTCGTTTTCTCTAAGCTCTTTTCCTCTCAATAACTTTATAAGCGCCACTCACAAACTTTTTTCCGGACATTTTGACCAAGTTAATTTTTACCTCTCAGTGGCGCTTGCATAGTCACATGTCAAAACAATTCCTCTGATAGGCCATTGTTCCATGGTGCCCACGGGGGCCACATGAAAACTGGACCAATCAGCAGCTAGTCACACACAAATATCAACTGATGGACATAGAATCTGACCAATCATCAACAATGTGATCTTTTTTATTGGCTCATGATAGGCCCTGATCTACGTAGGCCCCTGGGCTTCAGCCCAGCCTAGCCCGTTCATTAAGGCGGCCTTGTCCACGTGGATGGATGAGGCAGCCACTGTGCAGCACCAATCTCTTCACACACACATTCACACCTAGGGCCACTTTGGAGTCTCCAGTTAACCTAACCTGCATGTTTTTGGCCTGTGGGAGGAAACCAGAGTAAACCCACACAGACACGGGGAGAACATGCAAACTCCACACAGAAGGGTCACTGATGGTCAGGGGGTGGGACCGATCCCACGACGTTCTTACTGTGCTGCCACAGTGCTAACCACTGCACCACCTAGTCAGTATCACACACCAGCTCAGGCTCCTTCCCCACCGGACAGGTGACATTCCACGTCCCAAAAACCAGTTTAGGAAGCCTGGGATCAGACTGCCACCTGACCTGCATAGCACTGGACCCCCATGGTCCCTCCTGCAGGTGGTGAGCCCACTGGATGGTGGACCTATGTAACGCCTTCGGGCTGAGCCCGGCCGGGTCCCATGGGCAGAAACCCGGCCACCAGGTGCTAGCTATCAAGCTATCAAGCCCCTTCCCCAGGCCTGGCTCCAGGGTGGGGCCCCAGTAACCCCATACCAAGAGGGGAACACTGAATCCTTGATATTTCTTTCATCATGGGAGTCTGTTGGATTGTTCTTAGTCTGAACCTTCACCCAGGACCAGTTTGTCTTGGGCAACCCTACCAGAGGCTAACTGTCATGGACAACATAGCCCCTGGGATCACTAGGGCACACAACCCCCCCCCCCCACGATAAGGTGACGATCCATGAGAGGTGATTAATATATATATATTTTTTTTTGTTACTTATTTGTACCCGTAGGTAGACTTGGTTTGCAGTCTGGTGACAAGCCACCAGCTGCTGGTCGCTGCGTGTGCGAGCGCCCTAAACCTACATGTTTTTGGTGTGCGGGAGGAAACCGGAGAAATCCCGGAGTAAACCCATGCAACACGGGGAGAACATGCAAACTCCACACAGCTCACTGTTGGTCGGGGGCTGGGATCGAACCCACGATCTCATGATCCCCGCGATCCCCCGGCCGAGGGTAAAACTGTGCTGCCACAGTGCTAAACCACTGCGCCACCGTGCAGCCAGCCACCGCCAGCCGTGAGCAGTTTGGTAGATTTTCTTTTGCTAAGACTGAATTGTTAAATAAGCACAAATAAATATTGTGTAGTTTAATATTTTGATAGTGAAGCTACTTTTGCCTCTCTCCAGTTTTTACTCTGTTGGGCATCAAAGTTCACAGAAGAGAACTACACTTGTGTTGTCAATGGACGAGTTACTGATCCACATCTAAAATAAAGCACAACCAATTATGAGGCAAGGACTGACAAATACAAAACCAAGTGCTTCACTTAAATTTCATAAGAACTTGCTGGTGAAAAGACAGTCTGTTCCCTTTCACTAAAATATTTTTACAAGTGGCATGTGTCCATTCACAGAGACAGGCCTGCGATGGACTGGCGATCTGTCCTGGGTGGACCCTGCCTCTCGCCCAAAGATGCTGGGATAGGCTCCAGACCCCCCGCGACCCGAAAAGGATTAAGCGGAAGAAAATGGATGGATGGATGTGTCCATTCAGGCTCCATTCTGCAACTTAACACAACAAAAAGCATAAAATCAACCTTGAATCTTGACATTTTCATTAAAATTTGTCTTCATAACATTCCATATTACTCATTATAACGCTGCAGCTTACTTACATGTTAATAAATACAACAAACCATCATCACAATGCTGCAAGGGCTGTCAAGAGGACTTTATCCAGTACCAATATGGCACCCAAATTTGCTGTCAAAATGTTAGCCATGAGCACTCTAGTCTATTCCATCTTCGTGGTCCGACTCAGTCATTCTAGCAGATTTACAGCTCACATACAAGGTGTTCGCTTAACTGTTGATCTGGTTGGTTTTGATCGCCATTACTCATAAATTCTACTGCCTGCCCTTCACTGGAATCCTTGTTTATCTAACAAGACACACAATCTGGGCAGCTCGGTGGTGCAGTGGTTAGCACTGTGGCAGCACAGTGAGAAGGTCACGGGTTTGATCCCAGCCCCCGACCATCGGTGACCCTTCTGTGTGGAGTCTGCATGTTCTCCCTGTGTCTGCGTAGGTTTCCTCCCACAGGCCAAAAACATGCACGTTAGGTTAATTGGAGACTCTAAAGTGTGAATGGTGAAGGGATTGGTGTCACAACATGGCTGCCTCATCCATGCGGGTGGATGCCCTGAATTTCTCTCTGGGATTAATAAAGTATACAACATAAAAAAAAACAAAACACTTCACTATACATTTCATTCTTAGATGACACTTTAGTTTTGTTAAAGTTCTATTTTCTCTAACTGAGATCAAAGGCAGACCCCCACAAAGCATCCCAATATGATGCCTCAGTTTTTTGCCCCGCCCCCAATAAACACAAACATTTTGTCAGACTTTATACTGTAAGTTAAAGCAAATTTCAGCACAGCTTTCAATTCAAGTTTATCTTTTGTCTCGTCATTATCAGAAACAAACACAATCAACCAGAACCTTAAAATAGGAGCACCTGGCCCTTCCTTCATCTTTATTTAAGCTACAAGAACCAAGCTGTGCATGTGGCCACCCAGGCCACCGTGCACAGTTCACGTTTATCCAGTACAATAATCAAAAAAATACTCTCCATATATTAGACACAGATTATAAAATCTTATTACATAAAAAACCTCTCACCAGCGAGTAAATCTCCATCCTTACATGACCTTTAGTTTGCATTGCTGATTTACTTTATGGTAAATTACCAATTTAAAAAAGTGTGTCTATTAAGCAACTGATGACAAACTAAAACAGAAAGTCTTCCTTCAAATTCAACCAGCTGTTTGCTTTAAACATTTCAACAGGTAAAGTTACATTGTCCATATAAAGTAGAAGTAAATTATACAGATTTGGTCCATTTCTGATGTGTGGTGGAATGTGTGCACGTGTGAATCCTTACGCCCAAGGAGGGACCAGGTGGGTGGGTGTCAGCCTTTTTCTAAATTTATCTTCCAGAAAATAAATGTAATAAATCATACGGTGTTGCTCTGTGGTATACTGCAGCGCTGGCCAAACGGGAACAGAATTACACATAATACCTGTAAGACTTTACAATAATTATTTGGTGGATTTAAAAAATAAAATTAATGAATGAATGAATATTTTTTTTTAAACGGTGTCCACTCCCCCCCCACAATAAAAAAAACAGGTCAATGTTTGTTTTAATTCTGGCAGTCAGCTGACGTGGACACACTGTTTAAGCATGTCTGTGTGCTACACGTGAAGTAAGCGTCTCGGACTGCTCACCATATTGAGCACCTTAAACCCGGACCGCGGTCTCAGCCCTGAGGCGCTTTCCTCCAGCTGTTTGTCTTTCCAAATGGCACGGATCAGAAGCAGGTCTGGACGACCAGATCACAACACCTCAGCCAGCATGTCCATGTGGGCCCCACCAAAGGTCAAACTGGGCTGCCTTATGTGGGTCTGCCCACACGGACTTTACCTGTGGACCCATTTTCAACTTATTTTCTTGTAAATCTGTGACTTTTTCCCCTCATAAATTGATACATTTTTCTTGAAAATTTCAAACTTTCTCATCAATGTGCATTTTTTTTTAACTGTAAATCTGCAAGTTTTTCTCATAAATTTGATACTTTTTTCTCATGAATTTTCAATTTATTTACTCATACATTTGCTACTTTTTTGTAAATATGCAAATCTTTCTAAATTTTTCCTCATAAATTTGTGACTTTTTTTTGTAAGTTTGTAACTTTCAAGTAATTTTACAATTTTTCTCTTGTAAATTTGCAACTTTTTTCTCCTAAATTTGCGATTTTTTTTCCAAGTAAATTTGTGACTTTTTTCTCATCCTTTTTCCATTTACAAAAAACACTGCTACTATGTTTTTTGTAAATTTGTGACTTTTCTTCCTAAAAATTTTCCCCATTTTGTTCCTCATAAATTTGTCACTTTTTTCACGTCATTTTACTGATGGGGCCCAGTTGGGGTTAAAGTGGGTAAACAGATCACCTGCTTACCTGTACTACAGGTAAAGCCCAAGTGGGCAAACAGATGGGGCCAACATGGAACCCGTGGACAAACCTACATGGGACCCATAAGACAGCCCAGGTTTAACCTTTGGTGGGGCCCACATGGACAGGCTGGCTGTGTAGTGGTGTCACTTTAATTGTGATTAATCGCACTGGGCAAGTTAATTGGTTATTGCGATTAATCACACCAGGCAAGTTAATTGGTTATTGCGATTAATCACACCAGGCAAGTTAATTGGTTAATCACGATTAATCGCACTGGCAAGTTAATTGGTTATTTGTGATTAATTGCACCAGGCAAGTTAATTGGTTAATCACGATTACTTGCACCAGGCAAGTTAATTGGTTAATCGTGATTAATCGCACCAGGCAAGTTAATTGGTTAATCACGATTAATTGCACCAGGCAAGTTAATTAATTACAATTAATCACACCAGGCAAGTTAATTGCAATTAATTGCACCAGGCAAATTAATTGGTTAATTGTGATTAATTGCACCAGGTAAGTTAATTGGTTAATTGTGATGAACACAATTTTTGCCATAGGGAGCACATAGGCGAGAAAGAGCTGTGTCAAGTTAATTGCAAAATGTGATTAATCACGATAAAAACTTTCACCACTAAAAACAACATGCGAGCTTGAGACAGAACGTTACCAAGAGAGACTGATCACAATCACGTCATAAGGAAGCAAGAGCAAGACGTAGCAACTGTCCATTCACATGGATTCCTGTGTGGTTTAATGGCCTGTCAGTGTTAATTCTGCTATGTTAAAGTTTTCAGTGTCTCTGATGCAGCGGTGGAGGAGCAGACCTCAGAAAATAACGGCGGATCCTTAAATAGTTCTTAATGAAGAAACCATTCTTAAATACAGCAGATACTGTGGCATTTCCTTGCATGCTGGACGCAACACCTGTCAAAAAAAGACTTGATGCATATTTTTACTGATCCGTGTTACGAGCCGGATCTGTGCTGCAGTGCACCGTATCTAGGGGAGAGCAGAACATTGACTAGAATGGGAACCATATGACTGCTTCGCAGCCTAATGAAACAGTGTCAGTGGAAACTGGGGCTAAGATGCTGCAGGAATTTCACACATTGTTCAGCAGACTGATGTTTCTCCTGACAATCAGCCAAAGGAATGAAGAGTGAAGTCCTGTCCATACTCCACAAGAACAGAGACATTTGTCCCCCTCCCCCCATTCTGGTTCTGACAAGAAAAAAAAAAGTTCTGGCCAGATGATGTGTCAAGAACTCCCACACCAGAGAGAACAAATGTCTGGGTCCTTGTGGAGTATGTACAGGCCTTCACTCTGAAACACGTCGTTCTGTCGGTTTTCAACACGGACACTCGTGGACGTGGGCGTGCACACACTGTTAGGGCCTTCTTTCACACAGCATGGAGGTTGTTGGGTGAGCACAGAGATGAAAAACTGCCCGATCTCTCAACGATCTCCTAAAGCAGGGCTCTGCCACCTGCAGCTCTGGAGCCACATGCGGCTCTTTTGCCCATAGCCCAGGGGTCAGCAACCTGTACTTCAAAGAGCCACTCTGAGGGATTTCTGTTGAAAAAAATCTGCATGGAGCCACAGAAACAGCCAACAATCTTTCCTGATGACATCAGCATCAAGAGCGTTCGTCATGAATTTGAAGCCTTTTTGACTGTAAATTTGTGTTTCCCCCCACAAAATTGCATCATTTTCTGGTACATTTTTGAGTGCGTTTTAAAAAGTGACTTTTTTCCTTGCAAATCTGTGTGGGCCTCATTAAACTGCAATGTTTTTCCAAAATTTGTCATTGCTGTATTTTTCTTTGCAAATTTAATGCCATTTGTTGAGAAAAACTATTTTTTTTTTTACATGATCTGCTTTTATCATAAGATTGTCTTCTTTTTTTTTTTTGTAAATTTGTTATTTTTTTTTCAGGTAAAAATGTCTTTTTCCCATAAAGTTGCAACAGTTTAAAAACATTTGTGATTTTTTTCTTGCAGATTTTTTTCCCCCTCATAAAATTACAACTTTTCCCCTAAATTTTTAATATTTTTGGCACAAATTTTTAGCTACTCTCATAAATTTATGATTATTATTGTAAATTTATTATCTTTCATGAGTAAAACTGCAGCATTCTTTACATTTTTATTCACTTGTTTTCACATAAAACTAACTTTTTCCAATTATTTTATGACTTTTTTCCTGAAGTTTTGTGGCTTTTGTCTTGTAAATTGTGGGTATGTTTTCCCCATAAAATTACAACATTTTCTCTAAATTTGCAAGAATTTCTACATAAATTTTTAGGTTTTCTTATTTTTTTAGTGACATTTTTCTCATGAATGTGCACCCCTTTTTCTTGAAAATTCATTGCATCTTTGAAATTTGTGACTTTTTTGGTCTTTTTGCCGAGGCCTGGAGGAGCCATTAGCTGAGGGCAAAAGGCCACACGTGGCCCAGAGCCACAGGCTGCCTTCAGGCCTGGACAAAAAAACCCCAAAAAACCCCAAAAGACTTTTCAGTGAAAAGAGAGCACAGATTTGTGAGGAAAAAAAATTATAAATTTATTACTAGAAAAATACATTATGAGAAAAGCTGAGAATGTAGGCCAAAAAAAGTCTCATAAATTGAGGAGCAAAATGTTACAATTTTATGAGGGAAACTGCACAATAAACTTGCAAGAAATTATCAAAAAAAATTTTTGGGAAAAAAAAAAGCACACACTTACTGGAAAAGGTGCAATTTTTTGAAAATAATGTAAAATTTATGTGAAGCGTGCTGCAAATTTACCTAAAAAGGTACCAAATTTACAACAAATTTAACAGGAAAGCAGAAGATTTATAGAGAAATGTTCCACATTTAGGGAAAAAGTTACAATCTTGCCAGTTTGCAAGAAAAAAAAATCAAACTGAAAACACTGGATTTTTACAAGAAAAAAATGTCACAAATTTATGCGTTTTACCTGAAAAAGCACATTTTCAAAGGAAATATGACAAACTTATTTATGCCAAAAATCTCCAAAGTGTTGGACAAAAGTTAGGATTTTACCAGGAAACGCCTCCTGCCGTTGGCGTGTAGAGCCAGTTTGTTAGGCTCGCATGTCTGCGTGGCTCCATGTGAATTTTGCTGCTCAAAAACCTCTCGATGGCCCGGTGTGCAGCAGAGGTGGCGGACACTCGTCCTAAAGCCTGGAAAAAGCCGTTTCTGTGCACGTGCTTGGCAGAGCCTCGTGTGTTTTGGACCGAGCAGAACTTTGAGGAGACCGTGGAGCCCACTGGCCTTCCCACGTTCATCACACGCGCTGCCTCAGGGCAGAGGTTGAGCTGACGTAATGGCCTTGCAGAAGATAAATGGTAACCACACGTTGCCTTTTCACTGAAATTTACTAAAAAAAAGAAAAATCTTTCTCTAAAATTGTAATTAAAATCACTTAATACATTATGGCACTTAAATATGTTCTATATGATGATGTAAATAATGGAAAGTAAAAGCCCGTGATTCACCAAGGATGCTGAGAGGTAAAGGAAACTGAGCAGTCCTGTCAGAGTCTCCAGAGTCCGTCAGCTGACAGGTGTGCAGACATCAGCACTCACCATGACAGTAAAACATTCACAAGTCCTCGCCGGTCCACTACAGGTGCCTTTTGTCACCGTGGTTACAATGCTATCACTGTGCCGTCCTCTCTCAGGCTCCCTTTGCTGCTAACGGCTGTGTAGGCGCCGTTTCCGTTGTGACTGGACAGCAGCAGCCTGGAAGAGTCACTCAGGGATGCTCCAACGCTATTGGGCAGTGAGACGCTCTGTGGGAGGGGCCTGCCGACAGTGGCGTCGTACGGCCCGTTACTCGCCAAGTCTCTGAGGTTGGTGCTGCTGTGAGCTACCCGGTGGCCGTCGTGGGGTATCGGGCAGTCGTTCTCGAGAATTAGGTCGCCGTCGTCATCGTCATCTTCGTCTTCGCTGTCCCCCTCAGCTATGCTGTTGCTGTGGTAACAACATGGCGTGAGACAAATCAATTATGAAATAGATCTATATAAATACCTGCTTGTAATCAAAGAAAATCTCCATCCGCCCTCCATAAATTGACCAGTGTGGCAGATTTTTCTGTTTTTCAAGGAAGTAGGGATGGAGTGGTATACGATTTTGTTGTTTACTGTGATAAAAAACACTCGGAATTAATTTACTGTGATGAATTTCTATTATCAGGACAATCATTTCTTGCGATAATTGTCTAGCATCCTCCCATGAATGAGCTCAGACGGCTGGTCCCCTGGCCCGCTGAAGCGCAACCCTGGTTTCCACATGTATTCTGAACTGCCACCACCAGAGCAAATATAGCTTCATTCATCATGAATGAAGCTATATTTGCTCCCTGACAAGGCAGGTGACTACACCTGTAGACTGACAGGTTCAGTAAATTTGAATAGTTTAAATCAAATGTAAAGCAACTGTGAATCAACTTCCATCCTTGCATTTGTGGACATTGTTGCACATTTGTCAGTTTGCGGGCTGCAAGGCTACAATGCTGTTTACAGGCTGAAAAGTGTTTCATCTACTTTCTCACGTCCCAGCTTCACGTCTTCATCACCATAATACAGCGTCTCTCTTTTTATTCTAAAATTCTATTCACATACAAAGTATTCTGAGGAAACCAGTTTGTATTTTTACTTCTTTTTAAAAGGTCCCATTCACTGAAAAATGGTGTCTTTGTAGGTTTTTACGCCTCAGCCTCTACAAGGCTGACGGGGCACTGTCATCACCCCACCGGACAGACGGGCGGAAGCTACCTTGTGACACAAAACTAGAGAAAGAAATGATGTAGGCTTTTCAAATCGATACCATAGGTGGAGCTATGAAAAATCCCGGGGGAGTTTCCCTTAATCTTTTAAATGTGATAACCACAGGAAGAAATGATGTAGCCTTTTCAGATTGATGTCATCGTATCTAAAATAAAACAAATCTTGGACGGCTTAGACCTGACCTCTGACTATGGGTTTGGGGTCAAAAGGTCAAAGGTCAAGATTAGCTTCCCCAATGCCCTATTACTATGGAGGATTTGCAGCAACGTCACCAAATCACATGCCGTTCCGTCTATGCCCCTTGATGGTAGGCAAGCAACATATTGCTGCTAATGCATTTGTGCCAGATTACGTCACTTTTTTTTATACAGTCTATGGATTAGAGTGGCACAACTTTCAAATCTGACCATGGTCACTGCATGCATGGTGGAAGGGTGTCATAATAGACAAGATAAAACCACAGTAGTCTTTTTATCGCTTTCCATCAAATCTAGTTTGGAGAGCAGTGTGCACACAGATGGAGGGTTGCCAGCCTTCCACCACCACTGCAGCATCATTTCATCAAGGGTAAGTACATGCACAAATGACAACCCAGGGACAGCGAAGGTGGGTCTCAGATTTATATTTGTTGAAGACAAAGCCAGTGAGGATATGATTCATGACTGTCTCCACTGACTTGAAAAAAATATTCTAGCAGTACAATTTAAATACAATATAAACTTAAAAAAACCAAAAAGGTGAACAACACCAGGAGGCTGAATAGTAAGGTCTGCCCCAGAGCCCTGTCATTGTAGGGTGTGGGTTAAGCAGTTTCAACTATTCAGTAGGAAAATATGCTCAATTTAATTTACAAACTGTTTTTATACATATTTTGTTGCCACTCTATTAGTTACCATTTTTTTTAATTAAAAACTATGCAGCCTGATCAGCTAAGTAACAGCGTCCACCTCTGCAGAACAATACTGTTTTTGTGTCTGATTAGCCGATTTAACTCTACTGGGTCTTATCCTGTATGTTAAGAAAAGGTAAACCCAGCCTTGATGCATGCTGCTGCCCTATTATTGGCCAGCCTAGCTATCTGCCTGCAAACGCCAATGAGTACGGAGGCCAACCAAGGCACTGGCTTCAGAGCTAACAGTGCTACTAGGAAATTAGCTTACCAAACGTGGTTTATATTGATATTTACTCAGTCACCTTAGACATCCCTGTTTCCACCTCGTTCACTAATCCACAGTCAGTAATATATCTTGCGTCATTCTGGCTTATTTTGTTATATTTTCGCCACAATGCTACATTGATATGTCAACAATAGCTTGGCTCGGTGGTCAGTCGATCATTGTAACCCCATTACAGCTTGGGCTGATTGCACTCCAGGTCATATCTTATAGACCAGGGAAACCACACACCCCTGTCCACCAGTGATGCATTATTTCATTCATTCTTTAAGACAAATTTATATTAGTTGGCTCAGGGTCAAGCTAGCCAGCTAAAATTAGCATTAATGACATGGGGGGGGGGCAGGAGTTGGAGGTAAAGTGGTTCTAAGATCCCAGTCCATCTGTCTGAAGGTCAGTGACAGTCTCATTTTCAAACTAGTTTACTCTCCAATGTTGATACTTTTACTTCAGTGATGGCAAAATTTCAAGGCCATTACTAGCTAGCGCTATCCCTTGGACGCAAACACGCAAATTCACGTGTTTGCCTCTTTCCATCAACTTTGTACATATTCACGCCGTGCAAAAATCTCCTTCACGTTTGGTATGAACACACCTTTAGGGAATTTAAAGAGACATGCACTGAAAGCAGCTGTTCTGAGTAAGGCTGCAAAAGATGATTCACAATCGTGCTACAATAATTAAATATTTAAAGATAATTTGACCAAAATATGTCAAACATTTCATTCAGACACGGAAGACATCAACATGTGGGATAAATGCAGTGAATGGGAGCTTTTAAGTCTTTTTTTTCCGAGTTATCACTCATGTTTCAATGCGCAGCATTTCCTAATAACAGTAAAACTGTACAGCAGCTCTCAAACAAAAATGCATTTCAAAGTACTTCACAGTAAAAGAAATGACCAGATAAGAAATAAAACCAAAACTAAAAACACTCTTAAAACCACTGTAAGAAGAGAAACACGTTATGTGCTTTCAACGGCATACCTTGCAGTGATGGGGTTGTTCTGTGAGGCCGGGCTTGTTGAGTCATGTGACAAGGCCGAGCCCGTGGATCCAGCTGAACCCACAGAACCAGGGTTGCCCATTGAGCCTTTACTCCCACGGTGCAGTATGTTGTTTCTCTGGTTGGCTGGTTTCACAGTCACAATAAGGTTGTGACTATTGGCCACCATCATATCTGTCACCTGAAATGACAAGTTAGTGGAGTGTGAATTAATGTGCATCTGAATGTGTGTAAAGAGCAGAGACTAGAAAGGGCCACATTGGTGTTCCCCTCAAACACCAGGCTACCTGGTGGGACAGTCAGGTATCTTAAACAGCTATTCTCCAAACGCCAACACGGAGGACCAAATCAATTCATCATTCTTATATTTCAAAGTATAATAATGACTGCTAACTGGGTAATTCCACTAGCTTTGGCCCAGTCCATGTCTTCATCATCAGACTGGTCTGTTTACTGTTGCATTGGCCATTAAAACCAGGCCTTTTTCTTGTCTTCTCTTTCCTTCCACAACCAAACAAACTCTCCAACTCTGACAGCAGACGATGATGACTGTTGCTCTTTGCAAAGCTTTGAATATGTACTTCAGACGTTACTGAAGAGAGCTCCCAGGGGCTGAGACAGAGCAAGTATCTGGAGTTGGAAACAGCTGAGGCCTTCCAGGGGATGAGGCGCTCACTGTGGAATCAGTTGCTCTTTTAGTAATTATAACTGTCATGACACATTTACATGAGAATCTAATAATTAACTTAAGAAAGTGCAAGAGGGGGTCACATGATGCAAAGTGAGTAGGAGGATTTGAGCAGAGCTCCAGACTAAATGACAAATATAATGAAATCACGACTCTTCAAGGACATCCATTCAGCTGTTTTATTGTGTAGAAAAACAAATAACAGATATGACACAAAACGGTTTTTATCTAACAACTGAACATTCTGGCTTCACAATACCCCCTCCCCCCACCAATCAATTAGAGAAAAACAATGGAATCATCAGCCAAAAACTTCAATTACTTTCATCTCTTCGGACATTTACACTACTCACAAAAAGTTAGGGATATTCTGCTTTCGGGTGAAATTTCAGGATGCACCTAAAATGCACTATGACCTTTACAGGTGAACTTAATTTGACCTTCCCTGACCTTTTGAATGCACATGTCCAACTATTCAATGGTTCAGTACTTTTTGCATAACTTCTCTAATAAGGTGCTTAAAGGCAAAACTCACAACAGGTGTTTGATCCATGAGTCGACCAATAAATTTTCTGGATCAGTTCGAATTGGTATTTAAACAGTCCTCTTCATCATGCTGTTCACATTTTGACATCATGAGACCAAAAGGACACCTAACAATTGATCAACAGCACCTCGCCACTGGGAGGCTTCAAACAGGATGTTGTCAGAGGGAAGTGGCCACTGAGCTTAGAGTATCACAGAGTGTCATCAGCAGGTTGCAACAGAGATACAGAGAGACTGGAAGAGTCACAGAAAGGCACAGAAGTGGACGTCTTTTGGCCACATCCCACGCTAATGACCACTTTTTTGTGTGCGGAACCAGATGATGAACACCACTCAACTCCAGGCACATTTAAGGGAGGTGAGAGGCACCCAAGTGTCACATCAGACCATTTGGAACCGTTTACATCAGCATGGTCTGCGTGCTAGATGACATGCAAGGGTACCTGATCACACCACCAGGCACAGGCATCATCGTCTTGCATGGGCCAGGGAGCATTTACGCTGGACAAGGGACCAGTGGGCCTCAGTGCTGTTCTCTGGGGAAAGTCGATTCACACTGAGCAGAAATGATGGCTCCCAATGATGTTGGAGATGTCAAGAAGAGCGCTATGCATCAGCCACTGTTGTCCCCATGTCACAGTCTGGGCAGGTGTGTCTAGTCAATACAGAACTGCCCTTCACCTTGTGAATGATACAGTGACAAGCAGATACTACCTGAATAACATCACTAATCCAGTCATTATGTCCCTGCATGAACAACACAGGCCTAATTTCATCTTCATGGCCAATACTCCAGCTCACCAAGGTCACACCATTTGGGAACTGCTGCTGGAGGCTGGGATACCTCACATGGTGTGGTCTGCACTTTCTCCAGACCTGAATCCCATAGAAAACCTATGGGATCAGCTGAGTCACCGCGTAGATGCTTGTAACCCTGCACCCCACAACCTCAATGGCCTGAGGACCGCACTTCAAGAAGAGTGGAATGCCATGCCTCAGCAGATAATAAGGTGACTTGTGAACAGCATGAGACGTCATTGTCAAGCTGTAACTGATGCTCAAGGGCACATGACAAGTTACTGAAACATTGACATTTTTTGTTGCGGTATACCCAACACCTGGCTTTTGTTTGAGATGAGGAAATCACCACTGCATGGTTCTACTTAAATGCCCTACTTTCATGATATAACACCACTGTAGCGTGACCTTTTTACATTTTTCATAAATTTCACCGAAAAGCCAAATATCCCTAGCTTCTTGTGAGTAGTGTACTGTATATACAGCTTGAATTTTTTGAGGCATGGACTTGGCTAATGAGAAATAATATTCTTCAGCAATAAGGCTTAAACTGTCTCACACAGCAGCCGACTGTTTACCTGGATGGAGCCTTGTCAAGGACCATTTTATTGAAGTTTGACTGTGACACAGACTGTCTCCTGGCCATGTAACTGGCTTGATACGTCTGTCCAAAAGAGGAGTTTTGGCAGACAACTCATTTTCCTCTTTATGCGTTTCATTGGTACACCTCTCAACAAAAGTTCCAGTATCATCTTGTCATCCTATAGATTTGTGATTCATCAAAGAGCATCACTTTCATCCAATCATCTACAGTCCATGACTTTCCTGTAGTCCACTGTATCTTTGTTTTATTCTGTTTAGGTCTAGGGCTGCAACAATTACTCAAATAATTTGAGTAATTCATTCCAAAATCTATGATCCGTTTAACGTGCACTTCTGATTTATATGACCTTCTTCCACTATGGCCTTCTTCTGGTCACGCTATGTAAACAAGATGCGGGTTTGTTTAATGGTGCCATGTTAGAGCGATGGCAAAACGGAAGAAAGTCATAGAAAATGACAAAAAGTATCTCAAGTCTGAGATCATTTCAAGCTCAAATTGAAGGAAAACACTGCGCAGTGTGTACATTGTAAAGCTGAGCGTGAAGCTAGCATACCAAAACGTTGTTACAGTGTCTCGGCAGACAGTATCCAGCCACATCATGCATGGTCAGCACACCCCAGACAAGGTAGTTGATGATAACAATAAGGGCTGCAACTAACAACTATTTTACGGCTTGGGTCATCACCCACTCTAATCAAAGATTATTTGAGTAATCTGATACTTTTTTTTTTTTTAAAGAAACTTGCATTGACCGACATTTGCGTAACTTTCTTTCCTAAAGAGCAGTAGTAATTGTACCAAACACTCAGTAACACAGGTACACATTTATTGCAATGCTTATTGCATACAATGTACCTTTAAACGGTAAGTTACACTATAAAGTTCATTTCGCTAGCCATTAGCATCCATTAGCATCTGCTAGCGGACGCCATTAGCATCCGGATGCTAACGGTGGTGGCTATACATTTGTTGGTCATATAAGTATAATAAGCTTAGCTGACTACATTCCATTCATCTTAATTTTAAATCTCAATCACATAACTTGTCTTGGGTGCGCTGGGTGTGGATGATGTGGGATGCTTTCTGCCGAGACACTAATATCCGACATTGCAGCATGCTAGCTCATGGCTTGGCTTCAGCATGTACACACCACAGACTTCAATTTGAGCTTGAACTGATTACAGATTTGAGATACTTTTGTCATTTTTTAAAATTTTCTTTATCTTTGCAAGCCCGTTACTACGCCGCTCTGACATGGCACCGTTAAACAAATCTGCGTTTTGTTTAGGTAGTGTGACTGGAAGAAGGTCACACCGGAAGGTCTTATATAGACTGGAAGTGCTACATTAAATGACACATCAACGCATATATTTTGAATCAAAAAATTTTTTGTAACCAAATTATTCGGGTAATCGTTGCAGCCCTAGTGACAATACCCCTTCAACCTTTCAGAAGCTGAGGATGAATTAACATTCTACAAAACTGGTAATACCATATTTTTTTTTTTATTGATGGTTGTATTTTAACACTCAAAACAGCAGAACAGAAGAAGAGCAATACCAGTGAACCATCTTTGAGCAAAAACACCTAAGGACAAATGAGCCCCTTGGAGTAAAACTCTCAAGGTAATCAGCCAGATTCAGTGGCCAGGAACCCAAACAATATCTAAGGACACAGAACAATCAAACAGGGAGTGTGATGTGTGTGTATGTGTGTGTGTGTGGGGGGGCATGTCAGTCTGATGATTTTTATTCCATCCACATTTTCCTCTTCATCCATCCATTCATCCATCCATCTTCTTCCGCTTAATCCTTTTCGGGTCGTGGGGGGGGCAGGAGCCTATCCCAGCATCTTTTGGGTGAGAGGCAGGGTACACCCTGGACAGATCACCAGTCCATCGCAGGGCCAACACAGAGACACACACAACTACTCACTCTCACAGTCATACCTAAGGACAATTTAGAATCCCCAGTTTGATGCCAATTAACCTAACTTGCATGTTTTTGGCATGTGGGAGGAAACCTGAGAAATCCCGGAGTAAACCCACGCAGACACGGGGAGAACATGCAAACTCCACACAGATCACTGTTGGTAGGGAGCTGGGATCGAACCCAGGATCCCCCAGCCAAAGGTGAGTTGCTGTGCTGCTGCAGTGATAACCACTCCGCCACCGCGCTGCCCGTTTTCCTCTTCATCACGGACTAATTAGAAATTAAGGTGTTTATTTTTCAGGGAATAAATGAATGAATAAGGAGTGTACAGTGTTTCACTGTAACTCCCCAGAGAGACAGGAGATGCGTCCATAGTTGTCTCAGCCATGCGCCCCAGCAAGCTTTTGGACTGCCAGACAACTTCCATGCCATCGTTAATGAAAGTTTATGAAAGTTTACACAGGCATCACCCTCTCTCCCTGAAGTGTCAAACCATTCATGTCTGTGTTGCATCTGTGCGCACATTAAACCATCCAGCTGATTTTTTTCATCCCGTTCTTCCCCATTTGTTCCTTCTAACATAACCGAGCAACAACTGTGATTGATGTCTTCCTTATTGCAGCATTACTATCGCGTGCATTTTGGCTCACATACACAGGCTTTGGTCAGTGCAAAACCATCATGATCAGAATTCACTTTAAACAATGTGCCTCTTTGCACACCTCTGAATGATTGGACTGGCCTCTTTGCATCATGCACCTGGCGGAAAGTTTGTTTCTACTCTGTTGTATTAAAGAAATGAACTTGGAAATGTCCATCAACGCGTTCTGCATCACTGACAACTGACTGACTGACCGCGTCATTGTAATACAGCCCTATATGTTTATATCTGCTGTTACTGTTGGTGGATGCACCATAAAGTACCAGTCCATTTACTATGTACATTTTTATGATTTTTAAAATTAATTATGATTAAAACTTTTGTTTTCTTACCTGATCCAAAGATTTTCCTGCTACATCGATGCCGTTGACCTCAAGGATCTCGTCGTTAACAGCCAGCAGTCCTGTGCTCTCTGCTAACCCACCACGCACTAGACGAGATATGAACACCCCTGGCACCTATAGGAGGGAGGAAGAAGACAGAATAAATATGTTTTTATATAGTTATTCTAAAATCGATCATATTTTTCCCCCACTACAAGTTCATGTATCAGCTTTTGGTTACTATTTTTCTGTTTGTTGAATCTAGTGTTGCCTTATTTTTTTCTCCTAACGTTCTTAACCATTCTAATCCGCTCTTACCCACATGAACCATATAAGTCATCCCACTTGACCCGAAATTGTTGGCATGTGGTCGATTCTTTGTAATTAGCACAGGTACTGCCTCCTAAACACTACATTAATAACCACAGACATCCAGGACTTTCACTACTCTGGTCATTTAACAACGCCGGGCTGATGAAAACAACCGCCGTTATTACATTGTGCACTGCTAATGAGAAGACTTATCAGGATAGTTTTCCATCTCTATTGATGACACTTGTGAAGATCCACACAGACTATATTGAGACAAGGTAAATTACATTTTCAAGGTAATTCTTGAGTGTTTTATGTGGTCTGTGGAGCCAAGTGCCATGCTATAAACAATGTCTGGGTCTGTCCGTGGCGGCCAGCACACAGTGAGTAAGAGGGGAGAGCCACTGAAAATGTTTTTGCCATGAAATATGCCACAAAATTGCATTGCTGTAGGCTGCCATAAGTACAGCTTGAAGAAAGACAAACCAGTGTCATTTATTTGAGCTGCCAAAGAGATATTTAGAGCCTGAATGAAGGGATAAGTGGCTGAGTGCACGGATTAAATAAATGCATTCCTCTTAAATCAAATATTTTTTCTTAATAAAATTACACTCAATTTACCTGTTACAAAATTATTAGAATCTAGAGTTCTGATATTTGGAGGGCCTATTAGAGCAGAGATTCCTAAAGTGGGGGGGGGGGGGTCACAAGATGATTTTCAGAATCCTCCTGAGGGGATTACGCAGGTGACATGTCACTTAACTGTGCCACAGTAAATGTCACAGGTCACACACAAGTTAGTGTGCACCAGCAGATTTCGTCTGAACAGCTCAAATCAACACACTACGCTTTAAGCCTAGGACATTATATTCAAAAATGAAATGGTGGTTAATACTGACCAAAGACAATGCAGAGAGGCCAGCGGAGATGGCAGCAGAGAGTGGAGAAATGCCGTCAGAAAGGCCATTGACTTCTGGTGCGGGGGGAGGAGGAGGAGGACAGCACCGTACAGGGCTCCATAAGCAGTCACAGCAGCCGCCAAGTGTCACAAGTTTTGAGAGGAATATATTCAGTATGGACTCATGCAGCGTTATCAGTGAAGTACAACATCCCCAATGTGCAGTGGGTACCGAGGTGCTTGCACATGAGAGTTTAAAGCCCGTAAAAATGCTCAAACACTTGAAAACTAAGCACCCATCTCTTGCTGCTAAACCAATGGATTTTTTCTCTGCCAAAAGGAGAGAGAATTGCAAGGCCAAAAGAAAGTCATAACTAATCAAACAACAACCACTACCAAAGCTCAAAGGTGGCATATTTAATTGCACAGGCAAAAACGCCACACACAATCAGAGAAACCCTAATAAAACCTGACCCTCACTAAGACCCAGGTGAGGACGGAGCTGAGGAAGATCAAGGCGAGGAAGGCCGCGGGACCGGACGGCATCAGCGCGAAGCTCCTCAAGTCCTGTGCAGACCAGCTGTGTGGGATTGTGGAACATATCTTCAACCTGAGCCTGAAGCTGGGAAGGGTACCACAGTTGTGGAAAACATCTTGTGTGGTACCTGTACCAAAGACTTCCCACCCCAAAGATCTGAACAGCTACAGACCAGTGGCCCTGACGTCTCACATAATGAAGACCCTGGAGAGACTGCTCCTTGCTCACCTCCGCCCCCTGGTGGGACCAGCGATGGATCCTGGTCGGTTGCTGCGCCTTCCCCAGTGGCTGCACGTTGCGGTTTCTGCCCCTACCGCCGAAGCTGGGTGTCAGGAAGAGAGGGTGGCCTTGGGCTTGTACACTCCACCGCCACCATAATCATCAGGTACAGGTGTCTTCTTTTGGCTGCTGCTTTACTTACCATCAGTATCATCATCACATGCATAGAAGTCCTGCGGCGAGGAATGAGGTGGCGACGGGGGCAGGAAGAGGATGCTTCTGGGAGCCTCTAGTCACGTCTCCCCACACATGGCGGTCCGGGTGTGATGGTTGCTCTGGTGCCCACCCGGAGCAACGGCCCAGTTCGTATCCTGCCCGGATGACAAGGCAGCCCTTTTTAGGGATAGCACTGCCCTCTCCAGATGGAGAGTGGGGGAGAAAAGGACCCCTAAAGAAAGCTTGCTCCATTTTTGGCTTGCTCGCTAGCCGCGGCGGGCTGGTCATTCACGTCTGCGGTCGAAAAATAAAAGAAATGAAGAAAGTGAAAAACACAATAAACATAGTCGCTTGGAATGTCCGTACCCTCCAAGACAGTGGCAACAGCCTGCGACGTCGGACAGCCATTGTTGCACAAGAATTACTTCGCTACGACATTGCAATAGCTGCCCTTAGGGAGACTCAGTTGCCTGACTCGACAGATCACTGAGCATGGGTCTGACTACACATTCTATTGCAGTGGGTGCCCGATTGATGAGGCACGACAGTCAGGAGTCGGCTTCGCCATCAAGACATGTTACGCCAACCTGCTTGACTCTCAACCACATGGGGTCAGTGATCGACTTATGGTGCGCCGCCTGAAGCTTGATATGAATGAATTTATGAAAAAAAGGCTTATAACCTTATTGGGAAAAATGTCATAAATTTACATGGAAAAAAGTCTTAATTTTACTCAAAGGTGTTAAATTTGCAATGAAAAATCAGCCGAATTTAGAAAAAAAAAAAATCAAAACATTTATGCCACAAATGTAACAAATTTGGAAAAACCAAATATTTTAATGAGGAAAACACTCACAGTTTTGCAAGTAAAAAAGAAACTTTTTGCAACTCAGAAAATTACCAGAAAAAGTAGTAATTTTTCTGAGAAAAACCTAACAAATTTTCAGTAAAAGCTGCAAATTAAAAAAGTAAAAGCTCAGTAAAAGCTGCAAAAAAAAAAAAAATCTGGTTCCGGTTCCGCTGGACCGGCGGCGCCACACGAGTCGGCTGCCTGTTGCAACAGCCTTTTTTTTTTTTTTTTAATCTTCCTTCTTCTTTCTACACCTTTCACTCTGTATATATATCACGGACGCACGGATCGCCCCGGGGGTCTCCCGGGTCGGCGGACGGAGCCACGGTTTGCATTGGGAGATGCTACAGCGGGGAGGAGCTAGTGCTAGCTAGCACTTGGCCGCCGCCCGGTGCTAATGGGAAACTCGACATACCGGGAGCTGTAGCGAAAACGACGCGGGTGCCGGGCTGGAGTTTAGGCGGCGTGAAAGAAATATAAGACAGAATAATAAAGAGCGATGGCAAGAACCAAGCAGACCGCCCGTAAAATCTACTGGAGGAAGAAGCCCCCCCAGGAGACAGCTAGCCACCAGGGCTGCTCGGAGAGGCGCTCCGGCCACCGGCAGAGTGAAGAGACCTCGCCGTTACAGGCCCGTGGCTCTGAGAGAGATCCGTCGCCACCAGAAATCCACGGAGCTGCTCATCCGTAAGCTGCCCGTCCAGCGCCTGGTGAGGGAGATCGCTCAGGACTTCAAGACCGTCCTGCGTTTCCTGAGCTTCGCCGTCATGGCTCTGCAGGAGACCAGCGAGGCCCACCTGGTGGGTCTCTTCTTCGCTAAGGGGGTCACCATCATGCCCAAAGACTTCCAGCTGGCCCGCTGCATCCGCGGAGAGAGAGCTTAGACTTTCTGCTGCACATTCACCAACCATAATGCTCTGCACTGTGTGTCTATATACAGTATATATATATTTATAGTAATATGGACATATGTTTACTAGATGTTGTTTTTTCTTGCCTTCTGATTGTTGCTCTGAGTGTTGCTATCCCTATGCTGTTGCAATCCTGGAATTTCCCCATTGTGGGACTAATAAAGGCTTATCTCATCTTATCTTATCTTAAATTCATAAGAAAACTGCGACTCCTGATGTTGTCAGGCCAGACTGTAGTAATTCTGCTGTTATACTGCAGTTTTTAGGCCCAGATATTTTTGGGGCTCCATGAAGGTTTTTTTAATACAGAAATCACTGCCAGTGACTCTTTGTTTAGTGCAGGTTGCCGGCCCCTGTTCCAGGTCCTTTTCCCAGCAGTCACCCCCGTATCTCACGGAGTGCCAAATGCTGATGAACGCTCACAAAAGTTACACTTTTTGGATTTTGTCAGGGATCGTAAAAGGTTACCAAACTGTCCATAAAGAGCTTTTCTTGTCACAATTTTTTTTTTTTTAACATGTTCAAAATTCCTGCGACACAAGAGCGAGGCCTCACGAGACTCATGAGAGGAAATTGAGAACACCTGGAATGTTTAGAGAGATTTTGGAAACTCCTTTGGGAATGCCGTTCTCCAATGAGTCGTGACCTGTGAAGCCCAGTGAGATATGAGGGGGGCTGAAAAGTTCATAGGCTGACTAAGAAGGAGTTATGCTACAGCAACAAAATCAGTCATACATTAAAGTCCATCTTTTCTGATACTAACGGCATTGTTTCTTTTCAGATACACCAATGTTGGAGACTATGTTGAAAAATGAACCACATTTGACCACTGCATCATGGTCGGCCTATGAACTTTTCAGCCCCCCCTCGCACAGGATTTACTGAAGGTACATTTTCTATATTCATGTTGGAAATGCATTGCTTAACTTGTTTCCTTGGCTGTTCCATTATTATTTCAGCTCACACAAACATCTGCATTCAAATGCTCTGTTTAGCCCACGCATTAAATAATCCATGGGTGGATTATTTTCAATCTTTTTCTCGTAAATTTACAACTTTTTTCTCATAATTTTTCAACCTTTTTTCCTGTAAATTTATGTTTCTTATAAATTTTCAACTTTTTTCTAATACATTTACAACTGTTTTCCTGTAAATTTGCAACGTTTTTCTGATAAATTTTCAATCTTTTCTTCTAAATGTGCAACACTACTCATTTTTTTTTTTTTTACTTTTTTCCTGTAAATTTGCAATGTTTTTCTCATAATTTTTCAACTTTTTCTCTGTAACTTTGCAACTTTTTTTCCTCATAATTTTGCAACTTTTCTGATAAATTTTAAACTTTTTGTCCCCCTGTAAATTTTCAACTTTTTCTAATCAACTGCCCTGTAATTTCTCCATTGTGGGAGTAATTTGGTTTTTTTTCTTTTAGCTTTATTCCCACGTTCTGGTGAGGTCACTGTGGCAGACATCAATGTGTCTGCCATATCCATATAGGTTGAAGCTGAGGGTTTTTTTTATGCTGGATGCCCTTCCTGACACAACCTTTCCCACTGTGGAAACAACAAAAAAGGGCAGCTCGGTGGTGCAGTGGTTAGCACTGTGGCAGCACAGTAAGAAGGTCATGGGTTCGATCCCACCCCTGACCATTGGTGACCCTTCTGTGTAGCGTTTGCATGTTCTCCCTGTATCTGCGTGGGTTTACCCCGGGTACTCCGGTTTCCTCCCACAGGCCAAAGACATGCAGGTTAGGTTAACTGGAGAATCTACAGTGGCCCTAGATGTGAATGGTGAAGGGATTGGCGCCGTACCGTGACTGCCTCATCCATCCACGTGGATGCCCTGAAATTTCCCCATTGTGGGACTAATAAAGGATTATAAATAAATAAATTTTCAGCTTTTTGTCCCATAAATGTCCAACTTTTCCTGATAAATTTTCAACTTTATTCTCATAAATTTGCAACCTTTTTCCTGCAAATTTTCAACCTTATATGCAACATTCATCTGGATGCTGGTTACATTTTTATTCTATTAAATTGTAATTTGTGAATTTTTTTTAAGTTTTAATTTTGCAACTTTTTTCAAATTTTTGCACCTTTGTTCAAATGTGTACCTAATTTACCTTTCGACATTTGTCCGTCGTGCCAAATTTGAACCTCATCCCCCTTGTTAAAAAAAATAACAAATCGCCTACTGCTGGTAGGTGAAATATGTTGAAAAATTTTCCAATTTTGACAGTTGGATAGTAAGGCAACAAGGCAGGTTTAAAACTAAGATCAAAGAACTGATCTTACCTTCTCTACACCCTGTGGTGTCACCCGTACGCTCACACCATCACGTATGTAGAAGCCCAGTGGTTTATGGGTACCGTGCTTGTGGAGTCGTACCCGCCTGTGTGTCTCAGGTAAGATGTCCACATCAATGATGGATGAGATTTGTCTAAAGTCCTGTGGCAGGCCAATCATGAGGCCAGGTTTGTTCCTGGAGAGTGTGGAGCCTGAGCTGTTGGCGCGAAGTCCAGTTAAGTCCAGCAGCTTTTTACGCCTCTGGAGGGAGTTGGTAGCAAAAACGACAGGCTCACCCTCTGAAAGAAGACAGAAGCGATCCATATTCAGACTTTTTCAGAAATATCCACAATTTGAATTATAGTTCATATTTCAAGTTGCATGATGATGGCATGACAGAGAGGAATACTTAGCCAAAAGATTTACAACCAGACCATCAATGGCAAGAGTAGCCAGGGGAGTATGTTAACTTTTTTTGCTCAGCACTGGTGCTACAGACGTTCACAGTCATGTAGCACAAAACAAAAACTTGTACCATGACAAAAAGATCCATTACTTCTCTAAAACTAACTGCAAGGATAAGGACCTGTACTTATATAGTGCTTTTCTAGTGTCAAAGAACTTTTCTAGTATCAAAGTGCTTCACTAGTACTAACCCTCTATTCTAAGAGCCTATCGGAGACGGATACCTGGGATCATTTAGAATCACCAATTAACTCAACATGCGTGTCTTGGATTGTGGGAAGAAACCAGAACATCTGGCGTAAACCCACACAGCACAGGGAGAACATGTAAACTCCACACCGAAAGGTTTCCCCCCTGCCAGCCTGGGGATTCAAACCTGGAACCTTCTAGCTGTTAGGCAACAGTGCTAACCCCTGTACCGTCATGTAAGCAGTGCTGTCAAATCATTTAACATACAGTATTTCCCTTTATGATTAAAAACAACTTGTCAAACTCTAGAAATTATTTTAAATTTACATACATTTCCACATCAGTCATCAATCCTAACCACCTAAACACACTCACCACACCATACAAACTAGCGGGCCAGTTTTGGCCTGCGGGCTGTATTCTTTCTGCAGTAGACCATTTAAAATAGCCTATGTTGCCCCATAGAGCTTGCTCTTTCTCCATCGCACCCCTCCTCCAGAGACCAGTGCAAAATAAACCTGCTGTGGTTCGAGGAGCAACCGTTTCTTTTATAAGAGCGTTTTTTCAGTCATTTCCCCGGAGCCTGGAGCAGTGGAGAAGAGACCAGTCTGTCCTGTCGGCAAGGAGCAATCTATGCATCCTGGTTCACCTGGCATATCCTCTGCTCCTCTTTTTCCCCCCATGACAATTCCCTCCGAAATAAAACCTGTCCTGCATTGTGTGGTGTGAAATGTGACACTCAAAAGTGCAGCCTGCGCACACAAACACACAGTGTTTGTTCTTATAAATGTTAAAGCTGTTCAGCGCTGATATGAAAAAGAATGTTTCGGATAACTTATGTTGAACTGTATAATCAGAGGAGTTATTGTCTAATTTGACCTTGTTGGATTTTCTTTCCCCCTTTGTTATATTATTCTGTTTCCTTTTAATCTGTACTTTCAATCTATCTGAAATAAATAAAGATTCATTCAAAGATTCATTCATTCAATGTCAGGTGCATTTTGCAGTTCTGTCCATTGTAACGGAAGACAAAGAGCAGCAACCATTGAACTCTATATATCAGTGTATTCCACCACTGATCTGCACTGAGTTTAACATGGGCCGACAAAATTAAAAGACTTATAGAAAGACTTCCGGTTATGGCGGCCACGTGAGGGGGACACGTCTTGCTCTGCTCTGCTCCTGGAGACGAAGAAACGGCAAATAACTCTCTCATTTGGGACAGAACCTGTCCCAGCGTTTGGACGGGGATATGTCGGTGAAGCCTAAGGTTGGAAAACCAGGTAGAGGAAAAAGCGAGCCGCCGAAACAGTCTAAATTAACGGACTTTCACGTCTGTGACGCAGCAGATAAAGAAGCTCCATATATGGCGGAGGAAGCGAGCAGCGGTGCGGTGAATGTGGGAAACGGCACAGGTGCGGTGCTTAACGCCATTAGTTCAATGAGAGCGGACTTTTCCGCTAAGTTTGATGGGATTATGGCAGCGTTGGAAGGAATGAGAAAAGAATTGGGTGACTGTGTAGAACGAATGGCGCACGTAGAGCTTCGTGTCGCTAGTGCTGAAGATGACGTCACCTGTCTTCAATTAAAGGTGCGCACTTTGGAAAAAAAAATAAAAGTCTGGAAAATAATGTCTTGGACTTGGAATCCCGGTCGAGACGGAACAACTTGAGGCTGGTGGGTCTACCGGAGGAATCCGAAAGTCGGGACACATGTTCCTTTTTGGAAAAGTGGATTCCGGAGGCGCTGGGCAGCGCGGAGCTGCAATCAGCAGTCGTTCTGGAAAGTGCATATCGTATCGGCCCACGGAGAGATAAGGGACCACCGAGGACGATTATTATGAAGTTTATCAGCAACAGAGACAGGATGAAGATCTTCAACGCTGCGCGAGCTAAAGGCCAGATTAAACACCAGGACCAGCAGGTGCGGTTCTACCCAGATTTGGCCACAGGAATCCAACAATTGAGGAAGCAGTTTGATCCCGTACGTAAAGAGCTGCGCAACCTTGGGATTCGTCATGGTGTAATTTATCCTGCGAGACTGCTGACCACGTATGGGGGCAGAACCCACATCTTCAAGACCCCAGAGGAGGCGCAGGAGTTCATCAAGAAGATCCAAGAAGAGACTGGTGGGAGCTAAGCATGAACAAAATATAAGGTAGAATATTTAAGCATTTGCACAGGCATCTGACTGACTTGAAGCAAATAGCAAGTTTACAAAATATAGATTGTATTATACATTAAAAAAACAAAAAAAAAAACAAAACAAAACTATGATGTACAAAGCTGCTAAAAATTTTGGAGTTAAGTTGGAAAACTACAGAAGAGAGTTAATGTTATGTCATTAAAAGTAGCAGAGTTAGGGTGATTGGGAGGATGAAGAAGGAGTGGCTTTGGCTGATCCTCGTGGGTGTGGAACGGTCGATGGCTATATCGGGAGACGGAATTTTTTTTTTTATTTTGGGGGGGATTACCACAAATGTGGGAAGGGGGAATTTGTTTGTGTGTAGTTTGTAGGATGAATGTTCAACCACTCATGTTTTTGCTTCTCTGTATGAGCATGTTTACACTGCAAGGTAATCCCAAACTCCCTATTGATCATAAACCAAAGCGTTAATCTTAATTTAACTTCATGGAATTGCAGAGGTCTACAAAAATTAAAAAAAACTTAAACAAGTTATGAATAAAATAAAAGATATGGGTTCAAAAATTGTGTTTTTACAAGAAACTCATCTAATAGAGGAGGATGTAAAAAGAATTAGGAGTAGATGGCAAGGAAGCGTTTTCACCTCATCTTTTTCATCCCGAGCCAGGGGAGTTATGACTCTCATACATAAATCAGTCCCATTTCAAGTGAAAAATGTAATTGGAGACAAATTTGGAAGATATTTAATCATTCAAGGATCTTTGTTATTAGAAAATATAAATTTGGTAAACCTATATGGTCCCAATATAGATGATCAAAAGTTCTTTGCTAATTTATTTCTTATCTTATCATCACTTACAGGGCAACATATAATAGCAGGGGATTTTAATTGTACATTGAATCCCGGTATAGATAGATCAACAGGACTGGACTGTACGCACAATGGATGTAGGATGACCATTATTCATTTTATGAAAGAATTGAGATTGCTAGATATATGGAGAGAAATGAATCCACAAGTTAAAGCCTACTCTTGTTATTCCAATACCTACAAGACTTTCTCACGTATTGATTATTTTTTGATCTCCGTAGAATTAAGGTCCAAGATTCAAAACTGCTTTTATGACAACATCGTGATCTCTGATCATGCACCCTGCTGTCTAATATATGTAGATAAGAAATTGACAAAGGAACCAGGTAGATGGCAATTTCAGCATCAATGGCTTCAGGATGAGGAATTTGTTAAGTACATAGAAAAACAGATGAGTTCTTTGATATCAATACTACACAAACATCAGCATGTATAAAATGGGAGGCTTTCAAAGCTTTTATTAGGGGACATATTATTAGTTATACAGGTTCAAAATCTAAGAAGACTCGAGAGGAAAGAGTTCAATTGGAACATAAAATAAAAATTCTTCAAGAAAAAGTATATGCAGGAAGTGATCCAAGGTTGGAGAACGAATTACTGATTTTGAGAGCTGAATATGACAAAAAATCAGCGAATAGAGCTGCCTCGAGTCTTCTAAGATTGAAACAATCTTTTTATGAACAAGGTGAAAAATCAGGAAAATTATTGGCATGGCAGATTAAACAATTAGAATTTAAAACACCAATTACCAATATTATAAGTAACGGACAGGTAGTTATAGATCCTTTAGAAATTAATAGAGCCTTTAGAGATTACTATGAAAAATTATATGATACCAAAAATGAATCTGACTTAACAAAACTAAATGGGTTTTTGAACGAACTATCTATACCGTGTATTTCAAATGAAAACAGGGAGATACTGGAGTCTAAAATTAGTCAAGAAGAAGTTGGGCTAGCCATTGATAATATGAAATCAGGAAAAAGTGCAGGACCAGATGGTCTTCCAGTTGACCTTTATAAAAAATTTAAGAATAAATTAATAAAACCTTTTTTGGAAATGGTTTCAGAAGCATTTCAAAATAGTAATTTACCATCATACATGAATAATGCCTTAATTATACTGTTGCCAAAACCAGGTAAACCCTCTAATAAATGTGAAAATATGAGACCAATAAGCCTATTAAAAGCGGACCTTAAGATAATCTGTAAAATTTTAGCAAGACGAATACAAGAAATTTTACCAAATATTATTAATCGAGATCAGAATGGCTTTATAAAGGGAAGACAAGGCTTCCATAATGTAAGAAGACTATTTAATATTATTTATTCTAATAAAGAAGCACCGGATACAGCTGTCCTATCACTGGACGCCGAAAAGGCCTTTGATAGAGTCGAATGGCCCTTTCTTTTTGAAGTCTTACAAAGGTTTGGACTTGGAAATAATTTCATAAAATGGGTTCAGATAATATATAATAATGCTACAGCAGAAATCCTAACAAATAACAATATTTCAAAATCAATAAAGGATGTCGACAAGGCTGTCCACTTTCACCTTTACTGTTTACTATGGCAATTGAACCTTTAGCGATGGCGATACGTCTACAGTCACAAATATATGGAATTAAAGTTGGACCAACAGAACATAAAATCTCCCTGTATGCCGATGACATAATTTTGTTTATGTCGAATCTTAAAAAATCAATTCCGACCTTGTTGAATTTAATAAAGAATTTTGGGGAAATATCAGGATATAAAATAAATAAAACTAAATCTTCAATATTAATGCTAAATGAGACCCAGAGAAATTACCCAGCCCCTGAGGTAAATCAATTCAATGTTGTAAATCAGTTTAAATATTTAGGAATCCAAATTGTGCCTAAGCTAGAATCAGTCGCCAGTGTCAATTATGAAGCCTTAATGACAGATATTAATGAGTTACTTCAGAGATGGATGTCACTACCAATGTCGATGATCGGGAGAATCAATATACTTAAAAGTAATATCTTACCTAAAATACTTTATTTATTTCAATACATTCCCTTACCACCACCTTTAGATTTATTCTCAAGAATTAAAAAAAAAGTTAGTGGAATTTATATGGAACAACAGGAGGGCTAGATTACGTTTGTCTTTATTATATTTACCATTTGATCGTGGAGGTCTGAAATGTCCAAATTTTATGTTGTATTATTGGTCGGCACAACTGAGGTCTATGACATATTATTTTTCATCAAATGATCTCCCTCACTGGACTGAAATGGAATCATACAATTTGCCTTTACCTCTACCCATATTCATATATTCAGACTCGGCAAAAAAATTACAGAAACAAGTTAAAAACCCATTTGTAAAACATATGATTAAAATATGGTGTGAAACTAAAAAATATTTAAAAGAACCACACTTACTGTCACAATTTAGTCCAATATGGGGTAATCAATATTTTAAACCAGGGAGAGCGGATGCTGTGTTTAAAGTATGGAGTTTAAAAGGGATCCAAAAAATTCAAGATTTATATTTGTCATGTTCAGATAACATAATGTCTTTTGAAGAGCTGAGGATCAAATTTAATCTTAATAGAACACATTTTTTTAAATATCTTCAACTTAGGAACTTTATTCGATCAAACCAAAATAATGCTCTCACTCAACCTATTTATTCATCCTTGGAAAAAATGTTGATGAAAGATAGTAAAAGAAAGGGTATTATTTCAGAGTTTTATAACTCATTGACACTATCCTCAAGTGAAAACTCACAGAAAAGATTAAACTACTGGAAAGAAGATCTGCAAACTGAAATTTCAGAGGAACAATGGGAATTGGCTTGTACAGAAGCTCAAACCAAATCAATAAATGTACGTCTTAAATTGATACATTTTAAATGGTTAATGCGGATGTATGTTACACCGGTGGAGTTAAATAGATATAACAAAAACATACCAGATACATGCACAAAATGCATGGAAAGTAAAGGAACCCTATTTCATTGTTTATGGGAATGTAGAATAATTAGAATGTTTTGGGAAGAGGTGAGGGTAACAATTGAAAAAATAATTTCAAAACAAATCATATTGAATCCTAAACTGTTTTTGTTGGGTCTGTACCCAAAAAAGCATAACTTTAATAAAAGTGAAAGAACATTCATAGACCTCAGTTTGCTTAATGCCAAAAAATGTATTGCATTACTGTGGAAAAAGACTCATAGACCAGATGTGACTCAGTGGTTAAGACAGATGTTAACAAACCTTCCATTAGAAAGAATAACATATATACTGAAATCAAAGGAAAGTGTGTTTGAGAATATATGGAGACCTTTTATTGATTATGTAAAAAATTTAAACATAACTCTTGAAGAAGAAGGTGAATGATGTGTGTGGATCTTGTAAATTCCAAACTGGTGAACATAATATGTATACTTATGTAATGGATTGTCTAGACTAAACAGAGGAGCATTGTTGAAGATTTGATTTTGTTGGTGGTTGTAGGTGTTTTTAGTGCATTTTTTTTTGTAGTACTTTAGTGTTAGTGTTTGATTGTTTGTGTTATGTTTGTTAAAAAAAAAAAAAAGGTTCAATAAAGATATTGTGGAAAAAAAAAGACTTATAGAAATGCTGGTGACTCCATAGCAGCCTGCATCACCAGCTTGCAGGCTGACCAGAACACCGGCACAATCAGCGATGGGAGGACATGAAATGTGACATCCAGGAGAAATGTGAAGGAGATTGTTGAAGTGTGAATTTATGCTGATGGAACTTGTGACTGCAGCTCACCAATTGTAGTTTTAAGTGGGATAACTGTAGTTTGAAAGTGACTATACACACAAACTGGTCTATTTCTCATCGAACCAGTGCTACATCAGTTCATTCTCAAGTCTCAAATATACAAGAAAAGTCAATTTTACAAGAGGAAATTGAAAATTTGAGGAAAATTGTTTCAAATTTAGATAAATTTACAGAGAAAAGCAGAAAACTATAAGAAAATTGTTATAAATTTTGGAAAAAACCTCAAACCTTCAAGACTGAAGTCATTCAAGTTTTTAAGTGGGTGTTCTTTGTACCCTTAACTAGAAATTTTTGGTTGTCTACTTTTAATAATAATAATAATGCATCAGATTTATATAGCGCTTTATCATAGACACTCAAAGACGCTTTACAAGTAGATACATTATTCATTCACTCCAGACAGACAATGGTAGTGGCAAGCTACTACTGTAGCCACAGCTGCCCTGGGGCAGGCTGACGGAAACGTGGCTGCCAATCCGCGCCAACGGCCTCTCCGGCCACCACCGAACATTTATACACATTCATACCCAGTGTTATGGGCACTGGGTATGAATACTTTTAATTATCAACTTCAAAGCACTGCTTTTATATGAGTAGAATTTCTGGCTACTATACCCACCTCTGATCATATAATTTAAGTATGCATGAGTACATTACAATTATGTTTTTCTCCCTTCCCTACTCTCTCAATGGAAAAAAAAAAGAAACACTAGAATAAAAATACAAAAAAATACACGTTTTTGTCATTTATGTAAACCATGCCAAAAAAAAAAAAAAATCTGCAGGACAAAACAAGACACTTGATATTTTTTAACTTATTTGTCCATCACCATAGACCAAGAGAGAACCTGAATTAGACGGGGCTCTGAGAGGGAAAGATGAGACAGAAGAGAGGAGCCAAGGAGAGGAAAGTGTTCAGGCAGAGGGTCCAGGAGAGGTGAGAGCAGAGGAAGGAGAGAAGGATGACACCAGTAAAAGTCCAAACACAGGACGTATGGGTGGGACCCCAAATGGCCCAATATTCCAACATTCAAGCCTCGGTTGCACAATACTTCAAATGGTAAGTTCCATATGCAAAGTTAATGCGCAATGTAATAAAAAAGAATAATATAAAATTAACATATTCTGGTTACAATAGTGTCATGTGTTTTCTGCCCCCCCCCCCCCCAGAAAAATATGTTGCCACCGCACCAAGGTCTTTACGCCAGAGGAAACACTGAGCGTCTCTCCTCATCTGTGGTTCTGCGAGATGATGGTTTTAAGGCAGGAGGGCTCCCCCCAACACAAAAAGGCACTTCATACACGCGGTCAGGACAGAGATGCGAAGAAATGTCCATCGGCAGGCTGGGGGAGATGGAGGAAGGAATGGTGTGGGAAAACTTGTGGGTGAGTGTTTTTTTTTTTTTTTTTTTTTTTTAAATCACACTCTGTTTTTGTACTGATGTGTTCCGTTAATTCTCACTGTAACACGGAATTGAGCACGGAGCAGCGACGCATTTGATAAGCTAGACTGAGCGTTTCAGCGGTACTCAGGGACAAATTTGATTGGCGAAACTGGCGTAAGTTGAAGAGGATTGGCCAAAATTGCAGGAAAGTTGCGGTGATTGGACAAAGTTGTAAGGTCGCGAAATGGGTGCATTCATTGGCTAATTTTGCGTGAATTCACGCGATTGCAACATTGCAAAATCCTGGAATAACTGGTTCAAACAATTATAACAAGTATAAACACCATGGGAACGTCCAGCCATCATACCACTCAGGAAGGATACAGGTTCTGTGTCCCAGAGAAGAACGTGTTTTGGTGTGAAATGTGCATATCAACCCCAGAACAAAAGCAGAAGACCTTGTGAAGATGCTGGCTGAAGCTGGTAAAGAGTGTCATTATCCACAGTGAAACAAGTCCTGTAGTGACATGGGCTGAAAGGCAACTCGGTGAGGAAGAAGCCATTACTCCAAAAGCAACATAAAAAAAAACACAGATTACAGTTTGCAAATGCACACTGTGGTCTGTTGAAACTAAAATTGAACTGTTTGTCCTTAATGACCATCATTTCATTTGGAGGAAAAAAGGGGAAAGCCTGCAAGCCTGAGAACACTGTCCCAGCTGTGAAGTACGGGGGTGGCAGCATCATGTTGGAGGAGGTGTTTTGCTGCAGGAAGACTGGTGCACTTCACAGAATAGATGGAATCATCAGGAAAGAACATTATGTAGAAATACTGAAGCAACATCTCAAGACATCAATCAGGAAGTTAAAGCTTGGGCATAAATGGGTCTTCCAGATGGACATACCACAAAATTAGTTACAAAGTGGCTTAAGGACAACAAAGTCAATGTTTTGGAGTGGCCATCAAAAAAGGCTTTATCTCAATCCCATATAAAATTAGTGGTCAGAGCTGAAAAGACACATGAGAGCAAGACGGCCTACAAACCTGACTCATTTCCACCAGTTCTGTCAAAAGGAATGGGCCCAAATTCCAGCAAACTATTGTGAGAAACTTGTGGAAGGAGACCCAGAACGTTTGACCCAAGTCACACAGTTTAAAGCTAATGCTACTAAATACTAAGGAAATGGATGGAAACTTCTGACTTAAGATAAGATACGATAAGCCTTTATTAGTCCCACAATTGGGAAATTCCAGGATTGCAGTGCAACTGCACAGGGATAGCAACACTCAGAGCAACAATCAGAATGCAAGAGAAAAAACTAGAGCAGCAAGTATATACTGTATATATATATACTGTATATATATATATATATATATATATACAGTATATGACACACAGTGCGGAGCATTGCAGCTAGATGGGATAGATATATAAATATATAAACAGTGCAGAGCATTGTAGCTGGATGGAATAAATATATGAGTATATAAACACACAGGCAGTATTGTAGCTAGATGGAATAAATATGTAGATATATAAACAGTGCGGAGCATTGTAGCTAGATGGAATAATATGTAAATATGACTTAAATATTTAGCAAATATAAAAATTATTTAGCAAAAAGAAATAGTTTTGGGAATCCTAACTGACTTATAACAGGAAAAGTTTTGTCTGATTTAATGTCTGAAAAAAAGGTTATGTGTCTTTTGATGCAGTATGTAAGTTTCTGGTTTCAACTGTAGGGCCACTTTAGAGTCTCTAACTTGCATGTAATCCTCATGGACCTTTAGTTTGGTCAGGGGGGTTAGTGCAGTAAAATTAAGCAGGAAAAAGCCTTTTCAGATATAAATTCTACACAAGCTACAGGTGAATTGCTTATGTACGTACACCAACATGCTGGATCTCACACCGACTGGTCTCGTGTAATCTCACGGTTGTGGCATAATACTCCCTATACACTGACCTTACATGGGCCGTGGCGGTCTCACCTAGACTGACGGTACTGCTACATTTCACAGAATAAATTGACAACTAATTTCATTGACTTAACTAAAATCTTACAATCAATTGATATTCAATCAATTGCTAACATCTGTACCGCAAATCTTTTAAGAACTTTTCTTTTTTTTCCTGAATCTACTGGGACTCTCCTTGGTCTCGTGACTCCACCAACAAGTACAAACAACTTCTACAGCTTGAGCTGTGGTTCATTCACCAGAGCCTTTTTCCTCAGATGTATCCTGTTAGCAGCAGGCTAAATACAAACTGCACCAGGCTAGGCTATCAGAAAGTCAGACAGTATTGGTGAGTTTCTTCAGCTTCACATTATGATGTTGAAAATTCATGAAATGTATGCCAGGCGATGAAAACACAGCCCAATATTGAACTAAACAATGGACTACTCATGTTCACCTATTAGCATAAACAGAGCTGAACATCTGGATAAGCGCAGGTTTTGAGACTGAACTGTACTCTATACTTTGCTGTCATTCAGTTGAGAAGAGAACACAAACACCAGGCAGCTAAAAAACCTGATGCGCTGCATTTTTCAGACACCATTCATTCCTTTGGTCAGACTCACTCTCACTGTGCTTGTGTATGCATCCATTTGGCCATTATGATTCCACATCAATCACAACACCATAGAATTACTGGTGAGGAAAAATACAACATGCAAACACACACACACACACACACTGGCTCCACTACAGGCCTGATTCATTAAAGGTCGTATCTCACTGGGCTGCAACAGGTCGCGACGAGTTGGAGAGCAGCATTCATGAGGAAGTTTCCATAATGTCTTTAATTGCTCGGGGGTTGGTAGGGGGCAATTTCTTCCCACAAAAGGATTAAGCGGAAGAAGATGGATGGATGGACTTGCTCTTTTGTCGCAGGACTTGTCAGCATGTTCAAAAATTTGACCAACAAATTTTCTCGTCAAATGGTCACAAATAAGACACCACAATGACCATTTCAACAACTAGTCGTGAGCTGTCGCAGACCCAGCAGACACTCATCATCATCATCATAGCAGTCTGTCGTGGGCGACAATGACTGTTTCATTTAGGTCTGATCAGATTCCTCCATGTAGCTCTGTCCTTAGCCTTCCACTGCCAGGAACTCCTGTCTATATCAAACTTCTTCAAGATTCTTTTTACAGTGTCTTTAAATCTGAGCCTTGGTCTACCCTGATTGCGTTTGCCCTCGCATAACTGTGAGTAGAGTAATTGCCAAGGGAGATGCTGGTGGTCCATCCTCTCAACATGTCCGAGCCATCTCAGGTTCATCCGTATTAGCATTGATGGTAGACCAGCTTCTTTCAACACTTCTTTGTTGGTTATCTCGTCTTTCCATGAGATGTTCATTATGGCTCGAAGGTGTCTCATCATGTACGCGTAGAGTTTCATTACCTGCACTCTGTAGACAGTCCAAGTTTCAGCACCGTACAATAGAGTAGCCAGTACTGTCAATCTGTACACTTTGCATTTCACACGGATAGACACATGTTGATTGCTCCACAGTCTCTCCCTCAAGTTTCCAAACACAGCACTTGCTCTTCCCACTCTGAGAGAACCCTCAGTGAATCAGGCCGTGTGTGTGTGTGTGTGTGTGTGTGTGTGTGTGTGTGTGTCAGACAGATTCGAGTGTATCTTACTGGAATGAATGAGAATAAACCCTGATTCTAAGCCTCTACAGTTGCTCATCTACAGAAATAGAAATATATTACAGGCTCACTACTTACTTGATATAAGGCAAAACTGATTCATCAAAAACATAATAGACCCAAATTTTATTCTGATGTAAATTCTAATTCTGTCACGTTCCTGCTTTGACTTCCACTGAACAGTCAACATCAGGAGAACTAGCGGGCACTCAGAGATGCAGACCCACACCGAGAAAAGTAATATGGATTTTGATATTTTTTTGACATTGTGACCTTGGCCTTTGACTTTTTGACCTCAAAAGCAATGGGTTTACAGAGCGTGTCTGCATCCACCCTTCTACCAAGTCTGGTGACTGTATCTTCAGACGTTTCCATTTTAATACACAAACACACAGACATTCCCTCTTATCTCCTTGTTTCTCTCTTATCTCCTTGTTTTTTTTCCCTCTTATCTCTTTGTCTTATGTCCTGATTGGTGGAGCCTTGAGTACTTTTGTTTATAGTCAGCTACATGTGTGCCGTGTTTGTGTTCATGTTGAATGTAATTGTGGTTTGTAAATATGGATGTCACCTGACTGCAAAACAAATCTACCTACGGGTACAAATAAAGTAACCTGAAACTGAACAGACATTCCCTGCCTACACACTGTCGTCGGTGTGTGCAAAGAGTGGCATACTGGTGATACCTGTGACTGTACAGACGATGCTACAACATTCTGTAACCTCATAACAATAGCAGTTCCTCGAATAAGCCTTGAAAATATTCTGCTGATCATCACTGAAGGTGGTATCTGGGCCAATACTAGTAAATATGGTGAAATATATCTCTTCGTCCCATATCTGTTCCTAATATATCATATTAATGTCATCTGCAGCTGTCTTGTGTATGTGTGTGAGAGAGCGAGAGAGAGCGAGAGCGAGAGAGAGAGAGAGAGAGAGAGAGAGAGCGCGAGAGAGAGAGAGAGAGAGCGCTCTGTAGTGACCCACCATCTGGAGCCAAAGGGCTGAAATACCGTTCAATGTCATCATCATCATCATAGCAGTCCGTTGTGGGCAACAATGACTGTTTCATTTAGGTCTGATCAGATTCCTCCATACAGCTCTGTCCGTAGCCTTCTGCTACCAGGAACTCCTGTCTATGTCCAACTTCTTCAAGTTTCTTTTTACAGTGTCTTTAAATCTGAGCCTTGATCTACCCTGATTGCGTTTGCCCTTGCATAACTGTGAGTAGAGTAACTGCCGAGGGAGATGCTGGTGATCCATCCTCTCAACATGTCCGAGCCATCTCAGGTTCATCTGTATTAGCATATCCTCCATTGATGGTAGACCAGCTCATTTCAACACTTCTATGTTGGTTATCTTGTCATTCCATGAGATGTTCATTATGGCTCGAAGGTGTCTCATCATGTACACGTAGAGTTTCTCCACCTGCACTCTCTAGACAGTCCAAGTTTCAGCACCGTACAATAGAGTAGCCAGTACTGTCGCTCTGTACACTTTGCATTTCACACGGATAGACACATGTCGATTGTTCCACAGTCTCTCCCTCAAGTTTCCAAACACAGCGCTCGCTCTTCCCATTCTGAGAGATAGTTCATCCTCCAGCCTAGCATTCTCTGAAACAGTATTGCCTAGGTACTTGAAAGTCTTGCACTTGACTAGTTGCTCTGTACCAATGCTGATCTCTTCTGGTAGTGATGTTGATAACTGGAACTTTGGTGGTTGACTGCTCTTGCAAATTTCTCCACTAAAGATTGCATATCTTCCACGCTGTGTGCAACTAGAGCACTGTCGTCGACAAAGAGCATTTCTCTTACTACCTTTATCGATGTCTTACTCTTGGCTTTAAACTGTGCCACATTGAACAAGTCTGCTTCTTTCCTTGTTTGAATGTATACTCCTTCTGAAGTGTCTTTGAAGGCCACCTCAAGCATGGCTGCCTGATATAGCGAGAAGAGTCTAGGTGCCAGCACACACCCTTGTTTCACCCCGTTGCTTACTGAAAAGTCTTTAGATACTGAATCACTCATTGCCACGTTTGCTTGCATACCTGTATGGAGTGCCTCGATCAGGCTAACAAACTTCTCTGTACAGCCATATTTCTTGAGTACCTGCCAAAGTCCTTGTCGCGAAACAGTATCGAAGGCTTTGTTGAAGTCTATAAAAACTACATAAAGCTGCATGTTCTGTTCGATACACTTTTCTTGAACCTGTTTCAAGCAGAAAATCATGTCCATTGTGCTTCTTCCACTTCTAAAGCCGCACTGGGTTTCCGGTAGTACATTCTGCGAGATGTGCTCACTGAGTCTGTTAAGTAGTACACGTGAGAGAATCTTACCAACAGTGGCTAGCAGTGACATACCTCAGTAATTTCCACAATCTTTCCTGTCACCTTTCTTGAACAAAGGCACAATACTTGCATCCTTCCAGTCTTGAGGTACTTTCTGGGCATCCCATATCCCATGAGCTTGTGCAGGCAGTTGGTCAGCTGAACACTACAAAATTTCCACACTTCTGCTGGAATTTCATCCCTTCCTGGAGCTTTACCAACCTGTGTTGTCCTGATAGCTAACATTAGTTCATCAAAATTTGGTGGTTCATCCAGACGTGATACAGCTGGTCGCTGCACTAGAGCTTCTTTAGCCTCTTCAGTGAGATCTCCAGGGTTGTTTAGTAGTTGGTCAAAGTGGTCTGCAAATCTGTCCAGGATCTTGTTTTTCTCCTGCAAAACCGTTTCACCATCCATAGCCTTTAGTTGGATCAATCCTCTTGGTTTAGGGCCGCAGATTTCTCTCAAACCTGTGAAGAATGTTTTCATGTCCTTCCTGTCTGAGGCAGTTTGAAGTTTCTCTGCTTTTTCATCCCACCAGTTGGACTTCATCTCTCCGGTGTACTTCTGTAGCTCACTCTGAGCCTTTGAATATTTCTTCTTCTTTGACCTTGTGTTACACTGTAGGTTTTCCTGCCTAGCTGTATTCCTCACTTCTAGTAGTTTCTTCAGATGTTCATCATACTCATCAAACCAATCTTGATGTTTCCTCTCAGGGTAGTCTAATACATCACTTGCAGTCTGATACACTGTATCCTTCAGTGTTGCCCATTTCTCTTCTATGTCATTCTCTGAGTTGTTACTGTCCCAGTCTTTCAAGTTTTCATCCATTTCCTGTGCAAGTTCTTCCTGCTTCTTTTGGCCTTTCAGTGCACTAGTGTTTAGCTTCCGTGGTGGCTTTGCACCTGTCCTGCAGTGCTGTTTTCATCTCCAAATCCTTAATCTAGATCTCAGCATAACATGATCAGTACCACAGTCCGCACCTCTCACCGATCTGGTGTCCAATACATCCCTTATGTCTCTCTGCCTGACTATGATGTAGTCTAATAAGTAACAGTGCTTGGATCTTGGGTGTATCCATGTCTTCTTGTGTGTGTCCTTGTGCTTAAATAGAGTGCTGGTTATCACAAGGTTGTACTATGAACATAGTGCAAGTAAGTTCTCCATTAGCATTGCACTTGCCTACTCCATGACTGCCTAGCACTCCTTTCCATTTCTCAGTGTCCGAACCAACTCTGGCATTAAAATCTCCAACGAGTATCAGCCTGTCATCAGTCAGTACATGCCTGATAGTCTCACGTAAATCACTGTAGAACTCTTCCTTCACCTCCTCTGTGTTGGTCATTGTTGGGGCATATAGACTGATGAGTGTGGCATACATCTTCCGCTGTAGTGGAAGTCTCATAGTCATTATCCTGTCGTTGATTGGCACCGGTTCGTCATCAAGCATTGCTGCCATCTCTTTTCTAACTGCAAAGCCCACTCCTGCTTCTCACCTTTCTTGAGTTGATCTCCCACTCCAAAAGACAATGTACCCACGGTCTTCCAAGCTGTCATATCCAGGCAATCTTGTTTCACTGAGTGCAGCTATGTCTACATTGTACCTGTTCATTTCCAGGGCCACAAGCGCGGTCTGCCTTTCTGGGCGCTGTGATGTTGTTCTGTTCAACAGAGTGCGTACATTCCATTCTGCTACAGACAAGGCTGCTGTTTTCCTCTTCTTTTGTCTTCCTGCTCCTAGCTTACTTTTCGCTGCCTGTCGGAGTGTGAACAGATCAGAGCGGACCTTGTAAGTCCGCTTTTTGTAAACCCTTCAATGTAGGTTTACAAAAAGCTTTGAGTATAGCAGAGATATAAGGCACAGATGGAAACTAACAAAGGGGACATTTCATGCTGTACGGGCGGAGTAGCCTTGACTTTTACATTTACACACACACACACACACACACACACACACACACACACACACACGAGGGGGGGGGGTCTGAAAAGTTCATATGCTGACCACGGAGTTATGTCTTTGAGGATCAAGAAGAGAGCTTCTATACCACAGGGATCCAAGTGCTGCAACACCGATGTTGAAATGTTGAAAAGTAAACCACATTTGGTCAAATTTGACCACTGCATCATTTTTTTTTTTTATTACTTATTTTGTACCCGTAGGTAGATTTGTTTTGCAGTCTGGTGACAAGCCACCAGCTGCCGGTCGCTGCGTGCGCAAGCGCCCCGTATCCCTAACCTGCATGCTTTTGGTATGTGGGAGGAAATCGGAGAAATCCCGGAGTAAACCCCCGCAACACAGGGAGAACATGCAAACTCCACACAGATCACTGTTGGTCGGGGGCAGGGATCAAACCCACGATCCCCGCAATCCCCCGGCCGAGGGTAAACTGTGCTGCCACAGTGCTAACCACTGCGCCACCGTGCAGCCCACATCATGGATGGATGGATGGATGCATACATGCATGCATACTGTGCATCCGGAAAGTATTCACAGCGCTTCACTTTTTCCACATTTTGTTATGTTACAGCCTTATTCCAAAAGGGATTCAATTCATTTTTCCCCTGAAAATTCTACACACAATTTTTTTTTTTGAGATTTTTGCAAATTTATTAAAAATTTAAAAAACTAAGAAACCACATGTACATAAGTATTCACAGCCTTTGCCATGAAGCGCAAAATTGAGCTCAGGTGCATCCTGTTTCCACTGATCATCCTTGAGATGTTTCCACCTGTGGTAAATTCAGTTGATGATTTGCAAAGGCACACACTTGTCTATACAAGGTCCCACAGTTGACAGTGCATGTCAGAGCACAAACCAAGCATCAAGTTAAAGGAATTGTCGGTAGACCTCCGAATCAGGATCGTCTTAAGGCACGAATCTGGGGAAGGGTAAAGAAAAATTTCTGCTGCTTTGAAGGTCCCAATGAGCACAGTGGCCTCCATCATCCGTAAATGGAAGAAGTTCAGAACCACCAGGACTCTTCCAAAAGCTGCCCGGCCGTCTAAACTGAGTGATCGTGGGAGAAGGGCCTTAGTCAGGAAAGTGACCAAGAATCTGACAGTCACTCTGTCAGAGCTCCAGTGTTCCTCTGTGGAAAGAGGAGAACCTTCCAGAAGGACAACCATCTCTGCAGCAATCCACCAATCAGGCCTGTATGGTAGAGTGGCCAGACGGAAGCCACTCCTTAGTAAAAGGCACATAGCAGCCTGCCTGAAGTTTGTCTAAAGGCACTTGAAGGACTCTCAGACCATGAGAAACAAAATTCTCTGGTCTGATGAGACAAAGATTGAACTCTTTGGCGTGAATGCCAGGCATCATGTTTGGAAGAAACCAGGCACCGCTCATAACCATCCCAATGTTGGTGGCAGCATCATGCTTTGGGGATGTTTTTCAGTGGCAGGAACTGGGAGACTAGTCAGGATAGGGGGGAAGATGAATGCAGCAATGTACAGACACATCCTGGATGAAAACCTGCTCTGGAGTGCTCTTGACCTCAGACTGGGGTAAATGGTTCATCTTTCAGCAGGACAACGGCCCTAAGCACAAAGCCAAGCTATTGAAGGAGTGGCTTCAGGACAACTCTGTGAATGTCCTTGAGTAGCCCAGCCAGAGCTCAGACTTGAATCCAATTGAACATCTCTGGAGAGATCTGAAAATGGCTGTGCACCGACGCTTCCCATCCAACCTGATGGAGCTTGAGAGGTGCTGCAAAGAGGAATGGGCCAAACTGCCCAAAGATAGGTGTGCCAAGCTTGTGGCATCATATTCAAAAAGACCTGAGGCTGTAACTGCTGCCAAAGGTGCATCATCAAAGTACTGAGTAAAGTTAATACTTATGCACATGTGATTTCTTAGTTTGTGGGGTTTTTTTCATAAATTTGCAAAAATCTCAAAAACCCCCCCACCTTTTTTTACATTGTCATTATGGGGTATTGTGTGTAGAATTTTGAGGAAAAAAAATGAATTTAATCCCTTTTGGAATAAGGCTGTAACATAAAATGTGGAAGAAGTGAAGCACTTTGAATACTTTCCAGATGCACTGTACATACTAGGGCTGCAACAATTACTCAAATAATTCGATTACAAAAGTTCCTCAATTCAAAAATCTATGATTTGAAGCTCTATTTAACCTTACACTTCCAGTCTATATGACCTTCTGGTCACGCTATGTAAACAAGGTGCAGCTTTGTTTAATGGCACGACATCAGAGTGATAGAGCGATGGTAAAAAGTCAGAGAAAGCGACAAAGTATCTAAAGTCTGGGATCATTTTAAGCTCAAATTGAAGGAAAACTTTGTGCAGTGTGTGTACACTGTAAAGCCGAGCAGTGAGCTAGCATATCGTTGTTGTTACAGTGTCTCGACAGACGGCTTCCAAAGACATGCACGGGCAGCGTACCCAAGACAAGGTACGTGATTGAGATTTTAAATTAAGATGGGTAGAATGTAGTCAGCTACGATAATTATGCTTATATGGCCAAAAGACATACAGCAGCTACCACTAATAGCAGTAGCTGCTATATGTTAGCTATCTTGCAAGATGAAGCTAATACTAGAAAAAGTAACTTTATGGTATAACTTAACATTTAAAGTTGCATTTTATGCAATAAGCATTGCAATAAATGTGTACAATTACTACTGCTCTTCAGGAAAGAAAGTTCCGCACATGTTGGTCAAAGCAAGTTTCTTCAATACAAAAAAAAAAAAAAAAGTACCCCATTACTCGAGTAATCGTTTGATTACAGTGACAAATTACTCGATTACGAAAATAATCGATAGCTGCAGCCCTCATATACACACATTATTTTATACTTTTGTAGTAAAATCAATTAACTGCTATGTAACGGTAATGGTAAATACTGTCAGCCTCTACACACAGACGAGTAACCTTCCCCCTCCTTGTGTCGATTCTCACACTCTTGCTTACACTGCCAGCCCAGCTGTCCTCTCTTCTAGTGCCCCCCTTTTGAAACCTTAGGCCCACCCCGTACGTATATACAACCCCTGGCAAAAAATATGGAATCTTTCCATTCAAAGATGTTTCATTTTGTAGCAGAAAAAAAACATGTGAAACTTAACTACTTTTACGCCTCACCAAAGACTGGGCCAGAGCCATGGCAGAGCATTTTGCAACTGTGAAGCTCTGCTAACCCTACCCTCCTTTGGAAATCATGGAGGCTGAATCCTACTGAATCAAAAAGAGAGGGACCATCTGGCTTGCTATGAGCACTCAGTTTAAAAGCCTGCCTCTCTTACAGTATAGGGGTGCATTAATGCCTATGGAACTGGCAACTTTCACATCTGGAAAGGCATATTCAATCAAGTTTTTGTACGAGATACAATATGTTCTCATCCAAATGATGTCTTTCTCAGGGAAAGCCCTGCACAATTCAGCAAGACAATGCTAGACCACACACTGCATCGTTCACAACAGCACGGCTTCGGAGTGGAAGAGTCTGGGTGATGGATTGGCCTGCCTGCAGTCCAGACCTTTCACCAACTGAAGACCCAGGACTGTTGAGTAGCTAAACTCCTGTATCAGACAACAATGGAACAATGGTCCATTCACAAAGGTCCAGCAACTGGTCTCCTGAGTTCCCAGACATTTACAGGCTGTTGGTTAAAGAGGGGATGCTACACAGTGGTAAACATGACCCTGCGGCGACTGTTTTGAAACATGATGTCAAATAGCAACTTTGATCTGCCACTCAAAGCCTGCCGTTGGGGTTTCACACGTTTTGCATTGAAGCTCTCCAGTTATGGCACTAAACTGCATCAAAAAGGTAAGAAGCACATCCTTCTGAGCATTTACTGTCAAATATTGATCATGGCACAATTTTAGCCAGACTCTGATTGGCTGGTTACAGAGGTGCACCACTGATGAGTACTGCAGTGCTCCAGAAGTTTAACTTTTTTCAACTTTCAGCACCCTGAGTACAGTGGCAAAAAAAGGCTGAGCACATTAAATGCTGGACTACATAGAAAATGAACTGAAAATTACATGCTCTCAGAGCAGGAAAAAAAAAAACTGCACTTGGTGGACATGCAGTCTCATGTTTTCCCCGATCGATAACAATAACAACCAGAAAAGTACTCAGAGGGAGCATATCTGCCAAGACTCCTTCTGTCCCTCATGGATCACCTCCAAAAAATGTAATGGGTTTGTGTGTAGGCCTAGAGAAACTTCTGGTGAAAATTTCATCCAAATCCATCCAGTAGGTTTTGTGTAATCCTGCTGCATAAATACAAACAAAGCCCTTGGTGGAGGTATGCACTCTCAAATCATCACCAAAATCTAATCATCCATTTCCCATGCCATTACACACTTCCTGAAAATTTCACCCAAATCCGTTCATAACTTTTTTAAGCATTTTGTTAACAGACAGACTAACAAAAAATACAAATCCCGACAAAAACATAACCTCCTTGGCGAAGGTAACAAATTGGTAAGTTATCATATTATAATGCAAGGATTCTGTCTGTTCCGCACATCTCTCTCGAACCGTTGTCAGACTGACCTCAGATTTGATACGTGCTTTTCTGAGGTTACAAGAGTGTGCATCCCCGAATTTCAGCCTCCCCGGATATGTGCATGTTTAGTAGGTGAAATCTTTAATGAACGTCCATAGGGGAACTATTAAATGAACACAGAGGTCGAAAAGGTACAACCACTGGGAGGTGGAGGCTGAAATTCACAGAGCAGGCTCTAGAGGCCAGTGGGATCAAATGATAAAAATTTGGGTCCAATCCGAGCTCTGGAACTGTGTCTTCCTTAGAAGATCTCTAAAGAGTTGTTCAAAACTCCTTAGAGTTCTGCAACACAAAGCCCTTTTTTGTTTTCATGTGATGTTTTTTTTCCTCATTGATTTTTAGCCAATCAGCTCCACCTAATCCGAAACTAACCCCTAGCCTTCAAACGCCTTATGGTTTCCGGTGGATATGAGTGGAGTGTGTAGAATTGGATGATGTGGGAGTTAAAAATTAATCCAGTCTTCTTTCAGAACTCCTTAGGTGCCATCTATTCTTTGGTGTAAGCATCACTTCTATGATGTCACCAGTCCACATGGGGTCACACGGGCACTGCACTAGTTATCAATAACTTATCGGTTATTATGTTGCTCTCCCTTATGGATGCTTGCTTATATGTCTCTTAGCATATGTGTGAGCAGCGTCACTAGCGATTATCCTTCCTTCACCGGACGACCATGAGAGGCAGCGCAAAGGAATGGGGAAGACCGATGGAAGAACTGGAGAATTGTGCCCTGGACAGGAACACCTGGAGTGGATTACCTGCTGCCTTATGTGCCAACCAAGGCAAGCAGATGATGATGATGATGACATAATAATCATCCACATAATACATAACGAAACAACCAATCGCCTACAACTATAAGATAAGATAAGATAAGCTTTTATTAGTCCCACAATGGGGAAATTCCAGGATTGCAACAGCACAGGGATAGCAACACTCAGAGCAACAGCCAGAAGGCAAGAAAAAACAAGAACAGCTAGTAAACATATGTACATCCATCCATCCATCCATCTTCTACCGCTTAATCCTTTCGGGTCGCGGGGGGGCTGGAGCCTACATATTACTATAAATATATATATATATATAGACACACAGTGCGGAGCATTATGGTTGGTGAATGTGCAGCAGAAAGTCTAAGCTCTCTCTCCGCGGATGCGGCGGGCCAGCTGGAAGTCTTTGGGCATGATGGTGACCCTCTTAGCGAAGAAGAGACCCACCAGGTAGGCCTCGCTGGCCTCCTGCAGAGCCATGACGGCGAAGCTCAGGAAGCGCAGGTCGGTCTTGAAGTCCTGAGCGATCTCCCTCACCAGGCGCTGGATGGGCAGCTTACGGATGAGCAGCTCCATGGATTTCTGGCAGCGACGGATCCCTCTCAGAGCCACGGTACCGGGCCTGTAACGGCGAGGCTTCTTCACTCCGCCGGTGGCCGGAGCACTTTTCCGAGCAGCCTTGGTGGCTAGCTGCTTCCTGGGGGGCTTTTTCCTCCAGTAGATTTACGGGTGGTCTGCTTGGTTCTTGCCATCGCTCTTTATTATTCTGTCTTATATTTCTTGCACGCCGCCTAAACTCCAGCCCGGCACCCGCGTCATTTTCGCTACAGTTCCCGGTATGTCGAGTTTCAATCCGTTAGCACTGGGTGGCGGCTGAGTGCTAGCTAGCACTAGCTCTTCCTGTTGTAATGCCTCCTGCTGCAAACAGTGGCTCCGTCCGCCGACTCGGGAGACCTTTGGGGCGATCTGTATGTCCGTGATATATATATATATATATATACACTACCGTTCAAAAGTTTGGGGTCACCCAGACAATTATTTTGTGTTTTCCATGAAAAGTCACACTTATTTACCACCATGAGTTGTAAAATGAATAGAAAATATAGTCAAGACATTGACAAGGTTAGAAGTAATGATTTGTATTTGAAATAATATTTTTTTTCCAGATACTCAACCTGCTCAAAGGAAGGTCAGTTTTATAGCTTCTCTAACCAGCTAAACTGTTTTCAGCTGTGCTAACATGATTGCACAAGGGTTTTCTAATCATCCATTAGCCTTCTGATGCAATGAGCAAACACATTTTACCATTAGAACACTGGAGTGATAGTTGCTGGAAATGGGCCTCTATACACCTATGTGGATATTGCACCAAAAACCAGACATTTGCAGCTAGAATAGTCATTTACCACATTAACAATGTATATTAGATATTAGAGTGTATTTCTGATTAGTTTAAAGTTATCTTCATTGAAAAAAAACAGTGCTTTTCTTTCAAAAATAAGGACATTTCTAAGTGACCCCAAACTTTTGAACGGTAGTGTGTGTATATATATATATACACACAGTATATATATACAGTATATATATATATATATATATATATACACACACACACACACACACACACACACACACTGTATATATATATATATAGTGAAAGGTGTAGAAAGAAGAAGGAAGATAAAAAAAAAAGGCTGTTGCAACGGGCAGCCAACTCGTGTGGCGCCACCGGTCCGGCAGAACCGGAACCGGAAAAAGGTTCTCCAACTATGACTGCAGTGTGCCTAAAAGTGGTGGAATTAAGTGGAGTTGATATGACTGGAGTGTTTTAGATGAAGAAAATCCTACTCAGTGGTTAAGGGCTTATAACTCCATATGGGCTGCTCCCACTCTCAAACAAAACAACCCAGAGTAAGTCATGTAGAACAGTAACAAGGATTTGAATAGACCAAAAACAAAGCTGTAGAATAAAGACAAGGAAATAGAGAATAGTCAGAACAACAAAGACAGCTAAAGGTGCAACAATACTCAGAGATACAAGATGCTCTGAAGCAATGAAACAGTTTCAACATTCTCATAGACAGGGTAACTGGGGGTAATGGTGCAACAAACTATCCAGACCCACAGTGGAGGGGGCGTCTAAATCTTGTAAAATTCTAATTTAGTTTCATATTTTCATTTTTTTTTTCAGCATCTGTAAAGGGACTGCTATAACAAGACACTGCATAATTCACAGGATGGCCTGAATCTGCCTCTATCCTCATGTAGCAGCAACTGTCTCCTGTGCCTGGGTACAGCACATTTCGGTGTCCAGGCCCAAAATCTGCTGACATCCCCCTGTTCACAGACATACAAACCAGTTCACAATAAGCTACTAAAATGCCTTAATGAAACTCATGGAGAGTATGTTAGCTAAGTTAAGACAGCTGAGCTGTCCCATCACTTTAAATCAAGGATGGGCATGGGGTAGTGAGGGCCACAAAATTTTTCCCTCACTTCCCAAAGGCCAGATTTACATGTAAACCTTCCGTGTGTGTGTGTGTGTGTGTGGGGGGGGGGTTAAAAGTTTCACAATTAAAATTGAAAATGTACACTACCGTTCAAAAGTTTGGGGTCACCCAGACAATTATTTTGTGTTTTCCATGAAAAGTCACACTTATTTACCACCATGAGTTGTAAAATGAATAGAAAATATAGTCAAGACATTGACAAGCTTAGAAATAATGATTTGTATTTGAAATAATCATTTTTTCCAGATACTCAACCTGCTCAAAGGAAGGTCAGTTTTATAGCTTCTCTAACCAGCTAAACTGTTTTCAGCTGTGCTAACATGATTGCACAAGGGTTTTCTAATCATCCATTAGCCTTCTGAAGCAATGAACAAACACATTGTACCATTAGAACACTGGAGTGATAGTTGCTGGAAATGGGCCTCTATACACCTATGTAGATATTGCACCAAAAACCAGACATTTGCAGCTAGAATAGTCATTTACCACATTAGCAATGTATATTAGATATTAGAGTGTATTTCTGATTAGTTTAAAGTTATCTTCATTGAAAAAAACAGTGCTTTTCTTTCAAAAATAAGGAAATTTCTAAGTGACCCCAAACTTTTGAACGGTAGTGTAAATGAAAATAAAAGCTACTCTGTGTTTTATCATATTAGAATTAAAATTAATTAAAAAAAAATTATAACTGCCCTGCAATGGACTGGTGATCTGTCAGCGTGTACCCTGCCTCTCGCCCAAACATGGCAGGCTCCACTCACCCCCGACCCGAAAAGGATTAAGCAGTAGAAGATGGAGGGATGGATAAAATTATATCATGACCATCCATCCATCCATCTTCTTCCGCTTAATCCTTTTCGGGTTCCGGGGGGGGGGGGTTGCTGGAGCCTATCCCAGCATCTTTGGGCGAGAGGCAGGGTCCACCCTGGACAGATCGCCAGTCCATCGCAGGGCCAACACAGAGAGACAGACAACCATTCACTCTCACAGTCATACCTAAGGACAATTTAGAATCCCCAGTTTGATGCCAATTAACCTAACTTGCATGTTTTTGGGCATGTGGGAGGAAACTGGATAAATCCCGGAGTAAACCCACGCAGACACGGGGAGAACATACTGTAGCGAACTCAATATGAGCACCCTACTTGGCTTGCCAAGTGGGTTGACCCTATTGGCGACACAGGTAGGGTGCGGGACTCCGGAGCGGGAGGCGTGAGTTCGAATCTCCCGGTGGGACGTCGCCATGTCGAGCAGCACGTTACATTGGTGTCAGAAGTGGGATCTCCTGTCCAAAGCAGTAATGGGGCGCTGACATCGGGACGATGTCAAGAATCAGAGGGGAGTAGTGTAGCGAACTCAATATGAGCACCCTACTTGGCTTGCCAAGTGGGTTGACCCTATTGGCGACACAGGTAGGGTGCGTGACTCCGGAGCGGGAGGCGTGAGTTCAAATCTCCCGGTGGGACGTCGCCATGTCGAGCAGCACGTTACATTGGTGTCAGAAGTGGGATCTCCTGTCCAAAGCAGTAATGGGGCGCTGACATCGGGACGATGTCGAGAACCAGAGGGGAGTAGTGTAGCGAACTCAATATGAGCACCCTACTTGGCTTGCCAAGTGGGTTGACCCTATTGGCGACACAGGTAGGGTGCAGGACTCCGGAGCGGGAGGCGTGAGTTCAAATCTCCCGGTGGGACGTCGCCATGTCGAGCAGCACGTTACAATACAAACTCCACACAGATCACCGTTGGTCGGGGGCTGGGATTGAACCCGGGATCCCCCGGCCAAGGGTGAGTTGCTGTACTGCCGCAGTGCTAACCACTCCGCCACCGCACTGCCCATCATGACCTAATTTTTTAAAAACTCTCTCCATCAAAATGATGACCAAAGAGAATTTCCGGACGATAATTAACAAAAAAAAAAAAGCCAAGAAGAAAAGGAAATATGATGAGGCTTTGCTTGCTCTTGGATTCATTGTGGGTGTGGAGGGGCAGAGAAATAGCTGTGGGTAGGTGGGCTTGTTAATGGCTCCCCAAAATGGGGAATAAAAAAAAGTTTAAGAGCCACTGGTATAAATGAACAACAACAACAAAAATCAGCAGATTACAACGACCAGTCTCTGAACTTTTACTGCTGACATTGGGATTGAAACTGTCAGTGCTTCAGTCGTGCTCTTTCGAAAGAAACCTCAAAGCTTTAAATATTTTCCGGCACAATTAGAAGAAAAGCCTCCGAGCTCAATGAGGCTTCACCTGCCAAACAAAAATAAATGCTACAGCTCCTTAATAGTATTTATTCTTGTTTAAAAGCAGCCTACTTTGTACATTTACTGCTGTTTACAGCCTATTAATGCGGTCTTAGCAGGCAACATACCTTAAAACATGTTCTCCACCGGTGCACTGTTCCCACTGCCTCCATCACTCTAGCTCTTTCCTTGACCACTTGCACACAGAGCGGCACCTAGGTTTCAATTAGCACTCCCTCTGCTGGCGGACTCTATAATTGCATTTAAGAATGTCGTTCCAAATACGGCAAACGTGATATAAATAAATGATTGATTCAGACAAACTAAACATGCCAACATTTGATTTCAAAATAAGGGAGGTTTTCTCTGCTGTCTGAGTGGTGAGGAGATTTCTAAAAAAAAACAACAAACAAAACAAAACAAAAAAAACAACTATAAATATAAAGAAATATTAATACAGAAAAAACGGCATCCTTGGTCATTTAATTTATTTCATTAAATACAATTTTATTAATTTTTTTTTCTTTGTAATTGGAGTTAAATTATTGTTCTGTTCCAACGGCAAAATTATGGTCAAAAATGTAAACTGTTATAAAGAAAAAGTTTTAAAAAATTACCACAGTCTATTTCAAATTTATTTAAAAAACAGTAATTTTATTTTAAAAGACAGACAAAAATTGGTCATAAAATAATCCACAAATTTATAATAAAGTTTCAAATGTACAAGAAAAGTCAATTTTACAAGAAGAAATTACAAATTTGAGGAACATGGTTTCAACTTTAGGTAGATTTACAGAGAAAAGTAGAAAACTATAAGAAAATTGTTATAAATTTTTGAGAAAATCCTCAAACCTTCAAGACTGAAGTCATTACTCAAGTTTTTAAGTGGGTGCTCTTTGGACCCTTAACTCAACTACAAATTTTTGGTTGTCTACTTTTAATTATTAATTTCAAAGCACTGCTTTTACATGAGTAGAATTTCTGGATACTATACCCACCTGATCATATAATTTAAGTATGCATGAGTACATTACTATTATGAATGTTTCTTTCCCTTCCCTACTCTCTCAATGGAAAAAAGAAACACTAGAATAAAAATACAAAAAATACACATATTTTTGTCATTTATTCCTGCAGGACAAAACATGACACTTGATATTTTCTAACCCGTTTGTATACCACCATAGACAGAGAGAAGCTGAATTAGACAGAGCTCAGAGAGGGCAAGATGAGACAGAAGAGAGGAGCCAAGGAGAGGAAAGTGTTCAGGCAGAGGAAGGAGAGAAGGATAACACCATTAAAAAGTCTAAACACAGGATGTCTGGGTGGGATCCCAACTGGCCCAATATTCAAGCCTCAGTTGTACAATACTTCAAATGGTAAGTTCCATATGCAACGTTCCTGTGTAAAATTTTAAAAAGAAATAAATAGTATAAAATTAACATATTTCGTTACGTTAACTGCCCCTCCCGGGGAAAAATATGTTGCCACCGCGCCAAGGTCTTTAAGCCAGAGGAAACACTGGAGAAGGCCATCACGGTGGTAGAAAATGGGATGGTTATGCATGATACTTTTGTGCCCGTTTTCCCTCTTGTCACCCCAGCAAAAAAACTAGTGCCATGGAGGGCCAAGACCCTGTAGGCTTTACCTCCAATGAGTGTCTTCAACAGCAGATTCCACTGAATTTCTTCCCACTGATTGCTAATAAGTGAAAACGCCTGATGAAGAGACTGGGTAGAAGAGAAAACCTGCAGGGTCTTGGTCCTCAGTGGCACATGATTGGACACCCCTGCTTTACTTCCTTGAGACTCATGATTTGTGTGATGTGTGGAGATGTTTCCATAAGAACCAAAGACAATATACTTGGACTCATTGTAAAGATAACTATGTGTCCACAGCTAGGCTTGATCGTTTTATAGATTTAAGCGTCATTTTAATATTTTTAAAAGTTGCTATTAGTCCTGTTGGTTTTACTGACCATTTGCTTGTTTTATTGTCTGTTTATATAAAAAGTGTAAAGCCCAGTAGTGCTTATTGGTTTTTTAATACTACTTTGCTTGGCGATAAAAATTTTCAAGAAACATTTGCTTTTTTCTACTCATCTACTGTAGCACAAAGAAAGAGTTTATGTCTTTACAGCAGTGATGGGACATTGGGAAAATAAAAATAAAACAATTATGTCAACAAGTACACTCAGAATGTTACAAAGTCCTTAATAAGTTCAGTAAAGGCTCTGGAATCTGAACTTGAAGAGCTTCAGAGTTGTGCTGAAGCTACAAGAGGGCAAAGTCATGTTTTTGAGGTCAAAAAGTCAGCTTTGACAAACCTTCTGCAGGTGTCAGCACAGGGAGCTTTAATCAAATCCTGTTTCCAAAATGTAGCCCTGATGGACAGTCTATCGCATTTTTTCTTTGGCTTAGAACATAAAAATGGCCAAAACAGGTTTGTTCACAGTATGAAGACTGATACTGGATTAGTCTTAACTGATCATACTGCAATCTGTAAACACGCTGTCAGTTTTTACAGTAATTTGTTCAAGTGTGAATTCCAAGAAAATCGGTCTGTGGCTCAGAGCTTCTATGAGGGTCTTCCTCAGGTTGATCAAAGCTGTAATGAGGTTTTAGGGGCATCACTCACCTCTGATGAACTGCATGCTGCTATACAGAGCATGTAAACTGGAAAAGCGCCAGGAACTGATGGGTTGCCGATTAACTTTTATAAAAGTTTTTGGCCTGTGATTGGAGGTGATTTGTTAGAAGTGTTGAATGACTGTCTTATCAGGGGTTTTTACCGCCGAGCTGTAGGAGAGCAGTCATCACTACTACCTAAAAAAAAAAAAAGGTGATTTGCAGCTCATTAAGAACTGGAGGCCTGTGTTGCTGCTGTGCTCGCACTATAAAATCCTTTCTAAAGTTCTTGCAACATGGCTAAGCAAAGTAATGGAACAAGTCATTCACTCTGATCAAACCTACTGTGTACCTGGAAGACTGATGCCAGATATCATTTTGATCACAGATTTGTTAGAAATCTCAAAACTCTTTAGCCTAAAAATTGGCTTTTTATTGATTGATCGGGGAAAAAGTCTTTGACCATGCTGAACATCAATATTTATGGGACACACTTGGTGCTTTTGGTTTTAATCCCTGTTTTATTAATTACATCAAAACCTTGTATCATAATATTCAGAGTGTACTGAAGATTAATGGTGGACTAAGCACTCCATTTCAGGTTCAAAAAGGAATAAGACAAGGTTGTGCCTTGTCTGGCATGTTATACTCTGAGTTTTGAACCTTTGCTGCACAAGCTGAGGTCCCAACTTCAAGGCCTGATTGTACCTGGTTGTGAAAAACCTTTCAAGTTATCAGCATATACTGATGATCTGGTTGTTTTAGTTAATGCTCAACATGAAATTGATGTCCTGGTGCAGGTCATTTACCACTTTGGCTCTTTGTCCACAGCCAAAGTAAACTGGGAAAAAAGTGAAGCGCTCAGTGTTGGTGGGACACTGGAGAAAAAAGTTAAGTTGCCTGCAGGGCTAATTTGGAAGGGGGTGGGCTAAAATATATAGGAGTGTTTTGGGGAGAGGACACCTTCGTTCTCCAGAACTGGGGAGATGTCCTTGAAAAGGTTAAAGGTTGACTTGCTCGCTGGAAATGGATTTTAACCAGAATGTCCTACAGAGGCAGAGTTCTTGTCACAAACAATCTGATTTCATCAACTCTGGCATCAATTGTCATGTGTTGACCCTCCTCGAGATTTGTTGTCAAGGATTCAGGCAGTTCTCATTATTTCTTCTGGGACAAGCTGCATTGGGTCCTGCAAAGTGTACTGTACCTGCCAAGGGATGAGGGAGGGCAGGGCCTAATCCACCTGAACAGCAGAGGGGCGACGTTTCATTTTCAGTTCATACAGAGATTTCTGTATGGACCGACAGACTTGGTGTGGAATGTTATGGATGGCTCTCGCGAGCCATCAGTGAGACGCTATAGGCGGCCGTGAGTTTGCACATTTATTAAATAAAGACACACAACTGACAAAGTAACAAGCCTCGTGGGGCAAACACAAATAAATACAACACTTACATATGCGCAGCGAGGGCGGAACCTGACGCTGTAGGAACTGACCTCAGGGTTGGGGAAGCTAGACTGGGAAGAAGACATAGGAATGTCCATGTGTGTCGCAGCCCTGAGCAAACAGAGCTGCTCCCTTAAATAGGGAGGAATAGATTGATCAGCTGATGAAGGGTCATCAGCTGATCAGAAACAGGTGCTCAGCGGAACTCCACTGACAGCCGGAAGCCCTGCTGAGATGCTGTCAAAATAAATGTCTAGAACCGCGCCAGAGGAGAGAAGGGAGACTACTGCTCAGCCCGAGTGCCGACAGAGTCAGCACACGACTCATGACATGGAGGACATTGGCTAGCATCATCTTGAGCCAGCTGGGAGGTCTGGGTCTGAACAAATCTTTATTCCTATTCGACAAAGCAGCTCCACACCAGTGGACTGCCTGCTTTTTACTGTGGACTTTTAAAGTGTGGAACTTGTTGATAAAGGAGAGACTGGGGCAGCATTTTTCACTGTACTGGCTACTTCATGAGCCAGTTATGCACGGATCTCATCTCAGCACTGCCTGTCAGATGGGACCAACCCTTCTTAAACGGTTTTGTGAGTCCTCCGTGGTGACCCTTGGACATGTACTTGAAGTTGCAGGAATAAACTTGGACAATGCTGCTTGTCTCGCTTCTCATCTAGGAGTGAAGTCCATCCGTATGATTGCTCTGCTGCTGGATAGGTGGAAAGAAGCTCTGTACCATAATGAACATGCTCTGCTTCACCAGTATTTTGATGTTGCTGTTCAACCTGCTGCTACTGGGCATCTCCCCAGTTCTTGATGAGCACAATGGTTTTCTAATAAAGAGTTGTTGCTCCTCTGTAGTCACTGTGGCTGATGGGCCCAAAAAATTGATCTACACAATGTTTGTTAAAGCCTTACACAAAGATAAATTAAATGGAAGAAGTGATACTCCATGGAGAGCTTACTTTAGTCTGCGTGATAACACTAAACCTGAGTGGAGGGCTCTGTATAAGCAATCATTTAATGAAAAAAAGTTGCTGACCTCCAATGGAGGGTTTTACATGGTGCTGTTGCAACAAATACTTTTGCTTCTGTAATTAATTGTGCAGTTAGTTGTCAATATCCTTTCTGTTCTGCTGGTGAAACTATTTTCCACTGTTTTAAGATAAGATAAGATAAGCTAAGCCTTTATTAATCCCACAATGGGGAAATTCCAGGATTGCAACAGCACAGGGATAGCAACACTCAGAGCAACAATCAGAAGACAAGAAAAAACAAGAGCAGCGAGTATACATATGTACATATAAATATATAGACACACAGTGCGGCGCATTGTAGCTAGATGGAATAAATATATAAATATATATAAACACACACAGTGTGGAGCATTGTAGCTAGATGGAATGAAACAGCATAACCGTCTACTTAGTTATCCTACATGGAATGATTATGTACCCATACATATTGTCGCCCTCCGTAGCGATTGATATTGTTTTATGGAGTTTTATCAGTTAATGCCAATGTTTACAATGTTGGAGAATCTTTTTAGGTTGTTTGGTGATGCCTTTTCCAGACAAACACTCATTCTAGGCTATAAGTAAGATAAGATAAGATAAGATAAGATAAGATAAGCCTTTATTAGTCCCACAATGGGGAAATTCCAGGATTGCAACAGCACAGGGACAGCAATACTCAGAGCAATAATTTACAAGATAAGAAAATAAGAGCAATGAATATACATATGTACACATAAATATATAAATATATATACACAGTGTGGAGCACTGTAGCTAGATGCAATAAACGGCATAACTGTCTACTCAGTTATCCTACATAGTATGAATATGTGCCCATACATATTATCACCCTCCGTAGCGACTGATATTGTCCTAGTTGTATACTGGAGGGGACCATTTGTGCAAGTCTGTTGCATCTTTTGCATTCAATACTATTAGATCGTCACGTTGTTTTGCTATCTCTGTGAGCAGCCCTGCTTAGGTTATACAGTCTGACAGCCGTAGGTAGGAAGGACCTGCGAAACCTCTCGGTCGCGCACCTAGGATGATGTAGCCTACTGCTAAATGAGCTCCTCAGTGCGTTCAGTATATCCTGCATAGGGTGGGACTCGGACTCCAGCAGGGATGACAGTTTAGCCACCATCCTTCTCTCTCTTATCTCCTCCATTGGGTCAAGGCGTTGCCCCAGGACAGAGCTAGCTTTCTTGATCAGTTTGTTCAGTCTCTTCCTATCGGCTGCTGTAATGCCACTGCCCCAGCAAACCACTCCAAAAGTGATGGTTGATGCCACCACTGTGTCGTAGAATGTCTTCAGGAGCACCCCTTGTACACCAAAAGACCTGAGCCTCCTAAGTAGGAACAGCCTGCGCTGTGCCTTCTTGTAGAGTGCGTCGGTATTGTGTGACCAGTCTAGTTTATTGTTCAGATGAACACCCAGGTACTTGTAGGATGTCACCAACTCAATGTCTGTTCCCTGGATGTTTACTGGTGCTGTGAGGGGTTGTCCTTGCCTGCGGCAGTCCACCACCAGCTCCTTAGTTTTCCTCGCGTTGATCTGGAGGCAGTTCCGGTGGCACCAGTACACGAAGTCCTGGGTAAGTCCTCTGTACTCAGCTTCATCTCCATTGGAGATGAGGCCGACGATCACAGAGTCGTCAGAGAACTTCTGTAGATGGCAGTGTGTTGTGTTGTGTGAGAAGTCCGCAGTATAAAGGGTGAACAGGAAGGGAGCCAAACCCGTTCCCTGGGAGGCCCCCGTGCTGCCGATGATCGTGTCGGACACACAATCCTGGGCTCTCACAAACTGTGGCCGGTTTGTGAGGTAGTCCAGGATCCATGATGACAGGTGCTGGTCCACCCCTGCGCACAGCAGCTTGCCCCTCAGGATCATCGGTTGGATGGTGTTGAAAGCACTGGAGAAGTCAAAGAACATGATCCTCACCACGTTCCCAGGCTTCTCCAGGTGGTACAGGGAACGGTGAAGGAGGAAGATCACTGCATCCTCCACCCCGATGCCATGCTGGTAGGCGAACTGGAGTGGATCCATCGCTGGTCCCACCAGGGGGCAGAGGTGAGCAAGGAGCAGTCTCTCCAGGATCTTCATCATGTGAGACGTCAGGGCCACTGGTCTGTAGCTGTTCAGGTCTTTGGGGTGGGAAGTCTTCTTGGGGAGTATTCTCAGAGGAACAAAGTGAAATGTCAATTATTTAATTTTATCCTTGAGAGGGCTAAAATGGCAGTGTATCTGAGCAGACGGAACAAAACTGAAAGACTGCCAGCTGATGATGCTGTTCTTGTGTTCATTAGAATGTTGAAGGCTTGTTGATTTCAACCATTTCAGAATGATGGGGGACCTAGAAAGTTTCTCCAACATGTGGTGTTTGCAGACAGTGCGTTGTGTGGAAAATAATGAATTGATCTTCAAGAATATTTTGAGTTAGTCTGGTTTCTGTAAAACTAATGCGTTTCCTTTGTTCCTGTCAAATGGTATTTGGTTAGTTTTAAGAAAGTCTCTCTCAGTCTCGATTAACTATCAGCTGTCCATGTTTCTGAACAATAGTGGCCTGCTAAGCAGCAGATTATTGTCATTACATCATAAATCACAGAGGACACAAAAGAAAAATGTGCACAATGTGACTAGAATACAGTCAAAAAATAAAAATAATCACGCACATATCTCATACACACACACACACACACAGAATGATTTTTGCTTAACATCATATTATTAATAGGTGTTCAATGCAACTCCCTGCCCCCACAAAGGGTCCCCATGGCATTGTGTCCAGTTACTTCATAGACGTGTCTGTCAGTGACATCCCACAAACAACAACCTAGATAAGAACAGCTGAGAAAAACTGACCAGCCTTCACTGTTCAGTCACTAGACCCTGTAAAAAAATTATACACAAAAGGCCAATATTTTTAGTGAATCTCACATAGACATGTTGGCAAACTGTTGCACATAAGACTTGCATGTGTTTTAGAATGGATGTGCATCCATTTTCAACTTTTCATCGCAGGAAGCCTCAGAAGGGTTCTGTTTCATAGTGTAAGCACGACACCCCCCTACTAAAAGCAGACTTAAACCTGTAGGAATACAAGAGATAGGACTTTCTCTGCTGTTTGGGTATTCTGATCCCAGCACTGAAGCACATGCTAATCAGTTAGCCTAATTGTGTTAGCTCCTACAACACTGTACAACACCTCCATGAACACTTTTCCACACAACAGGCTCCTCAGCCTTTAACTGACCACGTTCCAAACCAAACTTATTACTTTTTACTAGTGCTGGGAATCAATTAAAACATTTTAAAATAATTAATCACACCCATTTAAAAAAAAAAAAATCAATCTTGATTACTCGTGATTAAGCTTTTTAACCAACTAACTAGTTAACTGTGATTAATCAGTGGGGCAACTGGGGGTTGGGGTGGAGTGGGCGTAAACATGCACAATACACAGTTTTTTTTTTTTTTCTCTACACATACACTTATTTACCTCAGAACAAGTTTTAGAACATGGTCAGTCCGGTTGCCATGGCAGTCAGACTGACCATACCTTGACAGCGTTGCCTTGAGAGCTCTTAGGCTGCATGTCCACAGGGAAAGTAAAAATGCTCTCAACTGTGGCGGTTTGGGAAAACCCCCACAACACACAGGGACAGACAGCTCGCTACTCCTGGGTTTTTTTCCGCTGCATGCTGTGATCTAATCTGCCATTTATGCATTTCACTGCTGTGAGGTTAATGTGCCATCCATGCATTGTGTTCATGCATCCTGTCTGTGCCTCTCATATGCAAATGCTCATATCGACCCATGTGAATGCTTTGATGTATTGTTGTAGCTGAGTATATAAGCTGTCTAAATCTCATGTTCATCCTCTCATTCACTCACACTTCAACTACTGCTGGACACAGACTTTGTGTCCCCTCTTCTCTGAGAGCCATGGGCTCGCTCCCGGCGCGCACGCACGGCGCCGGGAGAGGAGCTCGTGACGGCGGTATGATTAATAAAACCTGCTTAAAACCTCAGCATCGCTGCCTTATTTTATCATCCGCCGCACTGGTGACCCGACGCTGAAACGAACACGCTGCCAGCGAACGCAACACCCGGCGGTGATTCTCCGACGACAAGCGAACGCGGCAGCCTGACTGATCTGCCCTCCCTTCTGCTTCAGGGAGACCTCAACGCGGAGTTTCCAGGCGAAACTCCCCGGAGAACACCCACGACCGGGAAAGCTGAGCAACGTTTCATGGTGAGATCTGCACGCCTAGATCGGCACATCCACGCTGGACCGGCCGCGCTCACAGCTCCTCCACACGAGAGCGCATGCACTTCACCCCTCTCCACGACGGCGATCCCCATGGCCGACGGAGCACACGTGGACCTGAACGCACCATGACCGAGCGAGTGATAGAGCGTCTACTTCCCTTCACCGCTCCAACACACTGAACATGGATGATCAAGCTCCCTGACCCTGGTTCTCCTCTCCAGCTGGCCCACCCATCACGGAACCCCGGCGCACGCACCGGGGAGTTACGAGGACGGCGCACACCACGCACGGGACAAATACGGCTTTTCTGACCGCCTTCCTTCTGCTGCACACTGGCCCTTCAGGCTTGCTTGTTCACCTGAGGCACGCAGCTTGCTCACTGGATTTTATGGTCTTAGCCACGGCACACAAGGGGAATTCAGCTGTCTGCGGTTCCCGAGGCTTTAGGGTTACGCCTGAACCTAAAGTCAACACGCCAGTCCCTCTGCTCTCATCACAGCCGCCACGCAGCCTCGTCTTTTCTTCATGGCCGCTATTAATCCTTGCAGGACTTAATCGCGGGAGGAGCCAGTGACTAATTTTTCTTCTTGTGGACCTCTGCACGTTCAACGGGACAGCCCTTCGACATCGCGGACCCACAAGCAATTTTTGCGCGGCCCGGACGTTTTCATCGTCTCCGGCCGGCTTTTACTACCCCCCACCCCCTCCACCCCCTCCTGCACAGAGCTTTTCCCTGCTTGCTGCCCAAGCTGCACTATCAAGGTCTCGGCCACCCGCCGAGCCCTCTGGGGGGGAGCTGTGGCGGTTTGGGAAAACCCCCACAACACACAGGGACAGACAGCTCGCTACTCCTGGGTTTTTTTCCGCTGCATGCTGTGATCTAATCTGCCATTTATGCATTTCACTGCTGTGAGGTTAATGTGCCATCCATGCATTGTGTTCATGCATCCTGTCTGTGCCTCTCATATGCAAATGCTCATATCGACCCATGTGAATGCTTTGATCTATTGTTGTAGCTGAGTATATAAGCTGTCTGAATCTCATGTTCATCCTCTCATTCACTCACACTTCAACTGCTGCTGGACACAGACTTTGTGTCCCCTCTTCTCTGAGAGCCATGGGCTCGCTCCCGGCGCGCACGCACGGTGCCGGGAGAGGAGCTTGTGACGGTGGTATGATATAATAAACTTCCTTAAAACCTCAGCATCGCTGCCTTATTTTATCATCCGCCGCATCAACCTGTGTTCCTGAGTGCTTTTCACACGCTTATTGCTCATGAAAAAAAACACTCTGCCCAGTATCCTGGCAACCACTTGACCTGTCACTCAAAGTGTGGCGGGGATTTCACAGATTTTGCTCTGAAACCCTCCACTCACTGGAATAAATCACATCAAACTGGTAAGAAAATACACATCCCTCCAAGCTTTGGCTGTTAAATATTGATCATGGTGTACTTTTAGGCTGATTCTGATCAGCTGGTGAGAGAGGTGTGCAGCTGAAGAGGGATGCAGCACTCCGAAAGTTAAACTTTTTTCAGCTTTCAGCACCAATAAGTGCAGCGACAAAATACGCTGACCGCTGAAAGTGTTTTTATTAAACGCTGGACTACATAGAAAACGAACAGAAAATAGTCACCCACAACAGAAAAATGCATTTGGTGGACACGCAGCCTTGCTATGTAAAAATCTGAAAGAGGTCAACATGATATTGGCAGTATTTTTCCTTACTGTGGAGTGAGACTCACTCCCAAAGAGTGAAAGCTTACAACACCAATGTAGTGCTGCTAACTGTACACAGTATCCTAGCCTAATATTTAATGTTGCCTAACTTTAGTAATCAGTCGGAAACATTAAAAAAAAAAAATACTAAACTGCTTATGCCCATTTGATTTTGACAGGCTGACAATATAAAATCGTAAACTTTCAACGTCTTGCCACTTAAAAGTAGCTCAGAACCCTATGGATGATATAGTGAACTCAAAATAATAAAAAAGTGAACTTTAGGACACTGCTCAGTTTCTCAGCACCGTTAACAATGTCATGATAGTTAGACAGTAAAACATAACAGATTAATGCTGTTACAAAGTGAATACCAACATGTACACTGTAGTAAATGAACATTAAATCAATTTTACTGTATTAACTAAAAATACCTGCTCTGTTGGCTGCGCATTGGTTGTACTTTTCAAAATGCATTGTGGGGTATTTTGAGTGCACTCCATAGTGAATGAAATTATCATCTAAGATTTAGAGCAGCACTACAAAATGGCTAATTCACTATATAGGGAACTATGTAGGGAACAAAGGAACATCTCAAACACTTCGTGCTAGCCTAGCGCTAACTTCCGGTTAGCACAAAGCTAGCTGGGGAGATGCATTGTTTCTTTCTTTTTGAGATGTGGAGTGTCTCGTTTTAATGTCTGATTAAATGTAATCTACAGTCCAAATGTCCACACTGTAGGCCAGTGATACTCCAGCTAACTGATTTGAGCATTCAGAATTAAATAAAATGAAGAGTGATCCTGTGTCGCATTAAAGACTGTCCGAACGGAAGTGCTGTTGCACATTCTAAGTTCTGCTACAACAGTTAACAATTTTTAAACTGACAATGGGACTACTGTAATTAACTACATCAATATTCCCAGCCTAGTTGTAATGTAATGCTGAGAAACTGTACTAAAATTTTAATTGACCATGGAGCAGATAGAAACAGCAACACGAAAGACAGATTCTAAGCACTTCCTAGCAGTTAAAAGACAAATGTGACCCGTGCTGGCAAAATAAGTCACTTTGAGGAAATTATCAAAACTGAGGTAACGTTTTTTCCGTATTCTGTATTGAAAGACCTTCAAAATGATATTTAATTTGTAGGAAGTGTGCAAAAACGGACACCGGAAAAAGACAATTTGTTTATATTCTGGCTAGGTTTAAAACTCATGTTCAATCGGTCAGGAGTTACATCTTCTAAAAAACCATATGTATTTTCATAAAGTACATTTTCTAAGCTTTCCAATGATACCAGGCACTCATGGGGTTTTTTTCCTGGGACTTGCCGCTAGCGAACAAAGAAAGAGTCATGATTTAGGACTTCTCCTGTCTGCAGCTCGTAATGACACCGTGCGCATTCCAACTCATTCTGGCAGCACGGGTCACAAATATCTGCCAATTTTATCAATTCCAGGTTTACACACTTACCTCTCTTAGTTATGATGATGCGGAGCAGTGGATTGGCTGATGAAATAGCTTTATGAAAATTATCATCATTGTTGATTGGAAGTAGGTCTCCATGATCATCTGCATATCCCAGTAGCACGTCGACACCAGGAATGTGATGGATGGTTTGGAGAAGGCGGTAGAACTCCTTGAAGCCACCTGAGCGATTTCTCTCCAGAGCAAAGCGACGATATTCTGCCTCAAACTGTAGATAGACATAAAAGGAGTTCCTGAAACTGAATCAACTTCTTTTTTGCCCATACAGGGACCACAGCAGAATGGTGATTCTAACTTAACACTTTAAAACCCTGGAATGGTTTTTTTCCAAATCTATTTTCCAAGTGCATAATGACACAATCTGTATTCAGATCAGATGCTAATAAACTCTTGCTTCATTTTTTCCCCACTCTGACACCAGCTAGAATTTTTCAGCAAAAACTGATACATCACAATAAAAAAAAAAACTGGCTTCTTTGCAAGACCAGTGCAAGTGAGTTATCATTTAATGAAACAAACAAGAAGAGGACATCTAATGTGAGTGAGCACCACCATTTGTTTAAAGAAATGGAGGATGCAGTAGTAAAGTTACAGTCACAAATACCTTTAGGAATGGCTGCAAACACCTTACAAACAATTTGGATAATTCTGTACGGCACTTCTTAAGACAGCTGTAGGAGAATCTAATGTTCGCAGACTGTTCGTAAGTTTGTGGTCAGGTTGATGGTTTTGTCCAACATTTTTACGAACGTCCCACGAAAACCCCTCATCGTAGGGCAGCGGTATGAATGTCATTGGAACAATGTAAGACCTACGCAAGATGATGGCAGTAAGTATGCCTCAAGAACACCTTAAGTTGTTCTTGAGGGCCCCTTACAGTGGTTGTAGGAAATGCCGTACGAATCCCAGTTCGTACAGAGATTCGTATACCATGCATAAGGTGGTAGTGAGGTGCTCATAAGGTGGAAGTAGGTCATTCATGTGACATTTGTGCCAAAAGCTCTAAAATCTTCCTACCGACTTGAGAGTGCCGTGAGTTGTACAAAAATTTTCGTAAGATGGCAGTAAGTATGCCGTGGGAAGATCCAAAGGCATCCTTACGAAGAATGTAACAACTCAAGAGTTATCATATAACAGAAAAGCACTTCATTTCTGAAGAATACCTCAAGCTGCTCTTGCAAATTGGACAGCAGCCATAAGAAACTATTCCCCCCTCCACGAATGTCTGCGAACTCCAGAATTCATAGGAATTGGGAGATTCTTATGAACCCATCGTTTGTAAGGATGTCTGTGACCGTAGCTTAACAACATTGATTATATCTGCAAAAAGAAGAAAACTTTTGTTGTTGTGGTTCTTGGGAAACAACACCACATACTGCTGTACACTAGAGGTACTTAACTGGATAAAGTGGTCAGCTTTTCTTTACGTATATAATAAAAATGGTCCTGACAAAAACTCTCTACTGTGAATTCTTGATAAATCACTATGCTGAAGGCAGAAATTTCAGAAAGGGATTTCACCAATGTCCAGTCTTGGAAAAAGCATCTATCAGTGGAAGGATTTGATTCATTCAAACCCTCTTCCAATCATCAAGTTACAATTATTACCTAAACCCATAGCATTTACAAGAGCCACAGCTACAGCCAAACTGAAGCCAGATGGAGTAGCTCATTCTGGCTTGATGAAATCACCCAGGAGTGCTCAGGTTTCCTGACCATTGACCTTGACCTTAAGCACAGCCTAGATACAGACCCATCTAGGATGTGCTTAAAATCAAGGTCAATGGCCTAGGACAGGGGTCAGACACCCATGGCTCTTCAGCCCCATTATTGTGGCACTCTGCAGTTACATCTCAAAATGAAACTGAAATAATGAAGGTCATTTTAATTATTTTATTTTTCAAATATTCTGTACTGGATACATTTTTCAATTGAAACACATTCTGTAAATGTAAAATATATATATTTTACATGATTTATTATGTAATCAACTAAAATGTGCGCCACTTCCAACCAAACTTAATAGTGAGCTCATATGCACGGACAGGCTGCTTGTCCTCCCCGCCCTTAGAAGATATGAACAAATCCAGAATAAGAAAAATCCCCAAGGAAAATAGAAATAGAAACTTTTCCAGAAAAGTAAAAAGCTGGAGATGAGCAAAAAGAGCGATTTCAGAGCTTCTTTATCCTAAACTGAAAGATACAGACTGGCTAGAAAAGTTTCACTGGTGGCCATATTATCTGAATTCGGTGAATAAACATCTCCAAGGTCAGGGAAGTACAGCTGGTTCAGTTTATGTTCATGCAGGATGGTTGATTGCTGTACATGGCTGTAGATTTAAAAAGAAAAGCAGACATCACCCTGAAATTACTGAAGAGCCTATAAATTGGTATATATAATTTCTCCTTTTGTGGTAGCCTACAACTGTTTATTGTTCATCTATCTCAAAATGGGCTATTTTCCCCAAATATGAGAAGGAGTCAAATGTCAGCCTGTATAGTCTGGTTTTCAGTTGAAGGTGCCATGTGGAATATTATTGGTAATTAAATTGTGAAATTTAATGCAACATAAAATCATTTAGTCTTTGTGTTATATAATCATTTTAAGTAAAAACAGTGGTTATTGTATTGCGAGATTACTTTTTATACACAGGAGGAGTGGCCGTCTTCATGTAGGCGGCAATCTTGGGTCACTGTAATGCCTTTCCAAGTTTTTATGCATAACAATCAATACAAAAGACTTGTAGGTCATTGTAAATTCTCAATAAGGGAGTAATGACCAGCAGGAAGGGAAATATCTGCATTTTGATATCCAACAACTAGATCACACACTGCACCGTGCGTGTATGGCTTTTTCATTTGTTGTGATACACAACAGTGAAGTTTCATTGATTTTCTTCACTGTTGTAGTATGAATTCATAAATACTACATAAACTACATTTCTTGTATATTCAGTGACACACACACACACACACACACACACTGTATATATAAAACTTAATAAACAGCATAATCTTTATTTTAATGGTCAAATAGCTGTTGTGGCTCTCAGCTAATTTTATTTTAGTCAGCAAGGGGCAAAACGGCTCTTTGCTTGGCAAAGGTTGCAGACCCCTGGCCTAGGAGGAGTAATATTTTTCGTGGAATCATAAATGCCTTTGACAATGACCTTGACCTCAGCCTGGATGCAAACCTGAGGATCACTGTGAGCGAATTCCATGAGAATCGAGGTAATTGCCCAGGAGGAGCAATGATTTTTCTAAAATCATGCAAGTGCCCAGGTCTCCTGACCTTTGACCTTAGCCTTGAGCACAACCTGGATGCAGATCCACCTGAGGATCATAAGCAAAGTAAATCAAAGCCATCACATGTGTAATGACAATAAAGTTGAATCTCATCTCATCTCATATACTGTACTTCAGGGGTGTCCAATCATGCGCTATGGGGGGCCAAGACCCTGCAGGTTTTCTCTTCTACCCAGTCTCTTCAGCAGGTGTTCTCACTGATCAGCAATCAGAGGGAAGAAGTTCAGTGGAATCTGCTGTTGAAGACACTGGTTGGAGGTAAAGCTTGCAGGGTCTTGGCTCTCCATGGCACATGATTGGACACCCCTGCTGTAACTGATAAGTAAAAAAATGTCTACAGCATGTTCCTACTGAAATGCTGTGATCACTTTATTGTGAAACTACAGAATCTTAAAAATATCCTGATAAACATTTGGTCATACTTCCCAGCCCTACAACAGGCTTGACTCTTATTTTCGTCAGCAACAGTACATCAGCAGAATGGTATGCATATCAAGCTCATAATCTGGTTTCCCTGTGCATGCTTTACTATCAACAGAAGGTTTCACTGTTCTCATGTCAAGAACATTTTTACTGAATGTGCTAAAGAAACTTCCTCCCAACACATGCCTGGGTGATAAGACCTACTTTTTTATCCCCAAGTAGACAAAATGAGTAGTCACCACCTTTCAAATATGATTTTTACTTAAACACATACTTTTATCAAGGTGGAGTCGTCAGGTTAACAACACCAGTGAATAGAAATGATTCAGTAAACAGATATTAAAAATATCAGTCAGTGCCTGACAACAATCTGCACTATTTTTGCAGCATAGATTGAGCTGCTCATCAAAAACCTGCCTCAGTGTGATGTGATATCACTGCAGGGAGCTGCAGACCAGCTAGTCACTATTAGTATTGGGAGATACAGCATTTAAGGATGGAGGACAGCTCTTATGATTATTGTGACAGACTGAATCAGTCTGATTGCTGTGACATTTCTGCAGCTTGCACAGAGCTGCACAGAGTGAGGAATAAAAAAAACCCAAAAGCCCTCTGAGGCGAGTGCAATATCCCCCGCCTTCGTTTTCTTTGAAGATCCTAGTACTTACTGAAGGAGAGCAGTTTTCAACTTTTCAATGTAATTACTGTTGCAGAACCAAATTATGACAAGCCTGTCATCCAGAAATATACAACAAAGTATACAACCCATAGTTGGAGGGCAGGATCCCGAGGTGAACCTGTGTAGCAAGTTTGATGACCTTAGAGAGCTTTACACCTTCCATAGAAAGAGAGCATAGGGAGTGCCAACCTTGACCTTTTACCTTTTGACGACAAACCTGTAGTCTGAGGTTATGATCTGAGAGTGAACCTGTGTACCAGGTTTGGTGACCCTAGCTTTCTTTGTTGTTGATACTTTATAAGGCATTTTGATGTTGACCTTTGACCTTGAGATCCTAAAACCATAGTCACACTTCAGGGTCACAGGGTGAACCTGTGTACCAAGTTTGGTGACCCTAACTTTTTTCGCTGTACAATAATAAGGCACAAGGAATGTTAACCTTGGCCTTTGACCTTTTGACCCCAAACCCATAGTAAGGGGTCAGGATCCCAAGGTGAGCCTGTATACCAGGTTTGGTGGCCCTAGCTTACTCGTTTTATAGTCATAGTAAATGTAGCATTTATCATAGTGCAACTGCAATGTTAACTTTGAACTTTGATCCCTTGGCCCCAAACCCATAGTTAGGTCAAGGTGCAAGTCGTCCAAGATGTATATTAGATACAATTCCTGTATCAATTTGAAAAGCCTACATCATTTCTTTCAGCAGTGATTGTGTTTAGAAAATTTTGGGAAAAAATCTGACCTCTGACCTTTGACCTCAAGGTCATCTGATGAGAGTGAAATTGCAATATGCGCATCATCAGAGTATCTCAAACCATGGTACCAAGTTTCAAAACAATCAGAACAAAACTGTAGGAGGAGTTGATTTCACAAAGTGGGGCAGACGGATGGACGGCCCAACCCATAACATAATCCCCCTTTAATTTTTGCACAAAGGGCTCTTCGACCCCCACTCTACCGGAGTGGTGGCCTAGTTGATAGAGCATCCACCCCACAACCGGGAAGTTGGGGGTTCAGGGTCCAGCTGGGTCATAACAAAGACCATATAAAAATGGTACTTTCCACCTTCTAGCTTGGTGCTCAGTGTAATAGAATGGGGAAAGGAGAAGTTGCTTGTGGCAGCGCCTTGCATGTCAGCGACCCCTCTGAATCTACATGTGATTAGCATTGTAGATAGGAGAAAAGACATTTTTTTCTACTGTACATGATTGACTGTATGGACTGAATGACAACAGAGATGGCTTCTCCTTCTTCTTCTACATCACTGTCAGACAATCTTCTCTCCTCTTTTTTCTTTACAAATTGTGAGGGAAAACTGTCGGCTGTAGATTGTTGATTTCAGACAAGTATATCCGGTTGATGGCATTTCACAGTAAAAGCACATAACAGACACCCATTCTGAAAACTGAATCACTATAAAGGGCTTTTATTTTTACATAACTCAGTAAGTATTGAGCTGTGACGGTGGAAATAAATTCACACTAATTCAGACTTTGATCATGTCTGGTGAATCCAGCATTTATAGCACACGCGACTAATTTTAAGGTTATTGAGCAGGAATTCAAGGATTGTTTCTCATTTTAAGGACAATAAAGGTGTTGATTTTAGGGTTCAAGGTGGGGGTGAGGTTACATCAGGGATCGGCTCTGAACCCCTTCTTGTTTGCCATGGTGATGGACAGGCTGACAGATGAGGTCAGGCAGGAGTTTCCATGGACCATGATGTTTGCAGACGACACTGATCTGTAGTGAGAATAGGGAACAGGTGGAAAAGAACCTGGAGAGGTGGAGGTATGCTCTGGAGAGAAGAGGAATGAAAGTCAATAGAATCAAGACAGAATATGGCCACAGCCAGATATAGAGTGATGATGTGTGTTTATTTGAGGGTCACAAAGCTATGGGGAAAACGTCACAAAGTTATAAGGAAAAACAGCTGGTTGCCAGCAGGTAATCAGATCTAGAAGAAGAAGAAGAGTGATATCAAGTGAAGTATGTGGCGGTAATGCACCTGTAAGCTGGTTGCCAACCGCCAATCAAATCTAAAAGAAGAAGAAGGCAGAATACATGAGTGTGAATGAGAAGGAGGCCAGTGTAAAGGTGAAGATGGAGGGAATAGCGGTAGTGAAAGTAGATGAGTTTAAATACCTGGGGTCAACCATCCAAAGCAATGGAAAATGCACAAGAGAGGTGAAAAAGAGCACACACGAAGGGTGGAGTGGGTGGACATGAGTGTCGGGGTGATTTGTGACAGAAGGGTAGCAGCAAGAGTGAAAGGGAAGATTTACAAGACGGTAGTGAGACCTGCTATGATGTATGGATTGTAGATAGTGGCCCTGACAAAAAGACAGGAGGCTGAGCTGGAGGTGGCAGAGTTGAAGATGCCAAGAGTTTCACTGGGAGTGACTAGGGACATGATTAGAAATGAGTATATCAGAGGGACAGCTCAGGTTGAGTGGTTTGGAGACAAAGTAAGAGAAGCAAGGCTGAGATGGTTTGGACATGTGCAGAGGAGGGATAGTGGAGATATTGGACAAAGGATGTTGAAGATGGAGCTGCCAGGCAGGAGGAAAACAGGAAGACCACAGAGAAGATTCATGGCTGTAGTGAAGGAGGACATGGAGAGGGTTGGTGTTACAGAGGAAGATGAAGGGATGGGGTGAGATGAAGGCAGATGATCCACTGTGGAGACCCCTGAAGGGAGCAGCCAAAAGAAGAAGAAAGCGGTGGCGTTGATTTTAGATAATCACATTTAAGAATTTTTATGGACCTGTAGACACTAATGAGGCGGCCGTTTTTCTCCTTGTTTGTAGTTCTTGTGGACAAATCCTCTTCACATAACCATACATGAATGCAAATCTGTCCACGCAGAATTAAACTCTCCATTTTCCTCTGTGATTTTACTTTTTCTGATTCTGCTCATGTCTTACCGAGGGTAGGGAGGAGAAGCAGGAAGCTGCCACAATAATTTGAAAAATTAAAATGAACATTAATTTCCATGTGTTTTGAGATATAACTGCAGGGAGCCACAGCATGGGGGCTGAAGGGCTGCATGCAGCCCCGGGGCCACGGGTTGCCGACCCCTAGTCTAGACCCTATACACTGTTTTTAACCAGACCATCAATGAGGGAGTAGCTCATTCCGGCCAAACAAAATCACCCTGTGAGTGCCCAGATCTCCTGATCGTTGACCTTGATCTTAAGCACATCCTAGATGTAGATCCATCTAGGATGTGCTTAAGGTCAATGGCTTAGGAGGACTAACGTTTTTCATGAAACCATAAATGCCCAGACCTTCTGACCTTTGATAATGACCTGGACCTCAACCTGGATGCAGAACTACCTGAGGGTCATTATAATTAACTTTGGTGAGAATCAAGGCAATTTGGGGCAGTAGTGGCTCAGAAGATCGAGCGAGTCATCCAATAACTGGAGGGTTGGCAGTTCAAATCTCGACCTGGCTATGAACTTACGGTCTACGAACGCTGGATTCTCCTCTGACCACCTTAAGGCGGCCGTACGAAATGGTCCAAAAATCGCTCGTTTTGGTGTTTGCAGCTGTTCATAATGGTATTTTTGACCATAGTTTTACAAAGAAAAAGCCCATTTCTAACTAATTTTCAAATCAGTGAGACTAAAGTAACTAAAGGTACACCAGCTGCCCCTGAATTTCCCTATGCAGGATTAATAAAGAATAAAAATGACAATGCCACACTTGTTGACAAATTTGTACAACCATTATGCTTACTGATGTATAGAGGCCAGTTTAGGCCAAAATTGCCATGCTACAAACTGGTGATCAATCCTGTAGGCAAGGTAGGAAAATTTCCTGGGGCAGTGCTGGCATGGCATTGGTATTTAATGTGTCATTGTTGTCATTACCTACTACAACTGACTCTAGTATAAGGATAAGGACCTGTACTTATACTGTGTAGTGCTTTTTCTAGTCTCAAAGACCACTCAAAGTGCTTCACTAGTACTAACCTTCTATTCTAAGGGCCCATAGGGGACAGATACCTGGGGACAATTTAGAATGGCCAATTACCCTAACATGCATGTCTTTGGATTGTGGGAGGAAACCGGAGCACCCAGAGTCTGTAATTTCCCCATTGTGGGACTAATAAAGGCTCATCTTATCTTAAACCCACACAGCACAGGGAGAACATGCAAACTCCACACAGAAAGGTTCCTACCCCTGCCAGCCTGGGGATTCGAACCTGGACCCTTTTAGCTGTTAGGCAACAGTGCTAACTGCTGTACCACGGTGCTGCCCAATAGTGACAGTGATAAATGCTTTTTGTCCCACACATGGATGACCATGGATCAGAGTCCCTGAACTGGACATGCCATCCAAATCAAAATTACATAACACATACATTAAAAGTTAATATAAATTATGGCTGTCCACATGAAATTCTTAGTATTGGTTTTCTGCATGCTACATGGGAGAAGTAACCACTGTACTAATGTTATAGGCACTGTTAAGCTGAGATGAAATGATTACTGTAGTAAACTGAATAACTTGATTAGAAAAAGAAGTTCACATTCTATGAACTGAGGTCTCATTTAATTTTGCATGTCTACTGGATCCATAGTTTACCCCTTCTCATTCATCTTCTATGTAAAATACTTCATAAGGCTTACTGGTAGCATTGTTACTCAAGAGGTGGGATGTTTGACAACTTCTGGCTGCTGACTGAGAAACTCCAACCTATGACAACTCTTGGAATGTGTGATTTCTTCCATAAGCTTGCTCCTCTCCTAGTCACAGGTAGTCCAAAGAAAACCTCTGTTGATATAGTTTTACAATACCTAAACTATTCAAAACTCTTCAAACCCAAGCAGAAAGGATCTAATGTGAAGACATGGAGTCCTTCATCCACCAGTCTGTTTGCCTGTCCTTCCACATTTCATGGGAATCACTACTATGCCTAGGCATTTGCCCCGATGCTCACCAAACTCACTCACAGTGATCGTTAGTTAGGTTTACATCCAAGTTATGCTCAAGGTCAAAGGTCAGGAAACCTGGGCACTTATATGATTTTAGAAAAATCCCTACTTCTCCTCAGTAATTAATAATAATAATAATAATAATGGATTGGCTTTATTTAGCGCTTTTCATGATGCCTACAGACTGATGGAAGCAGGCTGCAAATCTGAACCAAAGGAACCTCCAACCAACACCAAACATTTATTTATGGTCTTGTCCAAGATTTCTACCAACGCCCCACGAAAACTCTTCATTGGAGGGTGGCCGTATGAATGCCATAGGAACAATGTAAAAACTACGCAAGATGTTAGCTGTAAGTACCTGTAAGTAACTTTCATACTTCTGGCACCACACGAGTAGGCTGCCTCTTTGCAACAGCGGCTCAATTCAGAGTTTTTCTTCTTGTTTTTTTTATTTACTATTTGTCTTTATCTGGTCAAACTTTCTCATCCTGTGACACCTTATCCATCATGGACACACAGATCATCACATTGGTGCTGATATGAGCCGAATGATATCCCAAATGTCTCCCGAGCCGGTGGACAAAGCCATTGTTTACAGCAGGAGATGGTACGGCAGGGATCAGCTGTTAGCACTTAACCGCCCCATGGTGCTAACGCAAAAACTCGACATACCAAGAGAAATCAGACAGAAACGACGCGGATGTCGGGCTGGAGTAAGGCAATGAACGAGGAATACAAGGTACAGGCCCGTCCTTCCATCCGTTATCATGAGGAATGTACGATCGCTACTTAATAAGACGGACGAGCTAGCGGCTATGTCCCGTTACGAGAGCATGTTCAGAGAGATTAGCATGATGTTGTTTACCGAGATGTGGGTAACAGAACTAGCAACAGATGCTAACATCAAACTGGAGGGTTTCCATGCAATACGGGCAGACCGGACACCAGACAAGGGGTGGAGGAGTGATAATGTATGTGAATAACAGATGGTATAACCCTGGGCACATCACACTTAAACAGCAACACTGCAGCAAAGACACCGAGTTGCTAGCTGTTAGCATGCGGCCTGTTTACCTCCCTAAGGAATACTCACATGTGCTCTGCATTGTTATTTATGCAAATCTGTCTGTGAATGCTGGGGCAGTGCATGACGCCATCCACTCAGTCACTAGCAGGCTGCTGACAACACCCAAATGCTCACCTCCTCATCTTGAGTGATTTTAACCATACTTCGCTGTCCTCCATTCTGCCCACGTTCACCCAGGATGTCACGTGCCACACCAGAGACAATAAAACACTGGACATATTTTATGCAAATGCTAAGGAGGCGTACACCTCATTGCCACTCCCCCCGCTCGGGAGATCGGATCACAACTTGGTTCGTCTCCTGCCTGTGTACAGACCCCTAGTACACAGACAACCACCAGTTACCCGCACAGTGAAAGCATGGTCTGAGGAGGCGATGGACGCTCTAAAGGACTGTTTTGAAATCACTGCATGGGAGCAGCTCTGCGATCCACATGGTGAGGATATCGACAGCCTCACACACACCATCACAGACTACATCAACTTCTGTGTGGACAACACCGTACCCACCAAGACCATATGGTGTTGCTCAAACAACAAACCCTGGATCAACCCTGAGATAAAATCCCTACTGAAATAAAAGAAAAGGATCTTCAGGTCGGGAAGCAGGGAGGAGCTGAAGTCCATACAGAGGGAGCTAAGGAGGAAGATCAGAAAGAGCAAGGACAGCTACAGGAAGAAGATGGGGGACAAGCTGCTGCAGAGTGACATCAGCGGGGTCTGGGGAAGCCTCAAAACCTTCTCTGGGCTCCAGAATACCTTCTCCCAGGCCACGGGAGGCAGGAAGTGGGTGAACAACCTGAACCTCTTTTTTTCAACAGGTTTGACCAACCGCCCTCCCCCCTGCCTGCACACCAACCACTGCTGCCTCTACCGTCATCTAGTCCTGTTGTCCACGCCCCCTCCCACCACCACCAACACCCCCCATTCCCAGCACAAAACCCCGCTGCCCCAACCTGACCCTCACCAAGACCCAGGTGAGGGCAGAGCTGAGGAAGATCAAGGCGAGGAAGGCCTCAGGTCAGGACTGCATCAGCTCAAAGCTCCTCAAGTCCTGCACAGACCAGCTGTGTGAGATTGTGGAGCATATCTTCAACCTAAGCCTGAAGCTGGAAAGGGTATCACAGCTGTGGAAAACATCCTGTGTGGTACCCGTACCAAAGACCTCCCACCCCAAAGACCTGAACAGCTACAGACCAGTGGCCCTCACATCACGCCTGATGAAGATCCTGGAAAGGCTGATCTTTGCCCACCTCCGTCCCCTGGTGGGACCAGCGATGGATCCACTCCAGTTCGCCTACCAGCATGGCATCAGGATGGAGGATGCAGTGATCTTCCTCCTACACCATTCCCTGTCCCACCTGGAGAAGCCTGGGAGCACGGTGAGGATCATGTTCTTTGATTTCTCCAGTGCTTTCAACACCATCCAACCGATGATCCTGAACGACAAGCTACTGTGCGCAGGGGTGGACCAGCATCTGTCATTGTGGATCCTGGACTACCTCACAAACCGGCCACAGTTTGTGAGAACCCAGGACTGTGTGTCCGACACTATCATCTGCAGTACGGGGGCCCCCCAGGGAACAGTTCTGGCTCCCTTCCTGTTCACCCTTTATACTGCGGACTTTTCACAAAACACACCACACCGCCATCTACAGAAGTTCTCTGACGACTCTGCGATGGTTGGCCTCATCTCTGATGGAGATGATGCCAAGTACAGAGGACTTATCCAGGACTTTATGGACTGGTGAAATCGGAACTGCCTCCAGATCAATGTGAGGAAAACTATGAAACTGGTGGTGGACTGCCATAGGCGAGGACAACCGTCCACAGCACCAATAAACATCCAGGGAACAGACATTGAGATGGTGACATCCTACAAGTACCTGGGTGTTCATCTGAACAATAAACTGGACTGGTTCCACAATACCAACGCACTCTACAAGAAGGGACAGCCCAGGCTGTTCCTCCTGAGGAGGCTCAGGTCTTTTGGTGTACAAGGGGCGCTCCTGAAGACTTTCTACAATTTGGTGGTGGCCTCAAACATCACATTTGGAGTGGTCTGCTGGGGTAACGGCATCACGGCAGCCGACAGGAAGAGACCGAATGCAATGATCAAAAAAGCTAGCTCTGTCCTGGGGCGGTGCCTCGACCCAGTGGAGGAGATAGGACAGAGGAGGATGGTGGCTAAGCTGTCATCTCTGCTGGAGTCCGAGTCCCACCCCATGCATGACATGCTGAACGCACTGAGGAGCTCATTTAACAGTAGGCTGTACCATCCTAGGTGCGCGCCCGAGAGGTTGTGCATGTCCTTTCTACTTATGGCCGTCAGACTTTATAACCCAACCGGGGTTACTTGTAGAGGTCGTACTGAATGCACAAAACGTAACAAACTTGCACAATAATGGTCCCCTCCATTATACAACTAGGACAATATCAATCGCTACATAGGGTGACAACCAGGCTGATTCAAATACAAAATATACTGTATGGGTACATATTCATACGATGCGGGGTAATAGAATAGGCCGTTATGCTATTTATTCCATCTAGCTACAATACTCCGCACGGTGTATATTTCTGTGTACATATGTATATTCACTGCTCTCATTATCTTATCTTCTGAATTATTGCTCTGAGTGTTGCTATCCCTGTGCTGTTGCAATCCTGGAATTTCCCCATTGTGGGACTAATAAAGGCTTATCTTATCTTAAGTATGTCTGAAGAACACCAAGTTGTTCTTGAGGGCCCCTTACTGCGGTCATAGGAAACGCCATACGAATCCCTGTTTGTACGGAGATACGTACAGCGTGTGTAAGGCAGTAGTGAGGAACTCATAAGGTGGAAGCACGGTATTCATGCAACATTTATGCCAACAAAATATGCCGAAAGCCCCAAGAGCTTCATACCAATGACTGCACAAAAATATCCGTAAGATGGCAGTAAGTATGCCGTAGGAAGATCCCAAGGCGCCCTTATGAAGAACGCAAGAATTCTACGGCCATTGTGTGACAGAAAAGCACCTCATTTCTCAAGAATGCCTCAAGCTGCTCTTGCAAATTGAACAGCAGCTGTATGAAACTATGCCCCCCTCCACAAATGTCTGCGAATTCCAGAATTTGTAGGAACTGGGAGATGAAAACGTTGTTCGTAAGAATCTTTGTGAGCACAGCTTTAATAACAGAAACAATTGCATCTTTTATTATTTCAGTTATGGCACATATTTAAGGCGCATATATTGTATTCATATCCCCCGCATCCACCTAGTAGGAATGATGGTGCATATTCCAGAAGCTTCATGTCTTAAGGACCAAAGAGGACCTGACCCTGTGAGGACCTATGGGAGGTGTGAAGTTGGCCTTGCAGGAGAGGTGAAGCTGGAGAGAATGCCCCAGCAGGAGCCCCAGACGCTAGAGGGTCAGAGGACAACGGAGACGCCAAGGAGCCTCGGGCGCTGGATGTTTACGTAAGACTGTGGGTTGGGGGTGTGTGATTTGATGTGGGGGGTTTTGTGTCTGGTGAGACTATAAGAGCTGTGTTGGATGATTGCTCTGCCTCTTTTCCTGAGATCCTGTTCTTGTTAGAGGATGTGACCTTGCAATAAACCAACCCTGAGAAATAAACTCAGTCTCGTTTGTGAAAGTCATCCTCTACACTGGTGACCTACGACAAACCATGGCCGGTGGCGACGGTTTTTCCGCACCGGACTCTTCAGGGGCCAACCGGGTTAACGCAGCTACCACACTACAGCTGCCCGATTTCTGGCAACATAACCCACGCTCCTGGTTTACCACTGTGGAGGCGCAGTTCCACCTTCGGGGAATCTCAGCGGACGCAACGAGGTTCTACCATGTCGTCGCGAAGCTGGACAGCCTCACAGTGCAGCGGGTGGAGAGCCTGACCAACCACCCGCCCCAAGACGACAAGTATGGCGCACTGAAAGCCGCCCTCATTCGAGCCTTCACTCCCTCGCTGGGAGAGCGAGCAGAGAAGCTCCTGGCACTGACAGAAGGGGAAGCAGACAGGCCGGCAGATCTGATGGCGAAGATGATGAGCCTGAGAGGCGAAGATGACGACAGCTTTATCTTCGCCCACCTCTTTCTCAGAACGCTACCGCCAGCAGTGAGAGTCACCCTGGCCAGCTCACAGCTACTCAACAACCGTGACTACCACGAGCTGGGCCAGGAGGCGCAGTGGCTCGTCGACGCCCATAGACGGCACGCAGCCACGACGGCAGCAGCAGAGCTGAATGCACCCCCGCGAGACGAGGGGAGACCAGAGGCTGCAGCTGCGGACCCACTGACGTCAGCAGCGGCAGAGGCCAGGAGGAGCGGAGCTGACAACACCCCCTGTTTCTACCATCGACGCTTCGCCGAGAGAGCGCGCAGATGCGTCCCACCGTGCCGATACAAGCGCCAGGGAAACGCCAAGACCGAGAGCCGGTAGCAGCTGCGACTCTCGGCGCGAAGAACAAGCTGCTTTTCGTGACAGACGCAAATTCAGGGAAAGAATTCCTGGTGGACACAGGCTCCCAGCTAAGTTTTGTCAAGCCTTCCTACGTGGACATGCTGACGCCTGCCAGCGGACCCCTGGTGTTAGCGGCGAACGGCTCCATGATCAAAACCTATGGGGAGAAGGCGCTCCTCCTATCCCTCCACGGCCGCACCTTTGAGTGGACCTTCGTTGTAGCCGCAGTTAGCAACAACATGCTAGGTGCTGACTTTTTATGCTCAAACAGTTTATTAGTTGATCTTACTAATAGACGTATTGTAAATGCACTGTCTTTCCACTCTATCTCCTGCACAGCTCGGGTGGCCCTGCCTTCTGCACATCCCAATGTCAGAGCTGCGGGTGGTAAGTTTCATGCACTACTCAATCAGTTTCCAGCACTCATGGTCCCAACATTTTCAGCGTCAGTTGCCAAACATGGGGTCGAGCATTTCATAACTACCTCTGGCCCCCGTTTTTGCAAAAGCTCGGCGCTTGGACCCAGCTAAACTGGCCATCACGCACGAGGAATTCGCCAACTTGGAAAAACTGGGCATTGTTAAGACGCTTGAACAGCCCTTGGTCGTCACCTCTGCATATGGTCCCCAAGGCTGACGGCTCATGGCGCCCTTGCGGTGATTTCCGCAGATTAAATAATGCTTCAGCACACGACCGCTACCCGATTCTGCACATCCAGGATTTTTCAGCACATTTGGCGGGGGCGCGCATCTTTTCCAAGATAGATTTGGTGCGCGGTTATCACCAAGTCCCAGTCCGCGCACAAGACATACCCAAAACGGCAGTTATAACCCCTTTCGGGCTTTTCGAGTTTTTGCGCATGCCTTTCAGCCTCAAAGGCACCACACAGACGTTCCAACGCATGATGGATGCAGTATTGCGCGGCCTCCCTTTCGTGTTCGCCTATTTGGATGATATTTTGGTAGCCAGTACATCTGAAGTCGAACACGAACGCCACCTCACAGCCGTTTTTCAGAGGCTGACAGAACACGGGCTGATAATTAACCCAGCGAAATGCCAATTTGGGGTAGCGCAAATCGATTTTTTGGGGCACCGCGTGTCTCCAGAAGGCGCGGTCCCGCTGCCTGATAAAGTGCGCGCGATAACGGATTTCCCCCAACTGCAGACAGTTAAAGCACTGCAAGAATTTTTGGGGATGGTCAATTTTTATAACCGCTTCCTCCCCAACGCGGCACAGCTCATGCACCCATTGTACGCGGCACTTAAGAAGCAAAAACCTGCAATTAAGGTCGAGTGGTCCCCGGACCGGGAGCGCGCTTTCTCCCAGGTCAAATCGGCTCTCGCGAACGCTGCGTTATTGGCACACCCGGTGCCAGCAGCTCGCATGGCGCTAACCACGGACGCTTCCGACGTGGCAGTGGGGGCGGTTGTTGAGCAACTGGTAGCAGGGAGCTGGCAACCACTTGCGTTTTTCAGCAAAACATTGCGCGATAACGAGCGTAAATACAGCGCGTTTGATAGGGAGCTTTTAGCCCTGCATTTGGCCATCCGCCACTTCCAGTTCTGGTTGGAAGGGCGCCGTTTCACCGCGTTTGTAGACCACAAACCATTAACATTTGCAATGGCTAAAATTTCAGAGCCTTGGTCGGGCCGACAACAGACAGCTGGCCGCGATTTCGGAGTTTACCACCGACATTCAACATGTGGCGGGCAAACACAATGTAGTGGCAGATTGTCTTTCGAGCGCAGTTGCAATGCCAGGCCCCCAGGGGGCAGACTCGGTGGCTGTAGACACGGGCCAGGCCTGCGGCGCGGAAGCGCTCGCAGCCCCGGTCTGCGTTGGGTTAGATTATGCAGCCATGGCCGGCGAGCAGGTTAATGATGCGGATGTGCACGCGCTCCAGTCTGGGCCAACAGGGCTAAGGCTGGAGCACAGGGTGCATCAAAGAGGTATGCCCCCTCTAATCTGCGATATCTCCATGGGGCACCCCCGCCCCGTGGTCCCAGCTGCGTGGCGTCGCCGCGTTTTTGACTTAATACATTCGCTGGCACATCCGGGCATTCACGCGTCGATCAAAACGGTGGGAGAGAAATTTGTTTGGCCGGGGCTGCATAAACAGGTCAAAGAATGGGCCGCAGCCTGCACAGCGTGTCAAAGAGCAAAGGTACACAAGCACACGCGGGCCCCTCTAGAACCTTTTCACATCCCAGCCAAACGCTTCGACCACGTGCATATCGACTTGGTGGGACCCCTCCCGCTGTCACAGGAGTTCACACACCTTCTAACTATGGTGGACCGCACTACGCGCTGGCCAGAGGCGGTCCCCCTGGCGTCAACCACAGCAGCAGACGTTGCGCGCGCTTTTTTAACGGCTTGGGTTGCGCGCTTTGGAATCCCGTCGGACATAACGTCTGACAGAGGACCCCAATTTGTTTCCGAGCTCTGGTCATCCATGGCATTCAGCCTGGGGGTGAAAATTCATCGCACAACTGCGTATAATCCCCAGGCCAACGGTTTATGCGAACGCTTTCACCGGTCATTGAAAGCAGCCCTCAGAGCGGCTCTCACGAACACAAATTGGGTTGATAAACTTCCATGGGTTTTATTAGGGTTGCGTTCAGCACCTAAGGAAGATTTGCAAGCCTCTCCGGCCGAGCTAGTCTTCGCCCAACCTCTCCGGTTACCGGGAGAATTCCTGCCCGAGAACCCCGCACCAGATCGCCCCCCCCGCTCAGCTGCTGCAGAGCGATGCGGGATCAAACATCCTCCCCAGTCCAGTTCATCACAGTTTCCCACGCGTTTTTGTGCCTAAAGCCTTAAAGAATGCAGAATTCGTCTTTGTTAGACACGACGCACAGAGGTTAGGTTTAAGACCACCTTATGATGGACCGTTCAGAGTGTTAGAAACCGGGGAAAAGCATTTTTTGCTCGATTTGGGAGACAGGAGGGAATTAGTCTGCATTAACAGACTCAAACCCGCTTTTGTGTTAGATGATGAACAAGTTCAGTTGGCAAGGGCCCCCCGCCGCGGCAGGCCGCCAGGGAGACATTCTGCTAAGCTTTCACAAGGATGTGCTAACGACTCTTGATTCACAGATGCAAGAAGCGGCTACTGGAAGGTCGAAACCGGCTTACAGCAGATATGGCAGGCGATTGAAGCCCAAGCAGCCGGAAGTGTGATATGTTGTGCCTTTTTTTTGCTGTTCTGTGTTTTATGTTATGATGCTATGCATATTGGGGTGCACTTTGTCCTTATTTAGACGTTTGGGGGGGGGGGGGTTATATGGCGCATATTTAAGGCGCATATATTGTATTCATATCCCCCGCATCCACCTAGTAGGAATGACGGTGCATATTCCAGAAGCTTCACGTCTTAAGGACCAAAGAGGACCTGACCCTGTGAGGACCTACAGGAGATGTGAAGTTGGCCTTGCAGGAGAGGTGAAGCTGGAGAGAATGCCCCAGCAGGAGCCCCAGACGCTAGAGGGTCAGAGGACAATGGAGACGCCAAGGAGCCTCGGGCGCTGGATGTTTACCTAAGACTGTGGGTTGGGGGTGTGTGATTTGATGTGGGGGGTTTTGTGTCTGGTGAGACTATAAGAGCTGTGTTGGATGATTGCTCTGCCTCTTTTCCTGAGATCCTGTTCTTGTTAGAGGATGTGACCTTGCAATAAACCAACCCTGAGAAATAAACTCAGTCTCGTTTGTGAAAGTCATCCTCTACACAGTGAATTTTAATTAAATATTTATATAATCCATATGATCATTTTATTAAAAATAAAATATGCATAATTTTACTTATATGAGATCAGATTGAAAATCACTGTTCTATTCTGTCTTGACAAATTCATGAGAAAAGGTTCAAATATGTGAAGTCACAATTTTACCATAGAGTTTCAATCATTTTTTAGAGAAACATACTAATTACAAAACAGACGAATTTAGAAGTAAAAAATCTACAAATTTTTGACAGAAAAAAAAAAAATCAAGAAAAATGTCACAGATGTACAAGAAAACAGTCATAAATTCACACTGAGAAAAAAAATGCTTCAAATTTATGTGACAAATCTTTCCACTTACAAGGAAAAAGCTGTCAGTTTATAAGAAAACGTTCATAAATTTGGGCGAAAACCTCTCAAATTGCCAAGACTAATTTTGCTACTCAAGTAAGCTTTAAGCAGATATTTTCTTACTCAAGTAATTTTTGAGTTGACCACGTATACTTCAGTGAGTAACTTCATAATTCTACTTTTACTCAAGTCAAATTCTAGATACTCTACCCATCTCTGATTGGTTTTTATTCTATTTATTTAAACTTTATTTATACTGGGAACGTCCACTGAGAGGCGACCTGTCTTTTTCAAGGACACCCAGAGGGGTGCACACTTGGAAGCAGTCTAATCCATCCACAGACTGACCTGTGGCCACCGAGCAGCTCCACTGGAGCAGGTGGAGTTAAGGGCCTTGCTCAAGGGCACCACAGTGTTGTAAAGGACTTTGGGGCAAACATTGCTATGTTATTTATCCCACCCAGATCCAATTCTGCTAGTCCAGGGATTGAACCGTCAACCCTCCAGTCACCAGTCCACATCCTTCACCATTAGGCGAAAGCTCATCTGAGTAGACAGGAACTGGGCACCTCAGTTTGTGGGTTGCCAGGTCATAACGAGATGGGTGGATATTGTGTGTGGTGTATGGGCTGTGTGTGCGCGTGTAAGTTGCGTTTCAAACGCATTCTGGCAACTTAATAAGGACAAACAGATGATGGACAGAGGAAATGAATAGTAGAGCTTGAAGTTGTAGAATTACAGGAGGTTCTCAGAAGAAAACATCGGAAGGGGGCTGGGAGATGGCGTTCGACTACAGGAGAAACCTTGGTATGCATGTTTATCTGACAAATATTACTGGCTTAATAGGGAACTAATGTGCAAATTACTTGTAAGGAAATACCATATTTCCTCTGATCAAACTTTCATTTAGCCATGTCATACAGTGGGGCAAAAAAGTATTTAGTCAGCCACCAATTGTGCAAGTTCTCCCACTTAAAAGATGAGCGAGGTCTCCAATTTTCATCATAGGTATACCTCAACTATGAGAGACAAAATGAGAAAAAAAAAAAAAATCCAGAAAATCACATTGTCTGATTTTTAAAGAATTTATTTGCAAACTAGAAAAGCACTCGGAGAGCGCAGACCTCCGCCAAGCGGCACAGTTCCCCCCATACAGTGTTTGTGTGTACGTTTTCAGATTCCCTGAGCATGAAAGATATGACTAGCAATTGGATTCACAATGATTATTTGTTTATTTGACATGGACAGTGCAATAAACAGACAATTAATGAATGACAATCAATGTGATAGTGATAGGATTAGTGGCTCAGTAGTGTAAAACGGGGCTATAAGGGACGGCGGGTTGATAAGGGACACTTTTGTGGGAAATGTTTTAAATGTAATTCTGCTTTTTTTATTTTGAGCAGGACGCTGAGTTGTGTTGTTATTGTCAAATATCCATGAATCCTTCATCAAATGTAGGCGGAAGCAAAATTAAAAAAGCAGAATTACATTTAGAAAAGTGTCCCATTTTACCCCGCCGTCCCTTATAGCCCCATTTTACGGTTGTAAAAGCATTGCCTCCTTGGCGGAGGTACTAAACTGAAGTGTTGGTGTGTCCATCTCCTCCACTGACGGATGCAGATTGGTTAGACAGGTTGCCGTGGGTTTTATATTCTATTGGGGTTGCGCTCGGCGGCAAAACAGAATGTAGAATTTTCCCCGGCAGAGAGGTCGTTTTTACGAAGCGCCTATAGCTGGGCGGGGAATTTGTGGCAAATAATCGGGCGGCGGACAGGTGGCCGTGTCAGGTTTTGCAGCATGTCCCTTATAGCCCCGTTTTACGGTTGTAAAAGCATTGCCTCCTTGGCGGAGGTAATAAACTGAAGTGTTGGTGTGTCCATCTCCTCCACTGACGGATGCAGATTGGTTAGACAGGTTGCCGTGGGTTTTATATTATATTGGGGTTGCGCTCGGCGGCAAAACAGAATGTAGAATTTTCCCCGGCAGAGAGGTCGTTTTTACGCAGTGCCTATAGCTGGGCGGGGAATTTGTGGCAAATAATCGGGCGGTGGACAGGTGTCCGTGTCAGGTTTTGCAGCGTGGCGCAAAAACACGCACGCTGGCGGGCTCAGGCCAGCAGTGTTTTCCGCGTGCTTTTGTGCCTAAGACGTTGAAGAACGCGGAGTTTGTGTTGGTCAGACACGACGACCAGCGCAATGTGCGCAGCGCCTATGGCTGGCGGGCCCAGGCCAGCAGTGTTTTCCGCATGCTTTTGTGGCTAAAACGTTGAAGAAGGCGGAGTTTGTGTTGGTCAGACACGACGCCCAGCGCCGTCCATTGCGCCTGCGCACATGCTGAAAATGACCATATGTCACAGTGTGGAAAAATGCTTTAAAAAATTCCTGTATGCAGACGGTGACGCGGATCATCCCCCAAATTTAATCAGTTCTTCCTTGTACCATTTCCAACAACACCTGAAAGTTTCATGGAAATCCGTCCAAGACTTTTTGAGTTATCTTGCTAACCAACAGACAGACAGACAGACAAACAGACAAACACGCAAACCCTGGCAAAAACATAACCTCCTCCAGGCCTTTTCGGACTGGCGGAGGTAATTATGGTGTAAAATAAGTATTGGGTCAGTAACAAAAGTTCATCTCAATACTTTGTTATATACCCTTTGTTGGCAATGACAGAGGTCAAACGTTTTCTGTAAGTTTTCACAAGGTTTTCACACACTGTTGCTGGTATTTTGGCCCATTCCTCCATGCAGATCTCCTCTAGAGCAGTGATGTTTTGGGGCTGTCGCTGGGCAACATGGACTTTCAACTCCCTCCAAAGATTTTCTATGGGGTTGAGATCTGGAGACTGGCTAGGCCACTCCAGGACCTTGAAATGCTTCTTACAAAGCTACTCCTTTGTTGCCCGGGTGGTGTGTTTGGGATCATTGTCATGCTGAAAGACCCAGCCACGTTTCATCTTCAATGCCCTTGCTGGTTTTCACTCAAAATCTCACGATACATGGCCCCATTCATTCTTTCCTTTACACGGATCAGTCGTCCTGGTCCCTTTGCAGAAAAACAGCCCCAAAGCATGATGTTTCCACCCCCATGCTTCACAGTAGGTATGGTGTTCTTTGGATGAAACTCAGCATTCTTTCTCCTCCAAACACGACAAGTTGAGTTTTTACCAAGAAGTTCTATTTTGGTTTCATCTGACCATATGACATTCTCCCAATCCTCTTCTGGATCATCCAAATGCTCTCTAGCAAACTTCAGAAGGGCCTGGACATGTACTGGCTTAAGCAGGGGGACACGTCTGGCACTGCAGGATTTGAGTCCCTGGCGGCGTAGTGTTTTACTGATGGTAGCCTTTGTTACTTTGGTCCCAGCTCTCTGCAGGTCATTCACTAGGTCCCCCCATGTGGTTCTGGGATTTTTGCTCACCGTTCTCGTGATCATTTTGACCCCACGGGGTGAGATCTTGCGTGGATCCCCAGATCGAGGGAGATTATCAGTGGTCTTGTATGTCTTCCATTTTCTAATAATTGCTCCCACAGTTGATTTCTTCACACCAAGCTGCTTACCTATTGCAGATTCAGTCTTCCCAGCCTGGTGCAGGTCTACAATTTTGTTTCTGGTGTCCTTTGACAGCTCTTTGGTCTTGGCCATAGTGCAGTTTGGAGTCTGACTGTTTGAGGTTGTGGACAGGTGTCTTTATACTGATAACGAGTTCAAACAGGTGCCATTAATACAGGTAACGAGTGGAGGACAGAGGAGCCTCTTAAAGAAGAAGTTACAGGTCTGTGAGAGCCAGAAATCTTGCTTGTTTGTAGGTGACCAAATACTTATTTTACTGAGGAATTTACCAATTAATTCATTAAAAATCCTTCAATGTGATTTTCTGGATTTTTTTTTCCTCATTTTGTCTCTCATAGTTGAGGTATACCTATGATGAAAATTGGAGACCTCTCCCATCTTTTAAGTGGGAGAACTTGCACAATTGGTGGCTGACTAAATACTCTTTTGCCCCACTGTATGTCTAATCCAATGACTGCATTTCCTACAGTAAAGTTCTGACTGCAGCTCAGACGATGAGTGGAGATGAGGAAAAAGAAAGGCCATGACAGGGGGATGGTATGATGTTAAAATTTATCTCACAATTATTCTAGAGATCCTAAATTGTCCTTAGGTATGAATGTGAGAGCAAATGGTTGTCTGTCTCTCTGCACTGGTCCTGCGGTGGACCGGTGATCGGCCCAGGGTTTACCCTGTAGACGCTGGGATAATCATCTCAGACTGGATGCAGAGGGTAAACAGATGAGGACAATAGGTATTGAGATGGCAGAGATTATGGTGATGTTGCAGGAACGAGTAGCTGGGGGACAGTGGGGGGAGAATGGTTGAATGTATTGTGATGTGAGATTTCATGCAGATGGGAGATGGAGGGATAATATAAAAGGAGAGACCCTGGTGTATTGTAAAAATGCTTTTCTGTGTATGACTGAAGTGAGAGTGAACTAGAAAATCACTCGGAGAGCGCAGACTTCCGCCAAGCGCCACAGTTCCCCCATACAGTGTTTGTGTGTACGTTTTCAGATTCCTTGACCATGAAAACATATGACTAGCAATTGGATTCACAATGATAGGATTAGTGGTTCAGTAGTTATTGACGAAAATGGCATTTTCCGTAATGGCGGTTTAGCACCACAGTTCCCCCCATACAGTCTTCAGATTCCTTGACCATGAAAACATATGACAAGCAATTGGATTGACAATGATAGGATTAGTGGTTTATGTAGTTATTCACGAAAATGGCATTTTGCGTAATGGCGGTTTTCTTCTGGACAGTGATCCGGATCACCACCAAAATCTAATCATCTGTAGGATACCCCATTTCTGACAATCTGTGAAAATTTCATGAAAATCCGTCCATAACTTTTTGAGTTATCTTGCTAACAAACAGACAAACAGACCGACAAACCAACGCCGATGATCACATAACCTCCCCCTTTGGCAGAGGTAATAAAGTCGTCTGCTGTGCAAGTCTGGCTCCGTTATTTGCACTCTCCACGACCCTACCTTTCACCCGAAAAAGATGCCGGCATAAGCTCCAGCTCCTGAAAAGGATTAAGTGGTTAAGATGAATGAATGATGCCAAAAAAGCCAAATTATGATTATTTTATCATGATAAATAGCTACAGTGGTGTGAAAAGTGTTTGCCCCCTTCCTGATTTCTCATTTTTTTTTGTATGTTTGTCCCACTTATGCGTTTCAGATCCATCCATCCATCCATCCATCTTCTACCGCTTTTCCGGAGGTCCGGGTCGCGGAGGCAGCAGTTCAAGCAGAGAAGCCCAGACTTCCCTCTCCCCAGCCACCTGCTCCAGCTCTTCAGAGGGGATACCAAGGCGTTCCCAGACTAGCTGGGAGACATAGTCTCTCCACTGAGTCCTGGGTCTGCCCCGGGGTCTCCTCCCAGTGGGACGTGCCTGAAACACCTCAAGTGGGAGGCGTCCAGGAGGCATCCTAATCAGATGCCCATACCACCTCAACTGACTCCTTTCAATGTGGAGGAGCAGCGGTTCTACTCTGAGCCTCTCCCGGATGACTGAGCTCCTCACCCTATCTCTGAGGGTGAGTCCAGCAATCCTACGGAGAAAGCTCATTTCAGCCGCTTGTATCCGCGATCTCGTTCTTTCGGTCATTACCCAAAGCTCGTGACCATAGGTGAGAGTAGGAACGTAGATTGACTGGTAAATCGACAGCTTTGCCTTAGAACTAAGCTCCCTCTTCACCACAACAGACCGGTACAACGTCCGCATCACTGCAGATGCTGCTCCAATCCGTCTGTCGATCTCTCGCTCCATTTTCCCCTCACTCGTGAACAAGACCCCAAGATACTTAAACTCCTCCACTTGGGGCAGGAGCCTGTCCCCAACCCGGAGAGGACAATCCACCTTTTTCCGGCTGAGGACCATGGACTCGGACTTGGAGGTGCTGATTCTCATCCCAGCCGCTTCACACTCAGCGGCAAACCGTCCCAGCAAGAGCTGTAGGTCATTGCTGGATGAAGCCAACAGGACAACATCATCTGCAAACAACAGAGATGAGATCCTGTGGTCACCAAGCATGACACCCTCCATTCCCTGGCTGCGCCTAGAAATCCTGTCCATAAAAATTATGAACAGGACCGGTGACAAAGGGCAGCCCTGGCGGAGTCCAACTCTCACTGGGAATGACTCCGACCGAGTGTTGGCAATGCGAACTAAACTCTCACAACGGTCGTACAGAGACCGAATAGCTCGTAACAACAAGCCCGATACCCCATACTCCCGAAGCACCCCCCACAAAAATCCACGAGGGACGCGGTCAAATGCCTTCTCCAAGTCCACAAAACACATGTAAACTGGTTGGGCAAACTCCCACGAACCCTCAAGAATTCTCGAGAGGGTAAAGAGCTGGTCCGATGTGCCACGGCCAGGACGAAAACCACATTGCTCCTCCTGAATCCGAGGTTCGACCAACGGCCGGACTCTCCTCTCCAATACCTTGGCATAGACCTTCCCAGGGAGGCTGAGGAGTGTGATCCCTCTAAAGTTGGAGCACACCCTCCGGTCCCCTTTTTTGAAGAGAGGAACCACCACCCCGGTTTGCCATGCCAAAGGCACTGCCCCCGACCTCCACGCAATGTTGCAGAGGCGTGTCAACCATGACAACCCAACAACATCCAGGGCCTTGAGGTACTCGGGGCGAATCTCGTCCACCCCCGGGGCCCGGCCACCAAGGAGATTTTTAACCACCTTGGCGACCTCAGCCCCTGTGATAGGCGAGTCATCCCCCTCGTCCCCAAACCCTGCTTCCTCTGTGGAAGGCGTATCAGTGGGATTGAGGAGATCCTCGAAGTATTCCTTCCACCGCCCGACGATATCCCCAGTTGAAGTCAACAGTGTCCCATCCGCACCATACACAGTGTGGACGGGGAGCTGCTTTCCCCTCCTGAGCCGCCGAACAGTTTGCCAGAATCTCTTTGAAGCCGACCGAAAGTCTTGTTCCATGGCCTCACCGAACTCCTCCCATACCCGGGTTTTTGCTTCAGCAACCACCCGAGCTGCACTCCGCTTGGCCTGCCGGTACACCTCAGCTGCTTCGGGAGTCCCACAAGCCAACCAAGCTTGATAGGACTCCTTCTTCAGCTTAATGGCCCCCCTCACCACTGGTGTCCACCACTTGGTTCGGGGGTTGCCACCACGAGATGCACCGATGCCGATGCGTTTCAGATCATCAAACAAATTTAAATATTAGACAAAGATAGACAAGTAAACACAAAATGCAGTTTTTAAATGAAGGTGTTTGTACTTAAGGGGGAAAAAAAATCCAAACCTACATGGCCCTGTGTGAAAAAGTGATTGCCCCCCTAAACCTAATAACTGGTTGGGCCACCCTTAGCAGTAACAACTGCAATCAAGCATTTGTGATAACTGGCAATGTCTTTTACAGCGCTGTGAAGGAATTTTGGCCCACTCAGCTTTGCAGAATTGTTGTAATTCAGCCACGTCGGAGGGTTTTCGAGCATGAACGGCCTTTTTAAGGTCATGCCACAGCATCTCAATCGGATTCAGGTCAGGACTTTGACTAGGTCACTCCAAAGTCTTCATTTTGTTTTTCTTAAGCCATTCAGAGGTGGACTTGCTGGTGTGTTTTGGATCATTGTCCTGCTGCAGAACCCAAGTGCCCTTCAGCTTGAGGTCACCAACAGATGGCTGGACATTCTCCTTCAGGATTTTTTGGTAGACAGCAGAATTCATGGTTCCATTTACCACAGCAAGTCTTCCAGGTCCTGAAGCAGTAAAACAGCCCCAGACCATCACACTACCACCACCATATTTTACTGTTGGTATGATGCTCCTTTTCTGAAATGCTGTGTTACTTTTACACCAGATGTAATGGGACACACACCTTGCAAAAAGTTCAACTTTTGTCTCGCCAGGCCACAGAGTATTTTCCCAAAAGTCTTGGGGATCATCAAGATGTTTTCTGGCAAAACTGAGACGAGCCTTTATGTTCTTTTTGCTCAGCAGTGGTTTTGGTCTTGGAACTCTGCCATGCAGGCCATTTTTGCCGAGTCTCTTTCTTATGGTGAAGTCATAAACACTGACCTTAACTGAGGCAAGTGAGGCCTGCAGTTCTCTGACTGTTGTTGTGGGGTCTTTTGTGACCTCTTGGATAAGTCGTCGCTGTGCTCTTGGGGTGATTTTGGTCGGCCGGCCTCTCCTGGGAAGGTTCACCACTGTTCCATGTTTTTGACATTTGCAGATAATGGCTCTCACTGTGGTTTGCTGGAGTCCTAAAGCTTTAGAAATGGCTTTATTGTAGAGGAAAAATAAGTTCAGGTGAGATGCGGCAAGCTGGAAGGTTGCAGAGTTTTATTTTCCTCCATCATAATGAGACGGCACTTGTAGCGCTGTGCTTGACGGCACTTGTGCTTGACGGCACTTGAGTGCTTGACGGCACTTGTGCTGTGCTGTGTTGCCTCTGAGACATGTATAGCAAGCTCTTTTACGCATGTTATACACACAGAGAGAATGCATGGCACATTTGCATACTGATATACATATCGGTCAATACATATCATTCGTGTGGCCAACTGGCGCTCGGATGTCCTTGCCTTAATCCAGGGATGTATAACAATAGCCCATTGTTCTGATTGTCTCCCAGGGGCTCTCTGTCCGTATGCAAATTGTCCTCTGCTCCCTGCAGGCTGGCTGAGTGTGAGGATTGAATGTCCATGTAGACTGTGGTGGGTCACCACATAACCTTTTCCAGACTGATAGATCTCAATTAATTTGTTTCTCATTTGTTCCTGAATTTCTTTGGATCACAGCATGATGTCTAGCTTTTGAGGATCTTTTGCTCTATTTCACTTTCTCAAGCAGGTCCTATTTAAGTGATTTCTTTATTGAGAACAGGTGTGGCAATAATCAGGGCTGGGTGTGGCTAGAGAAATTTAACTCAGCTTTCCAAAAATGTGATAAACCACAGTTAATTTACGTTTTTTTGTTTTTTTTGTTTTTTTTTTTGGGGGGGGGGGATCACTTTTTCGACACAGGGCCATGTAGGTTTGGATTTTTTTTTACCCCTAATAATAAACACCTTCATTTAAAAACTGCATTTTGTGTTTACTTGTGTTATCTTTGTCCAATATTTAAATTTGTTTGATGATCTGAAACATTTAGGTGTGACAAACATACAAAAAAAATGAGAAATCAGGAAAGGGGCAAACACTTTTTCACACCACTGTAATTCAAAGTCCCATTCATGGCACTTTTTCCACATTTTAACAGTTCCCACTTGTCTTAAAGTGACAATGGTGAAAATTAAGTACCCCCCCCCCCACACACCCTGTTAACCTATCTATGACATGTTTTTTTTTTTATGACACACAAGACATTAAGAGTGAAATCACTTGTAAGAGGTATGTCTGTGTGTTTCTGATTTTAAAAGTTCAGTTTCCCTCCTCCCCCTTCAGAAAGGCAAGTTTAGACAGACCATATTTGTGATGTTACAATAACGTGGAACCAATCAAGACTAAGCAATAGGTATGGCCTCGGAGGAGGAAGAACTGAGGAGTAAGCTGAGCCTCCAAGGCCAGTTAGCATTTCTGGGCAGCTGCTTTGAAACTTGACCCAAATTACGATGGATTTTTCCGTCTAACTGCTTTTAAGGACTGATGCATTTCCAACCATTATCCTGAGGCCATCGGGCAAACCAGTACGCGTGTCATTCAAACCAGTAAATCTTTTTATCATTGTATTGATTATTTGTTTGTGTGATATTAGCCTGTTAACGTGCCTCATACTGCAATGGTGTGATTTTACGTACAATAAATGTCAGCCTCATGTCAAATGCTACAGAGAAAATGATCCACAAATGTTCAGATAAGCCTGTTATATTTAGATGCTACACCGTGCCAGCTTGTTTGTTCAGACTTTTGGAGAGATGTTGCTGCATGTTAAAGACAGAAGGAGAAAACATGTAATCAGACATGGTGCATGGCAGTGCGGCTAAGTAAAATACTTTTGGAATGTGTTAAGAGCATGCAGAAATGATTGTGCACGGAATACGTAGCTGGAGCTGTGGAGCACTTTGTCTCCAAATGGGCGACTGAGTGTGTCCACTCTTTGGCTGCTAGCCCTCCCTCTCAACTGTGCTTCGTGCAGTTCTGGTGCATGTGTGGTCACATGTCATATACAATCAAGCTGGTCATTCCTTACCACAGTCACAGTGGTGTTAACTTTTAAAAGTTTTGGATATTAAAGGTGCCCAAGCACCAGTGGGGATTTGCGGTCTGCTTTTGGGAGGGTGTATGTAGCTTGTATCCTGGGAGAAGACAGTGGCGGCGGCCGGTGTGTGTGCCGTGCCACTTTGCTGTGGTGCTTGTGTGCTCCGCAAGTACCAAGTGGTTGTTTGGGCCTTCCGCAGTCACGGCAGCATTGCATGTTACTAGTCACGACTGAGAAAGTAAAACTTTAAGCTAAAAATAACATCTAGAATGAAATATACGATTGTGTTAGAAGAACAAGGATTCCAGTAGGGTGAATAAAATTTATAGAAAATAGTGATCAAAACCAGCCAGATCTAGATGGCCTGTCCATCACCTCCTCCCCGCTGAGGTGAGCTGTGTCTGGGTACAGCAATCAACTTGGACCGTCTAGCACACTAGTGCTAACAGTTTAGTGTAAAGTCACGGTGAAAATATAACAAAATGAGCCAGAATGACACCATTAAATGACACCACTGTGTGGTGGCGCAGTGGTTAGCACTGTGCCAGCACAGCAACTCACCCTTGGCCATGGGATCCCTGGTTCGATCCCACCCCCTGACCAACAGTGATCTGTGTGGAGTTTGCATGTTCTCCCCGTATCTGCGTGGTTTTACTCCAGGATTTCTCCGGTTTCCTCCCACAGGCTAAAAACATGCAGGTTAGGTTAATTGGAGACTCTAAAGTGGCCCTAGGTGTGAATGTGTGTGTGAATGGTTAAGGGATAGTGCTGTACCGTGGCTGCTTCATCCATCCAGGTGGATGCCCTCAATTTCCCCTCTGGGGATCAATAAAGTATACAAAATGAAAAAAAAAAAAAAAATTCAGGTCTTTAGTAAGAAATGTTCACATTTTCACACACACGTCTACTCTTGTTTTTATTTTTATGCTTTAGCCATTTTAAGTGGGAATAATTGTCGGGGTGTCCTAATAAATGTGGGGGTGTCAATTTATTTCTCATAATTTTTTTAGGATAACATCACTATAAATTCAAGAAATCTGTGTGTGTGCGTGTCTGTCTGTCTGTCTGTCTGTGTCACGATCATAGGACATCATAGGACAGCCTATGACGCACCTATGATGTCCCTATGCCTTGATGTCTCTATGATGTCATATAGACTATCAGGACTCGCGGTGCCATCATACAGACAAAAGGACGATGTCATCATACAGTGGGGCAAAAAAAGTATTTAGTCAGCCACCAATTGTGCAAGTTCTCCCACTTAAAAGATGAGAGAGGTCTCCAATCTGCATGGTGGCGCAGTGGTTTAGCACTGTGGCAGCACAGTTTTACCCTCGGCCGGGGGATCGTGGGGATCATGAGATCGTGGGTTCGACCCCAGCCCCCGACCAACAGTGAGCTGTGTGGAGTTTGCATGTTCTCCCCGTGTTGCGTGGGTTTACTCCGGGATTTCTCCGGTTTCCTCCCGCATACCAAAAACATGTAGGTTTAGGGCGCTCGCGCACGCAGCGACCAGCAGCCGGTGGCTTGTCACCAGACTGCAAACCAAATCTACCTACGGGTACAAATAAAAAAAAAAAAAAAAAAAAAAAAATCATCATAGGTATACCTCAACTATGAGAGACAAAATGAGAAGAAAAAAAAAATCCAGAAAATCACATTGAAGGATTTTTAATGAATTAATTGGTAAATTCCTCGGTAAAATAAGTATTTGTAAGTATTTGTAAATAAGTATTTCTTCACACCAAGCTGCTTACCTATTGCAGATTCAGTCTTCCCAGCCTGGTGCAGGTCTACAATTTTGTTTCTGGTGTCCTTTGACAGCTCTTTGGTCTTGGCCATAGTGGAGTTTGGAGTCTTGACTGTTTGAGGTTGTGGACAGGTGTCTTTTATACTGATAATGAGTTCAAACAGGTGCCATTAATACAGGTAACGAGTGGAGGACAAAGGAGCCTCTTAAAGAAGAAGTTACAGGTCTGTGAGAGCCAGAAATCTTGCTTGTTTGTAGTTGACCAAATACTTATTTTACCGAGGAATTTACCAATTAATTCATTAAAAATCCTTCAATGTGATTTTCTGGATTTTTTTTTCTCATTTTGTCTCTCATAGTTGAGGTATACCTATGATGAAAATTGGAGACCTTTCATCTTTAAAGTGGGAGAACTTGCACAATTGTTGGCTGACTAAATAATTTTTTGCCCCACTGTACACACAATAGGATACAGCACTTTAAAGCACACCCATTCGAAGCAGTAAATCTGGAAATCTTACAAATTATCCATCCATCTTCTTCCGCTTAATCCTTTTCGGGTCGTGGAAATATCACTGTATAAATTCAAGAAATCTGTCAGTTTCTGTGTAAATCTGGAAATCTTACTCATCACCCGATTAACAATAGCATACACTACTTTAAACCACACCCAGTCAAAGTAGTACATCATGTCTGTGTGTCACGATCACAGCACATCATAGGACGGCCTATGATGACTGCATGATGTCCTATGATGATCCTATGACGTTCCTTCCTGCCCTTCAGAGAGAGCAGACGCATTTTTTTCTTCCTCTCCCTTCTAATCCTCTCCCCTTTGATTCCAGCTTGCAATGTTATGTTTTTAGTCGCTCTTCTCCTGCTGAATCTTAATCTAAATGGAAATTATGGATTTGGAAAGCGGCTTAAATGTGCTATTGTCACCACTTTTCAACAAGAACCGGGCCAGGGGGAGCCCAAGAATTGGAACCTGCGTGATTCGACTGGTTTGGCATGATCACAGGATTTTTCTGTTTGGCCCTGGAGTTCCTGGTGTATCAAAATTATATTTGGGTGAGCTAATCAAAATGCCGACCCCGGCGTAGCTCCCCCAACAATTTCCAGTTGGGGCGAGCACGAACAGCGGCATATGGATTAACATGGATTTACCATCTGGCATGCATTGGAGAGAGAATGAACTCTCTTGGACATGTTTACCTGTGTTCGGTAGGTGGACAACATCTGGAGCCGCTGAGTGCTTTCCAGAGAATGACATTAAAGTTTAAGCCTGTATGGAAATTATGAAGCGCAGAATCGCAAGAGATGAAAATTCTTTGCTCTGAGTGATCTGTGCCTATTCGACCTTGAATTCGGCGCCCTGTCTGTTTACATTCCTCCTCGATGAAGATAAGCGGAATGAACGGCTCTGCTAACCCAAACAATCGACACAATTGTTGTTGTTTCAACAGATGGACGCTCAAGGACAGTGCACCATGTGACAACTTACCACCTGCAAGCAAGAGAGAGACTCTGGACTGCTTTAGATCACATGACTATAACATCTATCCACTGCCAGGAGGCGCCCTCTGCTGTTCACTAGCAATTGACACACCTACACTACTGCATTCAACATTACACCACTGATACAATTACTGACATACAGTATATTTACAATACACTGACTCTCTCAACTTGCTTTGTTTGTCATTGTGTGATCTATTGTCTGCTAATTGTGCACTTGAGAGTTTTTTCTTGTAATCAAAATTTTGGTCATAAAATGAGCTTTATTTTGATCAACAATGCTTTTTTCTCTCTGCCTATTGTGTTTTTTCCCTATCCTCCCCCCTCCCCCCCTCTACCCCCCCCCCCCCCCGTATGACAGGCGCCTCGTCATGGCTGCCGCGTCATTGGGATGCGCCTTTCGTGCGTGCCCAATGTCAAGTCAAATTCCTCGTATGTTTACTTGTTTACTTGTAAATCTGCTTGGCAATAAATCTGATTCTGATTCTAGGATATCAGGCAACATAGGACTTGCGATGTTGTTATATACACAATAGGACTGGCTACCTATGATGTAGGCATGATGTCCTATGATGCCTGCCTTGACGTCTTTATGATGTCATATAGATCATCACTCACGATGCCTGCCTTCATGTCTTTATGCTGTCATATACACCATCACTCACCAAAGAAGACATACTCATCACCCGATTATCAATAGGACATAGCACTTGAAACTGAATGCAAGTTGCCAGAAACAGGAAAGAAGACATGCTCATCTCCCCGATTAAGAATAGGACACACTAATTTAAACCAGAATCAAACGCAGGCATCATAGGACTTGCTATGCCATCATCAAAGATCACAGGACAGCTTCCAAGATCAACAGCCTGCATGACACGATGATGACTCCCTATGACATAAAATTTTTTAAAAAGCCTTTTCTTCAGTTTTAATTGTTTAGTTATATTACTTGAATCTCCCTGTATTATCAATATTGATATTAAACATTAATATTGTTAATAACTGCATATTGTTTGTTCTGTTGTTGCAGTGCATCTGTTTTCTATAACTATAGTAAGGGTGCAGCTAACTTAAAAAAACAAAACAAAACACCACTGTACTAGAGAAAATGGCTGATGGCCAAATTAAGTTTGCCATGTTTTATTAATTTTAAATAATTTAAATCATGTAATAATTTAAATAATAATAACTGTATTAGGTTTTATTATAAGTTAATCCCTTCCTCACCTGTGGTGTATGGGGTAGTGTCTATACAGTATCTCCGTTTCACTGACCATAGACCACACAGCTACTGTGAGTAGTGAAAGCTACAGCGGGGGTCAGTCCTCTGGTGGCTCTGTGCATTAACTTTCCTTTCCCCCTTCCGTTATGCTGAACAGCAAGCTAGAAGGTGCAAAGTGACATTTTTTTTTTTTTTTATATGGTCTTTGGTATGACCTGGCTGGGATTTGAACCTCAGCCTCCCAGTTGTGGGGCGGACGCTCTACCAACTAGGCCACCACTCCAGTATATTTTATTATAGGCCACTTTAAAGGGGTCACTGACTGCACTTTTTCCATATTTTAACAGCTCACACGTCTTAGTGAAGTGTTTGTGACACATTTTGTTCAAATTTGTTTTGTATTTTTCCTGGCTTTCTTGAAACGCTCTGATTTAAAGCCTGTCACTTTAAGAAGCATCCTTCACCTATTCAACGCTGCCCTCTCTCTTATGTCAGTTAGCCATTAGCTGACTAGCTTCTAGCTTTTAGCCTCCTTGTAGCTCAGATGAGCAGCACTGGTTCACTGATCCACAGTCGCTGGTGTATCTCGCATCACTCCAGCCCATCTCCCAATAATTCTGCTGTGATTCCACAATGAATCGTGAGCACCATGCACTGGGCGGCCCCCTGATCACTGCAACCGACCTGACCCAGGACCCGAGGTTGTTGGCTGAGCTGAAGCGAAGCTTTGCAGAGCCGCGCTGCCGAGCCATGGGATCTCAACGGGCAGTGTCTCGCTCTGCGGGATGCCACTCCGCTCCCACAGCCACCCGGGAGCACTCCGTCATGAGGTGGCTCCCCTATGCTGCCCATAAGAGCAGAGCGGAGTCACGCGGCACTCCAGAGGATGGTGGGGGATCTGGCCGTGAGAGCCAGCAGCCTCGGTTGCCATGACCAGCGCACCGGTGGAATCACAGCAAAATTATTGGGAGATGGGCCGGAGTGATGCGAGGTACAGTGGGGTAAAAAAGTATTTAGTCAGCCACCAATTGTGCAAGTTCTCCCACTTAAAAGATGAGAGAGGTCTCCAATTTTCATCATAGGTATACCTCAACTATGAGAGACAAAATAAGAAAAAAAAAATCCAGAAAATCACATTGAAGGATTTTTAATGAATTAATTGGTACATTCCTCGGTAAAATAAGTATTTGGTCAATAACAAAAGTTCATCTCAATACTTTGTTATATACCCTTTGTTGGCAATGACAGAGGTCAAACGTTTTCTGTAAGTTTTCACAAGGTTTTCACACACTGTTGCTGGTATTTTGGCCCATTCCTCCATGCAGATCTCCTCTAAAGCAGTGATGTTTTGGGGCTGTCGCTGGGCAACAGACTTTCAACTCCCTCCAAAGATTTTCTATGGGGTTGAGATCTGGAGACTGGCTAGGCCACTCCAGGATCTTGAAATGCTTCTTACGAAGCCACTCCTTCGTTGCCCGGGCGGTGGGTTTGGGATCATTGTCATGCTGAAAGACCCAGCCACGTTTCATCTTCAATGCCCTTGCTGGTGGAAGGAGGTTTTCACTCAAAATCTCACGATACATGGCCCCATTCATTCCTTCCTTTACACGGATCAGTCGTCCTGGTCCCTTTGCAGAAAAACAGCCCCAAAGTATGATGTTTCCACCCCCATGCTTCACAGTAGGTATGGTATTCTTTCTCCTCCAAACACGACAAGTTGAGTTTTTACCAAAAAGTTCTATTTTGGTTTCATCTGACCATATGACATTCTCCCAAGCCTCTTCTGGATCATCCAAATGCTCTCTAGCAAACTTCAGATGGGCCTGGACATGTACTGGCTTAAGCAGGGGGACATGTGTGGCACTGCAGGATTTGAGTCCCTGGCGGCGTAGTGTGTTACTGATGTAGCCTTTGTTACTTTGGTCCCAGCTCTCTGCAGGTCATTCACTAGGTCCCCCCATGTGGTTCTGGGATTTTTGCTCACCGTTCTCATGATAATTTTGACCCCACGGGGTGAGATCTTGCGTGAAGCCCCAGATGGAGGGAGATTATCAGTGGTCTTGTATGTCTTCCATTTTCTAATAATTACTCGCACAGTTGATTTCTTCACACCAAGCTGCTTACCTATTGCAGATTCAGTCTTCCCAGCCTGGTGCAGGTCTACAATTTTGTTTCTGGTGTCCTTTGACAGCTCTTTGGTCTTGACCATAGTGGAGTTTGGAGTCTGACTGCTTGAGGTTGTGGACAGGTGTCTTTATACTGATAACGAGTTCAAACAGGTGCCATTAATACAGGTAACGAGTGGAGGACAGAGGAGCCTCTTAAAGAAGAAGTCACATGTCTGTGAGAGCCAGAAATCTTGCTTGTTTGTAGGTGACCAAATACTTATTTTACCGAGGAATTTACCAATTAATTCATTAAAAATCCTTCAATGTGATTTTCTGGATTTTTTTTTTTTCCTCATTTTTGTCTCTCATAGTTGAGGTATACCTATGATGAAAATTGGAGACCTCGCTCATCTTTTAAGTGGGAGAATTTGCACAATTGGTGACTGACTAAATACTTTTTTGCCCCACTGTATATTGTAACCATCCCAGTGAACCAGGTGGTAACAGGGATGGTTATTAGGGTGACTAAATCTGAAAAAAAATAACAATGGAAGCCGTGCTTGGTGCACGCCTCCTGGTACCACTGTTAGCTGGAGGACTAATAGGCTACCTTTAGCACCCCTACAATCTACATGGCGAGTCTCAAGGACAGTGGTGGGTTGGCTTTATCAAATCATGATGTGTATGATTTACCTGGAAGAGACAAAAACGAGATAAACGCTGTGTTTGACTGTTTTGATATTTTTTTGATAATTACGTGACCAATAGACACATTTCAGAGAGTTAAAACCTACAAACACACCATTTTTCAGTCAATGACCCCTTTAAATGTCCTCCTGCGGACTCATCACACTATAGAGTTAATACCTCGTGTAAACAAAAAGACAGTGGTAGTCCCAGGGTGTAATTCATTCAGATAACCTAACATAGCTCAAAAGGTTACCATGTCAAATTATAACCTTCAAATTTTCATAATGTGGATGTTTTGTCACAGTGCTCACGGCGCTGAAAGTTGAAAAAAAGTTCAACTTTCGGAGCGCTGCAATGCTCATCAGCTGCCGACCTCTCTCAGCAGCTGATCACAATCAGAATAAAAGTACACCATGATCACTATTTAACAGCAAAATATTGGAGGGACGTGTATTTTCTTACCACTTTGATGCGGTTTTGTCCAGTGAGTGGAGCGTTTCAGAGCAAAATATGTGAAACCCCTGGCACACTTTTGAGTCACAGGTCAAGCAGTTGCTAGTATAGCGGCAGGAGAGCTTTTTGTTTATGAGCGTATGTAAAGCACTCAGGAAAACAGGATGAGAGCGCTTTTACCTTCCCTGTCGACACGCAGCCTAAATACACCTGCAAGAACACCATATCACTGTATTAAACTATGAAGCCTAGTATCACTATGCTTACACTAGAACATCTTAACATACGCAGGTATGCTATTATGACAAAGTAGGTTAAAATGTCAAGACACTGTACCCACAGCCACTGCAAAAAAAATAAAAAATAAAAATTAAATCCTGAACAGTAGTGTAGCCAGGAAAGTGACAAACGTGCGACAGTGTAAAAGCTACTGTATGTAAATACAGACATGGAATTTGATTCACAGTTGCTGTGTATTTCATTCAAACTATTCAAAACAAGTGAAACCTTGCAGTCTACAAATGTAACAATGCTGCCAGATAACAACTAAAGCTGCTTTTATAAGATGTAAAAAAATATCCGTGCAGCCACGACAGTGAACGTGTGACGGGTTAAGAACTTTGGAAGACCTGATTGTTAACAGGCTCCCTCTGGTGGTGGTAGTTCAGAATACATGTGGAAACCAGGACTGTACTTCAGCAGGTCAGGGGAACAGCTTTCTGAACTCACTTATATGAGGATAGTGGCAAATATACCAATAAATTTTTATCCTGATAATAGAAATTAATCACCATAAATTAATTGCCAGTGTTTTTTATTGATAGCAATAATATTTTAGACTGTCCCACCTAGGGCTGTGTAATACGATTATTTATATTGGCTGATGAGACAAAAACGCCTATCGTTTCGTATAAAACTCTACTGTTCATATCAAGGTGTCACAAAATACACCATTAATGGCAGTGTCTCTACGTCATTCTGGTGACAGCTTGTGGTCTGCGCATGTGCCTTCTGGACAGAGCATGCCCCGGGCGGCCTGGTTCCAGTACATTCCAACATGGCGAACTCCACTAAGCACATAGATGTGAAAGACTACAAGAGAGCGTTTATAAATTAGAGGCACTAAAGAACCATCAGCTGGTAAAACTAAACACCAGAGTCAAATGGTAACATAGGATTTTGCACACAGAACGCTGCATAATGAACACTCAGGAAGATGGAAGAGATAACAGCGGCCAACAGAGATAACAGTCTGCATCTAGTCATCGGTGAGTTTCAGAATGTATAAAAATGTAGTTTATGAATAATAAATCACAGTAGGCCACATAGAATTCAGTGTACTAGTTAAAAAGCATGTGAAACGTTTGAACAAAAGTTGGCATGCAGTCAAAGTAAACCTTGTTATATTTGAGGGGTCACTGACTGAAAAATGGTGTGTTTGTAGGTTTTAACTGTCTGAAATGAGTCTACTGGTCGCCTAATTATCCAAAAATTTTATAAACAGTCAATTCTCTTAAACACACACACACACACACCCTTTATCTCGTTCTTCTCTCCCAGAAACGGCAGAAACATTTTTGATTATTCCGACTAAATCGTTAATGTCACGCTTAGAAAAAACCAACCCACCGCTGTCCTTGAGACGCGCCCACTGCTTTATTATTGGCCCACCTAGCTGTTTGTCATGTAGTTGGAAGGGGTGCTAAAGGTAGCCTATTAGCCCCTGAGCTAATACCAGGAAGCTCAAACCAAGCGCGGCTTATATTGTTATTTTCTTCAGACTTTAGTCACCCTAATAACCATCCCTGTTACCACCTGGTTCACCAGTCCACAGTATACCTCGTATCGCTCTGGTCTAGGGATGTTAATCAATAAGAATTTAGTCGACTAAATTAAATTAGTTATCAATTAGTTGAAAGTGACATCGTTCTTTTCAACAGTTTATTTTCATTAAATGTGGTGGCGTCACTAGTCCTGGTGAGGGCACTATAGCCTAATCTCTACCACACCTGACGTACTTCACGCGAGAAAATGAAGCGGTCTAAACGGAGTGCAGTGTGGGATCATTTTAAACTGGTAAACGCTAACAACGAGGCTAAAGTTCTGTTAGTTCTGCTACTTCTGGCAGGAGATATTCACCTTAACCCTGGACCTGCCACTATTAAACAGCAGACCACTGGGTTAGCACAAAACCGAGCTGTACAAAAGCAAAAACAACATTTATTTTTCCAAACTGTTAATCATGCACGAGTTCTTTGGGACACCAAGGCTAAACCAAAGGGGATCCTCGGCGGTCATTTAAACATACGGAGCATAATCCCCAAAAGAGATGAGATTTCGGTGTTGCTGTTGGACTCAAATCTGGACTACCTTTGTCTCTCAGAAAGCTGGCTACACAGGAACATAGACACTAATATGATCGATATTGTGGGCTACCAGTGTTTTAGAAAAGACAGGCAGGTAGGGAGGGGAGGAGGTGTTTTAATTTACATCAAAGACAAATATAAATGTCAACTGGTTGATTTGAATACTTCACTTGAATGTTTAGCTGTTAATGTATGTCTCTCTCCGGTAATGAATTTCAACATTGCAGTATTGTACAACCCACCATCACACAATTCTTCCTTTTATAATGAATTAAGTGATCTGGTTAAACAACTTGAGAAGAACAGAGAAACAATAATTCATGGTGACTTTAATATCAACTGGTCTGATAAAAAAGACAAACAAAAACTGAAAAGCCTCATGACTAAATTTAATTACCAGCAAATCATCAAAGGACCCACCAGGATAACCAAACAATCCAGAACACTTATTGACATGGTATTTACTAATAAACCAGAACGAATAACCAGAACCTATAATCTTGTAACTGGTCTCTCAGATCATAACATGGTTCTTGCTGTCAGGAAACTTACTAAAAAGCGACTACAGTATTTTGGGGGAGTCGATATTGACAAATCAAATTTTATTATCCCCAAATCAAAAAATGAGGAGTTTGAACATTACTTAGAGAATCAAAATTGGGAGCAGCTCATGTCAACATGTGAAGTAGATGATTGTTGTAATTTTATAACTGCAACAATCACAAAGTCTATAGAAAAATTTTCAAAGCAAATTAAAAGTAGACAACAGAAGATTAGCCTACCATGGTTAAATAATGAAATAAGAAAACTTATGAAGAGGCGAGACTATGCACTGAAAACATCACTAACCTCCAAACTACAAAATGATCACCTTGTGTACAAAAGTTTAAGAAATAAAGTGGTACATGAGCTGCGAAAATCAAAAATATCTTATTACAATAAACTGATAGATCATGCAAAGGGTAACAACAGTTCCCTATGGAGGCATTTAAATAACTTAACTAATAAAAAAAACGATCAGAAGGGGGTAAAGGAACTTAGAATCAATGGCAAGACCGTCAGTGACAAGGCTACTTTGGCAAATGAATTTAATTCATACTTTGTGGGCTCTGTGGAAGACTTAACAAAAATTTTTGTGCTGCCAAATGTGCTCAACAACACAAATTCCATACTTCCAACAGATACTTTTCACATCGATGAGGTAAATGAGAAGTTAATTGCTGGTATTGTTAAAACACTGTCAAACTCAAAAACTAATGATATCTACAATATGAGCACCTCCTTTCTCAAAATGCACAGCAAAATATTAATCAAACCACTGACTCATCTCATTAATCTCTCCATTAGGTCTAGTACATTTCCATCTGGCTGGAAAAAAAGCTGTCGTCATACCAGTTCATAAATCAGGCAGTAAAGACGATATATGCAATTACCGCCCAATCTCTATCTTACCAGTCCTATCTAAGGTTCTTGAAAAAGTTGTAGCTACACAGCTGATAGACTACTTACAAGACAATCAACTTCTTCATCCACATCAATTTGGTTTTAGACCAGGATACTCAACAGAAACAGCAAATTGTTGCCTTATTGAAAACGTCAAACAGTCCTTGGACAGGGGTAATGTGGTAGGAGCTGTTTTTCTAGATCTCAAAAAGGCTTTCGATACTGTAAACCACAGTTTGCTTTTATCCAAAATGGTATCTTTTAACTTCTCCCCAAATACATTAGAATGGTTTGCATCTTATCTCCAGAATAGAGAACAGTGTGTAAAAGTTCACCAGGATAAATCCTCATTTTTAAACAACCGCATGGGTATCCCACAAGGGTCCATTCTTGGTCCTTTACTTTTCAGCATTTTTATTAATGACCTGCCGTTACACTGCTCAGCTGCAACATGCCAACTTTATGCAGATGATGCAGTTATTTACACAGCTGCCAAGACTCCAGCACAGGCTGCAGATGTACTGTCTACAAGTATGGTTGATGTCCAAGAGTGGCTCCTCAAGAACCATCTATTGCTGAACCTTCAGAAAACAGTCTCAATGTGCTTTTCAATCAAAAAATGTAACCTGCAACATTTTAAAGTTAATATACATGATCATGACATCAGTTTAGTTACAGAATTCAAATACCTTGGCATTGTACTAGATCCTCAACTCAAATTTAATCTTCATATAAAGAAAATTTCAAAAACAGTAAAAAAAAATCTGAACTGCTTTAAATTAATTAGATATTACATACCTTACGAAGCAGCTGCACTGTATATGCATTCTATGGTTTTTTCTCATATATCATACTGTTTGACAGTCTGGGCTCAAGCAGCCCCTTCCACAATAAGACATATAGGTTCATTATATAATCAAACCCTAAAAATCTTGGACAAAAAGCCCATTAGGTGGCATCACTGTAATGTTTTAAAAAAATACAACCTATTGAGTTTTGAGAGCTTCATTGACCTCTGTCTTCTGAAATTAACGTTCAAATGTTTTCATAAATCAGCACCCGAGCCACTTGCTGGTTTTGTCCAAAGACAGGACAGCAGCAGAGCCACCAGGAGTTCTGTTAACAATAACTGTAAAATATTCCACCGCAGAACCACATTTGGACAAACAGCTTTCTCTATAAAGGGCAGTCACATCTGGAACACAATGCCAAATGAAATTAAAATAATAACGGACTTTAAAACATTCACTAAAAATGTTAAAAACTGGCTGAAAAATAAACAAGAATGTACTCATGTATGAATTAATTGTCTGCAAAGTGAGAGTGAATGAAGGGAAGGAATAAATGTGTTTGTTTATAGTGAGTGACGGAGGGAGGAAGGCCTGAAATAGGCAAATGTGAGTTATGTTATATGTGTTAAATGTGAGTCAGGCTGTTATATTTGTGTATTTATAATATTTATAATATTTATGTTAAATGTGAGTCAGGCTGTTATATTTGTGTATTTATAATATTTATAATATTTATAATTGTGTATTTATAATTTTTCTGCATTGATGTATGTGGTTATTGTGTATATTTTTTATCTTGATTCTTTTTTCTAAAGCCCATCCAGGGACAAGAGTTGCAAATTAGCTAATAGCTATACACTCTATGTGCAACACATCAGATTGATTGTCTTTGATTAATTGTCTATGTTTATTGCACTGTCCCTGTCAAATAAACTAATCTACTACTACTAAATGTACACTATGTGGTACTACTGAAATCCAACAGCTCAACCAGTTCACTAAGTTCCCACCTAAAGAACTCACATTCAGCCGTGCTGCAAGGAGCGGCTAGTTCGGCTTCATCACAGCTGACAGTTACCGCAGTCTTGGAGAGGCAGGTCTGTGATGAGAGGAAGACGGAGAGCATTACTCAAGAGGATTTACAACATAACTGAAAAAGACATGATGCCAATAAGTACTGTTGAAGGAGAGGGCTTTCAGGAGCTGATAAAACTTTATGGAGCCACGGTATAATGTTCCGTCTAGAGGAACGATGACTACCCACTTGGAAGCACAACAAAATAAACTCAAAAAATGCATATTAAGGCTACTATAACATAAAAATGTGTGCACTGACTGATATTAAACTTCAGCAACATAAATTCTGAATAAAAAATATGTAGACTTAGTCCACATAATATTAAAAACTACATAAAATGGGACATGCTGTGAGCATGTCCGGGGCGGGGTGTGGCGCAGGTGTTGTGTGGCCAACTACTGATCGGAGGGTCAGGGGATTGATTCAATTCATTCAGTCATTCATCTTCTCGGGTCGCGGGGGGGCTGGAGCCTATCCCAGCATCTTTGGGCGAAAGGCAGGGTCCACCCTGGACAGATCGCCAGTCCGTCGCAGGGCCAACACAGAGAGACAGACAACCATTCACTCTCACAGTCATACCTGAGGACAATTTAGAATCCCCAGTTTGATGCCAATTAACCTAACTTGCATGTTTTTGGCATGTGGGAGGAAACCGGAGAAATCCTGGAGTAAACCCACGCAGACACGGGGAGAACATGCAAACTCCACACAGATCACTGTTGGTCGGGGGCTGGGATCGAACCCAGGATCCCCCGGCCAAGAGTGAGTTGTTGTGCTGCCGCAGTGCTAACCACTCCGCTACCGCACTGCCCTAATTCAATTCAGCTTTATTTATATTGCGCCATTTCACAACAACAGTCATCTCATAGCACTTTCAATTGTAGGGGAAACCCCCACAATTGCAGAAAGACCCCAGCAATCAGGCGATCCCCTGTGAGCAAGCGCTTGGCAACAGTGGAGAGGAAAAACTCCCTTTTAACAGGAAGAAACCTCCAGCAGAACCAGGCTCAGGGAGGGGCAGTCATCTGCTGCGACTGGCTGGGGGTGAGGGGATAGCGAAGATGAAAAGAACAGACATGTAGAGAGCAAACAGCACAATGGGGACTCAGAACAAACAGATGTTAATGACCAGCAAAAATATTTCATTGAGAATGAAGAAAGGAGTGAAGCCCAGTGCATTGTTGGAGGTCCCACGGCTGTCTAAACCTATTAGCAGCATAACTAAGGGAGGGTTCAGAGACACATGATCCCTCCCTAATTGTAGGCTATATCAAAAAGGATTCCCACTCTGTCTGCATGTTGAAGTGTCCTTGAGCAAGACACTGAACCCCCAGTTGCTCCTGGTGGGTTGGGCCAGCGCCGGTGCATGGCGGCTCCGCCACCATCAGTGTGTGAATGTGTGGATAGCAGGATCTGTAAAGCACTTTGGACATCTAGGGATGAGAAAAAGCGCTATATAAGTGAACATCATTTTACCATTTAGTTAGCACAGTTCAACAATCCGTTGTCAGTGCCACATTTTCAGTGGCTAGCTGTTTTCAGGTCAGCTTTTTTTTTTTTTCTTGTAGCGTGCTTCCAAGTGGGTAGTCATCGTTCCTCTAGACGGAACATTATACCCTGGCTTCATAAAGTCAACAGTACTTATTGGCATCATGTCTTTTTCAGTTATGTTGTAAATCCTCTTGAGTAATGCTCTCCGTCTTCCTCTCATCACAGACCTGCCTCTCCAAGACTGCGGTAACTGTCAGCTGTGATGAAGGTGAACTAGCCGCTCCTTGCAACACGACTGAATGTGAGTTCTTTAGGTGGGAACTTAGTAAACTGGTTGAGCCGTTGGATTTCAGTGTAGTACCACATAGTGTACATTTAGCTTCATTGTTAGCGTTTACCAGTTTAAAATGATCCCCCACTGCACTCCATTTAGACCGCTTCATTCTCTCGAGTGACGTATGTCAGGTGTGGAAGGGATTAGGCTATAGCGCCCTCGCCAGAACTGGCGACACCACTACATTTAATGAAAATAAACTGTTGAAAAGAACGATGCCACTTTCAACTAATTTAATTTAGTCGACTAAATTCTTATCGACAATTAATCTAAAGTCAATTAATCATCAATATCCCTATTTCCAACCAGTCATTAGAACAGATGAGGAGGAAAAATTAGAGAAACATTAACTGGATATTATATCTTTAAATAAAACGAGAAAATTAATGACGGTTGAATTTGTACAATGGATTACTTTTTAACCTCCGCCAAAGAGGTAATGTAATCGGGGTGGTTTGTCCATTTGTTTGTTTTATTTATTTTTTATTTTTTTAACCTTTATTTACACAGGGTAGTTCCTCTGAGAGGCAACCTCTCTTTTTCAAGGACGCCCTGCCCTGTCTGTCTGTTAGCAGGATGAGACAAAAACTACTGGATGGATTTTGGTGAAAACTGCACCAGAGGTAGTCCTTGGGCCAGGGATGAACCCCTTACATTTTGGTGATTATCTGAGAGTGCATACCTCCACAAAGGACCTTGTTTGTATTTGTGCAGCAGGATTACACAAAAACTACTGTATGGATTTGGATGAAATCTTCCCCAGATGTGATCTTTGGCCTAGAGAGGAACCCATAACATTTTGGCGATGATCTGAGAATGCATACTTCCACCGAGGCTCTTATCTTCTCAGAGTAACATGTTAGCAACAACACTCCAGAACTACTGGATGGCTTTGGATGACATTTTCACCAGAGGTGGTTGTTGGGCTACAGAGGAAGCCATTACATTTTGGAGGTAATCCATGAGGGACGGAAGGAGCTTTGGTTGAGGCACGTGCTGGTGGAGTGCTTTTCCAGTTTTCAATATATGTATAATTTAAAATGCTAATAAAGAGATGAGCCTTTCTATGTGTTTATTAGACTCTATATCATTATCGGGGTAAAAGATGTTTGTCACAAGGCACAGCCCTGCTGCCACCCAGAAGCTGCAGGCTTCACCAGCAGAACTGTCATTGCCACTGAACAGGTGGAAGAGTCCAGCAGGGACAATCATTACTGTGCAAAGTGGGAACAGATTAAATGAGCACAGACCAGTCTCCATGACCTATTTTTAGATGAGATGAAAACTTTAAGTCCAGTCGTCACAACAGAACTCTGGCGTGTGTCAAAAATATGAACACCTGTAAAAGAAGGAACTTTTGCTTCTAAACCGCAGACATGTTAAGTCAGGCCTGGACACATCCCTAATGCTGTATTTTGATTCCGTCTAGTCCCTGACAGCAGCAGCGTGTCACAGACAGGACCACTGGTCAGGGGGGCGAACCACCGCCGGCCTGTCACCTCACAGCAACCCCGTTTCACTCGAACATACCGTGGATTTTATTCCGTGTGAAATAAACCCAGGTTGGCAGCACTAACCAGACCGCCACCAGGCCACCACTCACTTTGCTCTTGACCTCCACCACGCTGTCGGTGAGTTTGGACGGTGTCCGCTGATGTCTGGACATTCTCCCGGTACTGCGGATGGAACCATCCACCGGGACTATGATGGCGGCTTCTCCTCTCGGCAACCGACCAAATAATTCAGCAGAAAACGGGCGAAGCTCTCCTCCAACCAGGAAGATGAATGTGGATGTTTCTGCTAATCTCTGTTAACGGACCGTCCGTCCGTCCGCGGCTCGCTACTGTTCCGTCTCCGTTTGTGTCCACGGTGTTCCGGTAGTGCTGCGTCAGCGACCGTTCACCGAGAAGAAAGACGACACGGCCCCACGGTGGCGGCAGGTGGAGTCCGGTAAATCCTGTATGGGATGTAAGGTGCCGGTGCAAGCGAAGAAAACCTGTTCTGCTCCTGCCGCTCCTCCTCCTGCTGACATGGGAGGAGAGGGCGGGCACCTCCTCCTCCTCCTCCTCCTCCTCCTCCTCCTCCTGCTGCTGCGCCTCCATAATCCCGCAGCGCTCCAACAATGGAGCTGCTGCTGCCTCTCCTCACGCTGCTCTGCTCGGTCATTTTCAGTCCCAGCTTCACACCGTCATGTCTGCCAGGGACGAGCCGGTGCTTGAACCTGAGACCAGGCACCATTACAGGGAACAACAAAACAAAACGCGGGTTCATAGGACAAGAGTCACAAATTCATAAAAAATGCAAATTTATGAGGAAAAGAGTCACCTGCAATTACAACTGTAGAAAATGTATAAGAAAACAAAAAAATGTATTTAAAAATGCTCTAAATTGGTGAGAAAAAAAAGTTACACATTTTAAAGGGGTCATTGCACTTTTTCACACACGTCTTGAAGTGTTTATGACATATTTTGTTCACATTTCATTTAATTTTTTTTAATTATTGAAGCAAATTTGTTTTGTACTTTTCCTGGCTTTTTTTGAAACGCTCTGATTTAAAGCCTGTCACTTTAAGAACCATCCTTCACCTTTTCAACTCCGCCCACCCTCTTACATCAGTTAGCCATTAGCTGACTAGCTTCTAGCCTCCTAGCTGGCAGAGCAGCGCTCCGGTTCACTAATCCACAGTCGATGGTGTGTCTCACATCAGTCCAACCTATCTCCCAATAATTTTGCTGTGATTCCACAACAAATAGCTAGCACCGCGTGCCGGACGGCCCCCTAGTTGCCACAGCCGAGACCTGGCCTGTGACCCAAGGCTGCTGGCCGAGCTGAGCTACCAAGCCAAGGGATCTCAAAGGGCAACGTTTCGCTCTGTGGGACTCCGCTCTGCTCCCACGGCCAGCTGGGAGCTGAGCAACTACGCTGCCTGTGAGAGCGGCGCAGAGCCCCGAAGGATGATAGTGGGGGCTGGCCATGAGAGCCAGCAGCCTCTGGTCCCGGGCCATTTTGATTGCAGCGAGCTGGAGGCTTTGTCATGATTCCACAGTGGATTGCCTGTGCTGGAGGCTGGTGGTTCACACGACCAGCTAAAGGCTAAAGATAGCCTATTAGCCCCTGAGCTAACGCTGGTATCAGGACACTCACTATAATTATATTGTTATTTTCTTCACATCTTAGTCACCCTAATAGCCATCCCTGTTACCACCTGGTTTGGCGTGTGACTCGTGCTACTCAAGCCCATCTTTCAGTGGTTTCTGTTATGTCTATATATGAAGCCAAGGACGACGCCAGGTGTCGAACTGAAGTCATGTTTATTAGGGAGGCACTATACAATGCAGGCATCACTGTCAGGCAGAAGAGGTGGCAGAGAGACCGCCTCTCCTGCCCACTGCCCTCTTATAGCCACCCGTACCTCACAAATAAGAGTCCAAACTATACACAACATTGCCCCCTTTCACAAAAGTCCAAAACACACGTACACAATTCAGACCCACCCCAATTTAGGACCCGAATCACGCATTAAAATGACAAAATCAGTATATCAGAAGTGGCCTAACAACATTCACACCAAAACAACTAAAACTAGGGTGGACGGGTGGACTGTCGTCCAACCCCCACACGGCCAGGCGGATTATTCTGCCGCAGGTGCTAAATAATAAACAGTCCATTTGTAAACTAAAATAACTGCTGTGTTCCTAAACTAAAATAAAATACACAAGATAATCCCAAACTATATACACAATAATACACCACACACATGCATAATAATTAAACTATATACACACGGCTGAAGGATAAATAAGCCCGTGGGCCCCCATGGACCGTCCTTTCATCAGTCTGCCCCTGGAAGCGAACTGCCTTCCGGGCCGCAGCAAGTATCCTCGGCACCGATGCGCCTCCTCTTCTTCACCACCGAGTGTCTCACTCGTCCATCCCACCACTCACAGTGTCCTCTCGGGCACGCCACAGCTCATTCGGGTGCTCCCACAAACCGTCCGACAGCTGGGGAAAAGCATCCTCCCATCTGGCCACGACACGCAGCCATCCCTGGCGCTCCTCCGCCTGCCGTTTGGTCCTGAACTGCCGTGATTCAATTCAATTCAATTCAATTCAACTTTATTTAAATAGCGCCATTTCACAACAACATGGGTGATTCCACCACCCCCCGAGCCCGAATCCAGTCCGTGGCTCCCAGAGGGGTTCTGTTAGGCTTGCAGTATTTCTGCTTGGCACATCGTTCTACCGTGCCAGCCGGTCCTGCCCCGACCTCTTTTAACGTTGCTGCCACCTTTGCCGTTGTGACCCTTTGTTCGCCATCACAGGTGTCCCACCATGCCACCCAGTTCTCTCATCCAGGGCTACTTGGGCTCTGGCACAGGAACCCTCCTGTAATGGCCCTGGGTGATATTGGTCTTGCTCACTCTCCCGGGTGCCAGGCAGTTCCTCATCCTGCACTGCACCATCTACCGCTCTCGGGGTCTGACAGTCCCTCGTCTTGGCCAATTTGCACCAAGCCGTCGGTTCCAACATTTCCACCGTGGACAGCCGTCCACCTCCACAACCACAAAGCAGCACCAGGTCACTCTCAATTCTGATGTGCGGAGGAAAAACATCTCACGGTCATCCAATCCGGCACAGAGCCCACCGCTCCTGTGTCAGTCCACAACAACACTTCTATCCCCACCACCATCCAGTATGCGTGACCGTTGGTGCTCGGAGACACAGCATGAACAACTGTGAGAGCGTGAGAGTCCTCCTTGTGCCGGGCGTCCCATGGTGACATGAAGCAAGCGGCCACATGTGCCGCAGCGCTCTGCTCTTGCCGAACAATCTCTGTCTCTGAAACGGTGCTTCGTGGATCCACAGCCCTCACCTTTGGGCTTTCCCGGTGCGGACCTCACACTCACAGCGCTAGCGTCGTCCTCCACGCTTTCCACACTGACCGGGTCCACTGCATGCGTGGTCGGCGGTGATCCTAGATGTCGGTGTGATAAGCACTCACTCAGCTCCCGTGGCAGTTTATCCGCAGCTTCCAGCTGTTGAGCTAACTCAGTGGCTGTGGGCAGCGTCAGTTTGCCCGAAAATGCAGGCAGCCTCGACCCTATTGCATTAGTGTTGGTCCGCCATCTGGTTGCAAATCATACCCTTCTCCACTAGTCCAAGCTGGCACCCGCTGACCAACAGCTCCAAGTCTGTCATGAACCGCTGAATAGACTCGCCTACCTGTTGGCGGCACTGTCAAAACTGAATCATGCAAACCATGATGTTTTCCAGGGTGCGAAAATAGCACGCCATTAGCTCAGCCACTGCAGCCAAGCTATCATAGTCACTCAGTGTACTCAGAACATGTTGTTCCTCCATTCCAGGTTTGTGCACCAACACCTCACGTGCCCACAACTTCTCCAGCTTCCCAAGGTCCAGTGCCACCATGTACGTCCAGAAAACGGGGCACCACCTCAGCCAGGGAACCGGTGGCTCACCGGAGAGCTCCAAAAACAGCCGAATTTCAAACCCACTTGCTTCCATACCTTGTTTCAATCCACTTTAATCCTCGTTGCCAAATGTTATGTCTGTATATGAAGCCAAGGATGAGGTCATCCAGGTGTCAAACTGAACACATGTTTATTAAGGAGGCACTATACAATACAGGCATCACCGTCAGGCAGAAGACCGCCCCTCCTGCCCACTGCCCTCTTACAGCCACGGGTGGTGGCGGAACCGGAAGGTGGAGCCGCCACCCGTACCTCACAAATAAGAGCCCAAACTATACACAACAGTTTCATCATGATTTCACAGCAGATCTCCCATCCCAGTGTTATGCCAAGAACTCCCCCGAATGCAATTCTTGTTAGGTGGGGGAGTTCTCGGCATAACACTAGGATGAGTTCTTGGCATAAAGTCGGCCAATGACCTCTGGTCCAGGCGACCTGCCGCAGAATCACGACGAAACCACTGGGAGATGGGCTGGAGTGAACCAGGTGGTAACAGGGATGGTTATTAGGGTGACTAAGATCTGAAGAAAATAACAATATAAGCCGCCCTTACAGTGAGCATCCTGATACCAGTGTTATGGTAAATGGTGTTCACTTATATAACGCTTTTTCTCATCTCTAGATGACCAAAGCGCTTTACAGATCCTGCTATCCACCCATTCACACGCTGATGGGGGTGGAGCTGCCTTGCACAGGTGCTGGCCTGACCCACCAGGAGCAACTGGGGGTTCAGTGTCTCGCTCAAGAGCACTTCAACATGCAGACTGCAGACAGAGCAGGACTCGAACCCCGACCCTCTGATCAGTAGTCGGCTACAGCTGCCCCGGCTAATAGCTCAGGGGCTAATAGGCTACCTTTAGCCCCCCGCCCCTCCATCTACATGACAGACAGCTAGGCGGGCCAATAATAGAGCAGTGGGTGGGTCTTTAGGATGGCAGTGGGTTGGCTTTTTCTAGACGTGACGTATATGATTTAGACGGAAAAGTCAAAAACGTTTCTTGCATTTCTGGGAGAGAAAAATTAGATAGAGGCTGTGTGTTTTTTAAGAGAATTGACTGTTTTGAATTTTTTTTTTTTTTTTATAATTATGTGGCCAATAGACTCATTTCAGACATTTAAAACCAACAAACACACAATTTTTCAGTCAATGACCCCTTTAAGAAAGTGTCACCAAAGACAGCGTAAGTCGTGCCCCCTATACTTCTACATATGGAACCAAAAGCCACGGTCACAACACCCTTACGAACGACTGCAAACACTGTCCAATTTTTGGACCATTTTGTATGGCCCTATTAAGGCGGCCGTAGGAGAACCCAGCGTTCGTAGATCGCTATGAAAATGATGATGCAAGTTACGTGAGTCTGAGTTTGTAGTCTTTCAGTTTCTGCATTTTCACAACCTGAAACCTTATTATACTTGAGGTAGTCATCGGACTGTTGTCCATGACCCAGCGCGTTTGCGAAGATTTCCCTTCATGACTAACTAATCCAATCCGTGAATGGCACACACGGCCACAGCCCCCACAGACATGTCCTGATGCTGCTGGTGCTGGTGCTGATGTCTTTGCAGCAGCCTTCCTTTTAGCCCTTTAACAGTTAGACAAAAACCTACACCATTATTTATGTAGAAAATTATCTTTTAAATTGACAAATATCATATGTGTAACTCGTGGCAAAATTTGGGATCAGAAGATAATTTCTCTCTTGCCATTCACTTCAGTGGAGATTTTTTTCCCGATTTAAATTCCATCCATCCATCCATCCATCCATCTTCTACCGCTTTTCCGGAGGTCCGGGTCGCGGAGGCAGCAGTTCAAGCAGAGAAGCCCAGACTTCCCTCTTCCCAGCCACCTGCTCCAGCTCTTCAGAGGGGATACCAAGGCGTTCCCAGACTAGCTGGGAGACATAGTCTCTCCACCGAGTCCTGGGTCTGCCCCGGGGTCTCCTCCCAGTGGGACGTGCCTGAAACACCTCAAGTGGGAGGCGTCCAGGAGGCATCCTAATCAGATGCCCATACCACCTCAACTGACTCCTTTCAATGTGGAGGAGCAGCGGTTCTACTCTGAGCCTCTCCCGGATGACTGAGCTCCTCACCCTATCTCTGAGGGTGAGTCCAGCAATCCTACGGAGAAAGCTCATTTCAGCCGCTTGTATCCGCGATCTCGTTCTTTCGGTCATTACCCAAAGCTCGTGACCATAGGTGAGAGTAGGAACGTAGATTGACTGGTAAATCGACAGCTTTGCCTTAGAACTAAGCTCCCTCTTCACCACAACAGACCGGTACAACGTCCGCATCACTGCAGATGCTGCTCCAATCCGTCTGTCGATCTCTCGCTCCATTTTCCCCTCACTCGTGAACAAGACCCCAAGATACTTAAACTCCTCCACTTGGGGCAGGAGCCTGTCCCCAACCCGGAGAGGACAATCCACCTTTTTCCGGCTGAGGACCATGGACTCGGACTTGGAGGTGCTGATTCTCATCCCAGCCGCTTCACACTCAGCGGCAAACCGTCCCAGCAAGAGCTGTAGGTCATTGCTGGATGAAGCCAACAGGACAACATCATCTGCAAACAACAGAGATGAGATCCTGTGGTCACCAAGCATGACACCCTCCATTCCCTGGCTGCGCCTAGAAATCCTGTCCATAAAAATTATGAACAGGACCGGTGACAAAGGGCAGCCCTGGCGGAGTCCAACTCTCACTGGGAATGACTCCGACCGAGTGTTGGCAATGCGAACTAAACTCTCACAACGGTCGTACAGAGACCGAATAGCTCGTAACAACAAGCCCGATACCCCATACTCCCGAAGCACCCCCCACAAAAATCCACGAGGGACGCGGTCAAATGCCTTCTCCAAGTCCACAAAACACATGTAAACTGGTTGGGCAAACTCCCACGAACCCTCAAGAATTCTCGAGAGGGTAAAGAGCTGGTCCGATGTGCCACGGCCAGGACGAAAACCACATTGCTCCTCCTGAATCCGAGGTTCGACCAATGGCCGGACTCTCCTCTCCAGTACCTTGGCATAGACCTTCCCAGGGAGGCTGAGGAGTGTGATCCCTCTAAAGTTGGAGCACACCCTCCGGTCCCCTTTTTTGAAGAGAGGAACCACCACCCCGGTTTGCCATGCCAAAGGCACTGCCCCCGACCTCCACGCAATGTTGCAGAGGCGTGTCAACCATGACAACCCAACAACATCCAGGGCCTTGAGGTACTCGGGGCGAATCTCGTCCACCCCCGGGGCCCGGCCACCAAGGAGATTTTTAACCACCTTGGCGACCTCAGCCCCTGTGATAGGCGAGTCATCCCCCTCGTCCCCAAACCCTGCTTCCTCTGTGGAAGGCGTATCAGTGGGATTGAGGAGATCCTCGAAGTATTCCTTCCACCGCCCGACGATATCCCCAGTTGAAGTCAACAGTGTCCCATCCGCCCCATACACAGTGTGGACGGGGAGCTGCTTTCCCCTCCTGAGCCGCCGAACAGTTTGCCAGAATCTCTTTGAAGCCGACCGAAAGTCTTGTTCCATGGCCTCACCAAACTCCTCCCATACCCGGGTTTTTGCTTCAGCAACCACCCGAGCTGCACTCCGCTTGGCCTGCCGGTACACCTCAGCTGCTTCGGGAGTCCCACAAGCCAACCAAGCTTGATAGGACTCCTTCTTCAGCTTAATGGCCCCCCTCACCACTGGTGTCCACCACTTGGTTCGGGGGTTGCCACCACGAGATGCACCGACCACCTTGCGGCCGCAGCTCTGGGCTGCCGCTTCAACAACAGAGGTGGAGAACATGGCCCATTCAGACTCCATGTCTCCAGACTCCCTCGGAATGTGGTTGAAGTTCTTCCGGAGGTGGGAGTTGAAGACCTCCCGGACAGGGGCCTCAGCCAGACGCTCCCAGCACACCCTCACTATACGTTTGGGTCTACCAGGTCTGAATGGCTTCCTCCCCTGCCATCGGATCCAACTCACCACCTGGTGGTGATCAGTTGACAGCTCTGCACCTCTCTTTACTCGGGTGTCCAAGACATACGGTCGCAGGTCTGATGATACGATAACAAAATCGATCATCGACCTGCGGCCTAGGGTGTCCTGGTGCCAGGTGCACATATGGACACCCTTATGCTTGAACATGGTGTTCGTTATAGACAGACTGTGGTTAGCACAGAAGTCCAATAACTGAACACCACTCGGGTTCAGATCGGGCAGGCCGTTCCTCCCAATCACCCCCCTCCAGGTTTCACTGTCGTTGCCCACGTGCGCATTGAAGTCCCCCAGTAGGACAATGGAGTCTCCAGGAGGAGCACCCTCCAGCACCCCAGTCACAGACTCCAAAAAGGGTGGGTACTCTGAAACATCATTTGGTGCATAGGCACAAATGATGGTCAGGACCCGTTTCCCAACCCGAAGGCGCAGGGAAGCAACCCTTTCGTCCACCGGGGAAAACTCCAATATAGAGGCAGCAAGGTGGGGCGATACAAGAATACCTACCCCTGCTCGTCGCCTCTCGCCCGGGGCAACTCCAGAAAAGGCCAAGCTCCAGCCCCTCTCCAGGAGACTGGTTCCGGAACCGGAGCTGTGTGTTGAGGTGAGGCCGACTATATCTAGCCGGTATCGCTCAATCTCGTACACCAGCTCAGGCTCCTTCCCCACCAGAGAGGTGACATTCCACGTACCAAAAGCCAGTTTAGAAAGCTTGGGATCAGTCCGCCAAGGTCTCCGCCTTTGACTGCCACCTAATCCACATAGCACCGGACTTCCATGATCCCTCCTGCAGGTGGTGAACCTACTGGAGGGCGGACCCATGTAACTCCTTCGGGCTGAGCCCGGCCGGGTCCCATGGGTGGAAACCCGGCCACCAGACGCTAGCCTTCGAGCCCCTCCCCCAGGCCTGGCTCCAGGGTGGGGCCCCGGTAACCCCATACCGGGCGGGGTACACTGAATCCTTGATATACAATTTATCATGAGAGTCTGTTGGATCGTTCTTCGTCTGGCCCTTCACCCAGGACCAGTTTGTCTTGGGAGACCCTATCAGAGGCAAATTGCCCCAGACAACATAGCTCCTGGGATCACTGGGGCACGCAAACCCCCCCACCACGGTAAGGTGACGATCCATGAGGGTCGTCACCATGAGGGTCGATTTAAATTCATGAAAAAAAATAATTGCTAATTTATGAGAATGTTCCACAATCAGGTAAAACTTCCAAATTCACAAGGAAAAGTGATTTCCAAAATCATGAAATTTTCACAGAAAAAGTCACAAATTTATAATGAAAAAGCTCTAGATTTACCCTAATAGTACACATGGCAATAAAATGATTAAACTCTCAAAGTTACATGAAAAAAATATGAGAGAAGCAAAAAAATGCTAATTTACTAGTATGAAGAAACACATTTATGGAAAAAAGTCCCGACAGTTTTTTTTTTTTTTTTTTTTAATTTCCTACTGGAGGGGCAGTTCAGGGAAATGGGCTGTTGCCTAGGCAACAATAGCCTGTACCTGCGCACTTCACAATAACTAATAATCAAAACTCAGTAAACACTGGGGCTCTGCAATCTTTTTACTGTTATGCAAACAGAAAAATTTCTTCAGGATTTTAGAAAAAAAAATGCACAGAGAAACAAGAAGACATGATCCATATTTGAGGGAAGACAGTCCCGTTACGAGGATTAGTAGCAACAGAAGAAAGACACAAATTTGCATTTTTTCTTAAACTTTAAAAGTCTTTCCCTACTTCTTGCAAAAAAAAAAAAAAATGTTTTGGACCTCTGCTATTGCACTGGGGGGGGGGGCAGACCAGGTGGCTCATTCTGGGTGAGCCCGGCCAGGCCCCATGGGCAGAAAGCTGGTCAGCAGACATGCTGCAGAGCCCCTCCCCTTGGCTCCAGGGCCAGACAGGGTGAGGGGTGCACTGGATTAGGGTTAAGCCATGCGACCTGAAAACAACGTCAGGATTAATTGAATAATTTCTTCCATTTTATTTTTTATGATCTTATCTTCGCATCAGTGCTGCATTATTGGATTTGCCAGAGATTTTTGTTTTTTTATGGTGGATGCAACCCTCCCCGTTTATAAGGGCTTGGGACCATGGAGCACAAAACTGGTAAGACCAGTACAGGGCGTGGGTCCAACATATTTTTTGGCAATAAATGTAAAGAGAGAGAGAGAGAGAATGTGCTGTGCATTCTGGTGTGCATGGGTATGGCATACAGGCGACATTTACTGGTAAATTTTGAGGACTGGAAGTTCACATATGGCTGCTGTTATAAGGGGTAGTGGTTGAAAACTGTCCCCAAGCACAGGGCATCCCTTCAGGGCTGCCTTACATCAGTAGTTGCTGATGGATTAAAGTAAATTAGACCACCTTTCGCCAGAAAAAAGCAGAGAAAGAAAACTGCTGAGGAAAAAATGCTTAAATTTACATGAAAAAAATATATAAGTGAAGAAGTTACACATTTACTAGAAAAAAAGTTGTAAATATTCAAGGGGTCCTGAAAACTGGTGTGTTTGTAGGTTTTTACTGTCTGAAATGTGTCTGTTGGTCATGTAATTATCAAAAACAAAATAATAACAACAGTCAATTCTCTTAAAAAAACACACACACACAGCCTTTACCTCGTTTCTCTCTTCCAGAAACGGCTTTGACTCTTTTGGGTAAATCATATACAGTACATCATGATTTGACAAAGCCAACCCACCACTGTCCTTAAGACCCGCCCACTGGTCTATTATTGGCCCACCTAGCTGTCTGTCAGGTAGATAGAAGGGGTGCTACAGGTAGCCTATTAGCCGTTGAGCTATTAGCCCCCCAGCTAACCCTGGTACTAGGAGGTTCACACCAAGCACAGCTTATATGATTTTCTTCAGATCTTAGTCGCCTTAATAGCCAACCAGTTGACAATATACCTTGCGTCACTCTGACCCATCTCCCAATAGTTTCACCGTGATTCCACAGCAAATTGGCAGCACCGGCACACCAGTCACTGCAACCAACCTGACCCAGCACCCAAGGCTGCTGGCTGGACGCTGCTGGCTCCCACAGCCAGCTTCCCCACCATCTTCCAGAGCTCTGTGCGACTGTTCGACTCACCCGGGCAGTGTAGGTGAGCCGCTTTGTGACAGGACATCCCCCAAATGGCCGTGGGAGCAGAGTAGAGTCCTGCAGAGTGAAACACTGCCCTTCAAGATCCTATGGCTCAGCAGCTTGGCTTGGCCAGCAGCCTTGGGTCCCGGGCCAGGTCGGTTGTGGTGACCGGGGGGCCACCTGGCACATGGTGCTAGCAATTTGTGGAATCACGGTAAAATCATTAGGAGATGGGCCGAACTGACGTGAGATACACCATTGACTGTGGATCAGTGAACCAGCGCTGCTCAAAGCTAAAAGTTAGAAGCTAGTCAGCAAATGGCTAAATGGCGTAAGACGGAGGGTGGAGTTGAATAGGTGAAGGATGTTTCTTTAAGTGACAGGCTTCAAATCAGAGCATTTCAAGAAAGGCAGGAAGAATACAAAACAAATTACAAAATTAAAGAAAATGTGAACAAAATGCTGTATGTCACAAACACTTCATTACGACATGTATGAGCTGTTAAAATGTGGACAAAGTGCAGTCAATGACCCCTTTAAAATTTATGTTGAAAAATGTATACATTCACAAGAAAAAATCAAGAGAGCTGCAGTTTAAAAAGTTAGCTTTCAAGAAAAATAATAACTATAAATGGGAAAAAATGTTAACAGTCTGTAGACTCTAGCCATGGCTAGAGACCAGAACTATCACATTATGGGCACAGAGGGTTTATTTCCACTTGGGAAAATAGCTGCATAAGGGCATGCAAAGGAAAATAAATCACAGATAAAATAAAAATTCACCTCAGAGGAAGCTTTATTTGTTTTACCAAAGAGATTAAAGGTCAGGTTTCATAACAAATGTTCTGTATTCCCTGCTTGGGACCAGTACTAGGAATACACTGGCATTTGCTCCCCTGGCTGAGTAACCAACTTTACATTCCCCATTCTGTTATGCTGAGCACCAAGCTAGAAAGCACTATTTTATATGGTGTTTGGTATGATCCGGCTGGGGCTTGAACCCACAGCCTCCCAAGTGTGTGGTGGATGTTCTACCACTAGGCCACCACTAAAGTTTGTTTTCACTTTTGTTTAATTAATTAGGGCAGCGCAGCGGCGGAGTGCTTAGCACTGCGGCAGCACAGCAACTCACCCTTGGCTGGGGGATCCTGGGTTCGATCCCAGCTCCCGACCAACAGTGATCTGTGTGGAGTTTGCATGTTCTCCCCGTGTCTGCGTGGGTTTACTCCGGGATTTCTCCGGTTTCCTCCCACATACCAAAAACATGCAAGTTAGGTTAATTGGCATCAAACTGGGGATTCTAAATTGTCCTTAGGTATGACTGTGAGAGTGAATGGTTGTCTGTCTCTCTGTGTTGGCCCTGCGATGGACTGGCGATCTGTCCAGGGTGTACCCTGCCTCTCGCCCAAATACGGTGGGATAGGCTTCAGCCCCCCCGCGACCCGAAAAGGATTAAGAGGAAGAAGATGAATGAATGAATGAATAATTAATTAATTAAGTAATTACCTACCTGGAGAGGTGAGCTATGCCAAATAAATAAACTCCAGTAGAACAAAGTGAGGGATGTGTGGTGTAGTGGATTTAGGTTTATGGGTTTATAGGTGTTTTATTGTTGGTACAAGTATTAATGTAAATATGAATGTGAGTAGGGATGAAAATTTCCTGCTGTTACACAAACAAATCCTTGTAGGGCATCAGTTCAGATAATGGACAATTTTATTAACAATTCTTTATTTGTACCAATGATGAATCAGTCTCAAAAAAACAAAAAAATAAAAACAAACCCTTTTGAGTTCTTGTCTGCTGATGATCAAGAAGATGGACATGAAATCAAACAATAACCCCCATAGGTCTTTCAATAGTTTAATAAGAAAAGTTAGAATAGGTTAACACATTTGGATGATTTTAAAACAGAGAATTCAACATGTATCATGAGCATCATAGAATTGTTACTGAATTTCTTCAAGACCAAGCCCCAACACAAGGTTTCCTGGCAACATCCGCGCTCAAAGCACTGGCACCAGCTGGACTTGATCCTGACCAGGCGCACCTCACTGAAGAACGTGCTAATCACTCGTTCGTTCCAGAGTGCAGATTGCGACACAGACCATTCATTGGTGTGTTGCAAGGTCAAGCTGCAGCTGAAGAAATTCCATCGTGCTAGACAGCCTGGAAAGGCACGGATTGACACCAGCAAGATGGCTCAACCAGAACTTGTTGAGCAGTTTGCCTCCACCTTTGAGAAGGAACTTGGTGTACCACAAGAAGGAAAATCTGCAAAGCAGAAGTGGGAAGAGCTGCGAAACACCATCCACCGCATAGCCTTGGCTACCTAGGCTTGGCAGTGGTTGGCAGTGGTTAGCACTGCGGCAGCACAGTTTACCCTTGGCCGGGGGATTGTGGGGATCGTGGGATCGTGGGTTCGATCCCAGCCCCCGACCAACAGTGATCTGTGTGGAGTTTGCATGTTCTCCCCGTGTTGCGTGGGTTTACTCCGGGATTTCTCCGGTTTCCTCCCACATGCCAAAAACATGCATGTTAGGTTAATTGGCTGTTCTAAATTGTCCCTAGATATCTGTTTCCTATAGGCCCTTAGAATAGAGGGTTAGTATTAATGAAAGCGCTTTGAGTGGTCTTTGTGACTAGAAAAGCGCTATATAAGTGCAGGTTAGTTAGTTAGTTAGTTACCTTTGGGAGGAAGACCTCGAAGTCACAGGACTGGTTTGATGCCAAGTTGACTGAGATGACCCCCGTCATTGAAGCCAAGCGCTCAGCACTTGCTGAGTACAAGAAGTACCCAAACGAGAAGAATCTCCAGATTCTCAGGGCTGCAAGAAGCAAAGTTCAGCAGACTGCTCGGCGCTGTGCCAACGAGTACTGGACTCAGCTCAGCCAAGACATTCAAACCGCTGCCATAACAGGGAACATCCGTGGTATGTACAATGGCATCAAGAGAGCACTTGGTCCGGCTCAGAGCAAGACGGCCCCCCTCAAATCCTCCACTGGGGAGATGATCACAGAAAAGAACAAGTAGATGGAGAGATGGGTGGAACACTACTCCGACCTCTACTCCAGACAGAACACCGTGACACCGTCAGCCCTTGATGCCATCGACTGCCTGCCATCCATGAACGAACTTGACGCCGAGCCAACCATCGACGAACTCAGCAAGGCCATTGATAGCTTGGCCGCTGGCAAGGCACCCAGCAACGACGGCATACCCCCTGACCTGATCAAGCACTGCAAGACCGCCCTACTGCTGCCATTGCATGACGTCCTCTGCCAGTGTTGGAAGGAAGGTGCCATACCACAGGACATGAGGGACGCCAAGATCATCACCCTCTACAAAAACAAAGGGGAGAGAAACGACTGCAACAACTACAGGGGCATCTCCCTCCTCAGCGTTGTTGGCAAAGTCTACACACGAGTTGTTCTCGTTCGTTTACAGAAGCTTGCTGAACGTGTCTACCCCGAGTCTCAGTGTGGCTTCCGCGCTGAGCGATCGATGGTAGACATGATATTCTCCATCCGCCAACTCCAGGAGAAATGCAGAGAACAGAACATGCCCCTGTACGTCGCCTTCATCGACCTCACCAAAGCGTTCGATCTGGTCAGCAGAGAGGGCCTTTTCAAGATCCTGCCAAAGATAGGATGCCCACCAAAGTTGCAAAGCCTCATCGAATTGTTTCACACCAACATGCAGGGGATAGTGCAGCACGATGGCAACATCTCAGAGCTATTCAACATACGCAGCGGAGTGAAACAGGGCTGTGTACTTGCGCCAACCCTCTTTGGGATTTTCTTTGCTATGCTCCTGAGGCATGCCTTCAGCACAGCAACAGAGGGAATCTACCTGCACACAAGATCTGACGGCAGGCTTTTCAACCTCGCCCGCCTGAAAGCCAGAACCAAAGTACGCGAGGCTCTAATCAGAGACATGCTGTTCGCAGACGACGCTGCAGTCGCAACCCACACACAGCAGGAGCTTCAGACCCTGATGGACCGCTTCTCCCAGGCATGCAAGGACTTCGGGCTTACCATCAGCCTGAAGAAGACTAACGTCTTGGCGCAAGGCACGGAAGCACCACCAACCATCACCATCGACGACTACGAGCTGGAGGTCGTGAATCAGTTCACGTACCTGGGGTCCACGATCAGCAACAACCTCTCCCTTGATACAGAGATCAACAAGAGGATTGGAAAATCAGCCTTCACACTCGCTCGCCTCACCACACGAGTGTGGGAGAATCCCAAACTCTCTGTCAAGACGAAGATGGCAGTGTACAACGCCTGCGTCATCAGCACACTGCTCTATGGGAGTGAGACGTGGACAACATACGCCCGGCAGGAAAAGAGACTGAACTCCTTCCACTTGCGCTGCATTCGCCACATCCTGGGCACATCCTGGCAGGACAAAGTGCCCAACACAGAAGTTCTGTCCCGCGCCGGCCTTCCCTCCATGTTCACTCTACTCAGGCAGCGCAGGCTCCGCTGGCTAGGCCACGTTCACCGTATGGAGGATGGCAGAATCCCCAAAGACGTCCTCTACGGAGAACTGGCAACTGGCAGGAGAGACGTTGGCGGCCCACACCTGCGCTTTAGAGACGTCTGCAAAAGAGACATGAAGGCCCTGGAGATCAACACAGAGCACTGGGAGGACCTTGCAACGGACCGCTCCAAATGGAGAGGCAACCTGACCAGACAGCTCAAGGCGGGTGAAGAGAGACCATCTGCTGCAGCAGATGAAAAAAGGACCCGCAGGAAGAACCGCCACAGACCCAGCAGCACGGAGACCACCCACAAGTGCGACCTGTGTGACAGGGACTGCCATTCGTGCATCGGCCTGTTCAGCCACAGGCGGTGCTGTTCCAGCAGAGTAGACGTTTAGGATTCTCTTCCATGGTCATCATAGACCGACGGACGCCAACGACGAACGAACGAGTATCACATGTGAATCAAACAGTTGTATAACCAAAGAAACCATAGTTTAACTTGGCAGTATGCTGGAAATTGGGAAACCATAAAAATACCATTGGTTAAGAAAAGTGGATGCAATTTTATGAAGAAAATGATGATTAAACTATTTATAAAAGGAAATTTGGTGTTACTCTGAAAAGGAATGTAGATTAATGAAAAGACAAAATGCATTAGACATTCTGAAGGGAGTTTGCAAATCTATAGGTTTAAAGGGCCTATTCCAGGAAAATTCTGAAGAATTAAGTTTAAATTGAACAACAGACCATCGGCCACAGAGTCAGATCACATCCCTGGTGGCAGCAGCGCCCCCACATGCCAACCTTGATTCAGCTGGATGTCCGTGGATTCTGTTGATGGAGAGGCTAATAGACAGATTCTCCCACAAGGCCATGCTTCTGAGATTGCAATCGGGCTGTTCTTCAGCAAGCTGGGCGAGGTCTCTTCTTATGCACTGAAAAGGAATTTGCTTATTGAACAACATCCCATCAGAGAGTCAAATGGACAAAAACATGCCACAGATCCATTTCTTCCAACGTATGACAGCCTGATTGAGTTGGTTTAAGTTTAGAAAAAAATTCAAACAAGATCTTCTTGCACGGTGATTTAAAGAAAAGGATTAAAATAAGAAAAAAGTGAACTTTAAAGAAAAAAAGAATTTTCACAGCACATGGGAGGCTCTGGGCCTTCTTGAAGATAGAAAAAAAAGGAAGAGCAGAAAATGCTCCTTACAGCTTGACCACCACCCAAAAACTGAGAGAAAGGCCAGATTTTTTCAGGTGTGGCAAGATTTCACTGAATTTCATGGAAACTGAGCTGAACCAATTACATTGAGTTTCCTGTTCAACAGAAGTCATAAACTAAACCAAAAAAGGAGATGCAGTGGAGCCTGAAGGCCCATTGGTCATTTCAAATTCAAGGGCTGTGTGGGTCTCCCAGCAGAAAGAGGAGGGGGAAATCTGAGATGACAGAAACTTGATATGGAAAGTGAAATCCTCCTGCACTCATTTCTGCTGCTGAATAAAGCATACATTCTCTAAACTTCAGTGACTAACATTGCCCATTGCCAGATTTCAGCCATGTCTTCAGTAGCGGATACTGTCTTGAGAGAAAGAATATGAATTAATTTATTGTCCAGAATTCATAAATTCTATTTCAGAGAGAAAAAAATTAAATATTTTTGAGCCGTCCAGCAGATGGCACTGTGAAACTGTCTGGTTGTTTAATGAAGAATCTTGACTTCCCCATCTGGACTGTATCTGTCATAAACTCTCCGTGCACTTCTTTACAGCGCACGGAGAAGGAGAAAGAGGACGAATGGATTTAAGCGCTGGGTTACACCACACACACATTTATTAACACAAAACTACACATACAGACACCAGACAGCTCGGATACACTTAAGAGTCCTCTAGGACGCCCAACACACACACTAGAGGAGTACAGCGGTGAACAGAACACAGGCAGTTACTCACAGTGCGGGGGCAGTCTGAGTAGTTACAGCGATATCAACGAGCACACACGGATACAGTCCTTAGCAACGTAACGGCTAGATGGCGGAGCAAGGCCATCCAGCGCATACAATGAGCCAGTGATGTTTGTCCAGCAATGAGCTGCTTATGAACAAATGCCGCTGATGCAGCAAATAAGGAACACCTGGGTGAGATGCAGGGAAGATGATTACCGGGGTAGGAAACAGCTGATGGAGTCAAATGAGAGCGAGGGGGTGTGGCTGGACCGACAGACTGTCAGTAGGGTGGGAGAAAGTATGTCACAATGCTGACTATCAGCTGTCGGTCAGGCAGTGGCTACGGATGTGGAAGTATTGTACAAATACACCAAAAATGCACATAACCAGTAAACCAGAACCCCCAAAGAGATCGAGACCAAGCCGGGGAAAGCTAAACTGGCTCAGCCCGTGACAGAGCCCCCCCCCCCCTTTAAGGGGTGGATTCTCAGACACCCCAGGTCCACGGGCGTTGGGGCTCAGGAGGCCGCCCAGAGTCCCAGGCCCAGCAGAAGGTCCAGTGGACGGTGTCCGGTGGCCTGCTGGGAAACGTGGCCCACCTGACCTGGGGTGTCAATTCTTCTGGCGGCCGGCCAATGTTGCTCAGTCACCAGGACTGAAGGGGTGAAGCAGGAGGTGGCCTGCCCACCGGAAGGCTGACCGATGGGTACCCGGACCAGAGAGAGGGAACCTCCATGGTGTCCTTCGGGTGGTCTGAGGTGGCACCCATGGTGGCCCCTGACCGGGCCGGCTCCGCTGCACCCACGATGGACTACGGTGGGAGCCTAGCTGCACCCATGGTGGCCCCTGACTGGGCTGGCTCCACTGCACCTGTGATGGACTCCAGTGGGAGCCTAACTGTACCCGTGGTGACCTCTGGCCAAGGCTCGGCTGCACCCACGATGGACTCCAGTGGGAGCCTAACTGCACCCATGGTGGCCCCTGGCTGAGGGTCAGCTACACCCACGATGGCCCCCAACTGGGCCGGCTCCGCTGCACCCGAGGTGGACCCAAACTGGGCCGGCTCTGCTGCACCCGCGGTGGAGCAGGAGGAGGGGTCATCAGCAGGGAGCCCTGACGACCTTGGCAGGACCAGATGCTCGGTGCTCTCTGGCAGTGACTCTGCAACGCCTGCGGTGGGCCCCGATCGGGCCAGAGCGGCACCCACGACAGTCCCAGTCTGGGACGTGGCTGCCCCCACGATGGGGTCCAGTTGGAGCACTGTTGCACCAGTGGTGACCCCCATCGGGGGCCTCATTGCTTCCATGGTTGCCTCCCCAGCGAGGGAGGAGGTGCTCCTAACGCCACCTGGTGCTGGATCCTGATCCTCGGTGGCTTCTGGTGAAATCAGCTGCTCTCCGGCGACCCTGGCTGGGGACTCCAACCCCGGAGGGATAGAAAAAGAGACCGGGTCAGGGTCACCGGCAGCGGTAGAGCCCGGCAAGACGGCCCCAAGGGCTACTACGAGCTGCCCCGGGTCCCCCTTGCCATGAGTCGGGCAGTATGTCATAGACAAATGACAAATTGACATAATGGAGCAAACTTGCTTGAACTCGGGCTCTACCGCCGTCCATGACTCCAGCGATTTGGGGTGCATAGCCTCCATCGTTGTGCCCAGTGCTGTGCCCCCGCCAACCTCCTCTAGGGCCACCAACCTCTCGTCGTCGGTTGGCAACCTCGGTGATGGCAGCTCCTCTCTGGCGACCCTAATGAGGGGCTTGACAGGCATGGGAGAGGAGAAAAGGTTAGGGTCGCTGGCAGCGGCAGAGCCCGGTGAGGGGAGTCCAGGCGCGGCCGGGAGCTGCACCCGGCTCTCCTCCCCAAGAGCCAGACAAGATATCTCAATCATTGATAAATGAAATACAGGAGAGATAACTTGCCTGTGTTCAAGCTCCACCGCCGTCCAGGACTTTGATGCTGTCGACAGTGACGGTCCGGATCTCGTCGGCTGGGGGTCAGGTCCAGGGGGTGGCTCTGCTGCAGCAGTCCCTGCAGCAGGCATGATGGTGGTTGCAGTGCTGTTGTCTGCCTGCAGCAGCTCCAGTGCTGGGGATTCCTCCAGCGATGCTGCAGGGGGACCTCTCCGTGCTGGCTCTGAGCAGGAATCATCCGAGGCCACAGCCTCCTCCACCGTCGGTTGGCCCTGACCCTGGGCTGACAGGTCCTCAGGGTTTGTTGGAGGAGACACGGAGAGGGCAAAAAATGGGTTAGTGCATGTAGCTGGAGGAAAGGACCCAGCGGACTGCTTATACTGGGCTCCTCCCCCAGGAGACAGGCAAGATTCTGTGTCATTAGCTGGTAAACAATTAAGAAATACTTGCCTGCCCTCCTGATCATCATCGTTCCCAGCTGCAGACAGGAGACAATCCTCCCTCTCTGTGTTCATAGAGACACGGGCCCCATCGGATGCTTGCGGAGGAGCTGTCTCCACAACGATGGGGGAGGGTGTTACTGGGGTGGACTCGGTGGACCTCATGGCAGCTGGAGCGTAGAGGGCTGCCGAAGGTGAAGAGGAGTTCTCCCAGTGTCTCCCAACTGACAGGTTGGTCTTGACAGTCCTGGTCCTACAACGCTCCTCCTCGACCTGGCAGTTGACTGTGGCGAGCAGGTTCACCCACTCCTCGTCAGATGGTGCATTCGGGGTCAGCGTAGGTGTAGGAGATGAGACCCTCACCGCCAGTGAAGCGCGTCCACGGACCTCCCTCTCAAGGCATTCCTCTTCAACCCGGTGGTTGAGCGTGGCGAGCAGATTAGCCCGCTCCTCGTCTGAGGGTGAATCCGTGGGCTGAGCAGGCGTAGGAAGCAAGACCTTCACTGCCGGTGAAGCGCGTCTGTGGACCTCCCTCTCTCAGCGTTCCTCCTCTACCCGGCGGTTGAGTACGGCGAGCAGATCCGCCCACTCCTCGTCCGTGGGTGTAGTTGCGGGGCAATGCCTCCGTGCGGGCTCCTGGGCAGGATCATCCAGGGCCTCAACCTCCTCCATCATCTGGCAGCCCGGTTCTTGGTCCAGCAGGCCCTCAGGGGGAATGGGAGGAGGCACGGAGGGGAGAAAAAGTGAGTTAGTGTCTGCAGCTGGAGGAGAGGACCCAGCAGACTGCTTAAACTGGGTCTCTCCCTCGGGAGACAGGCAAGATTTAATACTATTAAGATAAGATAAGATAAGATAAGCCTTTATTAGTCCCACAACGGGGAAATTCCAGGATTGCAACAGCACAGGGATAGCAACACTCAGAGCAACAATCAGAAGGCAAGAAAAAAAAACAAACAAAAAAAAAAAACAAGCAAGCAAGAGCAGCTAATATACATATGTACATATTACTATAAAATATATATATACACACACACACACAGACACACAGTGCAGAGCATTGTAGCTGGATGGAATAAATATATGAATATATGAACACACAGTGCAGAGCATTGTAGCTAGATGGAATAAATATGTAAATATATAAACACCCACAGTACGGAGCATTGCAGCTAGGTGGAATAAATATGCAAGTATATAAACACACACAGTGCGGAGCAATGTAGCTAGATGGAATAATATGTAGATATATAAAAACACAGTGCGGAGCATTGTAGCTAGATGGAATAAATATATAGATATATAAATATAAACACACCCAGTGCTGAGCATTGTAGCTAGATGGAATAAATATATAGATATATAAATATAAACACACCCAGTGCAGAGCATTGTAGCTAGATGGAATAAATATGTAAATATATAAACACACACAGTGCAGAGCATTGTTGCTAGGTGGGATGAAACAGCATAACCGTCTATTTAGTTATCCTACATGGTATGATTATGTGCCCATACATATTCTCACCCTCCATAGCGACCGGTATGTTCCTAGTTGTATGCCGGAGAGGACCATTGTGTAAGTCTATTGCATCTTTTGCATTCAAAAAAAACCTATTAGTTTGTTACGTCTTTTTGCTATCTCTGCGAGCAGCCCTGCTTAGGTTGTACAGTCTGACAGCCGTTGGTAGGAAGGACCTACGAAACCTCTCGGTTGTGCACCTGGGATGATGTAGTCTGCTGCTAAATGAGCTCCTCAGTGCATCCAGTATGTCCTGCATAGGGTGGAACTCGGACTCCAGCAGAGATGACAGTTTAGCCACCGTCCTTCTCTCTCCTATCTCCTCCATCGGATCAAGGCGTTGCCCCAGGACAGAGCTAGCTTTCTTAATCAGTTTGTTCAGTCTCTTCCTATCGGCTGCAGTAATGCCACTGCCCCAGCAGACCACTCCAAAAGTGATGGCTGATGCCACCACCGTGTCATAGAATGACTTCAGCAGCGCCCCTTGTACACCAAAAGACCTGAGTCTCCTCAGCAGGAACAGCCTGCGCTGTCCCTTCTTGTAGAGTGCGTCAGTATTGTGTGACCAGTCTAGTTTTTTGTTCAGATGAATACCCAGGTACTTATAGGATGTCACCATCTCGATGTCTGTTCCCTGTATATTTACTGGTGCTGTGAGGGGCTGCCCATGCCTGCGGCAGTCCACCACCAGCTCCTTAGTTTTCCTCGCGTTGATCTGGAGGCAGTTCCGATGGCACCAGTCCACAAAGTCCTGGATAAGCCCTCTGTACTCAGCTTCATCTCCGCTGGAGATGAGACCAACGATCGCAGAGTCATCAGAGAACTTCTGTAGATGGCAATGTGTTGTGTTGTGTGAGAAGTCCGCAGTATAAAGAGTGAACAGGAAGGGAGCCAGCACCGTTCCCTGGGGGGCCCCCGTGCTACTGATGATCGTGTCGGAAACACAGTCCCGGGTTCTCACAAACTGAGGCCGGTTCGTGAGGTAGTCCAGGATCCATGATGACAGGTGCTGGTCCACCCCTGTGCGCAGCAGCTTGTCCTTCAGGATCATCGGTTGGATGGTGTTGAAAGCACTGGAGAAGTCAAAGAACATGATCCTCACCATATTCCCGGGCTTCTCCAGGTGGGACAGAGAACGGTGAAGGAGGAAGATCACCGCATCCTCCACCCCAATGCCATGCTGGTAGGCGAACTGGAGTGGATCCATCGCTGGTTCCACCAGGGGGCGGAGATGAGCAAGGAGCAGTCTCTCCAGGGTCTTCATCAAGTGGGACGTCAAGGCCACCGGTCTGAAGCTGTTCAGGTCTTTGGGGTGGGAAGTTTTTGGTACAGGTACCACACAAGATGTTTTCCACAGCTGTGGTACCCTCCCCAGTTTCAGGCTCATGTTGAAGATATACGTCACAATCCCACACAGCTGGTCTGCACAGGACTTGAGGAGCTTTGCGCTGATGCCGTCCGGTCCCGACGCCTTCCTCGCCTTGATCTTCCTCAGCTCCGTCCTCACCTGGGTCTTGGTCAGGGTCAGGATGGGGGGCTGTGTGTTGGGAGTGGGGGGGGGGGTGTCGGTGGAGTGGGGAGTGGGTAGCAGGACTTGATTTCTTAGAGGCAGCAGTGGTTGTTGTGCAGACAGGGGGGAGGGCGGTTGGTCAAATCTATTGAAAAACAGATTCAGGTTGTTCGCCCACTCCCTGCCCCCCGTGGCCTGGGGGGAGGTATTCTGGAGCCCCGAGATGGTTTTGAGGTTTCTCCAGACCCCGCTGATGTCGCTCTGTTGCAGCTTGTCCTCCATTGTCCTCCATTGTCCTCCATTATTCCATATTAGATGGAATAGATGGGAAAAATACTTGTCTGTCAGAATCAGAATCAGAATCAGAAACAGATTTATTGCCATTGTTCATGTAGTACACAAACCAGGAATTTGTCTCGGTGCAATGCTGCAACATTAAACATGATAAAATAAAAGAAATAAACTATACATGCAATAAAGTGTAGAATAAGAGTGAGTAATACTAGTCAGCAGTTAAAATATATTAGTGAGCAGCAGATAATGTGGAGAACCATATAGTGCAGTCGGTAATGCAGGAAGAAAACAGTGATGATTGACACGAGTCTGGTTGAGCTGCTGTACATAGTGCACGAGAGTCAATAAGTCACTTAGTGTTCAGCAGTCTGATGGCAGAGGGGAAGAAGCTGTTCATGTGACGGGAGGTTTTAGTCTGGATGGACCGAAGTCTTCTACCTGAGGGGAGGGGGGCAAACAGTACGTGACCAGGGTGTGAGGGATCGCTATGATCCGGCCAGCACGCCTCCGGGTCCTGGAGATGTACAGATCCTGGAGAGATGGGAGCTTGCAGCCGATCACCTTCTCAGCAGTGCGCACGACGCGCTGCAGCCTTAGTCTGTCCCTGGCAGTGGCTCCTGCGTACCACACGGTTATGGAGGTGGTGAGGATGGACTCGATGATGGCTGTGTAGAACTGCACTAACATCTTGGTGGGTAGCTTGAGCTTCCTCAGCTGCCGCAGGAAGAACATCCTCTGCTGGGCCTTTTTGATGAGGGAGCTGATGGTCGGCTCCCACTTGAGGTCCCTGGTGATGGTGGTGCCTAGGAAGCGGAAGGAATCAGCAGTGGTGATGGGAGAGTCTGTGAGGGTGAGGGGGGGCAGAGGGGTTGTGACTTTCCTGAAGTCCACAATCATCTCCACTGTCTTCAGAGCGTTCAGCTGCAGGTTGTTGTTGTTGCACCAGGACGCCAGCTGGGCCACCTCTCTCCTGTAGGCGGACTCGTCGCCGTTGGAGATGAGCCCGATGAGGGTGGTGTCGTCCACAAACTTGATCAACTTGACAGACTGGAGGGAGGAGGTGCAGGAGTTGGTATAAAGGGAGAAGAGTAGGGGGGAAAGTACACAGCCCTGGGGTGATCCGGTGCTGATGCTAGCAGAGTCTGAGACAGTCTTTCCCAGCCGCACATGCTGCCTCCGGTCCGTCAGGAAGTCGGTGATCCACCTGCAGAGGGAGTCAGGCACGTTGAGCAGGGACAGCTTGTCCCGGAGCAGAGCGGGGCGGATGGTGTTGAATGCGGAGCTGAAGTCCACAAACAGGATCCTGGCGTAGGTTCCCGGGGAGTCCAGGTGCCTGTCATCCTGGTTGTTGACATCTGCAGCTGCAGAAGGCAGGCATTCGCCTCTCTCCGTGCCAGCGATAGCTTTGACCCCTCCGCAGGCTATTGGAAGAGCCGTCTCCCTGACGACGGAGGTAGGCGTGGCCGGGGTGAATTCAGCAGATCTCTCGACGGCTGAAGCAATGACGGCCGCTGGAGAAGAGGAGGGATTCTCCTGGCGTCCCCCTGCGGGACGACGCTGTCCCTTATGTGACCGAATCGACCGTGCTGGAGCGAGTGGAGGGTCGAGCAACGCGCCACGGAGGCTGCCAGTTTGCAGGTAAGCGGGCCTCTGTTCCAGCGTTGCGGGAAATGCCAGACCTGGAGAGGAGCGCTGGAGTGAGCAGACTGTGGAGAGCAAGTTGGCATACTGCGGGTAGATCCATAGCCTGGGGTATTCTTCCAGAATCCCCACCGCTCCTTGGATGCACCACCAATCCCTCTTGGGTCCGCTGGCAGTGAGAAACTCATCCACGTAGCTCCGGATGTAGACAGCTGCCAACTCCTCCTCCTTGCTCGGAGGCTCCGCTGGCGCTCCCTTTCTCCGGCATAACAAACTCCAACATGGGTTAGTCCAAAACAAAGGAACAGTTAGTGGTAAAAGGGAGTGGGTGGACCCGCTAAATCCTTTTAACTGGCTGGTTCATTCTGTCATAAACTCTCTGTGCGCTGTAAAGAAGCGCACGGAGAAGGAGAAAAAGGACAAATGGATTTAAGTGCTGGGTTACACCACACACACATTTATTAACACAAAACTACACATACAGACACCAGACAGCTCGGATACACTTAGAGTCCTCTAGGACGCCCAACACACACACTGGAGGAGTACAGTGGTGAACAGAACACAGGCAGTTACTCGGTGCGGGGGCAGTCCGAGTAGTTACAGCAATATCAACAAGCGCACACGGATACTGTCCTTAGCGACGTGACAGCTAGATGGAGAAGCAAGGCCATCCAGCGCATACAATGAACCAGCGACGTTTGTCCAGCAATGAGCTGCTTATGAACAAACGCCGCTGATGCAGCGAATAAGGAACACCTGGGCCAGACGTGGGGAAGATGATTACCAGGGTAGGAAACAGCTGATGGAGTCAAGGGAGAGCAAGGGGGTGTGGCCGGACCGACAGACTGTCAGTAGCTTGGGAGAAAGTATGTCACAATACTGACTATCAGCTGCAGGTCAGGCAGTGGCTACGGATGTGGAAGTATTGTACGAATACACCAAAAATGCACATAACCAATAAACCAGAACCCCTAAAGAGATTGAGACCAAACCGGAGAAAGCCAAACCGGCTCAGCTCGTGATAGTATCAACCATAAGTTTGTCATTTGGGGCATTCCCTTGCCAAATACAGAAAATGGGAGAATGACTAAGTCCTGGAGAAGAGATTAACTTCCACTTTATGGCTGATGGGTCGTGTTACAACTCTGGTCCTTGCATAAGAGAAGAAGTTCATGACCAAACTTCTGAGTTGAAACGATTTCCTTCAGCAAAGAATGATTTTATAGATTAGAACCCACGGTTAATGGTACAGTGGACTGGAATGAAACACGTCATTGGGTGTAAGAGAGACAGACAGACATCGGAGAGCCTTGAGAGAGATGACAAGTTGAACCTGTTTTTTAATAGGTTCAACTTACCGTCCGTTACCCCCACAACACAGCCAGACCCCCACACATCCCTCCCTCCTCACTCTCCTGTGTGCAGCACCTCTCCCCCCCCCCCTCCTCTGAAGACATCGGCACTAACCCCCACATCACTGTGACTACAGACCACGTTAAGAAACAGCTGGAGAGACTCCGTCAGCAGAAGGCTGTGGGCCCTGATGGCACCTCCACCAGGATCCTGAGGACCTATGCCAACCAGCTATCACCTGTACTGAAGCACCTATACAACGTGAGCCTAAGTCTGGAGAAGGTACTGGTGCTGTGGAAGACATCCTGCCTGGTTCCTCTCCCCAAGAAGTCGTCTCCATCAGATCTGAATGACTATCAACCAGTTGCCCTCACATCTCATGTGATGAAGGTCCTGGGGAGACTGGTCTTAGCCCACCTGAGGCCACAGGTGAAGACGTGGCTGGACCCTCTGCAGTTTGCATATCAGCCCCATTTAGGAGTTGAAGATGCTGTCATCTACCTGCTGCAACAAGCCCATTTGCACCTGGATGGTGGTGGAGACACTGTGAGAATCACATTCTTTGATTTCTGCAGTGCCTTTAATACCATCCAGCCACTGCTGCTGGGTGAGAAGCTGAGGGGAATGGGGGTGGACAGTTCTGTGATCTCCTGGATTACTGACTACTTGACAGGCAGGCCACAATTTGTTCGGCTGGGCAGTGTCTTGTCTGATGTGCTGGTTAGTGATACGGGAGCTCCACAGGAGACTGTGCTTTCTCCTTTTCTCTTCACCTTATACATCACCGACTTTCAGTACAACACCGAGTCATGCTACCTGCAGAAATTCTCTGATGACTCGGCTGTTGTTGAGTGTATAAGAAGGGGAGAGGAGGGGGAGTACAGGGCACTGGTAGACAGATTTGTGGAATGGACTGAGCAGAATCACCTGAGGCTGAATGTCTGTAAGACCAGAGAGATGGTGATTGATTTCAAAAAGAAGAGGACACTCACACAGCTATTGAGGATTGGGAGGAGGATGTAGAGGTAGTGAAGGATGACAAATACTTGGGTGTCGTGATCAGCAACGGACTGGACTGGAAATCTAACACTGATACTGCGTACAAGAATGGGATGAGCAGACTCTACTTTCTGAGGAAGCTGAGATCCTTCAACATGTGCAGCGAGATAGTGGAGCTCTTCTATGAGACTGTTGTTGCCAGCACCATCTTCTTTGCTGCTGTCTGTTGGGGTAGCAGTATCAGAGCCAGCAACACCATCAGACTTGGCAAGATTATCAAGAGGGCTGGCTCTGTAATTGGTCTCAGGCTGGAGACTGTTGAGAATGTGGTGATGAGGAGGACACTGAACAAACTGTTATCCATCATGGACAATCCTGATCACCCCCTCCACCACACACTGGACAGATGGCGGAACATTTTCTCCAGCAGACTGCTACAGCTCCGCTGCTGAATGGTTATGTACAGGAAATCTTTCCTGCCACATGTCATTTCACTGTACAATAACTCACTTTAATATCGAATCTTAGTCATAACTATGCTGGCATACTGCACCTTGCAGTCTAATTGGTCCCTCACATTTTACCCTGTGTCCGATAGTCCTGCATTGTACAGCGAGTACGATGTATCTATCTATGCAGGTCATCATCTGCGATTTATATAAAGTTATCTAGGCAGTTTTGCTTTCCCTGGGTAATTCCTTTTACTGTTATGCTGGGCGTGTTTCTGTTGTTTTGGTCGTTTACTGTTTCATCCTATTGCTACTACTGTGGAGGAATAAGATCAGGCGAGATGCGACGAGCTGGAAGGTTGCAGAGCTTTATTTTCCTCCAACATAATGAGACACACATTGTAGCTCTGAGAGCTACAGTGGTCTGCTGTCCGTTGAGACATGTCACACAAGCTCTTTTATGCAGTGATACAGGAAGAGAGAATGCATGGCACATTAGCATAACAGTCCATACACATGATTAGCATGACATTGGTTGGCTTGAGGACACATGCATACAGTCCTGTCTGACTGCCTCCTGTGGCTCTTTGTCCGTCTGTGAATTGTCCTCTGTATGCAAATTGTCTTCCGTTTCCTCCAGCCCTGCTGAGTGTGAAGAATGCTCGTGTAGATTGTGGTGGGTCACCACAGGGCTCCCCCCAGAACACTCAGAAGGGGCTGTTACCCCCCCCCACCCCCATTTGGGTTCCAGCTCTGGTAGAACTGTCCTGCTGTAGAGGAGTGTCGGAGGGCGTCAGTCCGTGGGGGGGACGCGGGAGGGGTAGAAAGGACAGTGTGCTCCTCTCCGAGTTCCAGCACGTTGAACGGCCGTGGATCGTGGGTGCCAGGGTTGGTGCGTGTCGTGCGCAATGGAACAAGATGGCGATTGACTGGTTTTAGGGAGTGGGGTGCGGGAAGAGCGCTGTGGAGGAGGAGGGGAAGGGGTGGGAGTAAGTGAGTGTCGGCCCGGGACGTCAAAGGTGTCTGGGCCGCGCAAAAATTGCGTGTGGGTCCACGATGGTGAGGGACTTTCCCGGTAAACCAGGGGCAGTGATCCGCAGCAGCTGTGAAAAAAAAAAAAAAAAAATTAAGTCTCTGACTCCTCCCGTGGCTCGGTCCAGCGAGGATGTGTGGAAGGCAACGGCCAAATTCCCGAGGATGTGTAGCAGCTGTGAAACAACTGCAGTTGTGTGAGGGACTTGGCAGTGTGACTTTAGGGGTGGACGCAGCCCTAAAGCCCTCGGGGACAGCAATCGGCTAGGCTCCCGTTGTGCGCTGTGGCTGAGAAACCCATACAAAGTCCTGTATGCGGGCTGCACGTCTACTCCAGGTGCGTGAGCAGCCCTGAAGGTTCCGAGGATGGCGATCGGCTGTGTTTCTCGGGCATGTGCAGCAGTGGAGGACGATGTATCAGTCTGTGGAGCCGGTTTGTCCCTGTGCGTGGCGTGTGCTTGGCGCAGTGACCACATAGCTGGCAGTTGCGATGTCCTCATAATCCTGCGGTGTCCATGCAGGGCTTCTGTGCGTAGGAGGAAATCAACGCTTGGTGGAAATCAACGCAGATGGCGTCGATGATTTCCCCGTTCAGGCTGCTTCCTTCGTTTCGCTCGTGTCACTGTTCATGGTGCATGTCGGTCCCAGCACTGCCCGCTTTGGGGAGCGTGCTCTGGTGAGGATGAAGAGGTTGCAGGCGTTCTCTGGTCCTCTGGGATACACAGCGTGGTGAGAGGGAGCAGACGGTCATTCTCTCTCGTCAGGTCACCAGTGTGGAGGGAAAAGATCAGGCGAAGGGCGCACCATGACACGTCGGGGTCACCAGTGTGGAGGAATAAGATCAGACGAGATGAGACCAGCTGGAAGGTTGCAGAGCTTTATTTTCCTCCATTTTCCTCCTTTATTTTCCTCCAACATAATGAGACACACATTGTAGCTCTGAGAGCTACAGTGGTCTACTGTCCGTTGAGACATGTCACACAAGCTCTTTTATGCAGTGATACAGGAAGAGAGAATGCATGGCACATTAGCATAACAGTCAGTACACATGATTAGCATGACATTGGTTGGCTCGAGGACACATGCATACAGTCCCAACTGACTGCCTCCTGTGGCTCTTTGTCTGTCTGTGAATTGTCCTCTGTATGCAAATTGTCTTCCGTTTCCTCCAGCCCTGCTGAGTGTGAAGAATGCTCGTGTAGATTGTGGTGGGTCACCACACTACTACTTTAGACATATAGCACTTTCCAAGACTCAAAGACGTTTTACAGAGGGGAGGGGAAAAAAAGTGTCAATGAGTAAATGCAGTGTTGAATAGATGGGTTTTTCATGATTTTTTGAATGCTGGGAGTGAGCGGGAGCTTCTGATGGTTATAGGGAAAGTTCCAGAGGGTAGGAGTGGCAATGGAGAAGGCTCTGTCTCCCCACGACTTATACTTAGTCCAGGGCTGGGGGGGGGGGCATCGAAGGTTGGCATCAGTAGAATGGAGTGTGCAGGGGGGGGGTGTAATGATGGAGGAGCTCAGTGAGTTAGGGTGAGGCCAGGTTATTGAGGGCTTTATAAATCATGAGGAAGATTTTGAAATTAATTCTCTGGGGGATGGGGAGCCAGTGGAGTTTGCAGAGGATAAAGATGATGTGGTCATGGATATGAGTGTGGGTGAGAAGACGAGAAAAGAAAGAAAGAAAAGAAAAGATTTATTGCCAAGTACATTAACAGATAACTGATAACAGATGACTGATAACATACGAGGGATTTGACTTGACACAGAAAACGACCTGCATTTCTGGTGACACGGCAGCATCTGTGAATGCGCCTGTCAACAGAAGGGTACAGGATGCAGGGAAGAAAGGATAATACAATAGGAAGGCGCAAAAAAACCATTGATTGTCAGAATAGTGGTCATATATGATCAATATTATGATTACAAGAAAAAAAAGCCCTCAATGCACAGTTAGCAGACAAAAAAGTTCACAAGGACACAGAGAGAGCAGTGAGTGAATCATCTTTATCATCAGTTTTTTGAATCAGTGTGGGTGTAATGTTGAATGTAGGTGTTTGTATCAGTTATGAACAACAAGGTCTCTTTGGCAGGAGATGTTTTGTCTAGCTGCTGGCATTGTCCTTGGGCCATGCAGCTGCTGGCTGTCCAAAAGGCCGTGAGCTCAATGTTTTGAAAACAAAAAAACTGCAGATAATCTGGAGGATTTGTGTGAGGGAAGTCAGATTCGTCGAATAGTACTGATCTCAGAGAGAAAAAACTTTATATTCTCTCACAGATTCAGTACTTAATCCTTCATTGCTGGACGTTGAATCCTTCATGGACGGCTCTAAGCGTAATCATGATGTAATCCACCTTCCTAGACAGTTCTCCATTTGCCGCTATCAGAGTCCTCTCCATTTTTTCAATTTGATGGTTGAACCTCGCCTGGCCAGCATTTTGATAGGTTGTGTCCATCTTCATCAATTTGCGGTACACCAGGACAATCCCAGATCCAATCAGAACGATCCCAATCACCATTACTACGAAGACGTACAAATCTTCTACATCTTCGATGGAAAGATCAGACAGGCACAAGAGTTTCCAATTACTTGTGTCCCTCAAATAGCCCGCAGCAGCCGTTCCTGCGGGGCAAATAACCTCCCCCGGGGCACTTTTCCTCGTTGAAAAAATAGTGTCAATTGCATTCAAAGCCCAGCTTATTAATTCCATAATTTCTTTCGATAATCAGCAGTAAAGACACGCAGACAGACGACAGCAAGCTGGGATCCAGTTAGTTAGGGGAGGAAGGAGATAAGTCAGAGCAAGAGAGAAGAAAAAAGGCGTCTGCTCTCTTTGCAGGGCGGAAGTGAAGACCCAGAGTGAGCAGCAGAGTTCTGGATGTGTTGTAGCTTGTTGAGGGTTTTTGATGGTATTCCGTGTTGGAGGCTGTTGCAATAGTTGAGACTGGAGGTGACGGGAGGAATAACACTGTAATTTCCCAGTTTGGGATCAATAAAGTACATCTATCTATCTATCTATCTATCTATCTATCTATCTATCTATCTATCTATCTATCTATCTATCTATCTATCTATCTATCTATCTATCTATCTATCTATCTAAATACTTAATCAGTAGATTATTGAAATTTATAAATTATTGCCATGATCAGGCAAGTTGGGGACCCAAATGCAAGACACAAACACACAGTGGTATGGGTAGAGGCAAGTGAAGGTATTTATTGTGCAAAAAATAATAGTTTTTTTTTTTTTTTAAAAAGCTGGGCCCGCACAGGAAGGGGGGGTGGGTGGTTACTCCTGTAGGGAGAGAAGAAAGAAAGTGTGAGTGGCAGGGTTTCAACAGAGGCAGGTATAATTTTGGCTGCACCTGATTGCATTTGATTGCATAAAAATGCTCTAAACCTGTTTTCCCGTGCACTTCACAGGTGCTCTTAAAAAAAGGTATCCGCCTTGTTTACTAGCATCTACTTGGCCTGTCCCTCAAAGTGTGCCGTCTGCATTTCACACATTCTGCTCTGAAGCTCTCTACTAACTGCAACTAAACAACATCAAATTGGTAAGAAAGCATACATCGATCCAAGTTTTGCAGTTAAAAATTTATCATGGTATCCTTTCAGTCTAATTTTGATCAGCTGATGAGAGAGGTGTGTTGCTGATGAGTGGTGCATCGCTCAAAAAGTTCTTATTTGTGGTTTTGAAAGTGTACTTCAGGTGAGGATTTCCAACCTTTAAGCCAGTGGCCATAGAGGACCTGAGGTAAGCATTTGTTATGATGATGAATTGGTAAGTATTGCTCCTTACTTAGGGGTTTTCTAGGGGAGTTCAGATCCAGGCAGGGCTCTTCCCCAGGGTCACACCAGTGATAATGACACTCACTGAGGATGAGGAGGGCATTGATGCTGTGGAGGGCATTATGCTCCTCCAGGTCCTAGGCTGATGGGGTGAGCCACTGTTTGGGAGATGAAGGCGGGGCTGCTGCTGGACCGTTTCCTTGTCGGCGCAGGCACGGATGTTGAAGGGGTTTTCCCCAGCCCCTGGAGCAAGGATGATGGGTTTGTAATGGAGAGGAGTAGGTCCGTGAGCTCCAGATAGCTCCACAGGCTGGGGCATGCTTCAAGCACTTGTGCCGCTCCAACCAGACACTCCTGGGCTGCGTTGGGAGTGTGAGAAGCACGAGCCTTCGATAAGATGGTATGTAAAACATGAACAGTCCAACACTCCACTTCACTAAGCCGGATTTTAAGGAAAAATACTGGATGGGGAAAAAAAGGCAGAACCCACAGTCCGCTGGTGTCTAGACTGGTAGTGGTCTTTTGTCATAAATCGCCTTTTAGGGCACGTAGGAGATGGCAAACGCATACAGTGAGTTTGCACATTTATTAATGTGCAATTTTTTTTTTTTTCCTCCGGCGCCACACGAGTCGGCCGCCCTTTGCAACAGCGGCTCGATTCTGAGTCTTTTTCCCTTCCTTTCTCTTTTTGATCCGTCTTTTTCTCACTCCACTTATATCACGGACACACAGATCGTCCCAAATGTCTCCTGAGCCGGTGGACGGAGCCACTGTTTATAGCAGGATACGATACAGCAGGGAAGAGCTGCTAGCATTCAACCGCCACCCGGTCCCATTGGAAAAACTCGACATACCGAGAGAACTGAGGCGAAAACGCCACGGCTGCCGGGCTGGAGTAAGGCGGAGGACAAAAAATATAAGGTACAGACCCTCCCTTCCATCTGCTGTCATGGGAAATGTACGGTCGTTACTGGGAAAGGTAGATGAGCTAGCGGCTATCTGCCGTTACGATAGCACATATCGGGAGTGCTCTCTCCTTTTGTTTTCTGAGACGTGGCTAACTGAACTAGCAGCAGATGCTAACATTGAGCAGGAGGGTTTTCACATGATACGGGCTGACCGAACACCAGACAGTGGCAAAGCAAGGGGCGGTGGAGTGATAATGTATGTTAACAACAACTGGTGCAGACCGGGACATATCACTGTTAAACAACGACACTGCAGCAAAGACATTGAGTTGCTAGCTGTTAGCATGCGGCCTACATATCTCCCGAGAGAACACTCACACGTGATCTGCATTGTTGTTTATGCAAATCCGACGGCGAACGCTGGGACAGCGCGTGACGTCATCCATTCAGTAACCAGCAGGCTGCAGACAGAACACCCAGATGCTCTTCTCCTCATCTCAGGCGATTTCAACCATGTTTCACTATCTCCCATTCTACCCACGTTCACCCAGTATGTCACATGCCACACTAGAGACAATAAAACACTGGACTTATTCTACGCAAACACTAAGGAGGCGTACACCTCATCACAACTCCCCCCACTCGGGAGATCGGATCACAACTTGGTTCATCTCCGGCCGGTGTACAAACCCCTAGTGCACAGACAACCTCTGGCCATGCGCACAGTGGAGTTATGGTCTGAGGAGACAATGGACACTCTAAAGGGCTGTTTTGAAGCCACCGCCTGGAAGCAGCTCTGCGATCCACATGGTGAGGACATCGATGGCCTCACTCACACCTTCACAGACTACCTCAGCTTCTGTGTGGACAAATCCGTTCCCACCAAGACCATACGGTGTTGCTCAAACAATAAACCCTGGATCAACCCTGAGATAAAAACACTTCTGAGAGAGAAGATGAGGATCTTCAGGTCGGGGAACAGGGAGATGTTGAAGTCCGTACAGAGGGAGCTGAGAAGAAAGATCAGAGAAGGCAAGGACAGCTTCAGGAAGAAGATGGAGGACAAGCTGCAACAGAGCGACATCAGCGGGGTCCGGAGAAACCTCAAAACCATCTCTGGGCTCCAGAATACCTCCCCCCAGGCCACGGGGGGCAGGGAGTGGGCGAACAACCTGAATCTGTTTTTCAATAGGTTTGACCAACCGCCCTCCCCCCTGACTGCACAACAACCACTGCTGCCTCTAAAGAAATCAAGTCCTGCTGCCCACTCCCCACTCCACCAACACCCCCCCACTCCCAACACACAGCCCCCCATCCTGACCCTGACCAGGACCCAGGTGAGGACGGAGCTGAGGAAGATCAAGGCGAGGAAGGCGTCGGGACCGGATGGCATCAGCGCAAAGCTCCTCAAGTCCTGTGCAGACCAGCTGTGTGGGATTGTGACGTACATCTTCAACCTGAGCCTGAAGCTGGGGAGGGTACCACAGCTGTGGAAAACATCTTGTGTGGTACCTGTACCAAAAACTTCCCACCCCAAAGACCTGAACAGCTACAGACTGGTGGCCTTGACGTCCCACTTGATGAAGACCCTGGAGAGACTGCTCCTTGCTCACCTCCGCCCCCTGGTGGAACCAGCGATGGATCCACTCCAGTTCGCCTACCAGCATGGCATTGGGGTGGAGGATGCGGTGATCTTCCTCCTTCACCGTTCTCTGTCCCACCTGGAGAAGCCCGGGAATATGGTGAGGATCATGTTCTTTGACTTCTCCAGTGCTTTCAACACCATCCAACCGATGATCCTGAAGGACAAGCTGCTGCGCGCAGGGGTGGACCAGCACCTGTCATCATGGATCCTGGACTACCTCACGAACCGGCCTCAGTTTGTGAGAACCCGGGACTGTGTGTCCGACACGATCATCGGTAGCACGGGGGCCCCCCCAGGGAACGGTGCTGGCTCCCTTCCTGTTCACTCTTTATACTGCGGACTTCTCACACAACACAACACACTGCCATCTACAGAAGTTCTCTGATGACTCTGCGATCGTTGGCCTCATCTCCAATGGAGATGAAGCTGAGTACAGAGGGCTTATCCAGGACTTTGTGGACTGGTGCCATCGGAACTGCCTCCAGATCAATGCGAGGAAAACTAAGGAGCTGGTGGTGGACTGCCGCAGGCATGGGCAGCCCCTCACAGCACCAGTAAATATACAGGGAACAGACATCGAGATGGTGACATCCTATAAGTACCTGGGTGTTCATCTGAACAATAAACTAGACTGGTCACACAATACTGACGCACTCTACAAGAAGGGACAGCGCAGGCTGTTCCTGCTGAGGAGACTCAGGTCTTTTGGTGTACAAGGGGCGCTGCTGAAGACATTCTATGACACGGTGGTGGCATCAGCCATCACTTTTGGAGTGGTCTGCTGGGGCAGTGGCATTACTGCAGCCGATAGGAAGAGACTGAACAAACTGATCAAGAAAGCTAGCTCTGTCCTGGGGCAGCGCCTTGATCCGGTGGAGGAGATAGGAGAGAGAAGGACGGTGGCTAAACTGTCATCTCTGCTGGAGTCCGAGTTTCACCCTATGCAGGAGATACTGAATGCACTGAGGAGCTCATTTAGCAGCAGACTACATCATCCCATGTGCACAACCGAGAGGTTTCGCAGGTCCTTCCTACCAACGGCTGTCAGACTGTACAACCTAAGCAGGGCTGCTCGCAGAGATAGCAAAAGACGTAACAAACTAATAGTTTTTTGAATGCAAAAGATGCAATAGACTTACACAATGGTCCCCTCCGGCATACAACTAGGAAAATACCGGTCACTATGGAGGGTGAGAATATGTATGGGCACATAATCATACCATGTAGGATAACTAAGTAGACGGTTATGCTGTTTCATCCCATCTAGCAACAATGCTCTGCACTGTGTGTGTTTATATATTTACATATTTATTCCATCTAGCTACAATGCTCCGCACTGTGTGTGTTTAAGTAGTTACTTAAAGAATAGATATCAGTATGTATGTGTTAGCAACAAAAACTCAGAGTTACTGAAGGTCACCTGTGGAGTCCCACAGGGTTCAGTTTTGGGACCATTATTATTCAATATGTATATAAATGATATATGTAAAGTTTCAGAAAAAATGGACTTAATATTGTTTGCCGATGACACTAATCTGCTATGCAGTGGAAACAATTTGGAACAACTTCTGGATACACTCGGAAAGGAATTAGGAAAGCTTAAACTGTGGTTTGATTCAAACAAATTAACGCTCAATTTAAGTAAGACAAAATTTATAGTCTTTAACAACCATCACAACAACCCAGTACCCAAACTCAGTGTAAATGGTGTAGAGATTGAAAGGGTATCTGAAACTAAATTCCTTGGAGTAATAATTGATAACAAACTGTGTTGGAAGTCACATATTAATTATATTAAAGGTAAAGTATCCAAATCAATTGCAATATTACACAGAGAATGAATGAATGAATGAATTTATTTCGGATAGTACAGTACAGGTTAAAAGAAACTGTATAATATAACAACAAGGTCAAATTAGACAAAGACTCCTTCTTCTATACAATTCCACGTGAGTTATCCGAAATGGGTGATGGCTGAAGCCGCAGCTTATATTGCCCACCCATATTCCATCCAAGAATTCAAAAGAGAAAAAAGAGAAAACAAGACAAGAGTGATTACAATTTAAAACAAAGCTAAGACAAAATGTGATTGAGAGAAAAAAAAAGAAAAGAAAACTAAGCTAAGTTAAGCGGTTACTATTCAAAACAAATCTAAGACAAAATGTCACAGAGAAAAAAAGAAAAAAAACCCAAAAAACTAAGCTACAACACAATACAGGCTGGATATGTCAATCCTTATGTGAGTTTACATGTCGTCTTGTAAATATGTTTGGAGTATTTCTTCCTTTAGTTTTTGTTTAAATTGTCCAAGCGTTGTACATGATTTTAATTCAGGTCCAAAATCGTTCCATAATCTGACTCCTTGCACTGAAATACAGTGTTGCTTGGTGGTTGTTCTCACTGTAGGCTTTTGAAATATACATGTTCCTCTGAAGTGATATCGTTTCTCCCTTGTTTGGAACAACTTTTGGATATTTGCGGGCAGTGATAAATTCTTCACTTTGAACATTATTATTGCGGTTTTAAAGTCAACCAGATCGTTCAACTTGAGAGTTTTTTGTTTGAGAAAAAGTGGGTTTGTTGGTTCCCTGTAAGCTGCTTTGTTTATTATTCTAATAGCTCTCTTTTGAAGCATAAAGAGTGGATATATGTTTGTTTTATATGTATTTCCCCATACTTCATTACAATATGTCATGTATGGGAGTATTAATGAATGATACAAGGTGTATAGTGTGGGTTGATTCAGCAAATATTTCACTCTGTGTAATATTGCAATTGATTTGGATACTTTACCTTTAATATAATTAATATGTGACTTCCAACACAGTTTGTTATCAATTATTACTCCAAGGAATTTAGTTTCAGATACCCTTTCAATCTCTACACCATTTACATTGAGTTTGGGTACTGGGTTGTTGTGATGGTTGTTAAAGACTATAAATTTTGTCTTACTTAAATTGAGCATTAATTTGTTTGAATCAAACCACAGTTTAAGCTTTCCTGATTCCTTTCCGAGTGTATCCAGAAGTTGTTCCAAATTGTTTCCACTGCATAGCAGATTAGTGTCATCGGCAAACAATATTAAGTCCATTTTTTCTGAAACTTTACATATATCGTTTATATACATATTGAATAATAATGGTCCCAAAACTGAACCCTGTGGGACTCCACAGGTGACCTTCAGTAACTCTGAGTTTTTGTTGCTAACACATACATACTGATATCTATTCTTTAAGTAACTACTTAACCAGGATAGTGCTACCCCTCTAATACCATAATTTTGTAGTTTCTTTAATAATAAATTATGATCTACTGTATCAAATGCTTTTTTAAGATCTAGGAATACTCCAACTGAAAACTCTTTATTTTCAATGGCTGTTGATATTTTTTCCTGTAAATTCCATTAGGGCATATGCAGTTGTCCTCTTGTGTCTGAACCCATATTGCTGCTCACATAATAAATCATTCTTCAGTATGAAGTTGTCAATTCTCTCATAGAATATTTTTTCAAGTATCTTGGAAAATTGCAGTAATAGTGAAATAGGTCTATAGTTTGAGAGTTCCCCTCTGTCGCCCGTCTTGTATATCGGAATTACTTTAGCTATTTTCATTGCATTGGGAAATATACCTGATTGGAGAGACAGGTTACAGATATACGTCAGTGGTTTTACTATGCATTCGATAACAGTTTTGACTAGTAGCATGTCAATACCATCACAGTCAGTAGATGTTTTACTTTTGAACGATTTAACAATTTCAATGACCTCTCTTTCGTCTGTGTTCTTTATGAAGATGGAGTCTTTTACAGCAGTGTTATTGCATATTGTATTACCTGTAGGCACCGTAGTGGGTATTTCTCGGGCCAGTTTAGGTCCAATGTTAACAAAAAAATTATTAAATTCATCTGCAGGTGAAGCTATATTGAGACTCTGAGTCGTTTTATTATTTTTTGGAATATTAGTTGGGTAGCTTGTATTTCTGCTTTTATTTCCAAGGATACTGTTGAGTATTGTCCATGTATTTTTAATATTGTCTTTGTTTTTCGCCAGTTCTTTACTGTAATAGTCTCTTTTACCACATCTTATTATATATGTTAACTTATTTTTGTATGTTTTATACCGCTGCTCTGCTTCTTTTGTTCTTTTCTTTAGGAAAGCTTTATATAATAAATTTTTCTTTTTACACGCCTTTTGTAGTCCTTTGGTTAACCATGGCTTATCAGCAAATTTGTGTTTAAGCTTTTTTTTTTTACTAATGGGCAGTTTTTTTCATAAAGAGTGGTTACAATGTTTATAAATGTGTCATAGGCTTCATTTACATCTGATATATAGACTTCTGTCCAGTCTTGCTTCAGCAAGTCCTCTTTAAGAGAACTGATTGCATTTGGTGATTTGTGTCTGAACGATTTTGAAATTATTTCTGCGTTGGGCCCCGTGTGGCCATGGATAAGTGCAAAGGTTGGCAAGTGGTCACTTATATCATTTATCAATAATCCACTTTCTATTTTCTTATCGAAAACATTGACAAACAGGTTGTCAATAAGTGTAGCAGAGTGAACTGTGATTCTACTGGGATGTGTTATTGTGGGATATAGACTCATGCTGTACATAGAGTTCATGAACTCTGTAATTACATTTTGTTGATGTGGATTCAGTAAATCAATATTGAAATCTCCACAAATTGCTACCATTTTCTTACTAGTAATATTATTGTACAGCTCGACTAATTTATCTCTGAATGTCTCAATGCAAGTTCCCGGCGTTCTATATATGCAGCTTATGATTAGATTTTTTGTTTTGTCTAGGTCAATCTCAACAGTAACACATTCCAAAATCCCTGGTAGTGCTGAGGACATTTCATTTACAAGCTTACACCTGTACAGGTCATCAATATATAGTGCAACACCACCACCCTTTTTTTGAGATCTGTTAATATAAAACATCTGATATCCCTCTATTGCCATCAGGGGAGCCAGTTCTTCATTAAGCCAGGTTTCAGAGACTGCAATAGCTGTGAATTTTCTGTCTAGCTGTTTTAAATAGTCCTGAATCTGTGGAAAGTTTTTGTTAAGACTTCTGCTATTGAAGTGTATTATTGACAGTTTACCATCTAATTGCACTTGACTTTTGAATTGTTTTTCAGTGTAATATTCACAGTGGTTATGAATATTATTGAAAAAGTGGTTATCAGGATCAATATCATTCTCCATCTCTTGTGGTTTATGTTCAGCATAATGGTATATTTTCAGAGTTTGAGTTTCCTCATTCTGTGTCAAATGACTTCCTCCAACTGGGGATAATTGATGTCTACTCGAGTCGGTCATAAGTTTTTGTTTATTTTGCTTATTTTTTTTAAAGTACTTTGGCATGGTGTGTCAAAAGAACTATTCTTATCGTGTGTATGAATATGGATTATCATTGGCTCATAATTTTCTTAATCAGTGTTCATCTGTATTTATCTAAGTCAGTAGCATCTCTGATCATTATACTCTTTGCTTGCTCAGGTGATCCATTTAGTTTAATCCAAATTCTACAATTTCTTGTCCAGGTTGCTTGTATCTTATTTTGTTTTTTTAGCATCCGTGCCTGTCGTGCTAATACAGCGTTTTTTTTTGTCAGGTGTTCATTTAGGTAAACTTGAGTTTCCTTTAGCTTTTTGGCCTGCCTCAGTATGTTATTCTTTACCCTTCTGTTCACAAAGCGCATCACAATTGATTTCTTTGTTTTGTTATCTTTCTTCCGTAGAGCATAACAGGCTGAGATTGCATTGGCTTCTACCTTAATGTCTTTATTATTAAGGAACAGAAGCACTTGATTTTCTAAGGACAATGACTCACTCATGGGTGCATCTTCACCATTCAGTCCTGTTGCAGCATGGGCGTATGACTGATATCTGATGTCTAGTCCACTTATAACTAGGTCATCAATACGAGAACCTTGTTCAAGATCCTCGACGCGTTGCTCCAAAAGACGCCCATGTTGCTCCAGGTCCATAATTTTTTTGTCTTTTTCTTGGATTATTAAATGTAGGGTTTGTACCTGTTCTATTAGGCCTATTATTTTGTCCTGCTGGCTAGTCAATTTGGCCAATTCATCTGACATAAAGTTCAGAGATTTTGTGATTTCTTCCATTTCCTCTTTCTTTGGTGGCATCTTACTGACCTGTGGATAGAGATAAACAGAGAATCCGGCTAGGCCTCAACTAGCCCGGCCGTTGCTGGACTCGCCGCACCGAGCTCCTGCAAGCTCCTCCGCCGCACCGAGCTTCTACACAGCTCCTCCGCCAAGTAACGCTGCACAGCTCCGCAGATCACCGCCGCCGATCGTCGCCGCCTGCCGCCGTCTGCCTGGCCGGTTATGCCGCACACCGCCGGCGCAGCCGAACTCCACCGATCACCGCCGCCGATCACCGCCGCTCGCCGCCGCTCGCCGCCGTCTGGCTGGGTGGCACCTCCGCTAGGCCCCGTCTCCGAGCGCCGTCAGTCTGGTAGTTCCTCAGCTGGGCCTCGCAACTGGGTTCCGACTCAGGCCACTGTCCTGCTGGGTCCAGGTGGCCCCCGTCTCTCACCAACGTCGCGCCCGAGCTCCCAGCCGCCGCCTCGGTTGGTTCGGTTGGTTCCTACGGTGAGCCCTCACCGGGGACTGAGCCGCTTCGTGTCGGAGTTTGGTTGGCGCCCTGGGGCCAGCGTTAAGCTAACTAGCGTTAGCTTGGCAATCGCTTCGGGCAGAGCGCAGCAGTTCTACCCGATTAAAGGGGCATTCCAACGGGATTCTGACGGAGGTGGAAATTCAGCTCGTGGGTGTCTGTCACGAGCGCCGATCGCTGTAGGTTGGTTATTTTAATGGCAAAAAGCAGTGGCTTAGTCTCAGCACTGAGAAAGTGTGGCCATCCCGGTCGCCATCAAGTCGAGGATCACAACACGACGTTTTCCACACGTGTCGGCGCCATCTTGGGTCGTCTTCTTCTTCTTGGGTAAGGCGGACTAAACTCATCAGTGTAGCCACGGTTACATGGACAAAATTTCTTCAATCTGATTACAGTTCAGATCAGAATTACCGTGTACATGGATCCTGAAAAAGATGATCTGATTAGGACGTGCGTTTCCATGTGTCACAGGTTTGAACCAGAGTGAAATATTTGCTGAATCAACCCACACTATACACCTTGTATCATTCATTAATACTCCCATACATGACATATCGTAATGAAGTATGGGGAAATACATATAAAACAAACATATATCCACTCTTTATGCTTCAAAAGAGAGCTATTAGAATAATAAACAAAGCAGCTTACAGGGAACCAACAAACCCACTTTTTCTCAAACAAAAAACTCTCAAGTTGAAAGATCTGGTTGACTTTAAAACTGCAATAATAATGTTCAAAGTGAAGAATTTATCACTGCCCGCAAATATCCAAAAGTTGTTCCAAACAAGGGAGAAACGATATCACTTCAGAGGAACATGTATATTTCAAAAGCCTACAGTGAGAACAACCACCAAGCAACACTGTATTTCAGTGCAAGGAGTCATATTATGGAACGATTTTGGACCTGAATTAAAATCATGTACAACGCTTGGACAATTTAAACAAAAACTAAAGGAAGAAATACTCCAAACATATTTACAAGACGACATGTAAACTCACATAAGGATTGACATATCCAGCCTGTGTTGTGTTGTAGCTTAGTTTTTTTTTGTTTTTTTTTGTTTTTTTCTTTTTTTTTTCTCTGTGACATTTTGTCTTAGATTTGTTTTTGAATAGTAACCGCTTAACTTAGCCTAGCTTAGTTTTCTTTTTTCTCTCAGTCACATTTTGTCTTAGCTTTGTTTTAAATTGTAATCGCTCTTGTCTTGTTTTCTCTTTTTTCTCTTTTGAATTCTTGGATGGAATATGGGTGGGCAATATAAGCTGCGGCTTCAGCCATCACCCATTTCGGATAACTCACGTGGAATTGTATAGTAGGAGGAGTCTTTGTCTAATTTGACCTTGTTGTTATATTATACAGTTTCTTTTAACCTGTACTCTACTATCCGAAATAAATTCATTCATTCATTCATTCATTCATTCATTCATTCATTCATTATATTTATATATCTATATATTTATTCCATCTAGCTACAATGCTCCGCACTGTGTGTTTATATATCTACATATTATTCCATCTAGCTACATTGCTCCGCACTGTGTGTGTTTATATATTTACATATTTATTCCACCTAGCTGCAATGCTCCGTACTGTGGGTGTTTATATATTTACATATTTATTCCATCTAGCTACAATGCTCCGCACTGTGTGTTTATATATTCATATATTTATTCCATCCAGCTACAATGCTCTGCACTGTGTGTCTGTGTGTGTGTATATATATATTTTATAGTAATATGTACATATGTATATTACCTGCTCTTGCTTGCTTGTTTTTTTCTTGCCTTCTGATTGTTGCTCTGAGTGTTGCTATCCCTGTGCTGTTGCAATCCTGGAATTTCCCCGTTGTGGGACTAATAAAGGCTTATCTTATCTTATCTTATCTTAACAGAAAATATACAGAACAAAAAACACGAGTCACTTACAGGACGGAGCGTGGGGAACACTCGGCGAGAATAACAAGACGGGGATACCATTTGGAAAGCAGAAGACGTGGAATAACGTCCAGATAACAGTAGACTGCTACAAGGACTGAACTGCGCCGCAAGGTTTAAATAAAGCTGAAACAATAATCAACTGGTCACACAATACCGACGCACTCTACAAGAAGGGACAGTGCAGGCTGTTCCTACTGAGGAGGCTCAGGTCTTTTGGTGTACAAGGAGTGCTCTTGAAGACATTCTACCACATGGTGGTGGCATCAGCCATCACTTTTGGAGTGGTCTGCTGGGGCAACAGCATTACAGCAGCTGATAGGAAGAGACTGAACAAACTGATCAAGAAAGCTAGCTCTGTCCTGGGGCAATGCCTTGACCCAGTGGAGGAGATAGGAGAGAGAAGGACGGTGGCTAAACTGTCATCTCTGCTGGAGTTCGAGTCCCACCCTGTGCAGGACATACTGGACGCACCGAGGAGCTCATTTAGCAGTAGACTACATCATCCTAGATGCGTGACCGAGAGGTTTTGCAGGTCCTTCCTACCTACAGCTGTCAGACTGTATAACCTAAGCAGGGCTGCTCGCAGAGATAGCAAAAAAACGTGACGACCTAATAGTATTGAATGCAAAAGACACAACAGACTTACACAAATGGTCCCCTCCAGTATACAACTAGGACAATATCAGTCGCTATGGAGGGTGACAATATGTATGGGTACATATTCATACCATGAAGGGTAACTAAATAGATGGTTATGCTGTTTAGTCCATCTAGCTACAATGCTCCGCACTGTGTATATATTTTTATATGTTTATGTGCACATATGTATATTCACTGCTCTTATTTTCTTATCTTCTAAATTATTGCTCTGAGTGTTGCTATCCCTGTGCTGTTGCAATCCTGGAATTTCCCCATTGTGGGACTAATAAAGGCTTATCTTATCTTATCTTATCTTGTCTTGTCTTATCTTGTCTTGTCTTGTCTTATGTTATCTTATCTTAACAGGTGTGGGATCATGAGAGAGGAAATAATCAACTTGACTGGTGACAGCTGTCAAAGCCTGCAAACAGGTTTGAGAGCAGGAAGTAACACACAGTGCTGTCAAAATGAAAACAAAGACCGGAAACTAAATAATAATACAAGAATAAAATAACACAACCCCAAAGGATACAAATAAACCCCATAAATACAAAATGACACACAATAAATAGACAAGACTATAAGGACACAACTAAGAATACGAACAACTCATAAATGAACAGAGACCAGTACAGCAGACCATAACCCCTGCAACCTAAACAAAAGGGCAAACAAACAGAAATAGGACTTAACTCAAACTGGAGACTGAGCATGACCCCCACCCGTGCTTAGGATCATGATAGCTCTGGGTGAAAACCAGATATAATTCAGTTTCCACAAGCTTAGCTGACTGGAAACATGCAATGGAGGTTAATGAGGGACTTAAACATGGGTGCACTAAGGAGCATTTGATCTGTTTCAGTCACTGGAACTAGAGGCAGCAGTGTATGAAAGTAAGAAAGGGAAACAAACCTCAACGGTTGTTAATACAGATCAGCCCCAGAAAAAATGGCACTGCATTTCAAGCATTAATGATACTATAAAGTTCTTATTGTTTGACCAGTTGCTTTTATGAGGTAAACTAGCAGCAACTGGTGAATATGAAGAAGGAGTGTGAGGGGTGGAAGGTGTCGCCTGCAATGTTGATGGCTCTGTGGGTGAAGCAGGTGAGGTAGATATCCGAGAGCGGGGGCAGAGGGGCACCAATGATCTTGCTGGCTGCTTTCACTGTGCGTTGGAGTGTTTTCCGGCAGGAGGCGGTGCAGCTTCCATAACATACCGTGATGCAGATGGTGAGGATGCTCTTAATGGTGCCCCGGTAGAATGAGCACATGATGGGGGTGGGACTTGTGCTCTCCTCAGTTTGTGAAGGAAACAGAGGAGAGTTTGAGCCTTCTTGGCCAGTGATGTGGTGTTGTTGGACCAGGAGAGGTCCTCAGAGATGTGCACCCCCAGGAACTTGGTGCTGCTCACCCTCTCTACAACTGCTCCATCGATGATCAGATGGGGATGCTGTGTGTGTCCCCTCCTGAAGTTGACCACCATCTCCTTGGTTTTTCCCACGTTCAGGAAGAGATTATTGTCTTTACACCACTGGACCAGTTGGCTCACCTCATTTGTATAGTTAGCCTCCTCATTGTTGGTGATGAGGCCCACCACCATTGTGTCATTTGCAAACTTGATGATGTGGTTGGTGTTGTAGGCTGGTACACAGTCATGGGTCAGCAGGGTGAAGAGCAGTGGACTGAGCATGCATCCTTGTGGGGCCCCTGTGCTCAGTGTGATGGTCTTGGAGGTGTTGCTGCTGACCCGCACGTTCTGTGGCCTCCCTGTGAGAAAGTCCAGCACCCAGTTATAGAGAGAGGTTTTGAGTCCCAAGTGTCTGAGTTTTGTATCAGGTGCTGGAGGATGATTGTGTTGAATGCTGAAGTCCAAGTACAGCATTTGCATGTAGGAGTTCTTTGAGTCTAGATGGGTGTGAGGGCTGGATGGAGAGCAGCAGTGATGGCATCTTCTGTGGATCTGTTTGACCTGTATGCAAACTGAGATGGGTCGTGGGAGGGAGGGAGGGTGAACTTGATGTTCTGCATGACCAGCCACTTGAAGCACTTTATTATAATGGGGTCAGTGCTACGGGCTGGTAATCGTTGTATCCGGATGGGACGGGCTTCTTTGGGACTGGTATTATGGTAGCAGTTTTGAAACATGTAGGGAAAACAGCTTGAGTCAGGGAGATGTTGAAGATGTCGGCCAGGACATTCTTGAGCTCCTCTGCACAGTCCTTCAGAACGTGACCCGGTATGCTGTCTGGTCCAGCTGCCTTGAATGGGTTGATCCTGGAGAGGGTCCTCTTCACGCTAGCCAGATCTAGACTTATGGCCTGCTCGTCTGGAGGAGGAGTGGTCTTCTGTGCTGATGTGCTGTTTTGTGCTTCAAAGTTTTGTGCTGATGTGATCAGAGAGACCTAGGTGGGGAAGGGGGGAGGCTCTGTATGCTTTCTTGTGAGTTGTGTACACCAGGTCCAGCAAATTGTCTCCTCTTGTTGGAAAGTCCACATATTGGTGTAGTTTTTGTAGGAGGGCCTTTAAATCTGCATGGTTAAAGTCTCCTACTGTGATGAGGATTCCATCTGGATGTGCTGCTTGTGTCTCACTTATAGCCTGATAGAGTTCTTTTAGTGCTTTGCTCCTCTCGCCAATGGCAGTGGGCGGGACATACACAGCAACTAGTAGGACAGATGAAAATTCTCTGGGAATGTAAAAGGATTGGTACTTGATGATCACAAACTCCACCAATGGAAAACAGTGTTTATGCACAACAGTTGCATCTCGGCACCAAACGTCACTGATGTAAACACAGACGCCTCCACCTCGGGTCTTCCCTCCTTTCATGAGCAGCCTGTCTGCCCGGTAGCATGTTAGCCCTGCTAACTGAATGGCAGAGTCCTTTATATTGTCATTTAACCACGTTTCCGTAAAGAAAAAAACACAGCAGTTCCGTGCATTATGTTGCGTAGTTCTCAGGAGCTGTATGTGGTCTATTTTGTTGTCTAGTGAGCATATGTCGGCAAGAATGAGGGATGGAATCGGGAGTCCATGTGGGTTAGCGGTTAGCTTCGTTCGGATACCTCCACGTATACCTCTCTTTTGTCACCACTCACAATGTCTACGGTGTCTCCATTTGGGATGAAACACGGCTGTCATGTCCGGGGGTGTGGAGGTCTGGTGGAGAAGACTTAGGCCACGGAGTTCCCCTGTAACGCTCTGATCCAGGATGTGATGTTTCGAGATATTCCTTATCTCCAGAAGGCTGTGGCGACTGTAGCTTGTACGCAGCGTCATATACAGACATTAAACACATGAATACACACTTAGGCTTAACTAAAAACACTAAATGGCACAAAACATGAAGAGAGAAGGGAGGCCGCTGCGTGTTCATGTGCCACCTAGCGTTTCACTTTAGTGAAATTGTTTTCTAAAATTTGCCACTTCTTTCTTGTAAATTTGCAATATTCATATGGATGCTGGGTAAATTTTTTGTTCTCCGAGGGGGGGCTGAAAAGGTCATAGGGTTACCATGATGTAGTGGTCAAATTTGACCAAATGTGGTTCATTTTTCAACATAGTCTCCCCTTCAGTCCACACACTTCTTCCATCAGTGTTGCAATGCTTGGATCACTTCGGTTGAAAAATCAACGACATTTGGTCAAATTTGACCACATGGAACTTTTCAGCCCTCCCTTCGTATGTGATAGTTTATCTTTTCTGCTGATATGGACAATGATCCAGTTTTATTTTTTAATGTTTTTGTTGGAACAGAAGTTTTTTTTGGTCCATTTTAAAGGTTTTGGTGGCTAGATGGATGGATCTTCATAAAAAGACATCTTCCTGCACATTTTTGCAAACATTTTAAATCCACAATAATTCACACTTTCTATCAGTATGCTAGATAATATTGTTTAAACACATTATTTTTAACAGAAGACAATGGTGTCCTTCACATTTCCTGCACTTATAGGGTCAGGTGTGCTTGTTTCCTCCCCCAGCGTACACCTACAGCAGCAAAGGTGCCATGGCGGCCTCTGGGCCGTCATTGGCGTCATTAGCTCCAGCTGCGCGCAGACCAACAGGTGTGAATCAACGGCTGTTAAAAGCCAGTGTCGCTGACAGCCCGGCACAGAGTCGTCTGTCTTCCTCAACGGAGAATGAGCCTGAACTCCGCTCTCTGGTCTCGTCAAGAATATCTCTTGTCTCGTCTGGAACTTTGTCTGTCTCGTCAAGAACTTTGTCTGTCTCATCAGGAACTTTGTCTGTCTCGTCTGGAACCTCGTTTGTCTCGTCAGGAGCTTCACTTGCTTCATCCAGGAACTCTTCCCAGCGACAAGCAAGTAAGCGCACCATTTGTTATTCTACTCCAAACTTATACCCCTGTGCACAGGTGGACCTCCTTGGCAGCGGACCTGCGTCCCCAGCTGACGGGGTAACGCCAACACGTCCTCGTAGCGGCTCGCTACCACCACGTCTACCGGTACGTCTTGCTCCTCAATTACCAGGACTGCTATTGTATCATTTACAGGAGTATTGGCCAACGTTATCGGTGGAATCACTGTCATCAGCATCAGCTGTATCATCATTGCCACTTTCTGTGGAGTCACTAACCTCGTCATTGTCTGCATTGTTGTCATCCCGGTCTGTGGAGTCACAGCCGGCGTCATCGTCAGGATCAGCGTCTTCCCGGTCTGTGGAATCACAGCCGGCGTCATCGTCAGGATTGTCACTGTCACAGCCACGGGTGGAAACCCCAGCACGGTCACGGACACCTTCACCTCCACGCTGCACGGCCGCTGGAACTCAGCAGAGCGAAGCCAGTGCTGCTATCAAGTAAGCCTTGCTATCTGCAGCTCTTTGCTGTCATATCCGGCTCTAGGGAGCCGGGCAATCAGAGCCAGGGACAAGCCAGTGAGTCGAGATGTTTTATTCTGGGTAAGGGATAAGGGATGAGGAGAGCACAGACACTCATACAGACGTACATTCTCAGGCTGCACAGCGCAGGGGTAGGTAGCTTGTACCGGACGTGGGGGTAACAAGACGTGCATACTCACAGCGGGATACAAACACCGGAATGCTGCAAGGGGAGTTGAGGCTGACACCAGACGAAGGGGCTTCAGCCTAGCAGTGCTTATGTCGCAGCCCCGAGTCATCGAGGCTGCTCCTATTTATCCTCATTGGCAGCGCCCCAGCTGATGAAGACTAATTGGCCCCAGCCGTCCATAATGCTGCCAGCTGGGGGCCAGCTGAGACGCTGCTCAATGGGAGGCAGGGATGAGGGAAAACATGGGCTCAGTGCCGAGACGGCATCTCAACCCATGGTGACAGAGCCCCTCCCTCAAGGTCGGGCTCCTGAACGACCAGGAACATCCCAGCCCCCCCCCCCCCCCCCACCTAGGGTGGGAGGAAGGGAGGCGGACCGGAGGGGAAGAAGCCAAGGGAAGGACAACACCAATGGGGCAATGTAGGGTAGCGGGAAAGAAAAACCCAAATACAATACTGACAACAGAATAATTAACCCAGGTACAGATGGGGAGAAGAACTGGGTCAGCACGCCGGTTACATACTACCCAGAGAGTACCAACCATGCGTGACCCAGAGCAAGAAAAAAAAAAAAGAACCACCAAAAAGGTACAGGGCAAAAAATGCTGAGTATGGTCAAATAAAGGGAAAACACAATACACAGCACCAATATAAGTACATACACACAGTCACCAAGAAAAGTGAGGGTGACTGGAACAAATGGACAATTACAGAGCATGGTGTTACGGAAAACAAGGCACATGACTCTATAATGAACCAACAGGGCATAAAAAAGAAATACTGAGTGCAGGCAAAGAAAAACCCACACACATGAATATATAAATACCCACAGTCACCTAAAGAAATGAAAGTGACTGGAATGAATGGGCAACTGCAGAGTATGGTCCGAAAGGGAACAAAACATAACTCTACAATGAAAAAACGAGACTAAAAACATGGTACAAAAAATAAAATGCTGGGTACGAGGGAAGGAAAACGCACAGCACTATAAATACACATCCACCAACAGGACAGACATTACACCCAAGTGACCTTAATAACGATAAAAGAAAAAGTGACACCCGAGGTGTATGGCAGGCAGAGTCCAAAAATAGCCGAGATGGCTCCGGAGATCTCCCCGCCCATTGTCCAGCTGGCGAATCAGGGGAAGAGAAATGTTCGGACGGCGAACTCTGGACCCAGATCCCAGGAATCCAGTCCAACGGCTGCCGAACCAGGCCGCCCAAAGGCAAACACAGACCAGTGGGGGGAAACCAGATCGCCGAACCGAAAGTTTTGCGGGTCGGGTCGTCGACCCGCATCACTCAACCACCAGGACCGTTGAGACGGACGAAGGGTCAGAGCGGATCCCGGTGGAAGAGGCTCAGGGGAGAGCCGATGACGAGGGCGGCGGGCCTCAGGGAAACGGCCACCTCCTCACCGGACCTGGACAACACTGGGGCAGCACCCACGTCGGACCCCGATTGGGTCTCGGGCGAACCCACATTGGACACTGCACCAGAACCGACCTCCAACGTTGAACCCGGACCCTCCAGCACCACGAGGAACAGCAACTCCTCGCCGGTGACCCTGGAAGAAGGCTCAGAAGAGAAAACAGAACCGGGATCAGGATCACCGGCAGCGCCAGAACCCGGCGAGACGAGCTCAGACGCAGCGGGCGGCTGCACCCTGCTCGTCTCCCCTGGAGATAGGCTGAAGTGCTCAAAGATAAAAAGAGAGAAAAGAAAGGAGAGCACTCGCCTGATCTCGGGTTCTGACGCCGTCCAGGACTGCGAAGATCCAGGATCCGTCGTCAGGAGGTCGTTGTCAGGCTCCCATCTAGCCGCGTCGGGCCCCGCAGCCAGCACGATGGTCAGCGCAGCTTGAGATCCCTCCAGCTCAGGTAACCCCGCCGACGACCCACTCGGCGTGAAGCCAGAAGAATCTCGTCCCGCTGGACCGAACCGCTCCTCCGTGGAGACCCAGGGACGCTCAGTCGTCAGCGTAGACTCCACGCAGCAGTCAGTCCCCCTCCTCCGTCCGCAATGTAGCTGCGGAACCACAGGCCCTCTCCATATCCCACCACGTTGACCCGGAGCCGGGGACCGCTCGGCGGAGAGAGACACAGAGGATGCGGGATTAGGAAAACAGGTTACAGCAGGTGGGGAGAGTTCAGGGAGCTGCGAACCCTGAACTTCTCCTCCAGGGATGTGACAGAGCAAATCATTAAGCAGGTGTGAAAAAACAATGACTTGCCTGCCCCCTGGAGGTTGAGTATCGCCTGCTGTAGTGGAATCTGCTTCTTCCTCTCCCCGCCCGGCGATAACGGAGGACCCCCCGGGAATTCGTCTGAGGATCGCTCGCGTTGTCTCCAGCAGAGAGCTCACCAGGCCGGGATTCCAGGCACACACAGCGGTCAGGAAGCGCGTCGAGGAGGAGGGAGAAACAGCCGGGGTGAGCCAGCCCGAATGTCCAGGAATGACAGCGGGGGAACGAGGCTCAGGGGACGAGGCTGTAGAATCTCCACACTGATGAGGCGAAGGGATGACAGCTGCGTGGGAGGAACGGTCCTGACGATGACCCAGAACTGGATCCGGACGAGGTTCGTGCAGAGGTGACTCGGCGATGTGATGACGACTACTCCCAGGGAACGAAGCGAGGGGGAGACCCAGGATTCGCCGCTCCAGATCGGAGATCGAGACGAGGGAGGCGTCGAGCACGGGAAAGCTTCGTAGCCCTGAAGTCCTCACCATCAATCTCACTGCCGCCGCCACATGCCTGAAGGTGGTGACAGGAAACACAGTAGAGCTCGCGACAGCCACTCGACCCCGGACATAACTGCTGTCAGCTGCGGCTCCTTGAAGGGAATCCCGAGTGACGTGACGCAGGTCGGGGGAAGTCCTCTGGTTGGCGCGAACTCCCGGACTGGAATAGCGGCAGGAACGGGACTCCGAAGCGGGGAAAGACGTCGCCCACTTCGACTCCCTGCCGGGATTTCCATCCACCCCGTGGAGCTTCTCTTGCTGTGTACCTGCAGCGTCTATCCTGGCACTGTCCTCCAGATGGTACAGAGAGTGAGGGTGACAGTCCAGGAGTTCCTCAGCACGGCCCGGATGCCAGCGTCTCGCGTTGGAGGCGTCGTGCAGGGTGAAGAACGTCCCGTCGACAGCCTCCGAGATGGACCTCAGCTCGTCGCCCTGGCGCCGGAAGTGACTCCTGGGAAACGGCATGCTAGCAGCGCTGACACCCGGACAGAAAGGTACATTTCCACAGCGACTCACGGCCGCCGGCAACTCTTCTGGCTGCGACATACTGTCATATCCGGCTCTAGGGAGCCGGGCAATCAGAGCCAGGGACAAGCCAGTGAGTCGAGATGTTTTATTCTGGGTAAGGGATAAGGGATGAGGAGAGCACAGACACTCATACAGACGTACATTCTCAGGCTGCACAGCGCAGGGGTAGGTAGCTTGTACCGGACGTGGGGGTAACAAGACGTGCATACTCACAGCGGGATACAAACACCGGAATGCTGCAAGGGGAGTTGAGGCTGACACCAGACGAAGGGGCTTCAGCCTAGCAGTGCTTATGTCGCAGCCCCGAGTCATCGAGGCTGCTCCTATTTATCCTCATTGGCAGCGCCCCAGCTGATGAAGACTAATTGGCCCCAGCCGTCCATAATGCTGCCAGCTGGGGGCCAGCTGAGACGCTGCTCAATGGGAGGCAGGGATGAGGGAAAACATGGGCTCAGTGCCGAGACGGCATCTCAACCCATGGTGACATTTGCTAGTGTGGAGCATTAGTAATTTGTCTCTGCTTATTTTGTTCCAGGGTTGCCGGGTCTCCGTCCAGGTCGCTCAGCTCCAGTGTCCAGAACGATATCATCGCACTCACACTCGCATTACACTCACTTACTTTAAAATAAAGATTATTGTCACTATCTGCTCGTGTCAGTGTCTGTCTCCTGGGTCCCTAACCATGTCAGTACGACTCCGTCACGATGACCCAGCGGACAGCTCACTGTCGCGCCAAATTAACACTCTTAGCGCCCGGGTAGATTTACTTGCACACCAACAGACAGTAGTCTTGAATCAATTAACTGTTATAAATGGTCGGCTGGATCGTCTGGAGGGACACCAGATGTTTCCCCCCACCGCGGACAGTTCTGCCCCTGTGGGCTTAGCATCTGGGCAAACTAACATCTCCTCGTCTTCTCGCCTCACCCCTATTCCCACCCCTGCCCGGTTCAGCGGAAAACTCGGGGAAGCTCGTGGATTCATATTACAGTGTGAGTCAGTTTTTCTTCGTGTTCCGGGGGACTTTACTCTTGATTCTAGCCGGATTGGCTACGTCGCAAATTTGTTAGCAGGAAGAGCTTTGGACTGGGCGTATTCTATTATGGCGAAACCAAGCTATTCTTTGCTTTCTTACCAGGAGTTTGTGAACGAATTTTTGTCTGTGTTTGATCATACGGATAGAGGTGAGGTGTTGACAGAACGATTGCTGAGCTTACAACAGGGAAAGAGATCAGCTGCTGATTACGCTATTGACTTCCGGGTCCTGGCTGCAGAGATTGGGTGGGGGGGAGCCATCATTATGTGGTATTTTTCTACGTAGTCTTAACGATGAGTTGAAGGATGAGTTAGCGGCACGGGACAAACCGGATAATTTGCGGGATTTGATTGCCTTAGCGGTTAGTCTTGATAGCAGATTAAGGGAGCGGGCGGCTGAACGGCGTTCTACTTCCCGTTCGGTTAAACCCCACCCTCGCCTCCCCAACTCTCCTCCTCTCGCTCTATCTGCGTCAGAGGAACTTCCGGTTCAGCAAACTATAATCAGTGGTCGGTCTAAAGTGTCAGCAGCAGAGAAACAACGCCGTAGGGATCAGGGCCTTTGTTTCTACTGTGGGAAAGAGTCACATGGGGTTTTTGAATGTCCCAATAAGTTAAAAGGGAAGGCCCGTGGATCACAGTAGGGGGATTCACGGGCAATAACTCTGAAGAACCCCTCACTTGTTGTCAATTACCTCTTAGACTCATCCATTTACATACAGAACACTCCACGTTGGCGTTAGTAGATTCTGGAGCTGAGCAAAATTTTATTTCTAGAGACCTGGCAACCCGGATGGGCCTTAGCTGTCAGACTCTAGATCCCCCTGTCAAACTGATCACCTTGTCTAAAGCGTCTTTGACTACTATTGCTCATCAGACGGTTCCCGTGTCAGTTATTGTATCAGGAAATCACAGGGAGGAGATTCAGTTTCTTGTTCTGCCCGTTTCTTCTTCGCCCGTTATTTTGGGGTACCCCTGGCTGCGCCTACATAACCCCACCATTGATTGGCAAGCTGGGAGAATAACGGCATGGAGTAAGTTCTGCCTTAGTGCCTGCCTTCAATGGGCGGCATGCGCCCCATCCGTCAAGGTGCCTCTGCCTTATTCATCGCCACCGGACTTGTCCAAGGTGCCAGAGGTCTATCACGATTTGGGGCTAGTATTTAGCAAGTCTCGGGCGTTGTCCTTACCCCCTCATCGCCCTTATGACTGCACGATCAACCTGAAGGCTGGGGCCCCTCTACCTGCTAGCCGCCTGTACAGCCTGTCAGCCCCGGAGCGCGAGGCTATGGACACATATATTAAGGAGTCCTTGGCTTCTGGTATCATCCGCCCGTCGTCTTCGGCAGTAGGTGCTGGATTTTTTTTTGTTGGAAAGAAAGACAGTTCTCTACGCCCCTGTATCGATTTCCGGGGACTGAATGAAATAACTGTGAAAGACAAATATACCCTGCCTTTGATGAACACTGCTTTTGACTCTCTCCAGGGGGCGTCCTGGTTTACTAAACTGGACCTTAGGAATGCCTACCATCTAGTGCGCATAAGGGAAGGGGATGAGTGGAAGACGGCTTTTCGGACCCCCAGCGGACATTTTGAGTACCTGGTAATGCCGTTTGGGTTAACTAACGCTCCAGCCGTTTTCCAACGACTGATAAATGATGTTCTACGGGATTTTCTGAACTCGTTTGTTTTTGTTTATCTCAACGATATTCTCATTTTCTCCCGCACATTAGAGGAACATCGAGTGCATGTGTGCAGGGTGCTGCAGCGCCTCCTGGAGAATCAACTGTTCGTTAAGGCTGAAAAATGTGAGTTCCACACTGATCAAACCTCCTTCCTTGGGTTTATTATAGCTCGGAACCAGGTGCTCCCTGACCCGGCCAAGGTCAAGGCGGTTGTGGATTGGCCTGCACCCACCTCCAGAAAGCAGCTTCAAGGGTTCCTGGGGTTTGCTAATTTTTATAGGAGGTTCGTGCCTAATTTTGGCAATATTGCCCGTCCCTTGACTGCTCTTACCTCCCCTAAGATCCCATTTTGTTGGAGTAAGGAGGCAGCTGAAGCGTTTGAAAGACTCAAGAGGGAATTCGCCTCGGCCCGAGTCCTTACTCAGGTGGATCCGAAGCTGCAGTGCTTGGTGGAGGTGGATGCTTCTGATTCAGGAGTTGGAGCGGTACTCTCCCAACGGTCTCCTGAGGACGGTAAGATTCGCCCTTGTGCTTATTTCTCTCACCGTCTCACTCCTGCAGAGAGGAATTACAGCATCGGAGACAGGGAGTTACTGGCAGTAAAACTCGCCTTGGAGGAATGGAGACATTGGCTGGAGGGGGCTGCTCAGCCGTTCGTGGTCTGGACGGATCATCGTAACCTGGAGTACCTAACTAACTAACTAACTAACCTGCACTTATATAGCGCTTTTCTAGTCACAAAGACCACTCAAAGCGCTTTCATTAATACTAACCCTCTATTCTAAGGGCCTATAGGAAACAGATATCTAGGGACAATTTAGAACAGCCAATTAACCTAACATGCATGTTTTTGGCATGTGGAAGGAAACCGGAGAAATCCCGGAGTAAACCCACGCAACACGGGGAGAACATGCAAACTCCACACAGATCACTGTTGGTCGGGGGCTGGGATCGTACCTCAGGACGGCGAAGCGCCTGAATGCACGCCAGGCTCACTGGTCTCTCTTCTTCGGCCATTTTAACTTCTCCATCACGTATCGGCCGGGAAGTAAGAACGGTAAGCCGGATGCTCTCTCGCGGCAATTTGACACACCATCCTCTGAGGACCAGGAGACCCCTATCTTGCCGCCTTCCTGCGTCGTGGGCGCCCTGTCCTGGGGAATCTGCAAGATGGTTCGCCAGGCTCAGAAGACCGAGCCGGACCCCGGGGGGGGGGGCGCGCTTGTTTGTTCCATGCGCTATCCGGGGCAAGGTGATTGAGTGGGGTCACGCTTCCAAGTTGGCTTGTCATCCTGGAGTGGGTCGGACCGTGGATCTCCTCCAAAGGACATTCTGGTGGCCAGGGTTACGGAAGGACGTTGTTAATTACATCCGGGCCAGCGCTCAGTGCGCCACCGGGAAGACGACGTCATCTCCCCCGGCGGGCTTGCTACACCCCTTGCCGGTTCCTTCACGTCCCTGGTCTCACGTAGCTATGGACTTTGTGACTGGTTTGCCTACCTCAGATGACTACACCACGGTTTTGACCATCGTGGATCGGTTTTCGAAGGCAGCCCATTTTGTGCCACTTCGGGGTTTGCCTTCGGCTCTGGAAACTGCAGACCTTCTTGTGCAACATGTGGTCCGCCTTCATGGCATCCCTGCTGACATTGTGTCAGATCGGGGACCTCAGTTTGTATCCCAGGTTTGGAAGGCCTTCTGCGCGGCACTGGGAGCCACAGCCAGCCTCTCCTCTGGTTATCACCCTCAGAGCAATGGCCAGTGTGAGCGGGCTAATCAGGAGCTTGAGGCCGCCCTACGCTGTGTGATCTCCTCCTGCTCATCCTCCTGGAGCAAGTTCCTTCCATGGATTGAGTATGCTCACAACGCTACGATCTCTACGGCTAAGGGTGTCTCTCCATTTAAGGCATCTTTCGGATTTGACCCTCCGCTGTTCCCGGAGGAGGAAAAGGAGGTAGCAGTTCCTTCAGTGCAGGCGCACATCAAGCGCTGCCAGCGAGTTTGGCTCCTCGCCCGCCAAGCCCTGCTGAAGACTACCCAACGTAATATCCAGGTGGCCAACCGGCATAGGAGACCCGCCCCGGACTATAAGGTGGGTCAGAAGGTCTGGTTGTCAACCCGGAATATTGGTGTACCGGCCGAAAAAACGGAAGCTCACTAAGCGCTTCATTGGCCCTTACACTATTAATCGTATTATTAACCCTGTGTCTGTGCGCTTGTCTCTCCCCTCTTCGATGCGTATCTGCCCCACTTTTCATGTCTCCCAGGTCAAACCATACGTCTTGGATCCCCTGTGTCCTGCTCCAGTGGCTCCCGCGCCCCCGAGGATGATCGATGGCCATCCGGCCTGGGGGGTCACTGCTATCCTGGATGTCCGCAGGCGGGGCCGTGGTCTTCAGTATTTGGTGGACTGGGAGGGCTTTGGACCGGAGGATCGCTCTTGGATTCGCCCAGCGTTGATCTTGGATAAACAGCTGATTCGCGATTTTCATCGGGCGAATCCAGGTAGGATTGGGCAGGTGCCTGGAGGCACTGCTAGAGGGGGGAGTACTGTCATGGCGGCCTCTGGGCCGTCATTGGCGTCATTAGCTCCAGCCGCGCACAGACCAACAGGTGTGAATCAACGGCTGTTAAAAGCCAGTGTCGCTGACAGCCCGGCACAGAGTCGTCTGTCTTCCTCAACGGAGAATGAGCCTGAACTCCGCTCTCTGGTCTCGTCAAGAATATCTCTTGTCTCATCTGGAACTTCGTCTGTCTCGTCAAGAACTTTGTCTGTCTCATCAGGAACTTTGTCTGTCTCGTCAAGAACTTTGTCTGTCTCATCAGGAACTTTGTCTGTCTCGTCTGGAACCTCGTTTGTCTCGTCAGGAGCTTCACTTGCTTCATCCAGGAACTCTTCCCAGCGACAAGCAAGTAAGCGCACCATTTGTTATTCTACTCCAAACTTATACCCCTGTGCACAGGTGGACCTCCTTGGCAGCGGACCTGCGTCCCCAGCTGACGGGGTAACGCCAACACGTCCTCGTAGCGGCTCGCTACCACCACGTCTACCGGTACGTCTTGCTCCTCAATTACCAGGACTGCTATTGTATCAGTTACAGGAGTATTGGCCAACGTTATCGGTGGAATCACTGTCATCAGCATCAGCTGTATCATCATTGCCACTTTCTGTGGAGTCACTAACCTCGTCATTGTCTGCATTGTTGTCATCCCAGTCTGTGGAGTCACAGCTGGCGTCATCGTCAGGATCAGCATCTTCCCGGTCTGTGGAATCACAGCTGGCGTCATCGTCAGGATTGTCACTGTCACAGCCATGGGTGGAAACCCCAGCACGGTCACGGACACCTTCACCTCCACGCTGCACGGCCGCTGGAACTCAGCAGAGCGAAGCCAGCGCTGCTATCAAGTAAGCCTTGCTATCTGCAGCTCTTTGCTAGTGTGGAGCATTAGTAATTTGTCTCTGCTTATTTTGTTCCAGGGTTGCCGGGTCTCCGTCCAGGTCGCTCAGCTCCAGTGTCCAGAACGATATCATCGCACTCACACTCGCATTACACTCACTCACTTTAAAATAAAGATTATTGTCACTATCTGCTCGTGTCAGTGTCTGTCTCCTGGGTCCCTAACCATGTCAAAAGGTTGGTTAAAAAAGGTCACCTTTGACTTCTTTTATGGTCAGTGAGTGAAACCATGTTAGGTGCACTCTTCAGGCATTGTGGCATTACTGTGCATGAGTCCATGATTCCCTTCAATGAAAATTTTCAGGTCTGATGTGTCTAGACTCCTTTTAATATACACATTTTTGCTTTTAAACATATATTCTCAATATTCTCTTTTCTGGGAGCCACAGCAGCTTCCTGGTATGATGAAGAAAATGGGGTGGGCAGAGGTGATTTCCCTCAGTAAACAATGTTATTCCTAGGGTGTGGAGTTCCAGGAGAAAGCATTTATTCACATCATGACAGTTTTTTAACCTCTTGCACTCCGGGATACCGTGGGCGGTCACGTCTCTGTGGACGCACACTGTGCGTCTCAGAGCGCACTGAAAAAAAAAAAAGCTGCATTTCCATTCTTCCACTACAGACACAGCCGCGAACAGAAAGCCAAAGGAGTGCTTTGATTGGTTTAGATTTGATTGACCTCTCATTCGACTAATAAGAGCCTTGAATTGGGTTTCTGAAACCTTGAAGAACCAATGACTGAAAACCTAGCAAGAAGGACCCGCCTACCAACGGCTGCGAATACAGCAAGCCAATTGAAGCAGAGAAGTTCGACGATTGAAAGCGGCGTCCCGTGCGTAAAATCTGTTTTGTGTAAGCCGCTGGGTGACACACACGCGTTCGCCAGTCTTTTTTTCTTACTACTGTTCTTATTTGTTTTGAAAAATCGTTCGCCAAAACCGCAATCATGGAAGCGCAAAATCGCAATAATGGAATCATGGTTTGACTGGGTCGCGTGACCAGAACCACGAGTCGTAACAAGCGGACCAGCGTCATGTTCGTCTGACAATGAGGAAGAGAAGATCGCCAGTGACACTGCTGTTGTGGACAGGTAAGTGTTATAAGCTAAATTATTCTTTATCCCTGAAAATTGTAATCAATATGACTTTTGACTGATCGGTAAATTACAACTGTGCGTCATCGCCACATGACGGACCGCGGCGCATGGGTACGTGCCCCGCGTCCGGACCGTGAATGGTCCTCCCCCCCCCCCCGCTACTTCTCTGTAGCGGATTGCAGATATATTGCAGATATTTTAGTACAACTGTGTGTAGTAGACCGCGGCGCACGGCATGTGTCGCATGTGTCGATGGACGATGTCCGTCCTCTGTAGCGGGGGGCGGGGGGGGGGGTTTGTTATCTTCTACATTACAGATATTTTAGTATAATTTTTATTGCACTGTAGGTTATTTTTTCTTGTAAAAAAAAAAGGCACACATTTTTTACGTGGCATGCTTCTTTGTGTGTGGGGGCTTGTTTGTTCATTCATTCATGAATGAATGAATAAACAACCCCCCCCCCCCCACACACACACAGCCCTGAGTGTCACCTTTCATTAGAGCCCAAGATCAAGCTTCTATATTGAATCATTCAAAAGTTACAGATGTTTTTCCAAACTGTGCCATTTGGCACAGTTCAAAAACGCCTGGGAACAACCTGACAAAAAGGCTGTGTAATATATTCATTTTTTGTGGTATTGTTACAAAATTTTGACCTCAGCTGGATAACACTTGGTTCTACATTTCTGTTGCATTTTCCAGCCCGGATCTGACAGCTGTGTGTTATTTGCAAGCATTTGTATCCAAAAAAAACACCCAGGTGAATTTTATTTTCTTCAAGTTCAGTATGTTTAGATGACTGTTACTCAGTGGCAGGAGCACTTTGAGAGATTATGACTGTTTTGCCAAAAAATTCAAAGTGTTTTCTTTTAAATGAGACCAACCCCATGAAGATGCTGCAAAAGGTTGAAGAACAGCTTTTGATTTACTTTGGGTATGTTATTTTTAGGCGTTTTTAGGGAAATTGACCAGAGTGCAAGGGGTTAAAGAACCAAGATTCCTTAAGAACAAGTTAAAAGTACAGTGCATCCGGAAAGTATTCACAGCGTTTCACTTTTTCCACATTTTGTTACGTTACAGCCTTATTCCAAAAGTGATTAAATTCATTTTTTCCTCAAAATTCTACACACAATACCCCATAATGACAACGTGAAAAAAGTTTTTGCAAATTTATTAAAAATAAAAAACTAAGAAATCACATGTACATAAGTATTCACAGCCTTTGCTCAGTACTTTGCTGATGCACCTTTGGCAGCAATTACAGCCTCAAGCCTTTTTGAATATGATGTCATAAGCTCGGCACACCTGTCTTTGGGCAGTTTGGCCTATTCCTCTTTGCAGCACCTCTCAAGCTCCATCAGGTTAGATGGGAAGCATCGGTGCACAGCCATTTTCAGAGCTCTCCAGAGATGTTCAACTAGATTCAAGTCTGGGCTCTGGCTGGGCCACTCAAGGACATTCACAGAGTTGTCCTGAAGCCACTCCTTTGATATATTGGTTGTGTGCTTAGGGTTGTTGTCCTGCTGAAAGATGAACCGTCACCCCAGTCTGAGGTCAAGAGCGCTCTGGAGCAGGTTTTCATCCAGGATGTCTCTGTACATTGCTGCATTCATCTTTCCCTCTATCCTGACTAGTCTCCCACTTCCTACAGCTGAAAAACATCCCCACAGCATGATGCTGCCACCACCATTGGCATGGTTATGAACGGTGCCTGGTTTCCTCCAAACATGACGCTTGGCATTCACACCAAAGAGTTCAATCTTTGTCTCTTCAGACCAGAGAATTTTGTTTCCCTTGGTCTGAGAGTCCTTCAGGTGCCTTTTGGAAAATGCCAGGTGGGCTGCCATGTGCCTTTTACTAAGGAGTGGCTTCCGTCTGGCCACTCTACCATACAGGCCTGATTGGTGGATTGCTGCAGAGATGGTTGTCCTTCTGGAACATTCTCCTCTCTTCACAGAGCAACGCTGAAGCTCTGGCAGAGTGACGATCAGGTTCTTGGTCACCTCCCTGACTAAGGTCCTTCTCCCCCGATCGCTCAGTTTAGATGGCCGACCAGCTCTAGGAAGAGTCCTGGTGGTTCAGAACTTCTTCCATTTATGGATGATGGAGACCACTGTGCTCATTGGGACCTTCAAAGCAGCAGAATTTTTTTGTACCCTTCCCCAGAATTGTGCCTCGAGACAATCCTGTCTTGGAGGTCTACAGACAGTTCCTTTGACTTGATGCTTGGTTTGTGCTCTGACATGCACTGTCAACTGTGGGACCTTATATAGACAGGTGTGTGCCTTTCCAAATCATGTCCAATCAACTGAATTTACCACAGGTGGACTCCAATTAAGCTTTGGAAACATCTCAAGGGTGAGCAATGGAAACAGGATGCACTTGAGCTCAATTTTGCACTTCATGGCAAAGGCTGTGAATACTTATGTACATGTGATTTCTTAGTTTTTTATTTTTAATAAATTTCCAAAAATCCCCCAAAAACATTTTTCACATTGTCATTATAGGGTATTGTGTGTCGAATTTTGAGGAAAAAATGAACTTAATCCCTTTTGGAATAAGGCTGTAATATAACAAAATGTGGAAAAAGTAAAGCGCTGTGAATACTTTCCGGATGCACTGTATGAGACTTTAATATGTCTATTAGAGAACCATAAGTACAGTATATCATATAGAGTATGTGAATTAAATATAACATTCCACAACCTTCCCAAGGCCATTTTTCACTGTTGGTACTCCCACTTTTTTATTTCATTAGACTTTTTTCCCTCACTCTCTCATTCACAGTGGACCATTAGAAAGAGTGTGATGATCATAGCAAACAGGATCTCATGTTAATGTCAGGTCTATTTGCATGTGGTCAACCACTGCCTCACTGTAACCATCCATGCATCTTCTTCCACTTAATCCTTTTCGGGTCATGAGGGAGTTGGAGCTTATCCCAGCATCTTTGGGCAAGAAGCAGGATACACTCTGGACAGATCTCCAGTCCATCACAGGGCCAACACAGAGAGACAGACAACCATTCACTCTCACATTCATACCTAAGGACAATTTAGAATCCCCAGTTTGATGCCAATTAACCTAACTTGCATGTTTTTTTTGGCATGTGGGAGGAAACCGGAGAAATCCCGGAGTAAACCCACGCACGACACGGGGAGAACATGCAAACTCCACACAGATCACTGTTGGTCCCCCTGGCCAAAAATATATTATAATGCCAGGTGTAAATGAGGCCTCAGAGCAATTCAACTCCTTTCTGTGCATGTGAAGCTTACTATTAGATTTTTACTTCCTTTTTTTATAAATAGCACTAACCAGAACAGTATTCCCAATTCTCTTACATTGTTGTGCACAGCACAATGACAGTAAAGTTTTTCTATTTCTATTCTGTTTTAATCGATTGTTGGCAGACATCAAACATAACATTGGCATTAATAAATTGAAGAAATACGTAGAGCAATGCAGTGTAAATGTGAATCGCTCATGTTTGTGATAAGACAAGAAACTTTGTTGGGGAGGGATTGAAGTGTTATAACACACTCATAAATAAATCCCAAACAGCATACTATAAGACCTTTTCATCTCCGTCTGTCCCTTCTGTTCACTTTTTCTTCTTCAGATTTATGCTTTCTACAAGTGACCCATTCCAGTCATCTTAGTACCAAGCGGTACCAGGGCCTGTGTGTTTTTGAGCTCTCCAAGGCTGTAAGGATTTCAGATAAGAATGCATTCCAAAGTGAGCAAAACAGCACTCATAATGCTTTCTACTGCAAGCAGTTCCACAGGCTTTGGCACAGCTCTTTTTCAGTCATCAGTAATCTTTTCTCTCCACTACTCTTTTCCCCTCTTTCCAATAATTCTGCTTCTACTCTACTTCCTCTCTGATATTAATAAACAGTATTAATGTGAAGAGAGCTGGGAAAGGGAGGAAAAGGACTGACAGTGTGAACTTATACAGCCTGATAAAAGTTTGGGTTGTGCATGCATGCTTGTTTGGAAATAATGGATGCGAACATGTCCATGTGTTGAGGTTAGCTTTTATTATTTTATTTTATTTTGATTTATTTTATTTTTTTAAAATTTAACCTTTACTATTGAATGTTAGCTGGAACAAGCTAAGAGGGAGCACTCAGTGCAGGTGACTGGAAGGTGGTACGAAAGGGTGGAGAGCAAAAATGTGGCTAGCACTGGGTAGCTGGCTAATATACCCTATGCCGTGATGATGTCATGCGTGCGTACGTGCCACCGCAGCATGGTGCATCGTGCCATTTCCCATATATCACATTTACCCCCCCCCCCCAAAAAAAGGCTTAGAACTGTATCTGGAGTTAGCCTGAGCAAGGGCAGGAAGTAAACATCAAACAAAACTGGCATATCGCCTGATGTACAGTTTAAACACATACATGATGTGGCCAATCAGGCCGATATGACCATTAACATATCAACTTAGCCCTTGTCTTCCCCATCAGAGAATCACTGTCTGCTCCCTCTAAAGTAAATAAAAATACAGTGGAACCTCGGTTTTTGAATGGCTCGCTTTACATACAAATCGGTTCACAAACATATTTTTTTGAATGAAAAATGCACCAGTTTTCAAACAAAATCTCAGTTCACAAACAACTTCCGGCGCATTACGGTAGAGCGCCTTTTACGCTGGAAGAAGACGGCGAAGAAGAAGAACTTCCAGTATCCGGCAGAAACACACGTCAGCAGCCATTTGCTCTCTGAATGCACACATGAATGCTGTACGTATCCACCTTATTCGTAGGCCTCATGATGCCTTGCGTGAATTATGGTGGCAACTTCCAGTCGTAGTTTAGAGCGTATGGTTGTTACTGAAATGGGACACTTTTCCTTGTTAAAAAACAATGACTTCAGCATCAGAAATGTGGGAACACGGCTTTTTACGCCTCAAAAACAGTAATATAATACCGCTTCCCACGACTATTGAGGGATGGAAAGATGACCTTAAAAAAGTAGCCTCACAGACAGTAGCTCTGTTTGTTAGCACCGCTGCTAAAATGCTAACACTGTAAACAAATAAATACTCTAAAATATTTCAACGTTTCCACCACAATAAAGTCGGCTGCATTTTGTTAAAATAATGTTGGACTGTTGTGTATGGGATTTGGGTGTCTGGGATGCTGTGCCCACCCACAGGATGACGTCAGGTGGGCACGGCCCACTCTGTATATAGTTGAGCATTCTGTATAATAAAGCTGAGTTGGCTGTCCCTCAAGAAGCTCTCCGTCTCGTGTCATTTTCCCAACATAACATTTGGTGACAAGGAGACCAATGGGAGCGTGTTGGTTTAATCAGTGGCTGTTGCCGTTTCTGAAGAGCTCAGGTGAGCCATTAATTTCGTGGCCGCAGTGGAGACGGGAATTCGAAGAGTATGTCGACTCGCTGGGTTTCCCTCGGCTTGACGGGAGACAGTGGCGGGCCCTCCTGGCCTGTAACCTTGGTGCGGAGGGCCGAAGGATTCTCAACTCGCTGGGCACGAGTGAGGGCTATGTGGGGGCTGTTGGGCTCATGGAGGCGCACTTCGAAGAGTGGATGAGGGCCAGGGAGTTTCAGGCGAAGAGGCTGGTGGCGCTGGACACGCTGGAGCTAGTTAGCTTGGGAGAGCTAACGGCTCAGTCGGAGCCTATGGACAGGCTAGCTGACAGGTTAGCTTCGCGCCGAAACAGGGCTAAGGGTGTGAAACTGGGCCTCGAGGCAGAACCGGGGCCACATGTGGAGGATCCCCTGGCCACTGACGACAGTGGACAAGGTGTCACCATTGCGCGACCTGAAGGATGGTCTGGACTGCAACGGGTGGTGGAACTGGACGGTGTGAGGGTGCCCATGCTGTTAGCAACCGCCGCCCCGCGCTCCATCGTGAGTGAGACTTGGGTTCAGAGGCTCACACCCCGGCGCCCAGATGCGGCGGAACTGTCGGATGACAAGGACCCCGGGAACGGCAGGTGTATCATGCTGGCGGTGCAGTATGGTGAGAAGACCATTCCCACGTTCAGGTTCCAGGTGGCATGCTGGGGCGAAAATGTGATGGGGTGGGACCTGTTTGATGAGCTGGGTTTCACTTTTGAAATTGGTGGACAGACGGTGAGCAGCCCAGGACCAGTTTACACGGGCTTTGTGGACGTGGGTGCGGCCGAAGATCTTAGTGTGAGTGAAACGGACAGCAAATGGGACTCAGAGAGTGACTACAGCTCAGATGATGATGATGAGATGGAGGATGAGCAGTACCTGGAATTGCCCTCTCCCCTCGAGCAGCCAGAGCCAGAGCGAAGATGGAGAGAGCCTGAGTTAAGCGTGACCAACACCGGTGGAGAGGTGGCACAGCAGGAATTAGCCCCGCAGCTGGAGGCCATGCAGTTGGAGGCTGGACAACGGTTAGACGAGACCAGAGAGGCTGACAGCCCAAGGGAGGAGCAGCAGCCACAGGACACAGTGACAGCGCAGCAGAGCGCCGACACCGAGAGCGCTGAATGCAGCGGTGAGGAGCCCAGGTTGGTGAATGGGCCCGAAGAGGGTGATGGTGCATGTCCTGGAGGTGAACAGGAGCCGATTACGGAGGCTACACAACATGACACAAGGAATGAGGGAGTCGAAAGCTGCGTCGAGCTGCCCGGACCAGAAAACAATGCCGGTGAGGATGACGCTGTGAACCACGAAGGTGAGTGGCAACGGCCGGACACGGTGGCAGCGTGCAGTGCTGAGAAGCGGGCTTCGGCGGCCACTGGAGCACGACCATGGGGGGTCGAAGTGTTTGAGACCAAGAGAGAAGAGAGCAGAGCGGGACAATTTGGCACGGTTTGGGACATGAGCTGGTCTGGCGAGCTGGGTGTTGTCACGGCTGGCCCTCACGAGCCAGCATAAGACGCCTCAGTTCAGTAAATTGCAGTTCAGTTCTTTTATTTACAAAGCACAGGACTTAGGTGTACAACATAACTTGCCACGCAGGCTTCGTTACACAACACAACATAAATTCACAATAGGGAGTTATGGCAGTGACGAGGAGCTCTCGTCTGCCGTAATTAGGAAGGAACGTCAGCGAGGGAGAAGACAGTTCCAGATAAATGACTTACATGCAGCGGGATACGTCGAGGAACCCAGGGAGCATGTGGTAAGGAGACAGGGGGAAGTCATAGGACTTCTGACGAGACAGCCGCGCCGTCCAGTTCACTCGCACTGACATTTAAAGCCAGCTGCTCATGATTGGAAACTCGGCACAGCTGCCCAGGTTCTGACAGCTGAGAGCTCCCGAGCGTCTGGCCAATCAGAGCCCGGGAAACCCGTGTGACGACACCAGCTGTCAAAAGCTGACAGGGATGAGGAATAACCCGAGCGCGGACAAAGCGCTCGGGATATGACAGGGCCCCTCCCTCTACGCGAACTCCTGGTCGCGCGCAACATCCAGACCCCCCCACCCCACCCCAGGGAGGGTGGAGGGGGAAGCAGGTGGAGGGAGAGCAGGGCCAACTCACAACAAGGGAACAAAAACATCGGGGAAGGGAGGGAGAGAGAAAAAAAAGGCAGAAACCGTACATAAACGGGGACAGAGATGAATAAAAAATTAAAGTCAACGCTAGATTGACATCACTCACATAACCACAAAAAAGAAAGCCAAGATGAGGGTACAAGGAACACCAGTCAATACCACAAGGCAGGATCAAGGAAATAAAAGGACAAACAATACCCTCTTCTCCAAGTAAATGTGAACAGAAAACCGTCAAAACCAAAAGACAACACAGGTGCCAAAAAAAGAGAACTAGACCCGAGTAAGGGAGTAACATAGGAAATAAACAACCACACCCTAAGGAAACATGCAATACCCATGATAGCCACGGCAAGAGAACATATGTCCATCCACGGAAAACAGTCACCTAAAACATGAAGTCCAATCCCCAGTGGGGTATTTCAGTCACAAGTCAGTGGTGGGGCAAGAGAAGGAGAGAAAAAAAAAAAAACATTGGGGAATAGAGTAAAACAACTCCGCTCAGGAGGCCTCCCAGCACCCAGCATCCAGGCCGCCAGCAAAAGCAGCGGAACGTGCCCTAACGGCCCAGCCAGACACCGGGCTGAGGGAAACCATGTCTCCGGCGGGCGGACCAGGGCACCAAAAGAACCATCCAGCTTGTCAGGAGGCCGGGCCCGGACGCCAAAAGGAAAGAGCCGGTCACCGGGTGGTCGAGCAGTATCGGCCTGCCAACAGAATGGCTGGGGGAAGGTCGGCGAACCGGGCCAGCCGGAATTTACCCCCGCAGTCTCAAAGGCGGGGAAAAAGGAGCCACGGCGAGGACGGGGCATGGCCTGGAAAACGCTCAGCGGCGTGTCAGCTACACAGTCTCCAGAACCCACCTGGGTCAAAACGACCATGGTGCCGAGCTCCGATTGAGCGAGAGCGGCACCCGCGTCGGACCCCGATTGGGCCGGAACCCCCATGACGTCAAGCTCCGATCGGGCGAGAGCAGCACCCGCGTCGGACCCCGATTGGGCCGGAACCCCCATGACGTCAAGCTCCGATCGGGCGAGAGCAGCACCCGCGTCGGACCCCGATTGGGCCGGAACCCCCATGACGTCAAGCTCCGATCGGGCGAGAGCAAGCCCCCGTGTCGGACCCCGATTGGGCCGGAACCTCCATGACGTCAAGCTCCGATCGGGCGAGAGCAGCACCCCGCGTCGGACCCCGATTGGGCCGGAACCTCCATGACGTCAAGCTCCGATCGGGCGAGAGCAGCACCCGCGTCGGACCCCGATTGGGCCGGAACCTCCATGACGTCAAGCTCCGCTTGAACCGGCGGAGCACTCCCGGTGGACCCATGCCGAGAGCCGGACCCTCCAAGGTGGCCACCAAGAGCAGGTTCGCCTCCAGTGACCCTGGGGAGAGGCTCAGAGGGACAAAAGGAACCGGGATCAGGATCACCGGCAGCGGCAGGGCCCGGCGAGACAGGCCTCGAGCGCAGCAGACGGCTGCACCCCGGCTCGCCCCCACCGAGAGACAGGCAATAATGCTCCAGAAAGAAGAGGAGGGGATAGAAAATAGAGCACTTGCCTGATCTCGGGTTCTGCCGCCATCCAGGACTTCGATGCTCCCGGGTTCAAACGGGAGAGGTCCGTCGTCCGGTTCCCCACTCCGTCGCGACGTCATCCGCCCCTGGAAGAGGGGCTCTTGCAGCTCGAGGACCCCCCGACTCATCGTCCACGCTGGCAGTTCATGCGGCGTGGAGGTGAGGGGGCTCTCGGCCCCGCTGGATCGGACTGTTCATCTGCGGAGTCCCGGGGACGCTCCGTCGTCGGCACAGGCTCCAACCAATCGTCCGACCTCCTCTGCCCAGAAAATGGCTGCGGGGCTGGGGTCTTCTGCCCGAGGGCCGCAGGCTCACTCCTCGTCTGGTGACGCTCCTCAGAGGTCGAAGCGTGCTCAGCAGGGGGAGACACAGAGGTAGCGGGTTTAATTAACATATCAGCAGGGAGTTGAGGCTCGGGGGGCTGCAAACCCTGAGCCTCACCCCCAGGAGTCAGACAGAACAAATCACTATTAGATGGAAAAAAGTGAACTTGAACTTGCCTGGCTCCCGGGAGGGAGCGGTGGAACCTGCCGTTGGGAACGTCATTCCATCCTCCTCCCACCGGGTGGTGGCCGGAGACTCTCTTGGAGGGGAGGGGGCCACTCGGGATGGTGTAGCCGCGCTGTCCACTGGAGCACAACTTCTCAAACTCCCAGCCGCTGGAGAAGGCGTCGAAGCGGAGGAGGGCAACAGCCAAGTCAGGCCGGGCGTGACGCGCTGACAGCTCAGCGGGGAAAGCAGGCCCGGGGGGAAAGGCTGCTGGGGTCTCCTCCAGGTGAGACGCCGAAGAGACAGCAGTGGGATGAATGGGGTCAGCCCAGTGAACCGGAGCGGATTCCGGAGGGGGAGTCACGCTGAGAACGTCTCTGGCCACGGTGTCGACGTCTACGACGGGCCCCGGATGGTGCGAACTCCAGGACTGGATCGAGGAAGGATCCGGATTCCAGAGCGGGCAGCGGGAGCTCCGGTTACTCCGCCTTTGGCCTCGTTCCTCCTCGATCTCCTGAGCGCCTCGCGGTGGACGGCGATCTCTTGTCTCCTCGCTTGGACGTCCAAGTGGTCGGTGTAGCGGGAAGACAACCGGTCGAGCGTTCCTCTCAGCGCAGTCCAGGTAGTAGTGCGCTTCGGATGAGTCGTCGAGGCTGGCGGAAGCGCTGATGAAGTCATCCACCTCCTCCAGCGCCTCAGGCAGCTGGAGCCAGAGATCACTCCACCTTGCAGCCTCCTCCTCTCGTACATCAGAATTGTCTGGCGTTGGGCAGCGATGTCGAGTCTCCTCGCGTCGACCTCGGGGTGACCGTTGTAGCGGGAAGGCAGACGGTCAAAGCACCTCCTCAGCCCGGTCTAAATTACCACTGTTCATTGGGCTGTAAAACCGAGGAGAGGAGGGGCGAGGGAGGTGTCTGGATACCCATCGAGGTCGGAGGCGATAATGAGGATTTCATCTACCTCCTCCAACGCCTTGGTCAGCAGGACGTGGGAACCCCGAGAATGACTCCGCTGAGATGGCATATTTCCAACGCCGCGTACCTGGACAGGAAGGACAAAGTTCCCAGAACGCAACTTACTGAGAACGGCGTCTCCTTCTGGCGGCTGTCTACTGTCACGGCTGGCCCTCACGAGCCAGCCTAAGACGCCTCAGTTCAGTAAATTGCAGTTCAGTTCTTTTATTTATAAAGCACAGGACTTAGGTGTACAACATAACTTGCCACGCAGGCTTCGTTACACAACACAACATAAATTCACAATAGGGAGTTATGGCAGTGACGAGGAGCTCTCGTCTGCCGTAATTAGGAAGGAACGTCAGCGAGGGAGAAGACAGTTCCAGATAAATGACTTACATGCAGCGGGATACGTCGAGGAACCCAGGGAGCATGTGGTAAGGAGACAGGGGGAAGTCATAGGACTTCTGACGAGACAGCCGCGCCGTCCAGTTCACTCGCACTGACATTTAAAGCCAGCTGCTCATGATTGGAAACTCGGCACAGCTGCCCAGGTTCTGACAGCTGAGAGCTCCCGAGCGTCTGGCCAATCAGAGCCCGGGAAACCCGTGTGACGACACCAGCTGTCAAAAGCTGACAGGGATGAGGAATAACCCGAGCGCGGACAAAGCGCTCGGGATATGACAGGTGTAAATGGTAACTGGTGTGACGATAACCCAGTGAGGGTTGATCCCGGTGCCGGTGGCCACGGTACCCTTGGTGTGGGTACCAGAAGGCACAGTGGGAAAAATTGGCACGATCCTACAGAGCGCCAAACGCCATCGTCAGGATGAGGGTTTGGACCGGGTCGGCGGGACAGCACGACACAGGAAGGAGGTTCTGAGGAGACCGGGTCGGGTTTCCCTGCGAGTCGACGGCGGGGTTTGGCCCAGAAAGAAAATAACAGTTTGGAAAGTTGGAGAAAGGTTGGCCAGAGAGGGGTGTTTTGACCCTAGGGGCAGCAGAATCAGAATCAGAATCAGAATGAGATTTATTGCCATTGTTCATGTAGTACACAAACTAGGAATTTGTCTCGGTGCAATGCTGCAACATTAAACATGGAGTAGCACTAAAGATAAAAGTAAAAAACTATGCATGCAATAAAATGTAGAATATGAATGAGTAATACTAATCTATGCAATTTTTAAATATATTAACAAGCAGCAGATATTGTGGAGTTCCACATAGTGCAGTCGGTAGTGCAAAAGAAAACAGTGATAATTATCATGAGTCCGGTTGAGCTGCTGTACGTAGTGCACGAGAGTCTAATAAGTCACTTAGAGTTCAGCAGTCTGATGGCAGAGGGGAAGAAGCTGTTCATGTAGCGGGAGGTTTTAGTCTGAATGGACCGAAGTCTTCTACCTGAGGGGAGGGGGGCAAACAGTGCGTGTCCAGGGTGTGAAGGGCCGGCTATGATCCGACCTGCACGCCTCCGGGTCCTGGAGATGTACAGGTCCTGGAGGGATGGGAGCTTGCAGCCGATCACCTTCTCAGCAGCGCGCACAACGCGCTGCAGCAGTGGCCAGACTTGAGAATGCCGTGGGGATGCCCAGGCCCTCTGTGGATGTGGAGAACATGGTAGCTACCCAGGGATGTTGGGGTTACCTAAACTTTTATTTTTCTGATGTGAATGTCTATATGTATATGTTGTGGTCACCCAGCACAATGCAGACTGATACTATTCACGCTCAGCAGGGCTGGAGGAAATGGAGGACAAATTGCATATGGACAGAGAGCCCCTGGGGGGCAACCAGAACAATGGACTATTGTTTAGACATCCCCGGATTAAGGAGAGGACGTCCGGGCGCCAGTTGGCCATGCTAATCATGTGTATTGACTGATATGTATACCAATATGCTAATGTGCCATGCATTCTCTCTGTCTGTATAAAAGAGCTTACTATACATGCCTCAAGAGCACAGTAGCTCAGGGCTACGATGTGTGCCTCATAATGATGGAGGAAATAAAACTCTGCAACCTTCCAGCTCGTCGCATCTTGCCTGAACTTATTCCTCCACAGAGTGAATGAATGTATGAATATATGTTGTTTCACTGTTTGGTGCCCCGGTAAATTTCTTAAAAAAAAAAAAAAAAAGGAGAAAAGAGAGTGAGTGCGGTAGGCATGATGAGGTGTGTAGTTGTGAGCCTGTGTTGAGTGTTTGTATGACAGTTTTATCGACCTGTGTGGTGACATGCCTGTTGCAGCACTGAATTTCAGCATGTCTTTGTTTAATTGGTATTTGTTTGTTAAGTTTTGTAGTCGGAACGGTGGTGGCTCAGTAAGTAATTACGTTTAGGGTGAATTTGAGCCCACCTGGTATGTTTGATCTGTCTAATTGAATGACCCAACGTAATTGTGCTTTGAACGCCCATTGTCGGGTGGGAGTTGGGGTGGGGGGCCGCCACTAGTGTATGTTTTGTGATTTTATGTGATGTGTATATATAGTATTGTTATGGGGATTGTTTTAGAGTTAGAGACACAGCTTTATTTTGTTCTGTTAAATTGTTTTTTTTTTTTTTTAGCGGCAGAATGTCCCGCTCAGCCGTGTAGGGGGTGCTGGCAGTCTGCCCGGCCCCCCAGCCTTAGTTGTGTGAATGGATAGGAGTTTATTTATTTTTGTACATATGTTCTTCCCTTTTAGTGTGTGAGTCGGGTGACAAATTAGGGTGGGTTGTTTGTGTGCCTGACATTTTTTTTAAAGGGGGGGTGAGAATGTTGTGTATGGGATTTGGGTGTCTGGGATGCTGTGCCCACCCACAGGATGATGTCAGGCGGGCACGGCCCACTCTGTATATAGTTGAGCGTTCTGTATAATAAAGCTGAGCTGGATGTCCCTCAAGAAGCTCTCCGTCTCGTGTCATTTTCCCAACATAACATGGACGTAATCAGATTTACCTCAGAGCAGACATAGAATCTAGTCAGGGCCACAAAGTACCTCAACACCGTGCTTGGGTGTTTTAATGTTGGGGTAAAACAGACAGCTGCAGCTGTTTGTTCTACCCTGAAATTAAAATGCTTATGCTGCTGTCATGACATGAATGCTTATTATTTAACCTAACATGTACAGACCTTTTCTGACAGTTGTTCAGAATTTTATTGACCTATATTTTGTGATAATTTAAAAATTGACGCATGCTGAAGTCCATATCGTTCCAAGGCAGTGCGATGAATGCAACCCCCCCACCCCCCCAAAAAAACCAAAACAAACTATTTGATATCTTTCTTAAATCGTTAAGCCTTAGGAAGCAAACTTACTATTTTTTATTTATTATTTTACTTCATGCAGCCTTCATTCTGGTGACATATATAACACATAAACATCAGATCTGTGACATTCATATAAGTGAAAACATACCTGGTGCTGCTGTGTCTGTCCTGTGTCTGTACCACCGATCACGCCAACAGTCCTTGTTAGTTTTCAGTGCATGATCTACACATTGCCGGTGACAAGCCTCCATTTATCCAGTCTACGGCACAACCACGAACACCAGCAACAAGTACCAGGACTACGCCAAAACATTCAAAAAATACAAAAACTAAAAGTGCTGAAATTAGCTGCCACTTGAGTGCAAAACACGTATGCGGACTATACATGAAAATGAATTTGAAAAACTTTTAAAAATGCTATTTTAAATGCCCCTGCTACTCCACTCTTGCTGACTGAGTTAACACGACTTCAGTTGAAACTGGAAGTTCCACTCATAATCGTTCCTACAACGGCACCCCCAGGAATAAGGTGGATTATGCTTTGGATTTGCGATTTTATGGTTTTTATTTTTTGTCCGTTAAGAAGCCACTTGTGGGGAGCGTGAAATAACGAAGCTGAATTATTTTTTTAACTCAGGTTTTAATGTTGCATTCACATCCCCAGCTATCTCTCAAGAACAGAAGAGGATGAGCTGAGTCAAAACCTTCTTATTTATACATACAAGATCAAAGGAAGAATCGCATATCACCGTCAAAACCCCCTATTGACAATAACTCTCCCCCCGAGTCCTTCAGTCCTCCGCCTGGCCCCCAGGAGGTCAGGAAGTCCTTTCAGCTTCTTATCGCCGTACCTCCGTCTTCTTGTTGTTATCCACAGGTGGTCCAGACATATTGTCCCATCCAAGACGTGAGGTCAATCCACACATGCAATCTCAAGCATCCCATTGCGCTTATACATATGTAGGTAAAAATACATGAGCTACATAACCCCCCCCCCAAATGCTGAAGAATGGACAATATATCAGAGTTCACAAAACATGATAACCTCAATAGCATAGTCTATACAACATGATCACATCAAAAATCAGTGATAACATCAAAAATCAGTCCGTACGCCGTCTGGGCTTCAAACGTCTTCCAAATCTGCTGTAAGCAGGTCTCGCCGTCCCTGCGGCGCCGTCCTGCAAAGAATCTGCTGACTGAGGAAGAGAGTGGTTATTTGATCCCTGCGGGGGCTCCGAGACATGTTCCCTGGGGGGTCTGCCACGTCGAGGTGCCCTTGCCACCCGTACAGACTCGTCCTTCATCACAAAAGCAGGCTTTAGTCTGTCAGTACTAACTGTCTCTTTTCTGTCTCCCAAATCTAGCACAAAATGCTTATCACCCGTTTCCAGCACCCTATATGGACCATCATATGGCGGTCGGAGGGTCGGTCTTAGAGCCTCGTGCCTGACAAAAATGAACTCGGCATTTTTTAAAGCTTTGGGAACAAAAACGCGCGGAAAAGTGTGATGAACGGGGCCCGGGAACGTGTCCACTCCCGTGCCAATCAGTGGCCCCAGAGCCGGGGGGCGCCCCGGCTTCGGATGCTCTGGTAGGAACTCACCGGGCAGCCTGAGAGGTTGTGCAAAAACTAACTCCGCTGGGGAGGCATTTAAATCCTCTTTGGGCGCAGAACGCAACCCCAATAAAACCCATGGTAGTTTGTTTACCCAATCTGCATCCGTAAGCGACGCTCTGAGGGCTGCCTTCAAAGACCTATGAAAACGCTCGCATAAACCATTAGCCTGGGGGTGATAAGCGGTAGTGCGATGAATTTTCGCTCCTAAGCTGCTGGCCATCACTGACCAAAGCTCAGAGACAAATTGAGGCCCTCTGTCGGACGTAATATCCGACGGAACCCCGAAATGCGCTACCCAGGCCGTCAAAAAAACGCGGGCCACCTCTGCAGCCGTGGTTGATGCCAGTGGGACCACTTCCGGCCAACGTGTGGTTCGGTCCACCATTGTCAAAAGATGTGTGAACCCCTGCGGCGACGGTAGGGGGCCCACGAGGTCGACATGCACGTGATCGAATCTCTTGGCCGGAATGTGGAACGGTTCTAAGGGAGCTTTTGTGTGCTTGTGAATTTTGGCCCGCTGGCAAGCCATGGAGGTTCTTGCCCACTCTTTCACGTGCTTGCGCAGGCTCGGCCAAACAAACTTCTCCGCTACCATTTTCACAGAAGCGCGCACTCCCGGGTGCGCCAGGGAGTGAACCGAGTCAAAAACGCAGCGGCGCCACGCGGCCGGGACTACCAGGCGTGGTCGCCCAGTCGATACATCGTAGATTAGAGGGGGCATACCGGTTTGCAAACACCTGCTCTCCAGCCTTAACCCTGTTGGTCCAGACTGGAGCGCGTGCACGTCCGCATCTCTACCCTGTTCCGCTGCCACGGCTGCGTAATCTATCCCCACGTGAACTGGGGCCGCGTGCACTTCCGCGCTGTTATTTTGCCCTGTGGCTGCAGTAGTATAATCTGCCTCCGCGCGCACCGGTGCTGTGACCGCGCGAGAGAGGCTCTCTGCCATTACGTTGAGTTTACCCGCTACGTGCTGAATATCCGTGGTAAACTCCAAAATTGCGGCCAGCTGCCTCTGCTGCCGGCCCGACCAAGGTTCTGAAATTTTGGACATCGCAAAAGTGAGCGGCTTATGGTCGACAAAAGCGGTGAAACACCGACCTTCAGGCCAAAACTGGAAATGGCGAATGGCCAAATGGAGTGCTAACAGCTCCCTGTCAAACGTGCTGTATTTCCGCTCGGCTTCGTTCAAGGATCTGCTGAAAACGCCAGCGGCTGCCAAACCCCAGCAACGTGCTGTTCCACGACCGCCCCTATGGCCAAATCTGATGCGTCAGTGGTGAGCGCTATGCGGGCCGATGGATCTGGATGAGCTAGAAGCGTGGCGTCAGCCAGGGCTTTTTTTACCTCTGCGAATGCGCGCTCCCGCTCCGGGGACCACTCGATAGTATTGGAGGGTTTTTGTTTTTTGAGCGCGGTGTATAATGGTTGCATGAGCTGCGCTGCGTGGGGTAGGAAACGGTTATAAAAATTTACCATTCCTAAAAACTCCTGCAATGATTAGACTGTTTGTGGTCGGGGAAAATCTGCCACTGCGCGCACCTTATCCGGTAGCGGGACTGCCCCTTCTGGGGAAATGCGGTGCCCCAAAAAATCGATCTGCGCCACGCCAAACTGGCACTTGGCTGGATTAATTATTAACCCGTGCTCTCCCAACCTCTGAAAAACCGCAGTGAGGTGTTTTTCGTGTTCCTCTTCTGAAGTACTGGCGACTAAAACGTCGTCGAGGTAGACGAACACAAAAGGGAGATCGCGTAACACGGCATCCATCATACGTTGGAATGTTTGTGCAGCGCCTTTAAGACCAAACGGCATGCGCAAAAACTCAAAAAGTCCAAAAGGGGTTATTACCGCTGTTTTAGGAATGTCCTCAGGCCGGATTGGAACCTGATGGTAGCCGCGAACCAGGTCTATTTTAGAAAAAATGCGCGCCCCCGCTAGATGCACCGAAAAATCCTGAATGTGTGGGATTGGGTAGCGGTCATGTGCTGTGGCGTTGTTTAGTCTGCGGTAATCGCCGCAAGGTCTCCAGGAGTCGTCAGCTTTAGGGACCATATGTAGTGGCGAAGCCCATGGGCTCTTCGAATGGCGAATAATGCCCAGTCTTTCCAGGCTGGCGAACTCCTCGCGCGCTATGGAGAGCTTAGCAGCATCCAATCGCCGAGCTTTCGCGAAGACAGGGGGGCCCGCTGTAGTGATAAAATGCTCCACCCTGTGTTTCGCAACTGTTGCCGAAAAAGTGGGAACCGTGAGCGCTGGAAATTGGGTGACGAGTGTGTTAAACTTACCGCCTGCTGTGGCGACGTTGGTCTGCACCGGTGGTGGGGACACTCGAGCTGCACAAGGAATAGAATAAAAAGATTAACCAAGCGCCTGTTGGCAAGATCAACTAACAAACCATGTGAGCACAGAAAATCGGCACCTAACATGTTGAAACTCACCGCCGCTATGATAAAAGTCCATTCATAAGTGCGGCCGTGTAAGGACAGAAACAAAGTCCTTTCTCCATAGGTGTTGATGCTCGAGCCGTTCGCTGCCATTGCCCCGTCACCACGGGGGCCAGCCAATCGGTCAGCATAGGTCGGGGTGATGAAACTCACTTGGGCTCCGGTGTCTACGAGGAAGTGCCGCCCGGAGCTCGTATCAGTGATGTAGAGCAGCTTATTTCTTTCGCCGAGAGCCGAAGCTGCTAACGATTCCCGGTCCTGGCGTTTCCCGAGCTCTTGAAGCTGCACGGCGGCACACACCTGTGTGCCTTCTCTGCGAAACGCCGGTGATAAAAACAGAGGCCATCTCCTCCGCTGCGTCGGGGCCGCGCCGCTGCCATTGTTGGTGGGGTTGGCTCCGCTGTCTCTGGCTCTTCGCTGCCTCGGGTCGCCGCACCTAGGTCTGCCGTTGGCGCTGTGGCCGTCTGCTCGCCGCAGGAGTCGACGAGCCGCTGCGCCTCTCGGGCCAGCGCACGGAAGTCCCGCTGGGTCACACAACGCATGCCGGACAGGGTCCCTCTCATGTGCATCGGGAGGTTACTTAGGAAGATGTGCTTAAACAGGAAATCATCGTTGTCCGATTCCCTCAGCTGCAGCATGTCTTCCATCAGGGCGACTGGCCTGCGCCCTCCTTGGCCGTGCAAAGCCAGGAGTCTCCTAGCCCTCTCTTCGACTGAGGGCGTGAAACACTCGGTGAGGGCAGCCTTCAACTCGCCGTATTTGTTGTCAGCGGGTGGCTGCTGTACCAGGCTCCGCACGCATCGAGCTGTGCGGTTGTCGAGCCTTGCGACGACGTGGTAAAACTTGGTGTCATCCGCCGTTATTCCCGAGAGCGTGAACTGTGCCTCAGCCTGGAAGAACCACGAGTCCGGGTTGTCATGCCAGAATTCTGGCAGTTTGATGGAGACGGCGCTCGCTCGGGCAGACTCCGACGAGTCTGCATCAGGAGAATCCCTTCTATGCATTTTCACGTCTCTGGTCACCAATGTGGGGAGCGTGAAATAACGAAGCTGAATTATTTCTTAATTCAGGTTTTAGTGTTGCATTCACATCCCCAGCTATCTCTCAAGAACAGAAGAGGATGAGCTGAGTCAAAACCTTCTTATTTATACATACAAGATCAAAGGAAGAATCACATATCACCGTCAAAACCCCCTATTGACAATAACTCTCCCCCTGAGTCCTTCAGTCCTCCGCCTGGCCCCCAGGAGGTCAGGAAGTCCTTTCAGCTCCTTATCGCTGTACCTCCGTCTTCTTGCTGTTATCCACAGGGGGTCCAGACATATTGTCCCATCCAAGACGTGAGGTTAATCCACACATGCAATCTCAAGCATCCCATTGCGCTTATACATATGTAGGTAAAAATACATGAGCTACATCACTATGGGATCAAAGAAAGGAGTAAAAAGGTAAAGAACTGAAGAGGAAAGTTAAGAGAACCACGACAGAGTTGAAGAAGGAAATCATATTAAAGCATGAAAATTGTCTATTATACTCACTGTACAGTATTTTGTATAAGATGTTATGCATATTCATTCTTTTGTTTGGCTTTTACAGATGAAATGCTGTTAAAAAGGTAAAAACACACTGTTCTTTTTGGGGACCAGGAACGGATTAATCCATTTTACATTGTTTCCTATGGGAAAATTTGTTTTGGTTTAAGAACAACTTGGTTTAAAAACAGCATTTAGGAATCAATTAAGTTCTAAAACCGAGGTTCCACTGTATAATGTATAAGCACCCCAAAGTGCTTAAACAAAAAGCTGATAAAACCCAAATTAAACATGAAGCCTCTAAATGTAATTGTTGTGTCTCAAATTATGAAGGAGTCGAGGTGACGTTTTGTGAGTTTTATTAAGAACAAGAACCAGGACACAGGAGACTCTAACGCGAGCACGGGAGCCACAGCGTAGAGACAAGATGTCTCCCGCACATGGCTTATATACTCCCGGTGACGCCACCTCCCAGAGGCGGGGCGTCACCCCTCTCTAGCCCAGGGCACCGCCATAATAATACATATATAATATAGGATCTCACTCTCCCCCCTTGAAAAAAACACAAGCACAGAAATTCACCCAACATTAAAATTTACACCCAACTCACGCTCTAATACAAAGATGGTTATAGGCCTACACACACACACACACACACACACACACACACACCACACTGGACCAGCGGAGCACTCTGCTATGCAAACAAGACAGTCATTGAAAAGAAAAAGGGCCACACACCAAAATAAATTAATCCCAAAATAAACAATCATACACAATTTAAACAGTAATTACAAATCTGAACAATGGCGGTACCCGACTCAACAAACTCACATTTTATCACACAAAGTAGGCACAGAGACTCCTGAAAAAAAAAAATCACACAAATCACACAACACAGGGCAATTACCTCACTTACACACCCCATACTAACATACATGCACAGGTGTTACTGCACCTCCAACACACACAGCACTCAGACCAGCCTCACAGTCACCTGGCATTCACAATTCACAACGGTGGTCTTGTGCATATAAAACATACATCTGTGGGACACATATGTGGGTTTCATAGGCTGCATATGTATATTACTGTTGCTTCACGTCTCAGAATGAACAATAGGACTGGGTCTCCTAGGGATAACAGGAGGATGCGAAATGTGATCTTTGTTATGCAAAGAGATGGCCTTGAGGGATTTCCTGACCACCAGTGGCTTTAGGTGGAGGGGAGAAGACCTGGAGGAGGATGTATTGTGTCTTGGGATTAAAAGACAATGTGACTCTGTACTTTGATGTCCTGGGGTATAAAAAAGGACAGATGTGGGGGGATGCTTTCTCTTTTTCTGTTTGGAGGATGTTGGAGATAGCGTGAATAAATCTGATTTGAGAAATAAACTCAGCCTCATCTTTTCACGCTCTCCACACTGGTGACCTTAAGACGCATCATGAGCGGAAGAAATTCCCCCGAGCCGGACTCGCCAGGAACCAGCCAGGCGAACGCAGTCTCAGTCAAACTACCAGATTTCTGGCAGGACAACCCGTGCTCCTGGTTCCTCTTGGCCGAAGCTCAGTTCGCTCTCCGGGGAATAACGGCAGATGACACGAAATTCTACCACGTTATCGCCAAGCTCGACAACCACACGGCTCGACATGTGCAGAGCCTGGTGGAGCGCCCACCGGCCGACGACAAATACGGCGGGTTGAAGGCTGCGCTCATCCAGCGTTTCACTCCCTCAGTCCAGGAGAGAGCGGAGAGACTCCTGGACCTGAACGTCCTGGAAGATAGCACACCCGTCGACCTGATGGAGGACCTGCTGAGGCTGAGGGGCCTCAGACGGCGACGACTTCCTCTTCACCCACATTTTCCTGAGAACCCTAACCGTCAGCCACGAGAGCGACCCCTGGCTGGTTTCACCGTTGTTGGCCCAGCGGGACTTCGCGCGCTGGCCCAGGAGGCACAGCGGATTCTCAACGCCAGCAGACAGGCGCGCGGCCACCGCAGCAGCGACAGGACTCGACGCGATGGCCGGAGATGGCAGGGGGCCAGAGGCGGCGGCCAGCAGACCCACCGGCCAACGGCGGCGGTGAAGGCCATAACATCGCGGAGGAGACGACCTCTGTTTCTACCATCGCCGCTTTGCAGAGAGGGCACGCAGGTATATACCACCGTGCCAGTTCAAGAGCTCGGGAAACGCCAGAGCCGGGGGTCGGTAGCAGCCGCGGCCCTCGGGGAACAGAACAAGCTGCTCTACTTGACGGACGCGCGTTCGGGGAAGCAATTCTTCGTGGACACAGGCTCCCAAGTGAGTTTCATCATGCCAACCTATGCTGACCGGCTGGCAGGACCCCGGAGTCACGGAGCATCAGCAGCGAACGGCTCGAGGATTAAGACCTTTGGTGAGAGGACTCTGCTTCTGTCCCTACATGGCCGCACATTTGAGTGGACTTTTGTTATAGCTGCGGTGAGCTTCAACATGTTAGGGGCTGATTTTCTGTGCTTACATGGGTTGTTGGTTGATCTTGCTAATAGGCGCCTGGTTAATGCATTTTCTTTTTACTCTATTCCCTGTGCAGCCCGAGTGACCCGCCCACAGCACAAGCCAACGTCGCAACGGCAAGCGGTAAGTTCCACACACTCCTCACTCAGTTTCCAGCACTCACGGTTCCCACATTTTCAGGGGCCATCACTAAACACGGGGTGGAACATTTTATTACCACCACCGGGCCTCCCGTTTTTGCAAAAGCCCGGCGCTTGGATGCAGCTAAACTGACCATAGCGCGCGAGGAGTTCGCCAACCTTGAAAAGTTGGGCATCATCAGACGTTCAAAAAGCCCATGGGCTTCCCCGCTGCACATGGTCCCTAAAGCTGACGGCTCGTGGCGTCCTTGCGGAGATTTCCGCAGGTTAAACGACGCTATGGCACACGACCGCTACCCAATCCCGCATATCCAAGATTTTTCCGTTCATCTGGCCAGAGCGTGCATTTTTTCTAAGATAGACTTGGTCCGCGGGTACCATCAAGTCCCAGTAAGCGCTGAGGACATACCCAAAACGTTGGTAATAACTCCGTTTGGCCTTTTCGAGTTTTTGCGCATGCTGTTTGTGCTTAAAGGCGCTGCGCAGACGTTCCAACGCATGATGGACGCGGTGTTGTGCGATCTTCCCTTCGTGTTCGTCTACCTGGACGACAATTTGGTAGCCAGCGCGTCTGAAGAGGAACACAAAAACCACCTCACGGCAGTTTTCCGGAGGTTGGGAGAGCACGGGTTAATAATCAGCCCAGCGAAGTGTCAGTTCGGGGTGACGCAGATTGATTTTTTGGGGCACCGCGTCTCTCCAGAAGGAGCGGTTCCGCTGCTGGACAAAGTGCGCGCAGTAACAAATTTTCCCCAGCCACAAACGGTCAAAGCATTACAGGAGTTTTTGGGAATGGTGAATTTTTATAACCGTTTCCTCCCCCGCGCAGCGCAGCTCATGCAACCACTGTATGCCGCGCTTAAAAAACAAAAACCCACAAATAAAATCGAATGGTCTCCGGAGCGGGAGCGCGCATTCTCGGAGGTCAAAACAGCCTTGGCAAACGCTGCATTGTTAGCACACCCAGACCTAACGGCCCGCATAGCGCTTACTACTGACGCGTCAGATGTGGCCATAGGGGCGGTTGTGGAGCAGCAGGTTGCCGGGGCTTGGCAACCGCTCGCTTTTTTCAGCAGGACTTTTTTCAGCAGGACAGCGCGATACCGAGCGAAAATACAGCGCGTTCGACAGGGAGTTGTTAGCGCTCCACTAGGCCATTCGCCACTTCCAGTTCTGGCTGGAAGGACGCTGTTTCACTGCGTTCGTCGACCACAAGCCGCTGACTTTTGCGATGGCCAAGGTTTCGGAACCGTGGTCAGGCCGGCAGCAGAGGCAGCTGGCTGCAATCTCCGAGTTTACTACCGATATTCAACACGTAGCAGGTAAACTAAATGTAGTGGCAGACTGTCTCTCGCGCGCCGTGACTACTCCAGTCCGCGTAGGGGTAGATTATGCAGCCATGGCCATGGAGCAGGCTAGCGGCGCGGAGGTGCGCGCGGCCCCAGTCCATGTGGGGATAGATTATGCAGCCATGGCCGCGGATCAGGTTAGCGACGCGGACGTGTGCGCGCTCTAGTCTGGACCAACAGGGTTAAGGCTGGAGAACAGGGTGCTGCAAGGTGGTATGCCCCCCTTAATCTGCGATGTCTCCACGGGACGACTGCGTCCCGTGGTGCCGGCCACGTGGCGCCGCCGCGTTTTTGACTCGATTCATTCTCTGGCGCACCCGGGGGTGCGCGCGTCGGTCAAAATGGTAGGAGAGAAATTTGTATGGCCGAGCCTGCGCAAGCAAGTTAGGGAGTGGGCAACAGCCTGCATGGCTTGCCAGCGAGCCAAAATACACAAACACACTAGAGCTCCCTTGGAGCCGTTTCACATCCCGGCTAAGAGGTTCGATCATGTGCATGTAGACCTCGTAGGCCCCCTCCCGCCGTCACAGGGGTGCACGCACCTTCTGACAATGGTGGACCGCACCACGCGTTGGCTGGAAGTGGTCCCACTGGCATCAACCACAGCCGAAGAGGTGGCGCGCGCGTTTTTAACGGCATGGGTAGCGCGTTTTGGAGTTCCGTCAGACATTACGTCAGACAGAGGTCCTCAATTTGTTTCCGAGCTTTGGTCAGCGATGGCCCGCAGCCTGGGGGTAACAATCCACCGCACTACCGCGTACAACCCGCAGGCTAATGGTTTATGCGAACGTTTCCATAGGTCATTGAAAGCAGCCCTCAGAGCGTCGCTTACGGATGCAAATTGGGTGGACAGGCTACCATGGGTTTTATTGGGGTTGCGTTCTGTACCTAAAGAGGATTTAAAAGCCTCCCCAGCTGAATTAGTTTTTGCGCAGCCACTCTGGCTGCCCGGGGAGTTTCTCCCAGATAATCCTGCACCAGAGTGCTTCCCTGCTCAGCGGTTGCAAAGCGACACAGGATCGAGCACGCTTCCTGGCCCGTTCATCACAGTTTTCCGCGCGTTTTTGTGCCTAAGGCTTTAAAAAATGCGGAGTTTGTTTTTGTCAGACACGATGCCCATCGCCCAACCTTGCGACCACCTTATGATGGCCCATTTAGAGTGCTGGAAACAGGAGATAAGTACTTTTTGCTAGATTTGGGGGGCAGAAAGGAAATGATTGGCATAAACAGGCTCAAACCCGCTTTTGTGATGGCTGACGAAGCTGTGCAGTTGGCGAGGGCTCCTCGGTGCGGCAGACCCCCTAGGGAGCGTTCCCCAGAGCTCCCACAGGGATTGACTAACAGTTCTCATCCTCAGATAGCAGCTCCACAGCAGGATGGCGCCGCAAGAGTGGTAAAGCCCGCTTACAGCAAGTTCGGAAGAAGATTGAAGCCCAAACAGCACGTGGACTGATGTTTGTGATTTTATCATGATATGCAGACTGTGTTATATTGTTCCATCTTAGACGTTTGGGGGGGGGGGGTCATGTGGGACACATATGTGGGTTTCATAGGCTGCATATGTATATTACTGTTGCTTCACGTCTCAGAATGAACAATAGGACTGGGTCTCCTAGGGATAACAGGAGGATGTGAAATGTGATCTTTGTTATGCAAAGAGATGGCCTTGAGGGATTTCCTGACCACCAGTGGCTTTAGGTGGAGGGGAGAAGACCTGGAGGAGGATGTATTGTGTCTTGGGATTAAAAGACAATGTTACTCTGTACTTTGATGTCCTGGGGTATAAAAAGGACAGATGTGGGGGGATGCTTTCTCTTTTTCTGTTTGGAGGATGTTTGGAGATACGTGAATAAATCTGATTGAGAAATAAACTCAGCCTCATCTTTTCACGCTCTCCACACATCTTCGCATTTTTTTCTGTTACACATTTCTCTTTTCTTTCTTTTTTTTTTTTTTTAAACATTTTAACGTTAACTTTAGCGAACACACTTCAAAATGCACCAAACTAGACACACCTTAAGCCCCACTTAAAGTCCTAACCCGGGTCTTCCGTAGGCACCACTCTGGAGTGTCCGTCCGTCGGCCCACTCCCAGAGCGTTTCCTTTTCTTCTTGATCAGAGATGGGCTGCACTGATGTTCCTTTCCTCTCAAAGGCCGCAGCTCGTTCAGGTGCCGTCTCGACCCATCAGTTAATTTCAGGTACCCGTCGCTGTTGGCCCGAACCACCCTCAGATCACCCTGTCCAACTTTCAGCTCTCTGGAACTGCGCACCCCTCCTAGCCGAGGCTTGACCCTAGGGCGGACGTCATCACCATCACCCAGGGGAGTGCTCACTGGCTTTCTCCTTCCTCTGCGTCGTGACCTGGTACCCTTATGGCTCTTCAGCGTCCCGCCAAGCTTACTCGAGCCTAGTCCCTTGTTTTCATTCTGAGCATGGCTAGGGTTTGTGCTATCTGGTCTCACACTGATCACTTGTGGCTGCTGCGTCGGAGCGGCTCTGGCAACGTCTGGCTCAACAGTGGTACTCAGCCGGCCACCGGAGCCCCGCTGCACTCACTCTTTGGAACCATCTGCCTTTGCGTGGGCTAAACCATGCTGTTCGAGTCCCGCGTCCCCAGGACCGCAAACACTGGCACGAAGTTCCCATTGCGTCGGCATACTCTGGTGCTGGCGGCATCCCTCTTCACCTGGAGTGGGCCACGCTAAGTCCCATGCTTCTTCGCCACTTCCCACATAAAATGGCCGGTCCCACAGTCCTCCACCTGACCACTCCTCCACTTCTCCGCAGGTGATGGAGAACCCAAGCCCATAAAACAAATCACAGCCCATTAAATTGTTACCATCCCCAAGATGCCATGAACTCAGCTGTACACATAGAGGCCATGTTATACTTCACCGACAGCCACACTGAGCCCACGATGTCCAGGTGGTTGCTGCTATACCCGTAACAGGCAATGTTTGTTTTACTCACAGTGTAGTGGGGAAAGCACCTTTTCACTGTTGCCAAATTGAAGATGGAGACTGCTGACCCCGTGTCCACCAACATTGGTATTGACGTCCCGTCCAACAGTACATTGCAAACAATATGACCGTCCGTGTTGGGCGAGACAGTGTGGACCACCATAGGTGTCTTCTTTAGACTGTCCTTTGCAGGTTTCGTTCCTCCTTCTCAAAGTTATGGCAAACTCTGGCGAAGTGGTGGAACAAACCACACCATCCACAATGCTTGCCCCTCACTGCGCACTTCCTCGCTCTATAGCGGTGCCTACTGGATCCGCAGCTGTAGCATCTCAGCGTCCCCGGGGTGGACCTAATTTTCACAATGGCCGCGTACTCATCCTCGCTGCCATCATCCAAATCCAAGGCCAGTGTGTTCCACTGTGTGTTGTTCCTGGGCAGGGCCTCCTTATCACTGAGATTCTTTGTTAGCATTTCTGCTGCCTCGTGTTGCTGTGCTAGCTCTATGGCTGCTAGCAACGTTAGCTCACCAGTGTGGGCTAGCAGGAAAATTCTCGCCGAGGAATAGGCCACATGTTCCGCTAATTGGTCGCGGACCATCTCCTCCTCCAAAGCTCCAAACCTGCACTCACTCTCCAGCTGTTGAAGGTCTGCCACAAACTGCTGAACCAACTCTCCGGGTTGCTGGTGCCGCTGCCTGAACTGAATGCACCACATTATGATGTTCTTAGGGGCGCGAAAGTAGCCAGCCATGAGCCTCACGACATTGCCGAACGAGTCACCTCCTCCAAGCGTGCTCAGGATCCTCTGGCCTTCCATACCTAGGTTATGGACCAGAATAGCTCTTGCTTGCAATTTGTCAAGGTCGCCGAGGTCTAACGCCATCAGATAGTTCTCAAAGGCTGCATACCATCTGAACCAAAGGACCAAAGGCCCACCCGGAGCCTCCAAAAAGGGACAAAGTGCAGTAGCAGCCCTCTCCATCTCCGTATATCCTCGTTGCCAAATGCTGTGTCTCAAATTATGAAGGAGTCGAGGTGATGTTTTATGAGTTTTATTAAGAACGAGAACCAGGACACAGGAGACTCTAACGTGAGCACAGGAGCCACAGCGAAGAGACAAGATGTTTCTCGCAGATGGCTTATATACTCCAGGTGATGCCACCTCCCAGAGGCGGGGCGTCACCCCTCTCTAGCCCAGGGCACCGCCATAATATTTTTTGATTTTTTCAACAGGTTCAACCAGCCTTTGCCCTTGCCCCTCCCACCCCTGCCCTCATTACAGCCACGCCCCCCTCCCCTCCACACACCTCCCTCCAAATATTGCAACCCCCCCCTCCTCCTCTACATCAGTACGACCCTTGCCATTTATTATCACAGAACAGGTCAGAGGGCAGCTGAGGAAGCTCCGACTCAGGAAAGCTGCAGGCCCGGACAAAGTGTGTCCAAGAGTATTGAAGACCTGTGCTGCAGAACTGGGGGAACCACTACAACGGATCTTCAACCTCAGCCTGCAGATTGGGAGAGTGCCTACTCTTTGGAAGACATCCCGCATCGTTCCAGTTCCGAAAAAGAACCGGCCCAATGAGCTGAATGACTACCGACCAGTGGCACTCACCTCACATCTGATGAAGACGTTGGAGCGGCTCTTCCTCAGCCTCCTCAGACCCCAGGTGCAACATGCCCAGGACCGCCTGCAGTTTGCGTACCAACCAGGTGTCGGTGTGGAGGATGCCATCCTCTACCTGCTTCATCGAGCCCACTCCCATCTGGATAAGGGAAGTGGCACAGTGAGGATCCTCTTTTTGGATTTCTCCAGTGCCTTCAATACCATTTGGCCCCCCTTGCTTCAGGATAAATTAAGCAAGATGGGAGTGGACTCCCACCTGGTGGACTGGATCTCCGACTACCTCACTGGCAGACCACAATATGTCGGGCTGAAGGATATCACGTCTGACACCATTGTCTGCAGCACTGGAGCCCCCCAGGGCACAGTATTGGCCCCTCTTCTCTTCACCCTGTACACCTCGGACTTCTGCTACAACTCGGAGCTGTGTCATATTCAGAAGTGTGCCGATGACACAGCCATTGTTGGGTGTATCAGGGATGACAGAGAGGAGGAGTATCGGAGACTGGTAGGGGACTTTGCTGCATGGTGCCACACTAACCACCTACAGCTCAACACCTCTAAGACGAAGGAGCTGGTTATTGATTTTGGGAGGTCTAGACCAAGACCTCAACCAGTCCTATTAGAGGGAGCTGAGGTGGAGGTTGTGGATTCATACAAATATCTCGGGTTGTGGTTGGATAATAAATTGGATTGGACAACATACATTAGCCACTTATATGGGAAGACACAAAGTAGGATGTACTTCCTAAGGAGATTGCGGTCCTTCAACATCTGCAGCAAACTTCTGCAGATGTTTTACCAGTCGGTGGTTGCCAGCGTCCTCTTTTACTCTGTAGTGTGCTGGGGGGGCAGTATATCCAAGAAGGATGCGTCCAGACTGGATAAACTGATCAGGCGGGCCGGCTCTGCGGTCGGCGCAAAGCTGGACACCCTGGTGACGGTGGCAGAGATGAGGACTCTGGATAAACTGTTGGATATAATGGACAACGTCAGCCACCCTCTGCACACCGTCATCAGTGACCAGAGGAGCTTGTTTGGTGAAAGACTGCTCCTTCCCAAGTGTCGGACCAACAGGCTCAAGAACTGTTTTGTCCACCATGCCATCACAGTCTATAACTCCTCACTTGGGGGGGGGGGGCATAGAGTACAGAGGACAGTAGGGCATTCATAGTGCAATAACCTTAACTTAACCATACTTGTACAAGCCATATTTAGCCTTGTATTTATATTGTGTATATTATGTTAAGTGTTTATTTTTTTCTTTTTTGCTTTTCTGATCTGTATGCGCCTTTTATGTGCTGCTGGAAATTTTAAATTTCCCAGAGGGAGTCATCTCAAAGGGATTAATAAAGTTAAGTCTAAGTCTAAGTCTAATAATATATTTATAATATGCGATCTCACAGTAATGATTTGGCCTCTGTTCCTCCTCATAATTTAAAAATTAAAGGTGGCTTGTTAAATATTAGATCTCTAACTCCCAAGTCTCTGCTAGTCCACGATCTGTTAATTGATTATCAGATTGATTTACTATCCTTTACAGAGACTTCATTAGGGCAAGAGGATTATGTTGGTTTAAATGAATCAACTCCCTCTGGTTACTTAAACTGTCAAAATCCCAGAAGTTCTGGTCGTGGACGAAGAGTAGCAGCAATTTACCATTCCAAATTTTTAGTTAATGTAAAGCAAAAAACATGTTATAATTCCTTTGAGGGCATGGTCCTCAGTATTGGGCATGTTAGCAATTTTAGGTTAAACCCAATTTTATTTGTCATAGTTAATCGTCCTCCCATAGCTTAGAATTTTTAATTGAATTTGCAGAGCTCTTAGCTGATTTAGTGCTGAAATCGGATAGTGTGGGAATGTGTAAATGACGAGGCAAGGTTTTGTCTCAAGGCATGTTTTATTACACATTCGCCATCATCGATCAAGTTGAAAAAGAGGAACTCTCAGACAAATTCGTTCCTTATAAACCCAGGCTTTCACAGCTCACAAGTCACATACTGTGGGGCAAAAAAGTATTTAGTCAGCCACCAATTGTGCAAGTTCTCCCACTTAAAAGATGAGAGAGGTCTCCAGTTTTCATCATAGGTATACCTCAACTATGAGAGACAAAATGAGAAAAAAAAAATCCAGAAAATCACATTGAAGGATTTTTAATGAATTAATTGGTAAATTCCTCAGTAAAATAAGTATTTGGTCACCTACAAACAAGCAAGATTTCTGGCTCTCACAGACCTGTAACTTCGTCTTTAAGAGGGTCCTCTGTCCTCCACTCGTTACCTGTATTAATGGCACCTGTTTGAACTCGTTATCAGTATAAAAGACACCTGTCCACAACCTCAAACAGTCAGACTCCAAACTCCACTATGGCCAAGACCAAAGAGCTGTCAAAGGACACCAGAAACAAAATTGTAGACCTGCACCAGGCTGGGAAGACTGAATCTGCAATAGGTAAGCAGCTTGGTGTGAAGAAATCAATTGTGGGAGCAATTATTAGAAAATGGAAGACATACAAGACCACTGATAATCTCCCTCGATCTGGGGCTCCACGCAAGATCTCATGCCGTGGGGTCAAAATTATCACGAGAACGGTGAGCAAAAATCCCAGAACCACACGGGGGGACCTAGTGAATGACCTGCAGAGAGCTGGGACCAAAGTAACAAAGGCTACATCAGAAACACACTACGCCGCCAGGGACTCAAATCCTGCAGTGCCAGACGTGTCCCCCTGCTTAATCCAGTACATGTCCAGGCCCGTCTGAAGTTTGCTAGAGAGCATTTGGATGATCCAGAAGACGATTGGGAGAATGTCATATGGTCAGATGAAACCAAAATAGAACTTTTTGGTAAAAACTCAACTTGTCGTGTTTGGAGGAGAAAGAACACCATACCTACTGTGAAGCATGGGCTTGGAAACATCAGACTTTGGGGCTGTTTTTCTGCAAAGGGACCAGGACGACTGATCCGTGTAAAGGAAAGAATGAATGGGGCCATGTATCGTGAGATTTTGAGTGAAAACCTCCTTCCACCAGCAAGGGCATTGAAGATGAAACGTGGCTGGGTCTTTCAGCATGACAATGATCCCAAACACACCGCCCGGGCAACGAAGGAGTGGCTTCGTAAGAAGCATTTCAAGGTCCTGGAGTGGCCTAGCCAGTCTCCAGATCTCAACCCCATAGAAAATCTTTGGAGGGAGTTGAAAGTCCGTGTTACCCAGCGACAGCCCCAAAACATCACTGCTCTAGAGGAGATCTGCATGGAGGAATGGGCCAAAATACCAGCAACAGTGTGTGAAAACCTTGTGAAAACTTACAGAAAATGTTTGACCTCTGTCATTGCCAACAAAGGGTATATAACAAAGTATTGAGATGAACTTTTGTTATTGACCAAATACTTATTTTACCGATGAATTTACCAATTAATTCATTAAAAATCCTTCAATGTGATTTTCTGGATTTTTTTTTTCATATTTTGTCTCTCATAGTTGAGGTATACCTATGATGAAAATTGGAGACCTCTCTCATCTTTTAAGTGGGAGAACTTGCACAATTGGTGGCTGACTAAATACTTTTTTACCCCACTGTACATTAACATCACAAATCACAATGCATTTCCTCTTTAATCCTTCAGCCTCCCCCTCTCCGTCCTTGGCCAACAAAGGGTCCCCTACGCAGTCTCCAGACACACAAAGGATCCTCCCAAGGCCGTCTCCTGCATAACAAGGACTACACTTTCACACCCTCCTGTTATCTCCAAGGAGACTCAGTTCTTTGTTCTATTCTGAGATGTGAGGCATAAAGTAATACACATGTGTGGCCACGTGACCCCCCCCCCCCCAAACATCTAAGATGGAACAACAGAATAACAGTCTGCATGTCATGATAAAATCATTACACATCAGCCCACGTGCTGCTTGGGCCTCAGTCTTCTCCCGTATCTGCTGTAAGCAGGATTCACCACCTCTGCGGCGCCGTCATGCTGGGGAGCTGCTGCCTGGGGGTGAAAACTGTTTGTCAGTCCCTGTGGGTGTCCTGGGGAATTTCCCCGAGGGGGTCTACTACGCCGAGGGGCCCTGGCCAACAGCACTTGCTCGTCCGCCACCACAAAAGCGGGTTTGAGTCTGTTTATGCCAATCTTTTCCCTCCTGCCCCCCAAATCTAGCAAAAAATACTTGTCCCCTGTTTCCAGCACTCTGAATGGTCCATCATAAGGTGGTCGCAACGGGGGGCGATGAGCATCGTGTCTGACAAAAACAAACTCCGCGTTTTTCAAAGTTTTAGGCACAAAAACATGCGGAAAACTGAGGTGAACGGGGCCGGGCAGCGTGCCCGATTCCGTGCCACGCTGCAACAGCTGAGACGGGGAGCTATCTGGTGCAGGATTATCTGGGAGAAACTCCCCGGGCAGCCGAAGTGGCTGTGCGAAAACTAGCTCAGCCGGGGAGGCTTCTAAATCCTCTTTAGGTGCGGAACGCAACCCCAATAAAACCCACGGTAGCCTGTCTACCCAATTTGTATCCGTTAGTGACGCTCTGAGAGCCGCTTTCAGCGACCTATGAAAACGTTCGCATAACCCATTAGCCTGCGGATTGTACGCGGTTGTGCGGTGGATCGCTACACCCAGGCTGCGGGCCATTGCTGACCAAAGCTCGGAAACAAATTGTGGACCTCTGTCGGACGTAATGTCCAACGGGACTCCAAAACGCGCCACCCATGCTGTTAAAAAAGCGCGCGCCACCTCCTCGGCTGTGGTTGACGCCAGTGGAACCACTTCAGGCCAGCGCGTGGTGCGGTCCACCATTGTCAGAAGATGTGTGCACCCCTGTGACGGCAGAAGGGGGCCCACGAGGTCCACGTGAACATGATCGAACCTCTTAGCCGGGATGTGAAATGGCTCTAAAGGAGCCCTTGTGTGTCTGTGTACCTTGGCACGTTGACACGCCATGCAGGCTGCCGCCCACTCTTTAACTTGTTTATGAAGGTTCGGCCACACAAATTTCTCTCCTACCATTTTGACTGACGCGCGCACTCCCGGGTGCGCCAAAGAATGGATCAAATCAAAAACGCGGCAGCGCCACGCGATTGGTACCACGGGACGCGGTCGCCCCGTGGAGACGTCGCAGATTAGGGGGGGCATGCCGTCTTGCAGCACCCTGTTCTCCAGCCTTAACCCTGTTGGTCCAGACTGGAGCGCGCACACATCCGCGTCACCGACCTGCTCCGCGGCCATGGCTGCGTAATCTATCCCTACACGGACTGGGGCCGCCACGGCGCGCGAGAGACAGTCTGCCACTACATTCAGCTTACCCGCCACATGCTGAATATCGGTAGTAAACTCTGAGATGGCGGCCAGCTGTCTCTGCTGCTGGCCTGACCATGGTTCCGAAACCTTGGCCATCGCGAAAGTTAATGGCTTGTGGTCCACGAACGCGGTGAAACCGCATCCTTCCAGCAAGAACTGAAAGTGGCGAATGGCCAAGTGGAGGGCTAACAACTCCCTGTCGAACGCGCTGTATTTACGTTCACTATTGCGCAAAGTCTTGCTGAAAAAGGCGAGCGGCTGCCAAGCCCCGGCTACATGCTGCTCCACGACCGCCCCTATGGCCACATCTGACGCGTCGGTAGTGAGCGCTATGCGGGCCATTGGGTCTGGGTGCGCCAACAACGCAGCGTTTGCCAGGGCTGTTTTGACCTCCGAGAATGCTCGCTCTCGCTCCGGAGACCATTCGATCTTATTCGTGGGTTTTTGTTTTTTGAGCGCGGCGTACAATGGTTGCATGAGCTGCGCTGCGCCGGGGAGGAAACGGTTATAAAAATTCACCATTCCCACAAACTCCTGTAACGCCCTGACCGTTTGTGGCCGGGGAAAATCTGTCACCGCGCGCACTTTGTCAGGAAGTAGAACTGCTCCTTCGGGAGAGACGCGATGCCCCAAAAAATCAATCTGCGTCACAACGAACTGACACTTTGCTGGGTTGATTATTAAACCGTGCTCTCCCAACCTCGGGAAAACTGCCATGAGGTGGTTTTCGTGTTCGTCTTCGGACGTGCTGGCTACCAAAATATCGTCCAAGTAGACGAACACGAAAGGGAGGTTGCGCAGCACCGCATCCATCATGCGTTGGAACGTCTGTGCAGCCCCTTTAAGCCCGAATGGCATGTGTAAAAACTCGAATAGGCCAAATGGAGTTATCACCGCTGTTTTGGGTATGTCTTCAGCGCGCACTGGGACTTGATGGTAACCGCGGACCAAGTCTATTTTAGAAAAAACGCGCGCCCCTGCCAAATGAACGGAAAAATCTTGGATATGTGGGATTGGGTAGCGGTCATGCGCTGTGGCGTTGTTCAACCTGCGGAAATCCCCGCAAGGTCGTCACGAGCCGTCAGATTTAGGGACCATGTGCAGCGGGGAAGCCCAAGGGCTTTTCGAACGCCTGATGATGCCCAACCTCTCCAGGTTGGCGAACTCCTCGCGCGCTATGGCCAGTTTAGCTGCGTCCAAACGCCAAGCTTTTGCAAAAACGGGCAGTCCGGTGGTGGTAATAAAATGCTCCACCCCGTGTTTAGCGATGGTCGCCGAAAATGTGGGGGCCGTGAGTGCTGGGAACTGAGTGAGCAGTGTGTGGAACTTACCGCTTGCAGCTGTGACGTTGGCTTGTGCTGATGGCGGGGCCACTCGCGCTGTACAGGGAATAGAATCAAAAGAAAATGCATTAACCAGGCGCCTGTTAGCGAGATCAACCAACAAACCATGTGAGCACAAAAAATCAGCCCCCAACATATTGAAATTCACTGCTGCTACAACAAAAGTCCACTCAAATGTACGGCCGTGTAGAGACAGAAGCAGGGTCTTCTCACCAAAAGTCTTAATCTCCGAGCCGTTCGCTGCTGTCACCCCGGGACCTCTGGAGCCTGCTAGCCTGTCCGCATAGGAAGGTGTGATGAAACTCAACTGGGAGCCTGTGTCCACGAGGAACTGTCTTCCCGAGCGTGCGTCCAACAAGTAAAGCAGCTTGTTCTCCTCCCCGAGGGCCGCGGCTGCTACCGACCCCCGGTCTTGGTGTTTCCCGAACGCCTGAACTGGCACGGTGGTACACATTTGTGTGCCCTCTCTGCGAAGCGGTGATGGTAGAAACAAAGGACGTCTGATCCACGTTCCCCGGCCACTGCTGCCGCCGTCGTCGGTGCATATGGTACCGCTGCCTCTGGCCCCCTGTCATCTCCGGTCGCCACGCCGAGTTCCACTGCAGCGGCCGTGGCTGCGTGCCGCTTGGTGGCGTTGACAATTCACTGCGCCTCTCGGCCCAGCGCGCGGTAGTCCTGTTGGGCCAACAGTGGCGAACTGGCCAGGGTCGCTCTCACCGCTGACGGTAGAGTCCTGAGGAAGAGGTGGGTGAAAATGAAGTGATCGTCGTCAGAACCTTTCAACCTCAACAACTTCTCCATAAGGTTCGCGGGCATGTCATTTTCCAACTCAGTCAGCGCTAGGAGCCTCTCTGCTCGCTCCTCCACCGAGGGGGTGAAGTGCTGGATGAGTGCAGCCTTCAACGTGTCGTATTTGTCGCTGTCCGGCGGCTGGTCAATCAGGCTCTCCACATGCTGGGCCGTGTTGTTGTCCAGTTTTGCAACTACGTGGTAGAATTTTGTGGCGTCTACCAATATCCCCCGGAGGTTGAACTGCGCCTCAATCGCATTGAACCAGGAGCGCGGATTGTTCTGCCAAAAGTCCGGTAGCTGGACTGTAGCGGCATTCACTTGGCTGGGGACTCCTGACGAGGCTGGCCCGGGGGAAATCTCCTCTTCCTGCATGGTACGTCTTGGGTCACCAGTGTGGGAATGTGTAAATGACGAGGCAAGGTTTTGTCTCAAGGCATGTTTTATTACACATTCGCCATCATCGATCAAGTTGAAAAAGAGGAACTCTCAGAAAAATTTGTTCCTTATAAACCCAGGCTTTCACAGCTCACAAGTCACATGCATTAACATCACAAATCACAATGCATTTCCTCTTTAATCCTTCAGCCTCCCCCTCTCTGTCCTTGGCCAACAAAGGGTCCCCTACACAGTCTCTAGACACACAAAGGATCCTCCCAAGGCTGTCTCCTGCATAACAAGGACTACACTTTCACACCCTCCTGTTATCTCCAAGGAGACTCAGTTCTTTGTTCTATTCCGAGATGTGAGGCATAAAGTAATACACATGTGTGGCCACAATAGAATAATTATAGTAGGGGACTTTAATATACACTACCGTTCAAAAGTTTGGGGTCACCCAGACAATTATTTTGTGTTTTCCATGAAAAGTCACACTTATTTACCACCATGAGTTGTAAAATGAATAGAAAATATAGTCAAGACATTGACAAGGTTAGAAATAATGATTTGTATTTGAAATAATAATTTTTTCCTTCAAACTTTGCTTTCGTCATAGAATCCTCCATTTGCAGCAATTACAGCATTGCAGACCTAACATGATTGCACAAGGGTTTTCTAATCATCCATTATCCTTCTGACGCAATGAGCAAACACATTAGAACACTGGAGTGATAGTTGCTGGAAATGGGCCTCTATACACCTATCTAGATATTACACCAAAAACCAGACATTTGCAGCTAGAATAGTCATTTACCACATTAGCAATGTATAGAGTGTATTTCTGATTAGTTTAAAGTTATCTTCATTGAAAAAAAGTGCTTTTCTTTCAAAAATAAGGAAATTTCTAAGTGACCCCAAACTTTTGAACTGTAGTGTATATACATCGTAGCTTAATATATGATGACCCATATAAACACATGAATCATTCCATTGCACAAAGAAGGACTATCAGGAGCAGAGTGAAAATGTGATGTAGGAAAAAATTATTATTTCAAATACAAATCATTATTTCTAACCTTGTCAATGTCTTGACTATATTTTCTATTCATTTTACAACTCATGGTGGTAAATAAGTGTGACTTTTCATGGAAAACACAAAATAATTGTCTGGGTGACCCCAAACTTTTGAACGGTAGTGTATATTAAAGTCCCCTACTATAATTATTCTATTGTGGCCACACATGTGTATTACTTTATGCCTCACATCTCACACAAAATAATTGTCTGGGTGACCCCAAACTTTTGAACGGTAGTGTAGGTTTTATAGTTGTGTTAGTTTTTACTTTCCATGGGTAATCCCTTTGTCTGTCATGTGTATGTTTCTGTTGTTTGGTTGTCAACTGTCATGCTGCTGTTACACTGTAATTTCCCAGTTTGGGATCAATAAAGTACATCTATCTATCTATCTATCTATCTATCTATCTATCTATCTATCTATCTATCTATCTATCTATCTATCTATGCCATTTGTCAACACAATGGAGATAAGCTATGGAGTGCTTGCTCCTTCTCTAATTGATAGCATGGTAGATAGTGTTACAGTTTCTCTGCATCAGCCTCGAGACATGGTGGCCCCTTTAAAAAAGAAAAAGTCTAGTCTGAGACCTCTAACTCCTTGGTTCAACACAGAAACTTGCAACTTAAAACAGAAGACTTGTCAGTTAGAAAGAAAATGGCACTCCACTAAATTAGATGAAATCTGTCTAGCTTGGAGAAATCTACTTCTAATTTATAAAAAATGGCCCAGGAAAGCCATAACAAGTTATTATTCTGCATTAATAGAAGAGAACAAGATTAGACAAGACTTTTCAGCACTGTAGCCAGGCTGACAAAGAGTCAATCCTAGCATTCCTTTATAGCTTAGTCAGGACTTTATGGACTTCTTCAATAATAAAATTTCATCTATCACAGATAAAATCAGTCAGATTCTTCCCACCATTAATTTAAACACTGTAACAACAGCTCCTTCAACTGATATCTGTTTGGATGAGTTTACTCCAACTGACCTTTTAGAATTAGATAAAATAATTTCCTCACCCAAGTCTTCAACTTGTCTACTAGACCCTATTCCGACCAGGTTATTTAAAGAAGTCTTCCCATTTATTGGTAGCTCTATTCTTCAAATAATCAATTCTTCATTAACATTAGGCCATGCACCACAGGCTTTTAAAACTGCTGTAATTAAACCCTTACTTAAAAAGCCAACACCGGATCCAGGAGTTTTAGCTAACTATAGACCAATCTCTAATCTGCCTTTCATTTAAAAAAATCTTAGAAAGAGTTGTTGTTACGCAATTATTTGACCACATGCAGGGACATGGTTTATTTGAAGAGTTTCAGTCAGGGTTTAGAATTCATCATAGTACTGAAACAGCTTTAGTGAAGGTCACTAACAATCTTCTTATGGCATCTGGTAATGGACTTGTTTCTGTACTTGTCCTTTCAGACAAGTACATGACAAGTACATGTCAGGTCAGGTGCTGGTTTGCTTGCTACCGGATAACCATGAAAACCGGTACTACCCGTCTCATGGGTCAGGCTGTCGGTGACTCAACTGGCAACCCTGCCTTTCTGAGGGCATGGAGGATGAAACTGGGCATCCTGCCAGAACTAAAAACAATATCTGTCACATGCGGTGAGATTGGACATCCTGGCAGATAAGCACATCTGTCGCAAGGTCTGTGGAGGACTTTTGCCAGTCAGTGCATCGTGACATGCACTACACAAAGAGCAGAGATAAACAAACCTATCATCTGGTCAGTCACTGCAACGGATACTGGAGTCTGTTTGTCTTGGCCTGTCCTTGCCACTGATAATACCTCTGTCTGCCAAGAATGTGCTGCTAGTCCAGCAAAAGCTAGCGGAACTGACCATTTCATGAAATGGTCAGTCAGAAAGCAACTCATACCAGCTCGGACGTCGCCCAGGTTAACAAGGTCAGGAGTTCCTGGCAGTTGAAGGCGAAGGACAGAGCTGCATGGAGGAATCTGATCAGACCTAAATGAAACAGTCATTGTCACCCCGACAGATTGCTATGAGGCTCAGGCCATTTAGACCTTCGTGCAGCTTTTGATGCTATCAATCATAATATTTAACTTGATAGATTAGAACACCATATTGGACTTAATGGAACTCCATTGCAGTGGTTTAAATCTTTCTTATCTGATAGGTTCCAGTTTGTTCATGTCAATAATGCTCTGCAGCACCTGCGGTGGCTCTGGGCTGGAGCAAAGCAGCACCTGCGGTGGCTCTGGGCTGGAGCAAAGCAGCACCCGCGGTGGCTCCGGGCTGGAGCAAAGCAGCACCCGCGGTGGCTCTGGGCTGGAGCAAAGCAGCATTCATGGTGGCTCCAGGCTGGAGCAAAGCAGCACCCGCGACGACCTCGGCAGGAGGAGCTGGACCCATGGTGATCTCGGGCAGCGAAGCTGGACCCACTGTGCCTTCTGGCGAAGCTGGACAATCCTCGGTGACCCTGGGGAAAAGCTCAGATGGGAGAGGTAGAGAAACAGGGTCAGGATCACCGGCGGCAATGGAGCCCGACGAGGTGAGCTCAGGCACAGCCAACGATTGCACCTGGCTTTCCCCACCAAGAGTCAGACAAGATCAAGATGGGCTGCACGGTGGCGCAGTGGTTTAGCACTGTGACAGCACAGTTTTACCCTTGGACGGGGGATCGCGGGGATCATGAGGTCGTGGGTTCGATCCCAGCCCCCGACCAACAGTGAGCTGTGTGGAGTTTGCATGTTCTCCCCGTGTTGCGTGGGTTTACTCCGGGATTTCTCCGGTTTCCTCCCGCATACCAAAAACATGTAGGTTTAGGGCGCTCGCGCACGCAGCGACCAGCAGCCGGTGGCTTGTCACCAGATTGCAAACCAAATCTACCTACGGGTACAAATAAGTAAAAAAAAAAAAAAAAAAAAAAAAAAAAAAAGATCTCTCCGCTATAGAAACAACAGAAACCAAGGAGAGCACTTGCCTGAGCTTGAGCTTCACCGCTGTCCAGGACTCCGTCGATCCAGATGATGCCCTCTGGAGGCCCAGCTTGGACTCTGCTGTGGCGGCCCCAGCAGCAGGCATGGTCGTGGGTGCAGTCCCGAGACCCCCCAGTGAAGTGGCCCACACAGGTGGCTCGCCCGACATGGACACAGGAGGTCGGCTTCCTGCTGGCACTGGATCCTTTTCTGCTAAGGCCAAGGGACGTTCTATCATCGGCACAGGCTTCAGCTCAGTCGCAGCACTTTCCCTCTGCCTAGACTGTGGCTGCAGAACTGGGACCAGGTCCTCTAAAGCCGCAGGCTCCTCCGTCATCCTGCAGCTCAATTCAGGGGCCGGCGGACACTCAGGAAGGAAAGAAGGAGACACGGAGAGAGCAGATGAACAGTCTGAGGCTGCAGCAGTTGGTGAGGACTCAGAGGACTGCCTAATCTGAGCCTCACTGTCAGGAGTCAGGCAACATAATTTATGCTTAAATGGATGAGAAGGAAAAATCAGCTCTCCCCATGATGTCCGTAGAAGAGAGCCTCCCAGGGAACCCTTGAAGAGCCGTCCCTGCAGTGACGGGCAGAGCTGAGGAGGAAACGGCCGAACCCTCTGCAGCAGGAGGAATCGCCGAGGAGGAGGAAGGCAGCAGCAGCGGGAGAAAAAGCTGATGGGGAAGTGGAGGTGCTCTTCCGGCGGGGCTTCTTTGAGTGATGGCATAGAACGGGAGGCGGAGACATCGGCTCCTGGAGAGATGGGAGATGACCCGATGAGACCTCCTTCAGTTCCTGGGCGAGATCCAGGAGGAGCCATGGCTTATACTCTAGAAAGAGCTCAGTCTCCGCTAATATGACCTGCCTGCGCTCCTCCTGCTCCTCGGCCGATGGAGCGGGCCAGTGTTCAGGAGGAGGAGGCGGAGCTGCCACTGGAGAATGGCGAGAGGCTGGAGGCTTCCGTGTGCGCGGGTGCTTGCTCTTCGTCGGTGCAGGCATGGACATCTGAGTGGATTCCCTCAGCCCATGAGTCGTAGATTGTGGGAGGATTATAGAGGGGAGTATATCCGTGAGCTCCGGGTGGTCCCACAGGGTGGGGCATGCCTCGAGTACCTGCGCCGCACCCTCCAGACACTCTCGGGCTGCCTTGGGGGTACAGGAGGCACAAGCCTGTGTGGCAATGTCCTCCAACACGCATACAGACCACCACTCTGCTTCGTCCAGTCCCAGGGTTGACAAATCCAGGGTGACAGACATGGTTAGCCCTGGGGGGAAGGAGAAAAAAAAATAACAAGCAAACAAAACAGATTACAAACTAGCAGTAGCTGGGTCTCTTACTGGCCAGGATCTTCTGTCATGAATTGCATGCAGTTAACAAAATTTATTAAAGAAAACAAAACACGAAGTTCAAAACAGTGCTCACACACAAAATCCAAAAAGACAAACAAAGTAAACTTTCAAATTACCTCACCAGAACAAGGGCTGGATTTTGGTGGAGATGAGAGAAGAGAACTCAAGATCCCGGCAATGAGAAATGAAAATAACAGCCCTTAAATAGGGTCCAAAACAAATACACAAATAGAAACCGGTGTGAATCACATGAGTGGGCTGGGGAGAAAATGATCAGCTGTGAATCATGAGGAGAGGAAGCGGGGCTGACAGTTTGATAGGAGCACCACCCACTACCTGGTGGTGCCTCTGACAACAGCCACACTGGCAAAAAATAAAGTGGAGACAAGAAACCCCAAAATATAAATAACAAAACTACACTGAATGAAAAACAGGAAAATAAATCATACAAAGAAACAATACTGAATATGTGAAAACAAACTAGAAATAACATCACAGGCATAGAACTCAGAATACATCATACAAATAAGGAAAAACAAAAAGCAAAGAAACAGAGCACGGTGAAATCCCCTTGTGCACAGATTGTGACATAGGGTGGGATCAGGTGACCCTGAACCCTCCCTTAGTTTTGCTGCTAATAGGTTTAGACAGCCGGGGGACCTTCAACAATGCACTGGGCTGTTGTTGTGAAATGGCACTACGTATATAAATAGAGTTGAATTGAATTGAATTGCATATTGCCTAATGTAAAACAAGTTATACTTAACTGAACCACCGTGAAAACCACGTAAGGCATATTTCCAAACCATAGCATCAGATTTTTTAAAATATATTTGCTACAACCTGGGTAACTGGGTAGACTGCCAGTGTAACCCACATGGTCGTGTGGGTTATTCTGCCACTTTGGACGGACCATGCACTGACTGAACATGTAATTAAGAACTTTTGAGTCAGTGACAGTTCCAAGCTCAGTGAGGCCTCTGTCAAGCCTGTGGTGAGCATGGCCCTGGTGGCGCTGGCTCAGGCAAATCTGGGGGCAACCTCGGTGGAATTGTGGCTGACTCATCAGCAAAGTCCCAATCCGGATCTCACACTGGCTGGGTCAGCTCGGTTGCTGTTTCTTGGTCCGGAGCAGATGGTGGTGTTACCCTTCTCAGACGGCTGGCATGCCATCGAGACCCATCAGTCATTTAGAAGGTGGCTGGTCCAAGTTGAGTGGCGATCTGCAGTGGCGGTGATTGGAACATCTGCAGCTGGTGTGGGCAGTTGGATTGGCGGATCTGGACCCAGTCGAGCACCGTGAGCGATGGTTGTTTTCGCTTTGCGATGTGCTACTGCTGTCTCGTCCCGTGGTTGGTGAAAGGTGTCATTGCTGGGGCGCCATCTAACGGAGGACGTGGTTAGGTTGTTGGTGGTTGTGGAGGAGAGCTAGTCTCGTCGTTGACCGGGTGGACCCTACGTTCCTCCGGATCTTGTGTTGACACAGAATAGAACTCCTTTGGTGGGGCTGCGGCTCAGGGAGGCTTATGCTGTGTGAGGATCAGTCCCCAGTCTCCTGTGCTCTGCTCAACATGTGGTGTGAAGTAAGGAGTGGCTACACCTATGTCTGGGCGAAGTGGACTCGGGCTGTCAGGGGTCAAACAGAATCCCATGTGATCTGTGATGGAAAAGCCCAGTTTATGGAACAGATTACATTCCAAGATGACCGAGGAGCGTCACTTGAAATGTGAATGCTGGGAGGACTCTTGACCCGTAGTGAACTGGCAGAGTAATGATTCTTACCATGCTGATTTTTACGTGTCCATACCTGAACAGTTCCACCGCATCTGGCTCGATTGGATGCTGGGGAAAGAAAGTTTTCACTGTGGCCTTGCCCATCAGGGACATTGTGGCAGCAGGGTCCAACAGTAGTGGTAGACTGATGCCATCCAATTCTACTGTGCACCACTTGTACAGTGTGCTACTGGAGTTCACTGAATGTATGGCGGTTGGACTGGACCCGCCTGCCCCGCCAAAGGACAGAAGTGCCAATGCTCACTGCAGCATTGGCACTTTTGTCCTTTGGTGGGGCAAGCGGGTGCGCGTGTCCGGTGTGAAGGAGAACCACAGTTACCACACAGTTGGTGTGCTGTATAGAGAATGGGCATTGACGTCATGCCGTGCTGCATTCTGGGCTGTTGTCACCATTGTCATGGTCTGGCTTCTTTGTTTACCTGTAAACTACGGCAACTGCTAACAAGAACAGACATAAGTGCTAAAAAGTTAAAGAACTAAACGGGAGATAAATGGGAGATCCCGTGGTGACCCTCGTGTATTTTATTCAGAATCTCTCCTCTGAGTGCCTGAGGTATGACGATCCTCCCCCCTTTCATTAGAACATCTCCTGCAAGATAAAGCTCTGCTCTGACCTGCCAGTAGGGCATCACCTCATGTGTCAGTCCATATTTTTCTGGCCATTTTGTTAGGCAGTAGCAAGTGATTGTTTTGCACACTTCATCTGTCTGTTGTGTCCTTTTAATTTCTTGGAACCATGCATCTGTTGCTGGAAGTGAGGCTACAACAGCATCCACAAACACTTGAACCTCTTTTTCCAGTTGTAAATCATACGAGAGTGGGCTGTCTCTTAGTGAAGCTTTTGACAGGGTATCGACAGTGATGAGATTTTTACCTAGGATGTGCATGATGTTGTAGTCATATCTTAAGAGTCTCAAGCGGAATCTCAAAATTCTCGGAGGCCGATCATCTAACCCTCTGGTGCTAAGCAATGGAACCAGTGGCTTATGATCAGTTAGTAGGGTAAAGTGTCGAATCAGTCAGTCCTCTGGAGATTTATTCAATTCAATTCAATTCAACTTTATTTATATAGCGCCATTTCACAACAACAGTCATCTCATAGCACTTTCAACTGTAGGGGAAACCCCCACAATTGCAGAAAGACCCCAGCAATCAGGCGATCCCCTGTGAGCAAGCACTTGGCAATGGTGGAGAAGAAAAACTCCCTTTTAACAGGAAGAAACCTCCAGCAGAACCAGACTCAGGGAGGGGCTGTCATGGGCAGCGAGAGCGCGCCCCTCCCCTCCTGCTGCACGTTCACCAATTCATCACTGCACCTGAGGCAGAGGACACACCTGCGCCCGCTCATCAGCCAGCGTACTTAATGAAGCCTCGTCAGCGCAGTCAACGCTGACTCATCTGCGTATACTGCCCTAAATTCAGGCAAGCAGGTCGTTTATGCTAGCTTTAGACACGTCATCTAAACTGTGCTCTGTTGTGTTGTTTCAGGTTGCTGCCATTGTGCGGGTGTGTCTCGGGACTGTGTGCGCTCTCCTGCCACCTCATCACCTTCCCAGCAACAGATCTTCACTCGATCAGGCACTCCAAGCTCATCCCCCCTTCCCTACTGGTTCGTCTATTCCCCGCTGGCGTCCTACCGGTCCTCTCTTGGAGTCCCGAGTAAGTGGCAATTTGGCTCGCCCATTTCCCCTTCTCTGCTTCTCCGCTGTGTAGCATCATCTCACTTTGGCTCAGCAATAATTATTCTTCTGCTTAAAGACATTTTGTTTCACCCACGAGGAAGACAGTAAAGAATGGATTTTCTTCCTCCAGGCCACAGCTGAAATCCCATTCCTTTGTTAAAACCAGTCAAAAGAATTCAACTAATGCATTTCCTGTTTTGACCTTTTATTGCCCCCATAAACATGGAGACATGGAGACCTGGCCACACAGACCCACAACTCAGTTAATTTCCTTAAACTCTGGGACATGCTGGATTTAACCAGTGAACTTTAAAGTACATTATTACAAACTCAATTCTAAACCTCCTCTTCTTTTTAGGACTATGAAAAGCAAATGGACTCTGATGTCTTTAATGTGGAAAATCAATAATATGTGTGAAATGCATTAATCTGTGATTTTATATATATGCATGTTAAAAATGTTTAAATGAATGTTTACTCCTGCATGTTGATTTAGAAGCACTGCTTATAAGATACACTAAGGTTAGTTTAGTTATACATAAGTGTGTGAAAACATATTCCAGTGTATTTAAAATTGTGTGTATCCATGTGGACCGATATCACATTTCACCAGTCTTCAGAGCCCCAGCTTCTTCATCCTATTGGTTCCTTGCAGACTGTTTGTTATTGGACTAAAGGTTCATCGAGCCCGCCCACGAAGGACGCTCATTGGCTGAGATTCCGGTCAACCCGGAAGCCCGCGATAGCTCAACAGAACTTATAAAGGAGAGAGACCCCCTGCTTCGTCCCTTTTTTTTATCTTCGCCCCTTCTCTTTTCGCCTCTGATTCATCTCTTTGGACTCGTTCGTCTCTCTCTTTTGTCCATTGTCTACACACAGCAAGAAAGAACTTTGGGGAAGAACCAAGACTTCTACCACGTGTTGCCTTTCTGAACACAGAGCAGATAACTCGTAATTACCTCCGCCAGGCCGAAAAGGCCAGGAGGAGGTTATGTTTTTGCCGGGGTTTGTCTGTGTGTTTGTTTGTCTGTCTGTCTGTCTGTCTGTTGGTTAGCAAGATAACTCAAAAAATCTTGGACGGATTTCCATGAAACTTTCAGGCGTTGTTGGAAATGGTACAAGGAAGAACTGATTAAATTTTGGGGGTGATCCGGTTCACCGTCTGGATACAGGAATTTTTTAAAGCATTTTTCATTCAACACTGTGACATACAGCCATTTTCAACATGTGCGCAGGCGCAATGGAGGGCGCTGGTCATCGTGTCTGCAACACAAACTCTGCGTTCTTCAACGTTTTAGGCACAAAAGGACGCGGAAAACACTGCTGGCCTGGGCCCGCCAGCGTGCCTGTGTTTGCGCGCAACTGCAAAACCTCACACGGGCAGCTGTCCGCCGACGGATTCTTTGGCAGAAATTCCCCGGCCAGCCATAGGCTTGGCAGAAATTCACCGGCCAGCCATAGGCGCTGCACAAAAACGAGCTCTCTGCCGGCGAAGCTTCTAAATTCTCGTTTGCCGCGGAGCGCAACCCCCCAAAAAATAATATTGTAGCGAACTCAATATGAGCACCCTACTTGGCTTGCCAAGTGGGTTGACCCTATTGGCGACACAGGTAGAGTGCGGGACTCCGGAGCGGGAGGCGTGAGTTCGAACCTCCCGGTGGGACGTCGCCATGTCGAGCAGCACGTTACAATATAATATAAAACCCACGGCAACCTGTCTACCCAATTTGCATCCGTCAGTGGAGGAGATGGACACAACACTTTGTTTATTACCTCCGCCAAGGAGGCAATGCTTTTACTACTGAACCACTAATCCTATCACTATCAGATTGATTGTCATTGATTAATTGTGTGTTTATTGCACTGTCCCTGTCAAATAAACAAATAATCATTGTGAATCCAATTGCTAGTCATATGTTTACATGCTCAAGGAATCTGAAAACGTACACACAAACACTGTATGGGGGGAATTGTGGCGCTTGACGGAGGTCTGCTCTCTCCGAGTGCTTTTCTAGTTTGTTTATGTAACTTTGTATTTTAATGTTTTTCCTTTTTCTCTTAAATGCCTAGGAATCCCTATTTCTTTGAGCTCAATTCTTAATCGGAGTTAAACTCCAATTTTTATTTATCTCTTTTTCTTTGTTAAACTTTCTGTAAAATCACCGTTTGTTTAATTTTAATGTAAACTTTAATCTTGACTTTATTTTTATAATATTTTTCTTGACCAATCACACACCAGAAGCTATTATTTTTATCTAAAGTCCGAAACTCCTTAATTTGAGATCGGATTAGATATCTTTAATTAATTATTATCGAAGGCCTCTGAGAAGACAGCTCCCACATCACACGCAGCTGAGGAATCAGCGCGCTTCTGCAGGATTTCAACCATTGACATCAAACCTACGATCTCATAAATCTCATTCATCGTCAAGAGAATATTTGCGGGACAAATATTCTGGGTTTTGCCCCTGAACAACACTTCAAAACTTCATGAGGACGACGACAGAACCATCATCAACGAGGAATCACGTGAGCTGCAACTTTAATTCATCTGCTGAATTAAACGTCTGAGGTTCGGTAATAATTTGTGTATCTAATCAGATGTAAATTAAGAAGCCCTTAACATAACTCTTCTTTTCGTTAAAATTCCATTTTTATTTTCTTAAGATTAATCCAGGACTTTTCATATAATTAGTAAACTTTCTCCATAAATTTGCGTTGTTTCATAATCTGTTATCTCCAACTGATAGAAATTGGTTTCTCAGTTTAACCCTGGTTCCGAAAATATTGACATTGTTAATCTATCATTTACAAGATTGATTTTATGATTAATGAAATTACTGCAATGCCTGTTAATCATTTCGTTTAATAAATATGTGAAAATGAGAGAAGTTGTTGAGAATTTATTTCATTCTGAGTCTGTTTCAAGCACAGGTATCGAATTCACGGAAAATTTTTTGAGACTGATTATTAATTTATTGAGTGATTAAACAGGTATAAAGTGAAATTAAAGATTAAATTGCTTCTTAAAGATAGAAGCTGGTGCCCCATGAGTGTTATTAACTTTTCTGATGTATATGAAACGAGATTTGATCTCAGATTCCATTACATCAATATAAATTAAATAATTCATACCTGATCATATTTATTTATAAAATTCCATATTTCCTTCTACAGCTGACAGCTCTCACTTTTCTCTCCGCAGGTGGATTGAATCTTCTGGCGAGTGGCTGTTTCTCTAACGTAGCGCTGTTTTCTACATTTAATAAATTATTATTAACGTTCCCCCCTTGTGTGGTTCCATCTTGTGCTCGCATCGTGCACGTGAGCTGTCAGCTAACCATGACAGGGGCAGTCATCTGCTGCGACTAGCTGGGGGGTGAGGGGATAGAGAAGAAGAAGAAAAGAACAGACATGTAGAGAGCAAACAGCACGACAGGGACTCAATCTATGGGAGAGAACAAACAGATGTTAATGACCAGCAAAAATATTTAATTGAGAGTGAAGAAAGGAGTGAAGCTCAGTGAATTGTTGGAGGTTCCCCGGCTGTCTAAACTTATTGGCAGCATAACTAAGGGAGGGTTCAGAGGCAAATGAGCCCACCCTAATTATAGGCTATATCAAAAAGGAAGGTTTTAACCCTATTCTTAAAAACAGAGATTGAGTCTGACTCCCAAATCTAGATTGGCAGCTGGTTCCACAGGAGAGGATCTTGATAACTGAAGGCTCTGCCTCCCTTTGTACTTTTGGAGATTCTAGGTATTACAAGTAATCCTGCATTTTTGGAGCGTACTGCTCTGTTAGGATAATAGGGTAGTATCAGATCTTTTAAATATAAAGGGGCCTGATTATTTAGAGCTTTGTGAGTGAGAAGAAGGATTTTAAGCTTAATTCTAATCTCTATGGGAAGCCAATGAAGGGAGGCCAGAAATGGAGAGACATGATCTCTCTTTCTAGTACCTGTTAAAACTCTTGCTCAGCATTTTGGTTCAGATGAAGACTTTTTAAAGATGTTTTAGGACACCCTGATAATAAAGAGTTACAATAATCTAATCTAGAGCTAACAAAAGCGTGGATCAGTTTCTCAGCATCACTCTGAGACAAGATGCTCCTAATCTTGGCAATATTACACAAATGATAGAAGGCAGTCTTAGAGACGAATTTAATATGTGAATTGAAAAACAGATCTTGATCAAAAACAACTCCAAGGTTCCTCACAGAGCTATTAAGAGAAAGAGTAACTGCATCCAAACTTAGAGTTTGATTTGGAAAGGTATTTCTAAGGTTTTTTGGACCAACAAGAATGACTTCAGTCTTATCTGAATTTAATAGCAGGAAATTACAAATCATCCAAGCTTTGATTTCCTTAAGACAGGCCTCTAACTTGGTTAATTGATTACTATCATCTGGCTTCATTGACAGGTATAATTGTGTGTCATCTGCATAACAATGAAAATGTATACAGTGTTTTCTAATAATGTTGCCTAGCAGAAGCATATATAAACTAAAAAAAATAGGGTTAAACTATAATAGGGCTAGGATCTATAGACCCCTGTGGAACTCCATGACTGAGCTTTGAGTTGGAAGAAAACCCATTATTGACATAAACAAATTGGAACCTATCAGATAAATAAGATCTAAACCACTGCAACGAAGTTCCATTAAGTCCAACATGATGTTCTCATCTATCAAGTAAAATATTATGATCAATAGTATCAAAAGCTGCACTATGGTCTAAAAGGAGAAGTACAGAAACAAGTCCATTATCAGATGAGATAAGGAGGTCATTAGTGAGCTTCACTAAAGCTGTTTCAGTATGTATGTCACAAGTTGCCAAGACTCATCACTCTGTTTTTGTGTGAGAACTGCACCAATGCCGTGTGCTGAAGCATCTGCTGCTACCTTTATCTCTGCGATGTATGAATACTTAGTGAGTGCTTTTGGTGAGCTCAGACCTTCTTTTAGCTTCTGAAACACAGACTTTTGAGGCTTCTCCCCCAGACCCATTCGTGTTTTTCTTTCAGTAGGTCTTTTAGTGGCATTGTGACAGTGGCCATTTGTGGCACAAACTTGGCCAGATAATTTGCCATGCCCATAAGGCGTTGGAACGACTGCCACACACGTCAGCTCTGGCATCTGTAGAATAGCCTTGACCTTGTTTGGATCTGCCTCAATACCTTTTGCTGATACTTTGTGATCCACAAAGATAATATGCTCACACTTGCAAACACTTGCACACTTGCACACTTGCAAACTCACACTTTTCATTGAGCGTGGGGCCATCCTCCTGCATTTTCTGAAGCACACAATGTAGTCTTTGGTCATGTTCTTGTCTGTTCCATCTGTACACTAACACATCATCTGCATGACAAACCACACCCTCAAAGCTCTCAAAAATCTGTGACATCCTCCTCTGGAAATGTTCGGGTGCTGATACAATGCCAAACAGGAGGCGTTTGAAGAAGTATCTCCTGGAAGGAGTGATGAATGTGGTTTGGGGTAGTGACTCTGGTGTTAGCGGGATTTGCCAAAATCCTGACCGGGCATCCAGTTTTATGAAAACTTTTGCATCTGCCATCATTGCAAGAGTTTGATCTACGGCTGGTAGAATGTGATGTTCTCTTTTGACAACAGCATTCAATGGTGTGAGGTCTACACAGATTCTTATTTTGTCTTTATGCGGCTTTGGAACAACAACCATCCCTGAACATCAGGCTGTTGGTTCAGTCACTTTTGATACGACACCCATTTGTTCCTTTCTGTCCAGCTCTTCCCGTACTTTCCCCTCAGAGGTAGGGGAACTTGCCTGGGTGATGAGAGGGCATAGGGTGTAGCCCCTGTTCTAGTTCTAAGTGGTATGGCTCCTTTAGCTTACCCAGCCCTTGGGACACAGCAGGATAGGCTGCTTTGAGGTTGGTGTTTGACTGGGGCATTGACACTTCATACACTCTGTGTACCAGTCCCATGGTTTTTATTGCTGGTAGACCTAGTAGTGGCTGTGTTAGGTCTGCTACAACATACACACATTGCTCAGTAGAATGTCCTTTTGCTGATATTTTACTTTGAAAACAGCCTTTTACTGTAGTGATCCCGAGTGCGGGTCTGTCCCCTGCTCGAGTCACTTATTACTTTCCACATTTTCTATCTTTAGATTCAGTCGTGTTTAGGATGGTGATTATTGGTGCTCTTATTTTGACAGCACTGGGGCAGGACTTCTGGCTGTCAAGCCTGCTTGCGACCTGTCAGAGCTGTGTGTGATCACTGTCTCTCCACACCTGTTTGTAGTTTGTGTTTTCTGTTATACTATTTAAGATTGCTAGCTGGGTTTATTCCTCGCTGCGATCTCGCCCAACCTAGGCTGGAGTCCCCAACCCTGACTCCAGTCCATTCTTCAGCGTCAGGTTTCGCCCTTGCTATTTATATGTAAGTGTTTGTATTGATTCTCTTTATTTCTCCTGTTATTCACCCTTCGAGGTTGTGTGTATAGTTGTTTGTGTTTTGCCCCTCATGGCACATTCTTTTGTTCTTTTTCATTAATAAATAACCAAACTCACTGCTGCCTCACTTATGCCCTGAAAGGGGCAAACATAACATTTACATGTAGTGGATTGCACCCTCGGCCAAACAATCTCTTGGGTGGCGTTTTCAGTTTACCATCTCGCTTTAGCTTATAGACACTTGTTTGTATGGACGTAACATCTGCTCTGGTGTCTATTTTAAAAGAGATGTTCTTACCATTTAATTTAACATCTTCCATCCATGGCTTTGTTGTGCTTGAGTCTATTTCCCCTAGGAATGCATAGTCCTGGTCATCGCTGTCTGATGGGCCTTGTGTAACTGTGTGTATGTCTTGTGCGCTGCGACAAGCTACTGCATAATGAACGTTTTTTCTGGCGCTCTCAACATACAACATCTTTGGCTGGACAATCTTTCCATGCATGTTTGCATCCTTTTCCACAGTGGCTGCACTCTTTTTCATTTTGAGTGTCTGATTTTATGCTTTTGCTTGTCTTTTGTTCTGTGTGTTGAAACTTTTTCTTCTTTTTTGTATTAGTTTTAATGGCATCCACATTTATTTTGGAGTCTCCTCCCACTGTGCTGCTGTGTAGGATTGTCTGCTGTCTTAACAGTCTCACTTTATCTCACTTTTTGTATTGCCTTTGCCAGTGTTAATTCAGAGTCCATTTGTAGATGTTCAGAGAGCCTCCTGTCTTTGATTCCAACCACAATTCGGTCTCTTATGAGTTTGTCTTTCAGCACACCGAAACTGCAGTGCTTTGCTAGTTTATGCACAGTCATGATGAATGCTTCTGCACTTTCTCCATCTTGCTGAAATCTGACATTGAATTGTGCTCTTTCAAAAACTACATTGTGTTTTCCTACACAGTGCTGTTCAAATGAAGCTTCAACAGCATCCTGTTTCTTTTTATTTTCATCAATTAATGACAGAACGCCCAAAATATCATCTGCAGCATCCCCCACTGCAATGGAGTGAATTCACCTGATATTTCTCAGCTTTTTATGTTAAGCCTGATGCAACTTGGAATCTCTGAAAATGTCTGCTCCATCTTGGCCAGTCTGCTGGTTTTGAAAAATCAAATTGCTCTGGAAGTGAAATCTGTACTGTTGCTGCTGCCATTATGTCTTTTCCTCCCGCAATTTCTTCAGGGAAAAAAAAAAACAACAAAACATTTTTTTCTGCTCCGTTCTCTCTCCACTGATCTCCCTGAGTGGCTGACTGGTCCTGCTCCCTGCAGTCTCCGACCTTCTCAGCCTCTGTGAGCATGCAAAATTTACCGTTTTCTGCACTTCTGTCTTTGCTAAACTACTGTTATGATAAGTACTCACTGAAAACGACGTGTGCAGTTTACAGTGGAGAGGGGTGCGTCACTTTTGAGCTCTTTTTCACTCTCTGACAGCACTTCTGACACCATGTTTAATGAGGATAGGGGACGTCATGGAGTTGCAGCATGAACCGCCATTTATTCTCCTTTTTCCAGTTCTTCTTACAAAGCATTATAAGATAAGATAAGATAAGATAAGATAAGCCTTTATTAGTCCCACAATGGGGAAATTCCAGGATTGCCACAGCACAGGGATAGCAACACTCAGAGCAACAATCAGAAGGCAAGAAAAAACAACATCTAGTAAACATATGTCCATATTACTATAAATGTATATATATAGACAGACAGTGCAGAGCATTATGGTTGGTTGGTGAATGTGCAGCAGAAAGTCTAAGCTCTCTCTCCGCGGATGCGGCGGGCCAGCTGGAAGTCTTTGGGCATGATGGTGACCCCCTTAGCGAAGAAGAGACCACCAGGTGGGCCTCGTTGGTCTCCTGCAGAGCCATGACGGCGAAGCTCAGGAAACGCAGGACGGTCTTGAAGTCCTGAGCGATCTCCCTCACCAGGTGCTGGACGGGCAGCTTACGGATGAGCAGCTCCGTGGATTTCTGGTAGCGATGGATCTCTCTCAGAGCCACGGGCCTGTGACGGCGAGGCCTCTTCACTCTGCCGGTGGCCGGAGCGCCTCTCCGAGCAGCCCTGGTGGCTAGCTGTCTCCTGGGGGGCTTCTTCCTCCAGTAGATTTTACGGGCGGTCTGCTTGGTTCTTGCCATCGCTCTTTATTATTCTGTCTTATATTTCTTGCACGCCGCCTAAACCCCAGCCCAGCACCCACGTCGTTTTCGCTACAGCTCCCGGTATGTCGAGTTTCCCATTAGCACCGGGCGGCGGCCAAGTGCTAGCTAGCACTAGCTCCTCCCCGCTGTAACGTCTCCCGCTGCAAACCGTGGCTCCGTCCGCCGACCCGGGAGACCCCCAGGGCAATCCGTGCGTCCGTGATATATATACAGAGTGAAAGGTGTAGAAAGAAGAAGGAAGACAAAAAAAAAAGGCTGTTGCAACGGGCAGCCTACTCGTGTGGCGCCACCGGTCCGGCGGAACCGGAACCGGAAAAAAACCAAAAAAAACAAAAAAAAACACGGGTACTGTAGTCCTACCTGCTACACCACCGTCCTCCGGGGCTCTGCGTGACCCCAGAGCGGAGTCCCACACAGCGATTGGGAATCACGGCAAAATTTATCGGGAGATTGGCTGGAGCGGCGCAAGATACACCATCGACTGTGGATCAGTGAATCAGAGCCGCTTATCTGAGCTAGAAGGCTATAAGCTAGTCAGCTAATGGCTAACTGACGTAAGAGGGAGGGCGGAGCTAAATAGGTGAAGGATGATTCTTAAAGTGACAGGCTTTAAATCAGACCGTTTCAAGAAAGGAAGAAAAAATGCAAAACAAATTTGCTTTAATAATTAAAAAAAATTTAAGAAAATGTGAACAAAATATGTCACAAACACTTCATTAAGACATGAATGAGCTGTGAAAATGTGGAAAAAGTGCAGTCAATGACCCTTTTAATGGATGCAGCGTGACTGGCAGGGTATATGTTATGATAGCTTGGACTTTGTTCTTACCATTCAGTTTATTTTCTAAGACCTGTTGTACTCTTTGCAGGTATTTGGCTTGGCTGACTTCCTTACGGCCCCTCATGGTTTCCATTTGCCAACAGAATACCAAGATATTTTTAGCTGTCATAAACATTTGCTGAAAGCTGGGCTTAACAAACATTCAAGGCAGCTAACTTGGGTAAAGACAAGAACTGGACTGTTGCTCAGTAGTCCAGAGTCCTTTTCTCCGATGAAAGCAAATCTTGCATTTCATCTGGAAATCAAGGTCCTAGAGTTTCAAGGAAGACTGGTTAGGCACAGAATCCAAGGTATTTCAAGTCCAATGTAAAATGTCTGTGATGATTTGGGGTGCCATGTCAGCTGCTGGTGTTGTAGTGTTGTGGTGTCCATAATGTTTTATCAAATCAACAATGTTGTCTATCCTAAAATCTCAGAGCACTTTGTGCTTTCATCTGCTGAAAAGCTTTAGAGATGGAGATTTAGCACCAGTCCACAGTACCAAAACTACAATGAAATGGTTTCCTGACCATCGTATTACTGCGCCTGACTGGCCAGTTAACTGACCTGATAGAACCCAGTAGATTCTCTATAGCGTATAGTCAAGAGAAACACCTGACCCAACAATATAAATGAGCTGCAAGTTGCTATCAAAGCAACTTGCCCAGCCAGCATGCCCACTGGACCCCACCATGGGGTTAACCTGGGCTGTCTTATGGGCCCTTCCCCTCTTTGAGTTCCATAATGATTTTACAGATCTGGAGTTAACCACCTTCTTCATTCTTCTGGCTACACTACCAACTTCGCTGTCCATCACCGTTCTTGAATGGCAGTCCTAACAAAGATAACAGCAAGGCTAGTGTTACAACCAAAAAAGACAAAGATCTCCTGGCTATAATCCAAACACTGGTGGACACTGTGGAGGAGGCCGATAAGCATGTATCTCACAGAGCGGCAAGTGCTGATGAACGTTGCGATTTGGGGGTTTCTTCAGGGTTCGTAAAAGGCTGCACAACAGTTCAGCAACAGAGTTTATGGTTGTAGTTTTTCCTGTTATATATAAATTTTGAAAAACCTTTTTTGTCTTCACCATTGTGCCTTTGTCTTGTTTGGGCTTGGTGGATTCCTCGTGTTGTGTTTTTGCTCCAGACATTTCTTCCTCTTAAAGCAATGCTTTTTTACCCTCTTCATCACTGCTTATAGTATGGGTTCTCTTACTAAAATTACAAGTGTTAATTTAAAGTAAATTGAGTTGACTGATATTTCTCACTGGCTCTATAAAAATAATGTTAAATTGAACAAATAAAGTTATGCTGGTGGGGTGGAGGTAATAAGGAGTTACACTAGTGATAGACATATAACTGCAAAGACACAAACAGGTCTCTGTGCTGTGATCTGGTGAGTGTGCATATTTAATTGTTATGGATTCTTCTGTGGCACAATAACTATCCACAGACCTAGGAGGGCTGAGTGCTCTGAGGAGATCAGCAAGCTAGTAGTTGTTTGCTTCTTTTGTATACTCCATGTGCGTATATGTTGTATATTTATTTCATTGATTTCTTGTTAAATAAAGTTCTTTAAAAAAAGAGATCAGCAAGCCGTGGTCTCCTTGTGGTAAAAAGGCTTTATGACGGAGAGCACCATAGCTAAACCTGCCTTTGTGTCCTTGTTTCATCGTGCTTTCCTGCCTTTTTGATCCTGTGGAAGATTTCCTTATTTTATCAAATATTATGCTGTGTTCCTGTTATGTTCCTAGACACAGTATATCATGTTTCTTCTTTAGACACTGAGACTCTGGCCTGTCAAGGTCAGTCCTGGGAGACAGCTAGGCTCTGTACTTTCACAGAACGTTCTCATAACACATTATCTTTTTGTTCCAAGGTATAGTCTGCCCTCACCATTTTGACTGAACATTTCTGCTGAACTGCTACATGAAATCTTCCTCTTGATCAAGAATAAATAATACCAAAAATCATCTTTGACTCCGCATGTATTCATTCACCAGATTCACAAGGGACATTTATTAATATTAAAAAAAGTAAATAAAAATATAATGTATAAGCATCCCAAAGTGATAAAGCAAAATATTGGTAAAACTCAAATTAAACATAAAGCCTCTAAATTGAATGATTTGGCCTCTGTTCCTCCTCATAATTTAAAAATTAAATGTGGTTTATTAAATATTAGGTCTCTAACTCCCAAGTCTCTGTTAGTCCATGATCTGTTAATTGATCATCAGATTGATTTAATTTCCCTTACAGAGACTTGGTTAGGGCAAGAGGATTATGTTGGTTTAAATGAATCAACTCCCTCTGGTTATTTAAACTGTCAAAATCCCAGAAGTTCTGGTCGTGGAGGAGGAGTAGCAACAATTTACCATTCCAAATTACTAGTTAATGTAAAGCAAAAAACATGTTATAATTCCTTTGAGGGCCTGGTCCTCAGTGTTGGGCACTTTAGCAATTTCAGGTTAAACCCAATTTTATTTGCCATAGTTTATCGTCCCCCATCAACCTATTCAGAATTTTTATCCAAATTTGCTGATTTCTTAGCTGATTTAGTGCTGAAATCTGATAGAATAATTATAGTAGGGGACTTTAATATACATGTGGATGTAGATAGTGACTGCCTTAATGTGGCTTTTAATTCAATATTAGACTTGATTGGGTTTTCTCAGAAAGTAGGAAATTCTACTCATTACCTCCACCATACATTGGACCTTGTTCTGACATATGGCATAGAAATAGAAAATCTTGTAGTGTCTCCTCATAACCCCGTACTGTCAGACCATTGTCTGTTAACCTTTGATTTTACTATTTCTGACTATTTGGCTCCTAAAGAAAAATATTATCACAGTAGATGCCTCTCAGATGATGCTGTTTCCAAATTTATGCAGATTGTTTCCTCTATGCCATGTGTCAACACAACGGAAATAAGCTATAGACAGCTTGCTCCTTCTGTAATTGATAACATGGTGGATAGTGTTTCAGCTTCTCTGCATCAGGCTCTAGACTTGGTGGCCCCCTTAAAAAAGAAAAAGTCTAATCAGAGATTTTTAACTCCTTGGTTCAACACAGAAACTCGTAGCTTAAAACAGAAGACTCGTCAATTAGAAAGAAAATGGCGCTCAACTAATTTAGATGAAATCTATTTAGCTTGGAGAAATCATCTTTTAATTTATAAAAAATCTCTTAGAAAAGCTAGAACGAGTTATTACTCTGCATTAATAGAAGAGAACAAGAATAATCCCAGGTTTCTTTTCAGTACTGTAGCCAGGTTGACAAAGAGTCAGGACTCTGTCAATCCTAGCATCCCCTTAGAGCTTACTAGTCAGGACTTTATGAACTTTTTCAATAATAAAATTTCATCCATCAGAGATAAAATCAATCAGATTCTTCCCACAGTTAACTTAAATACTGTAACTATTACAACTCCTTCTATTGATGTCTGTCTTGATGAGTTTACTCCAATCGACCTTTGTGAGTTAGACAAAATAGTTTCCTCATCCAAACCTTCAACTTGTCTTTTAGACCCTATTCCTACCAGGTTATTTAAAGAAGTCTTCCCACTTATTGGTAGCTTTATTCTTCCTATAATCAATTCTTCATTAACTTTAGGCCATGTACCGCAGGCTTTTAAAACAGCTGTAATTAAACCCTTACTCAAAAAGCCAACGCTAGATCCAGGAGCTTTAGCTAACTATAGACCAATCTCTAATCTCCCTTTCATTTCAAAAATCTTAGAAAGAGTTGTTGCTACGCAATTATTTGACCACCTGCAGGGAAATGGTTTACTTGAAGAGTTTCAATCTGGGTTTAGAATCCATCATAGTACTGAAACAGCCTTAGCGAAGGTCACTAACGACCTCCTCATTGCATCTGATAATGGACTAGTTTCTGTACTTGTCCTTTTAGATCTTAGTGCAGCTTTTGATACTATTGATCATAATATTCTACTTGATTGATTAGAACACTATGTTGGACTTAATGGAACTTCGTTGCAGTGGTTTAGATCTTATTTATCTGATAGGTTCCAGTTTGTTCATGTAAATGATGAGTTTTCTTTCAGCTCAAAGCTTAGTCATGGAGTTCCACAGGGATCTGTGCTAGGCCCTACTCTTTTTAGTTTATATATGCTTCCGTTAGGCAACATTATTAGAAAGCACTGTATACATTTTCATTGTTATGCAGATGACACACAATTATACCTGTCAATGAAGCCAGATGATACTAATCAATTAGCCAAGTTAGAAGCCTGTCTTAAGGAAATCAAAGCTTGGATGACTTGTAATTTCCTGCTATTAAATTCAGATAAGACTGAAGTCATTCTTGTTGGTCCAAAAAACCTTAGAAATTCCTTTCCAAATCAAACTTCCAGTTTGGATGCAGTTACTCTTTCTCTTAATAGCTCTGTGAGGAACCTTGGAGTTAGTTTTGATCAGGATTTGTCCTTCAATTCACATATTAAATTTGTTTCTAAGACTGCCTTCTATCATTTGCGTAATATTGCCAAGATTAGGAGCATCTTGTCTCAGAGTGATGCTGAGAAGCTGATCCACGCTTTTGTTAGCTCGAGATTAGATTATTGTAATTCTTTATTATCAGGCTGTCCTAAAACATCTTTAAAAAGCCTTCAGCTGATCCAAAATGCTGCAGCAAGAGTTTTAACAGGTACTAGAAAGAGAGATCATATCTCTCCGGTTCTGGCCTCCCTTCATTGGCTTCCCATAGAGTTTAGAATTAAGTTTAAAATCCTTCTTCTTACTTACAAAGCTTTAAACAATCAGGCTCCTTTTTATTTAAAAGATCTGATCCTACCGTATCATCCTAACAGAGCACTACGCTCCCAAAATGCAGGATTACTTGTAATACCTAGAATCTCCAAAAGTACAAAGGGAGGCAGAGCCTTCAGTTATCAAGCTCCTCTCCTGTGGAATCAGCTGCCAATCTGGATTCGGGAGTCAGACTCGATCTCTGTTTTTAAGAATAGGGCTAAAACCTACCTTTTTGATATAGCCTACAATTAGGGAGGGATCATGTGTTTCTGAACCCTCCCTTAGTTATGCTGCTAATAGGTTTAGTCAGCCGGGGGACCTCCAGTAATGCACTGGGCCTCACTCCTTTCCTCACTCTCTATGAAATATTTTTTTTTTGCTGGTCATTAACATTTGTTTGTTCTCTCCCATAGATTGAGTCCCCATCGTGCTGTTTGCTCTCTACATGTCTGTTCTTTTCTTCTTCTCTATCCCCTCACCCCCCAGCCAGTCGCAGCAGATGACTGCCCCTCCCTGAGCCTGGTTCTGCTGGAGGTTTCTTCCTGTTAAAAGGGAGTTTTTCCTCTCCACCGTCGCCAAGTGCTTGCTCACAGGGGATCGCCTGATTGCTGGGGTCTTTCTGCAACTGTGGGGGTCCCCCCTTCAGTTGATAGTGCTATGAGATGACTGTTGTTGTGAAATGGCGCTATATAAATAAAGTTGAATTGAATTGAATTGAATTGAATATAAAGAAAATCCACTGTCATGCGCTGGCCCTCACGAGCCAGCCATAAGACGCACAGAGTCACCAGTGAGTTTTCAGTGAGTTTATTTACAGTGAAAAGGTGTTAACACAAGCTGCTGAGATAATGACAGGAGTCTTCACAGAACAGGAGGCATAGGGCTATACAGCACCCTAAAGGTCCAGAGCAGGAGACAGTCACACACAGGCAGGCTTCGAAATAATAGCACACGGGCTGCTAAGGCAGGGACTTACAGATCAATACACGCCGGGAGGAAATAAGGCTAATACAGCTCACTTACTTTTACCGGGGAATGACGGTCAAGCCCAAAGCAGCCGAGGTGTGAAAACAGTCCAGGCATCCGCAACGTGACGGTGGGTGAACAGGTAAGTGATCAGGTTAGTAACCAGTTAAGCGGCCAGGTTGGCGACCAGACACTGCTGCCTCCTACCGACGCCAGTGCTGGGCTTAAATTGACAAAGCACTAATGACGATGATGACACTCAGCTGACCGACTGTTGACAGGCGGAAGCCCCACCGAGCACTTTCACAATAAGAGCCCGGAGAGGCCAGAATACCGCCCGCAGCTGTCAAGGCCGGCAGCGAGACATAGCTTAGCCCGAGCGTGATCAGAACTGACGCTCGGGTCATAACAATACCCTCCCTCCACGGGCGGACTCCGAACGCCCCAAGGAACCACCCTGCCCCCCCGCCCCCCCAGGGTGGGAGGTTGGGGGACAGATGCGGAGGGAGAGAAACCAACCCAAGAACAAGACAAAGACCAGACAAGAAAACCATACAAGAAATACATGGAAACACACGATAACTATGGAAACCAACAAGAAATAAATACAAACACATGACTCTGGGAAAAAAAACAAAGGAAAGAAATACATGACCAACTGTGGAAAAACATGACTATAAAAAGAATACATGACTGTAACTATGGACACAAAAGAAATACGTGCTAAACACGGCGATTATGAAAAAACAAACACACACGAGACCAAAAATACAAGTAAACCCCTGGAAACTATGAACAAAAACCTCCATACTATAGCCCCTCAAGAAGGAGTGGAGAACAAAACAATAGCAAAACAAAACCAAACTAAGTACTGCAAAACACATGGGGCAAACCAGATTGCCCTGACCTAACTTGGCTATGGCAAGACTGTGGCTTTCCCAGAAAAAAAAACATGAGGCAATCCAAAATTGCTCGGACTTGGCTATAACTAAACTATGGCCTTCAAAAAAAAAAACAAGAGGCAATCAAAAAATTGCTCGGACTTGACTAAGACTATGACTGTGGCTCACAAGAAAAAAGAAACAAGAGGCAATCTAAAATTGCTGAGACTTGACTATGACTATGGCTTACAAAAAAGAACAAGAGGCAATCTAAAATTGCTTAGACTTGACTATGATTACGTGAAACAACAAAAATTGCTAGACGTACTAAACATGACTTGGCACCATATGGACCCACAGAAAATCCCACAGTACATGATCAGGTGGCCTGCCCCAGTCCCGGGCCCCCAGAAACAAGTCCTCTGGTGGCCGAACCAGGTCACTCCGTAACACACACAGTTTATTGGGTGGCCAACCCAAGACGCCGAACGCACCAGGCAGTTCCTCTGGTGGCCGACCCGCATCCTACAACCAACAGGACCGTGGAGGGATTGCATGCAGCCGCTCACCTGAAAACGACAAAACAGGAGAGCGCCGATCTGCCAAACAAAACCCACTAATGGCCCCCAGCTGGTGGCTCCTGAGAGGGGGACAACCAAAAACCTGGACCCCCTCGAATCCTGATTGGGTCGCAGCCGCACCTGCGCTGGACCCCCACTGGACCTCGTCGGACCCCGATTGGGTTACAGCCACACCTGAGTCGGAACCCGACTGAACCTCGTCGGACCCCGATTGGGTAATCGCTGCACCCACGTTGGACCCCGACTGGGTCAGGACGGGCCCCGATTGGGTCACCGCTGCACCCACGTTGGACCCCGACTGGGTCACCTCAGCCCATGCGTCGGACCCCGACTGGGTCAGGACGGGCCCCGGTTGGGTCACCGCTGCACCCACGTTGGACCCCGACTGGGTCACCTCGGCCCATGCGTCAGACCCCAACTGGGTCTCCATGGCCCACGCGTCGGACCCCGACCGGGTCACCTCGGCCCACGCGTCGGACCCCGACCGGGTCACCTCGGCCCACGCGTCGGACCCCGACCGGATCACCTCGGTCCATATGTCGGACCCCGACCGGGTCACCTCGGCCCACACGTCGGACCCCGACCAGGTCACCTCGGCCCACACGTCGGACCCCGACCGGGTCACCTCGGCCCACACGTCGGACCCCGACTGGGTCGTCTCAGCCCACACGTCGGACCTCGACTGGGTCAGGACTGCTCCGGCGACGACCTCCATCTCCGAACCTGGAACCCCCAGTCCCGTGACCTTGACTGGCTCCGGACTGGTAACGCTGTGGAGGTGCTCAGAAAACAGAAGAGGACCGGGATCAGTTCCACCGGCAGCGCCAGAGCCCAGCGAGACGAGCTTGGGTGCAGCGGACGGCTGCCCCTCACTCGCCTCCCCATGAGGCAGGCAAAAATGCTCTAATACACCATACAAGAAAACAAGAAAGAGCACTTGCCTGCACTCGGGCTCTGGCGCCGTCCAGGACTTCGCCGATCCAGGTTCAAGAAGAAGTTCGTCGTCGGGCTCCCACTCGGCTGTGTCGGGTTCCACAGCCGGCCTGATGGTCTCTGCAGCTGGATCCTCACGCGCTGGCGTCCACGCCAATAACCCGTATGGCGTGGGGGCAGAGGACCCTGGACCTGCTGACTCGGGCTGCGTCCCTGAGGAAGCCTGGGGACGCTCTCTCGTCGGCTCTGGCTCCTCACTGCAGTCCGTTCTGCTCTGTCCAAAGCAAGGCTGCAGGGCCGTGATATTTCCCAGAGCTGCATGCCTCCCCCTTGTTCGACAGCGTGGGACTGAGGCCGAGGACCGCTCCGCAGGAGGAGACACAGAGGCAGCAGGTTTAATACAAGTAGCTACAGCTGGGAAAAGTGACTCAGGGAGCTGCAAACCCCGAGCTTCACCCCCAGGAGTCAGACAAGACAGATCACTATTTTCAATAGGAAAGTGAACTTGGACTTGCCTATCTCCCGGGGGGAGGATGTTGTCAGCTGTAGCGGATGTTGCTCCTTCCCTCGCTAGCTGGATGGTAAAAAAGGATCCAAGAACGGAGCCCTCCAACGCAGGACTCAGCTCACTCTCAGCAGCTGGCTGGTTGAGGGGGTCATCCCGGTGGCCCGGAACTGGACCCGGAGCAGGAGCTTGCCGAAGATGCGCCCGGCTGTGACGCCGACGCCTTCGCCGGCCCCCAGATGGTGCGAACTCCCGAAACGGATCGAAGGCAGGATCAGGATCCATAGGCGAAGAGCAGGAGTGCCTCTTCTCCTGCTTCATGCCGCGTTCCTCCTCCATCATCAGGAATATTTCGCGTTGTGCGGCAATGTCCTCCCTCCTCGCGTCGACTTCCAGGTGGTTGGCGTAGCGGGGAGAGAGATGACAGAGAACATCTTCGGCGGCGTCCAGGTACCAATGTATGCCGTGGTCATAGTCCAGCAGGGAAGCGGAGATGAGCAGCTCATCCACAGCTTCCAAAACACCTGTCAACACGAGGCTCTTCGGTGACGGCATTCCTCACATACACAGGACCCAGACAGAGAAAAGCAACGTCCTAAACTCAAACTCACTGGTGAATAGCGTCTCGGGTTGGCGTCACCGTAAACGCTGTTTTGGGCAGCAGTGTACTGTCATGCGCTGGCCCTCACGAGCCAGCCATAAGATGCACAGAGTCACCAGTGAGTTTTCAGTGAGTTTATTTATGGTGAAAAGGTGTTAACACAAGCTGCTGAGATAATGACAGGAGTCTTCACAGAACAGGAGGCATAGGGCTATACAGCACCCTAAAGGTCCAGAGCAGGAGACAGTCACACACAGGCAGGCTTCGAAATAATAGCACTCGGGCTGCTAAGGCAGGGACTTACAGATCAATACACGCCGGGAGGAAATAAGGCTAATACAGCTCACTTACTGGTACCGGGGAATGACGGTCAAGCCCAAAGCAGCCGAGGTGTGAAAACAGTCCAGGCATCCGCAACGTGACGGTGGGTGAACAGGTAAGTGATCAGGTTAGTAACCAGTTAAGCGACCAGGTTGGCGACCAGACACTGCTGCCTCCTACTGACGCCAGTGCTGGGCTTAAATTGACAAAGCACTAATGACGATGATGACACTCAGCTGACCGACTGTTGACAGGCAGAAGCCCCACCGAGCACTTTCACAATAAGAGCCCGGAGAGGTCAGAATACCGCCCGCAGCTGTCAAGGCCGGCAGCGAGACATAGCTTAGCCCGAGCGTGATCAGAACCGACGCTCGGGTCATAACATCCACAACACTCCTCTGTCCTAGGAAAGAGTCTCTGTAGCTAGCTGGTTGCCACCTCCCTCCTTGGTCTTGCAGGCTCACCAACAACTACGTTCTTACCAGCCAAATCGGATTTCTCGCCTACTCCACTTCTCTCCTGGAAGTATCAGCACCCCACACTGAGATCTGGAAGGAAATCATCATCAGGAAGGATTTAGAACTCTCACCTGTCTAATCTGCCCTCATTCTCCAGAACATCCACTGTCAACCTCCACACTGCTGCCTGTAAGTCCCCGCAAACAAAACTAAATAACAATACAAACCATTATTCCACCCATGTCCAATCTCCTTTACTCACTTGCTCCTTCTCCTTTTCCTGCAGGCACCTGTTCAATAAAAAAACAAAACAAAACCCTCTTTTGCCTGAACTCCTTCTTCCTGTATGTTTGTGCTCAGGCCTTAAGTTATCTGTCTATCTAATCATGACATTGAGATATGCTGTGTTCCAAATACTCACCCCTTCCCCATATAGTGTACTATATAGTGAATCAGCCATTTTGTAGTGCTGTTCGAAATCTTAACTGAAGATTTCATTCACTATATAGTACACTCAAAATATCCCACAATGCATTTTGAAAAGTAGTGTTCAACAGATGGTCACTACACTGGCCAATATATCCTATAATGCAATGCGCAGCCAGTGGAGCAGTGAGAGGATGTCACAATGCTAAGCATGGGTGGAGAGCCGCGCTCAGACCATAAGTTAATTTCTGATTATTTTCTGTACCTTCTTCATTTTGGTCTTACTTTATATTTGTGCACGGTTTTGTCTGGAGGATGTTCTGAGTTTGCTCCTTGTTTCTATTTGTTTTGTCTGGTTATGTTTCTCGTTTTGTATTATTCAGTCTGTTTTTCATTGGTACCATTTCATGTTCATACTCAGTCACTTTTTGCCATACTCTCCTGCACTTTTATGTTGACTGCACCCTGCGTTTTCTTCCATGTTGAGTTCAAGTTTGGGGGCTGTCACAGCTGTCATTATTTAGGTTAATCCTCCTTGCTCCTGTTACCCACACCTGTAATCATATGTGTTTAATTCCTGTTGTTCTATTTAGACCGCTGCATCACTACTCGGCACAGCATCGTTCTGTGTTCAGACAGGAGTCCCCCGTCTTATTTTTCCATTTTGTATCCTGCGTGCGCTCCACACTTACTTTGCCTCCTGACGTGCGTTCCACGTCTCAGCCTTTATGCTGTTCATCTTTGTAAATCCCTGCCTCGTAAGTTTTGTGTTTTTTGTTCTATTTTGTGTTTGTTATTATTAAATTCCTGCAAACTCACAGCTACGTTTGGGTCTTCATCCTGCCCTGAAGGCCATTCATGACAGAGAGCTTCACATCACAACATAAACTACCTTAAGGTATTTATATTCATTAATTCAGCAAAAATTATTTGATTTAATACATATTTACTACAAATTACATGCAGGTTTTTCATTTTAATTTTTTACCACCATTACTTGTTGACGTTTTACTGTCTCACCATGATGATGTCATTAACTGCTCTGCAAAAACAAGCCCAGTAGTATCCAAAAGCTGTTAATTTTATTGTTATATTGAGTTTACTATATAGTCCACTATATCTAAATTCACTATATAGCAAGTAGGGAGTGAGTGAACATTCCGAACACAGCCATACTGTGTATCAGAATAATACAGTGGATGTCCAAGCTGCAGCTCCACCCAGGAAACCAGCTAACTCATTTTTAATTAATTCACACATTTAAAGCTTGGCTCCATTCTTGTGCCTTCCTGCTTTCTCTGGCCATGTGAGAATGATGGAGTGAGTCTGAAACAGAGAGGTGTGAGTCTCTGAGCAGGAATTCCAGCTATGTATGCTGGATGGTAACGCCTCTAATCCAGTGCTCTTTTCTGTGTTCTCATATTATCACTTTTTTATACTTATAATTGCCACATATTTGCTTTGTTTTTTTCTCTCCCTTTTACCTTTGGGGCAGCTCAGTGGTGAAGTGGTTAGCACTGTGGCAGCACAGTAAGAAGGTCACGGGATCAAGTCCACCCCTGACCATCAGTGACCCTTCTGTGTGGAGTTTGCATGTTCTCCCCATGTTTGTGTGGGTTTACTCCGGGTACTCCGGTTTCCTCCCACAGGTCAAAAACATGTAAGTTAGGTTAATTGGAGACTTTACATAAAATGGCCTTGGGGTGAAGGGATTGGCACTGCACCATGGCTGCCTCATCCAGCCAGGTGGATGCCCTATAATTTCCCTCTGGGATTAATAAAGTATACTAAAAAATCATCTTATTTTTAGGTATTTTTTTCTTTTTATTCTCCGTTTTAGTGTTGTTTTCATTAATCAATTTATTATTTCAGGTTACTTTATTTGTACCCGTAGGTAGATTTGTTTTGCAGTCTGGTGACATCCATATTTACAAGCCACAAATTACATTCAACATAGACACAAACACAGGCACATATGAAGCTGACTATAAACATGATAAGAATACTCAAGGCTCCATCAATCAGGGTATAAAAAGACAGATGGGAGAAAAACCAGAGGTAAGAGAGAAGAGTCATATTAAAAGTTAAAAACTAGTCAAAGAGGTTAAAAACTCAAAGGTCTAAAACCCAATAAAATATTTAGAAAAATATTTTTGTTATATTTTGTCCATTCGCTGTATTCTATTATTTCCTCTGCTTTTGCATTATAAATTTTCATTTTTCATATGGTCTAATTACCACCCCACCACCACCAGAAAGCATGTAGTAGACAGCTGAGCATGCTCAGTCTAGTGGTCATTAGATCTATGCATTTGCATAACCCGTCTCCACAGAGCAAAGGAAGACTGATTACGCACAGGGCTGACTGCTCTCACCTGTTGCTGATTATGGCCTCCAGTATATACTGTAAGGTCTCAGATGGGCTCAGTCTGCTGTGGGATTAGTAATGTGGAAAACCTCCTGGTCTGCCAGTCTGCTGACATGGTTTTCTTGGTTCGTGCACATTCACCAAACAACCTGCCACTTACCTCCAGAGTTTTGAAAATTTAACTGGTCCCCTCTCTGCCTTAAGCTTGCTGAAAAATATTTAAGCTCTGTTCAACAATCCAAACATTCCATATCCCACCCTCAATCACAGGATCAATTCACTTTGCTGGACAAACTGCTCTGAGCTGGAAATCCTCTGTGCTCTCCAACCCTATCTACAGTGGATATCAAAATTCTACACACACCTGTTCAAATGCCAGGTTTTTGTGTTGTAAAAAAAACGAAACCAAGAAATCATTTCAAAACTTTTTCCACCAGTGTGACCTCCAGTCCACCCTCTTCAAGAAGGGGGACCGGAGGGTGTGTTCCAACTTTAGAGGGATCACATTTCTCAGCCTCCCTGGGAAGGTCTATACCAAGGTACTGGAGAGGCCGTTGGTTGAACCTCGGTTTCAGGAGGAGCAATGTGGTTTGTGGCACATCTGACCAGCTCTTAACAATCCTCGAGGGTTCATGGGAGTTTGCCCAACCAGTCTACATGTGTTTTGTGGACTAGGAGAAGACATTTGACCATGTCCCCCATGGATTTTTATGGGGGGGGGGGGTGCTTCAGGAGTACGTGGTATCAGGCTTGTTGTTGCAACCTATCTGGTCTTTATACGACCGTTGTGAGAGTTTGGTTCGTATTGCAACACTCGGTCGGACTCTGATAGATCAAAATTGAATTGATTGAGACTGAATCAATAGTCAATAGGTGGTTTCCAAGTTTTGAGCCATTTATTCCACTCTGATCAGAGGAGGGAAACAATCACAGCATGGAATGTCTCAGAGCCTGCTCTCACATTCTCCCTAACATGCATTACAAATCTGGGGCTCTTTATACTCTAAGCAAACAGTTCTTGAGCTTATCAATAGACTGGTGATAGCTGGAGACAGCTCCAGGGGATCCTCCCTGGAGACAGCTCTTAACTACTGTAATCTATGGATGACTCCGGACATCCTGAACAAGCTTTGATCTATACATCCTGACTCTGGATATCCCGAACAGAACAGGTTGGTATGATAGAGCAGTAAAAACTAGGTCGTTACCTTCGTCATTATTTACAATCCTGCTCAGCCTAATCTCACAGTGAAAAACAGACATTCCTACAGGCCCTGAGACAATGGAAAATAACAGAGGATCAGACATTGACTCATTATACGCACCAAATACAAATGTAATATAAAATAAGAATAATACAGAATTAAAATCATATAGAATAATATAATGAAACATGAAAATATCCTATCATTCCCCCTTGATGCTTAAATAAGGATCAGAGATGAAACACTATGGCTTCTAAAACCTCATTGGGCAGCTCGCTAAGTTCTGGTGCGTTTTATGCTAAAGCATTTTATTGCAAAAGATCCTAACTCGCTTTTTAATGAGGAAAGTCCGCCATCGGCCTTGCTGCCACTCCCGAGCACCGCTGGAATGTTTCATTTCCTGGGGAGTGGAACAAACATATCCTTTGTTCCAAAAAAGTACTCAATCATTTAATTAAATCATAAAAGAGAAAAATTAAACCAGTGGTGTTGATTAACCATAAATTAAGATTAATAGTATATGTATCTGTCATTCTACGTGTTAGCAAATTAGCAGTGATTTAATAAGACAAGTTAATATATATATATGCAAATGTAACCTTAACCTTGGGTGGCACAGTGGAACAGTGGTTAGCACTGCGGCAGCACAGCAACTCACCCTTGGCAATGGGATCCCTGGTTCGATCCCAGCCCCTGACCAACAGTGATCTGTGTGGAGTTTGCATGTTCTCCCCGTGCCTGCGTGGGTTTACTCCAGGAGTTCTCAGGTTTCCTCCCACAAGCCAAAAACATGCAGGTTAGGGTAATTGGAGACTCTAAAAGTAGCCCTAGGTGTGAATGTGTGTGCGAATGGTAAAGGGATAGCGCCGTACCGTGGCTGCTTCATCCATCCAGGTGGATGCCCTCAATTTCCCCTTTGGGGATCAATAAAGTATACAAAATCAAATCAAAAATCAAAATTAATGAGGAACAATAAAAATGATCAAAAACGATTATAAGTGCAAAAGATGTATGCGTATGTATGTATTAGAGATATATGTGTGTGTTAGCATCCTAATCTATGTGTATTAGTACCTTAATGTGAAAATGTAAACAAACTATCAAGAATCAAACAACAATCACTACAGTAAAACTGTATAATGGCTAAATAGTGATTAGAAACACGACAATTTCAAGTGCAATATATTAAAACAGAATAAAGTGAAAAATCTCAAACAGGGATAATACAACTTCTCTGAACTTCAAGACATGTTTGATTACTCTTACAACTCAGTACATTTCAAATTCACATCATGAACATACATCTCCTTTCGATTTTCTGCATATCAGTCATCCTTTTACTCTGTGCTCATAAAACCTTAAGCTGGTGTTGTTTCCCCATCATCTCCAGTGGTGGCATCATGATACAACACTAAATTCACATGAACAAGCCTCAACATCATATCACGGATGCAAGGAACAACACATGAAAAGATCAAGAGTAACACTACAAAAATCACCAAGTGTATGACAAGACTCCTCCATGAGGAAAACAACCAGTTTATCCAGTGTGGTGAGTCATTAACATTATCTTTAGCTCCAGCAGCCTGCAAGGCAGTAAGATTACGTATGGCTGAAGCAATGACATCTCCATCTGCATCATGTTCAGGTATAAAGGTGCAACAGTACTGACCCACAATTGCACACACACCCCCACGGGCGGCAGTCAACTGATCAAGTACCATTCTATTTTGTGTTGCCACAAGTCGTCAGTTCTTCCCTTTCACCTTTCCAGGCAGCCAAGGAAAAAATCACAAAAGACTGTAATCTGTAGTTAAGAGTCTCAACCCACAAAGTGTTCTTTGCCACTCCCACCCAAGGGAACAGCAACTGAACAACCCTTTGGCCTGTAGTATGTAGTTTAAACTGTTCTGGCACGTCCGTACCCCAGATGGAATCATGTGGTGTGAAAATGGCATCCTGTGATAGGTCTGTCTTCCCCCTGCCTGCCTGACCCGCTGACATAATGAGGGTATTATCAGTCACAGGGACGGGAGCACAGACTCCTGCCCAATTCATAGGCAGATCAGAATACGCCTTACGACCACACAGCCACCAACCACCTGTCATCATATGTGCGCCATACATGTGGAAGTTACAGATAGCAGCACTGCAGAGCTCCAGCATGGTGACAGGCCCGTAATAACAATGGTTAGCTTGTGGACACCACCTGCTCACACGATTGGTCAGGGTGCCAGCATCACAGACGAGGTGTACACTGTACACCGTTGCACACCGAGAAAGGGGTAGGTTGCCCAGAGGGTTGTTACCACTTCCCCTCAAACAGAAAGAGAAGGTCCCTGATGAAACCAACCTTACCCTTACAGAGTAAGGGGTGCCATAAGTTTTCTGATTGGTGGAGTGATGAAAGGTTTCACAAGAGCGATTCAGAGTAATCTTTCATGTGTAGTCCCTTTCCATAGCCTTCTGTAGGAAACAGAGAGCCTTTGTTGGTTCCATCATTTTAGCCACAACAGCAGTCTGTCCAGCTGACATTGGCACCAAGGAGCAAACATAACAATTAGGGCAATTAGCTGACCTAGCCGTATAGTTAGCATACCTCCACCACGTATTGGCAGCATATTCATGATCCTGATGCTCATGTAGCTCTAGCCAATCATGCTGGATATGTGCAAGGTCCCTAGCACTATGGTATATGGTTTGTGGGGCAGCTAAAAGAAACCAAAGTAAAAATGTCACCCCTAGGATGATGATGCAAAGGAAACGACAACAACCACACCATTTAATGATTGAACGCCTTCCTTCTGCTTCTTGTCTCTCCATGATGGTCAAACGTTTGTTTCACTATCCCAAGCCAGTACTGGATGCCCCACGTGGGACGTCGTCAGTCGACGCTTGTATAGGGAAACAATTAAAAAGTCTCTTGCTGAAAGTCTTTAATGAAATAAAGTTGAAAGTATTTATTCAGCAGTCCCTAGCTGTGAGTTCTGAGCAGGGTAAAGTTTGCAGTGTGTTAAATGCACCCAAGAGTCCCGTCCTTCACCTTTCACCACTGTTGGCATTGACAAAACAACTTTATGTGGTCCTTACCAGGGTGAATCAGTCCAATTCTTCTTTTGGATGGCTTTGATGAGGATGAGGTCTCCTGGCTTGGCCAAGATTGGTGCAGCTTCCTCGTGAACCTCTCCTGGGGAGAGTAGCAGCGATAACATCTCTGTTAGTCAACATCCTTCTCATGTAATCTGCTAAAAACAGTTCTTCATCACTTGGATTGAATGGTCTCTCAAAGGTGGTAGCAAGTATGGTTTACCATACATGATTTCAAATGGAGATAATGGAGATAATGATTATAATGGAGATAATGATTTTAAATGGAGATAATCCCCCTTTGGTTGGGATTATCCTCATGTAAAACAAGATTAATGGGAGGCAATATATACAATTTTGCCCTGTTTCTGCCATTGTTTTTCTGAGTCTTTCTTTAATAGTTCTGTTTGTGTGTTCCACCAATCCTGCAGATTGTGGATGATAAGCTGAATGATTCTTCAAACTGATGTTCAGTGCTGTGCCTAAATGTGATATAACTTGATTTACAAAATGTGTACCATTATCTGAGTAAATTTTCTCAGGTATTCCAAACCTAGGTGCAATTTCGGCAAGCAATTTCTTTGCCACTGTGATTGCATTTGGATGTATACAGGGAAAAGCTTCTGTCCATTTAGAAAACATATCACAAATGACCAGACAATATTTCTTGCCCTCACATTTATTCAGCTCAATAAAGTCCATACAAATAAGATAAGATAAGCCTTTATTAGTCCCACAATGGGGAAATTCCAGGATTGCAACTGCACAGGGATAGCAACACTCAGAGCAACAATCAGAAGGCAAGAAAAAAACAAGAGCAGCGAGTATACATATGTACATATAAACATAAATATATAGACACACAGTGCGGAGCATTGTAGCTAGATGGAATAAATATATAAATATATAAACACAGTGCGGAGCATTGTAGCTAGATGGAATAAATATATGAATATATAAACACACACAGTGCGGAGCATTGCAGCTAGATGGAATAAATATGTGAATATATAAACACACATACAGTGTGGAGCGTTGAAGCTAGATGGAATAAATGTATGAATACATAAACACACACAGTGTGGAGCATTGTAGCTAAATGGAATAAATATGTAAATATATAAACACACACAGTGCGGAGCATTGTAGGTAGATGTTCTGCACAAATCAGACATTTTTTACAAAAGTGTGTGGCAAACTGGTCAAACCCATAGGTAGTAAAGGGTTTATTCAATGTAGATACCCCCCCCCCCCGGCTACATGCAGCAAAGTAGAGACCTGGTGAAACAGTTTGTGTGGTAGAATGGGCTTGTTTGCATTAAATTTGTAGAGCTTTGAGGTGTCGTCAAAAATAGCTCCCTTTTTTTTTTTATCCATTTGTACATTTCAGCCTGTGGTGCTGCTTTTTGGGCTTCAATAAGAATGTCATGTGACAACTCTTCAGTCAGTGTCGAAATTGAATCAGATGTGCTTTGTTCAGGTTGCAAGCCTTGTGCAACCGCTTTTGCAGTTTGATCCGCAAAATGATTACCCTGAGAAACCGGATCATTGCCATTTGTATGAGCAGCACATTTGCATATGGCTAGCTGTGATGAAAGTTTGACACTTTCAAGCAACTCCAAAATAAGGTGTTTATGCTGAATAAGCTTCCCTGTTTATGTAATCATGCCTCTTGTTTTTCCACTGCTGTGCAAAGTGGTGAATAGTGGAGAATGCATATGGGCTGTCAGTGTAAACTGTAAGTTTTTTATTCTGTGCCAATTTGCATGCTTCAGTCAGAGCAATCAGCTCTGCTGTTTGAGCTGAAAAATGAGATGGAAGTTTTTGGGCTTTCAAAACAGTGTCATGAGTGACAACTGCATAGCCAGACACATTTGATACATCACAATCACATTTTGATGATCCATCGACAAACAATGTGAGATCTGAATCATCCAAGGGGATGTCCCGTAAATCAGGACATGGTAGTGTTTCATTTTCAATTTCTGCCACAGTCATGAGGTTCTCCTTCAGCGGAAATTGGCAAAAAGCTTGCTGGATTCAGTACTGTGCAACGCTTAATGGTTAAATGTGGCTGTGACAGTAGCACTGTCATGCATGCAAGGTGTCTGGGTGGTGAGAAAACTGATATCTTACTCTGAGATAAAATAACTGACACTGCATGTGTGACCTTCAGGGTCAAAGGATGAAAAAGAACAATCCCTGCAGATGCTTGAACTGCCATGGATGCGGCTATTACGGCCTGCACACACGGAGGAAGGGCTCTTGAAATAGCATCCAGTCTCGTGGAATAATATGCCACTGAACGCATTTTTGCCCCAAGTGGTTGAAGCAGCACTGATGTCATGTGTCCCTGCCTGCAATTAGCCATTTGAATAAATGGCTTTTTATAGTCAGGGAGTGCCAAAACTGCAGTGCTGACCAAAAGCTTTTTCATCCTGACAAATGCTTCCTCTGCTTCAGGTGTCCACTTAGTCTTGTCCACCTGTGCCATTGGTTTTTTGTAAATAAGGTCAGACAATGGTTGCACTTCAAATAAATAATTTGCAATCCAGGAGTGACAATAGTTTAATGTCCCTAAAAATGACATCATGTCTCTTTTTGTGATTGGTTTGGGTGCTGCCAAAATAGCTTCTTTGCGAACAAGATCAACATGTCTTCCTTCTGCTGACAAAATGTGGCCTAAGTATTTCACTTCTGTCTTCCACAACTGCAGCTTTGCTTTGTTGACCTTGTGACCCTGCTCAGCTAAAAATTTCAGCAAGGCAATGGTGTCTTTTTTGCATATGATTTCATCAGGGGATGCCAGCAAAATGTCATCAACATACAGGAGCAATTGACTCCCATGAGGTGGAACAAACTGGGCCAAATTTGCTGACATTGCCTGTGAAAAAATGGTTGGTGATTCACAATAGCCCTGTGGCAACCTCGTGAATGTGTACCGCTTCCTTCAAATGTGAATGCAAACCAAAACTGATGACCTGGGTGAATAGGAATGCTGAAAAAAGTGTTACTGATGTCAATCACTGTTAAAAATTTCATCTGTGATTGTAGATCATTTAACAAAGTGTGAGGGTCTGGGACTGTTACAGCCCTAGGAATTATGGCTCTATTCACCACCTGGAGGTCTTGGACCATCCTCCAGTTGGAGGACGGTGCAGCTTTCTTTACTGGAAACAGAGGCGTATTACATGGTGATTTTGGACATGATACTATAACCCTGCGTCTATCAATTCCTGTATAACAGGTTTAATGCCTTCCTGTGCTTCTGGGCGTAGAGAATACTGTCTCTGATAAGGCCTAAAATGAGATTTTGCATTTATTGTTACCAATTCTGCATTTTTCATTAAGCCTACATCTGCCTTTCCTGTTGACCACAAGGAATTTGGAATTTCTGAGAGTTCATTTTCCTCTCCCTCTGTCAGAGGAAACAGTCATGCTTGTGATTCAGAGACGTCAATGCTGATGTCTTTTTGGACTTGTGCCACCCATTTCAAAAGCAGACAGTAGGTTTCAAGCTTTGGGCAGTGTTGAACTCTTGGTTCAGGTGTGCTTTTCCAAGATTAATCACATTCTTCTGCTGTCGTTACAAATCAGCCCACATCCCTCCAGTGCATGTGGTTGGGCTTAATCAATGCAATGTGTGGTGACTCCCTGTGTTTAAAATGTCTGCTGTCCTCATCAGACAATCTTACGGAAGCCCCTGCATAACCCCTCGGTGACCAGCATAGATTTTTAATAACTATTCTGGAGGATGGGTTTGCAAAAAATGTTTTTTCAAATTTATCATCTTGGCCACTCAGATATCTGTCATACATGTTGCAATGATATTGATTTGTGGCCTGCTCAGTTGTAGGAACCTGTGTTTTGAAATATTGCATTATTTTGGCTTCCAAGTTCTCAGTCACCCCGGTTGGTCCGGCCGGTACCAAACAGAGCAAATATGAGTACCTTAGTATTGCAAAATCTTGCACCACATGGGTTTCTGACACATGTGGGAAATGTGATGTCCTCATACCACCTTCTGTCAGAATTACAGCAATATTGAGAGTTGTGAGCAAATCCCTTCCTAATAGGTTAACTGGGCACACTTGTGACAAAATGAATGAACCTTCTGCACTGTCCCCTGTGACAGGATCTTTTACGGTTACAATTTCAGAAAGGTATTCCTTTTTAAGTTTACCATTTACTGATTTAATAATCACTGTGTGTTCTGATTTTGTGAACCCCCCAACATCTAGGCCTGAAATGACAGCTCTACAAGCCCCTGTATCACAAAGAAATTTCAAAGGGGTTCCCTGAACTTCTAGAGTAACCTCTGGTAAACACTCTAGTGTCATGATTAAGTCAAAGTCAGGTAAATGAAATATGTCAACTGTGTCATTGTCAGTTTCAGTAGCTGTACTTAGCTTTGAGTCGGTTAGTCACATGCTGGGATGTGGTAGGTCCTGTTGTTGTGGCTGGGCAGGAGGTAGTCCCCTCCCCTCTCCCGAGCCTCTTGAACGTGCAGGGCAATGCTTTTGCCAGTGCTCCTGTTGCCCACAAAAACGACAGATGTCGCGGCTCCACCGTGGGGGGTTTGCAGGACCAGCTCCACATCCCCTCCTCCCTCCTCCATGCCGGGGACCCTGGAAAAATGCAGAAGTGGGGGAAGCAAAGGCCTCCCCCTGAGGGTCAGCAATCACATAAACAGGAGTGGGCTTTGTTTTAGCCTTCTTTTCCTCCCTGTCCAGTCGTTTCTCCTCCAATTTTTCTGCATGTTTTGCATAAGTTAGTACATCAGCAAATGAACATGTACGATATGTCACAAGGTATTTGCGTACATACTGTGCTAAACTGGGATGCATGTTCTGTAGAAATACACTTTCCAAATGTTGCCAATAGGGTTCTGAACCTGTGTCTGTGATGGGATTTTCTAAACCAGAATGATTGTCGAAAACATCCTGCAATCTACATCTATAGGCTTCAACACCTTCTGTCTTATTCTGAATGGTGTTCTGAATGGCTGTCCAATCATGTTTTAATCGCCACTTGTTCCCAGTGCGTTCATTTAATTCCTTCACCCGTTGAACCAATACTGCATCATTTGGTGCTAAGCGTTGATCATCATTATCTTTTGGATTCCAATTACCTGAAACTGTACACCAATCAGTTTTCAGGACCTTTCTGTAGGCCCTCTCTGTTTCCTGGCCATTTAATTTGAAACTTTGAAGGAGTTTGCCATCCCTTCAAAAAACTGTGTAGGTTTGTCCTTAGGATGTGGAATTTCTTTAACTGCTTCAGTAAAATCCCCATCCGTCCAGGGTCTATAGACGAGCACTTTAGGAATATTTTGAATAGTAGCTTGATTCCTGCTGGCTGCTGGGCCTGTATAAACTGGGTTAGATAATTCAATCATAGGGAATTGTCCTAATGAATCACAGGTTTCTTCCTTAATGTGTTTATCTAAAGATGAAGACGTGTGTTTTAAAACGAGCCACGCATGATCTGGATGAATATATGGACACTGTGACCTCATATATCCACTTTTGTGAAGAGGACATTCTTCCATCCCGCACCAGGGTGAGTTACTCTAATGACAAACCCTGGTTCACAGCTAAGCTCAGACAGATCAGGAAGGAGAAGGAAGCAGCGTTGAAAAGTGGAGACAGGGGCTGCTACAGGGAGGTTAAATATCGGTTTAACAGAGAGCTGAGGAGAGCTAAATCTGTGTATTCTGAGAGACTCCAGCAGCAGTTCACTGCTAATGATTCGGCTTCCGTGTGGAGAGGACTGAGGCAGATCACCAACTATTGGCCTCAGGCTCCTAAAGGTCAGGATGACAAAGCCCTTTGTCAAAGACTGTCCCAACACTATGCCCGTTTTGACACCTCGTCATCTGTGTCCAACTCCCCCCCTCCCTCCAGCTCCACAGCCTCCACAATCCCTACTTCATTAAAGGCACCCCCCCTCCCCCCCTGCCCTTATCATCAGTGAGCAGGACGTGCTCAAACAGTTCTCCAGACTGAACCCACGCAAGGCCCCCGGTCCGGACGGCGTGTCTCTCTCCACCCTGAGACACTGTGCGAAACAGCTGGCTCCTGTCTTCACAGACATTTTTAACACCTCCCTTAAGTTATGCCACGTGCCGACCTGCCTCAAATCCTCCACCATCATCCCTGTCCCCAAGAAGCCACGGATCACTGGACTTAATAACTACAGACCTGTAGCGCTCACCTCTGTAGTCATGAAATCCTTTGAGCGCCTGGTCCTGCCCCACCTCAAGTCCATCACCACCCCTCTCCTGGACCCGCTGCAGTTTGCCTACCGAGCCAACAGGTCTGTAGACGACGCAGTCAACCTGGCCCTCCACTCCATCCTGCAGCACCTGGACTCCCCGGGAACCTACGCCAGGATCCTGTTTGTGGACTTCAGCTCCGCATTCAACACCATCCGCCCCGCTCTGCTCCGGGACAAGCTGTCCCTGCTCAACGTGCCTGACTCCCTCTGCAGGTGGATCACCGACTTCCTGACGGACCGGAGGCAGCATGTGCGGCTGGGAAAGACTGTCTCAGACTCTACTAGCATCAGCACCGGATCACCCCAGGGCTGTGTACTTTCCCCCCTACTCTTCTCCCTTTACACCAACTCCTGCACCTCCAGCCACCAGTCTGTCAAGTTGATCAAGTTTGCGGACGACACCACCCTCATCGGGCTCATCTCCAACGGCGATGAGTCCGCCTACAGGAGAGAGGTGGCCCAGCTGGCGTCCTGGTGCAACAATAACAACCTGCAGCTGAACGCTCTGAAGACAGTGGAGATGATTGTAGACTTCAGGAAAGTCACAACCCCTCTGCCCCCCCTCACCCTCACAGGCTCTCCCATCACCACTGCTGATTCCTTCCGCTTCCTAGGCACTACCATCACCAGGGACCTCAAATGGGAGCCGACCATCAGCTCACTCATCAAAAAAGCCCAGCAGAGGATGTTCTTCCTGCGGCAGCTGAGGAAGCTCAAGCTACCCACCAAGATGTTAGTGCAGTTCTACACAGCCATCATCGAGTCCATCCTCACCACCTCCATAACCGTGTGGTACGCAGGAGCCACTGCCAGGGACAGACTAAGGCTGCAGCGCATCGTGCGCACTGCTGAGAAGGTGATCGGCTGCAAGCTCCCATCTCTCCAGGATCTGTACATCTCCAGGACCCGGAGGCGTGCTGGCCGGATCATAGCCGATCCCTCACACCCTGGTCACGTACTGTTTGCCCCCCTCCCCTCAGGTAGAAGACTTCGGTCCATCCAGACTAAAACCTCCCGTCACATGAACAGCTTCTTCCCCTCTGCCATCAGACTGCTGAACACTAAGTGACATTAAGTGCACACTGTGGAGTTATGGTCTGAGGAGACAATGGACACCCTAAAGGGCTGTTTTGAAGCCACCGCCTGGAAGCAGCTCTGCGATCCACATGGTGAGGACATCGATGGCCTCATTCACACCTTCACGGGCTACCTCAGCTTCTGTGTGGACAAATCCGTTCCCACCAAGACCATACGGCGTCACTCAAACAACAAACCCTGGATCAACCCTGAGATTAAAACACTTCTGAGAGAGAAGAAGAGGATCTTCAGGTCAGGGAACAGGGAGATGCTGAAGTCCGTACAGAGGGAGCTGAGGAGAAAGATCAGAGAAGGCAAGGACAGCTTCAGGAAGAAGATGGAGGACAAGCTGCAACAGAGCGACATCAGCGGGGTCTGGAGAAACCTCAAAACCATCTCGGGGCTCCAGAATACCTCCCCCCAGGCCACAGGGGGCAGGGAGTGGGCGAACAACCTGAATCTGTTTTTCAATAGATTTGACCAACCGCCCTCCCCCCTGACTGCACAACAACCACTGCTGCCTCTAAAGAAATCAAGTCCTGCTGCCCACTCCCCACTCTACCAACACCCCCCCACTCCCAACACACAGCCCCCCATCCTGACCCTGACCAGGACCCAGGTGAGGACGGAGCTGAGGAAGATCAAGGCGAGGAAGGCGCCGGGACCGGACGGCATCAGCGCAAAGCTCCTCAAGTCCTGTGCAGACCAGCTGTGTGGGATTGTGACGTATATCTTCAACATGAGCCTGAAACTGGGGAGGGTACCACAGCTGTGGAAAACATCTTGTGTGGTACCTGTACCAAAAACTTCCCACCCCAAAGACCTGAACAGCTACAGACCGGTGGCCTTGACGTCCCACTTGATGAAGACCCTGGAGAGACTGCTCCTTGCTCACCTCCGCCCCCTGGTGGAACCAGCGATGGATCCACTCCAGTTCGCCTACCAGCATGGCATTGGGGTGGAGGATGCGGTGATCTTCCTCCTTCACCGTTCTCTGTCCCACCTGGAGAAGCCCGGGAATATGGTGAGGATCATGTTCTTTGACTTCTCCAGTGCTTTCAACACCATCCAACCGATGATCCTGAAGGACAAGCTGCTGCGCGCAGGGGTGGACCAGCACCTGTCATCATGGATCCTGGACTACCTCACGAACCGGCCTCAGTTTGTGAGAACCCGGGACTGTGTGTCCGACACGATCATCAGTAGCACGGGGGCCCCCCAGGGAACGGTGCTGGCTCCCTTCCTGTTCACTCTTTATACTGCGGACTTCTCACACAACACAACACACTGCCATCTACAGAAGTTCTCTGATGACTCTGCGATCGTTGGCCTCATCTCCAATGGAGATGAAGCTGAGTACAGAGGGCTTATCCAGGACTTCGTGGACTGGTGCCATCGGAACTGCCTCCAGATCAACGCGAGGAAAACTAAGGAGCTGGTGGTGGACTGCCGCAGGCATGGGCAGCCCCTCACAGTACCAGTAAATATACAGGGAACAGACATCGAGATGGTGACATCCTATAAGTACCTGGGTATTCATCTGAACAATAAACTAGACTGGTCACACAATACTGATGCACTCTACAAGAAGGGACAGCGCAGGCTGTTCCTGCTGAGGAGACTCAGGTCTTTTGGTGTACAAGGGGCGCTGCTGAAGTCATTCTATGACACGGTGGTGGCATCAGCCATCACTTTTGGAGTGGTCTGCTGGGGCAGTGGCATTACTGCAGCCGATAGGAAGAGACTGAACAAACTGATTAAGAAAGCTAGCTCTGTCCTGGGGCAGCGCCTTGATCCGATGGAGGAGATAGGAGAGAGAAGGACGGTGGCTAAACTGTCATCTCTGCTGGAGTCCGAGTTCCACCCTATGCAGGACATACTGAATGCACTGAGGAGCTCATTTAGCAGCAGACTACATCATCCCAGGTGCACAACCGAGAGGTTTCGTAGGTCCTTCCTACCAACGGCTGTCAGACTGTACAACCTAAGCAGGGCTGCTCGCAGAGATAGCAAAAAAGACGTAACAAACTAATAGTTTTTTGAATGCAGAAGATGCAATAGACTTACACAGTGGTCCTCTCCGGCATACAACTAGGAGCATGCCGGTCGCTATGGAGGGTGAGAGTGTGTATGGGCACATAATCATACCATGCAGGATAGCTGGGTAGACGGTTATGCTGTTTCATTCCATCTAGCGGCAATGCTCTGCACTGTGTGTGTTTATATATTTGCATATTTGTTCCGTCTAGCTGCAATGCTCCGTACTGTGGGTGTTTATATATTTATATATCTACATGTTATTCCATCTAGCTACATTGCTCCGCACTGTGTGTGTTTATATATTTACATATTTATTCCATCTAGCTACAATGCTCTGCACTGTGTGTTCATATATTCATATATTATTCCATCCAGCTACAATGCTCTGCACTGTGTGTCTGTGTGTGTGTGTATATATATATATTTTATAGTAATACGTACATATGTTTATTAGCTGCTCTTGCTTGCTTGTTTTTTTTTTTTTTTCTTGCCTTCTGATTGTTGCTCTGAGTGTTGCTATCCCTGTGCTGTTGCAATCCTGGAATTTCCCCGTTGTGGGACTAATAAAGGCTTATCTTACTTATTGACTCTCGTGCACTACGTACAGCAGCTCAACCAGACTCATGTCAATCATCACTGTTTTCTTCCTGCATTACCGACTGCACTATATAGTTCTCCACAGTATCTGCTGCTCGCTAATATATTTTAACTGCTGACCAGTATCACTTACTCTTATTCTACACTTTATTGCATGTATAGTTTATTTCTTTTATTTTATCATGTTTAATGTTGCAGCATTGCACCGAGACAAATTCCTAGTTTGTGTACTACATGAACAATGGCAATAAACCTGATTCTGATTCTGATTCTGATTCTGATTGTTTTGAAGAGGCAAAGCGTGAAGGTGCATTCATACTTATCTGTTTTGCAGTTCGAGGTGGTTGTTCCCTGGTGCCGAAGACTCTTTGAAGTTTAGGTTTAGCATCTAGCATGTTTTGAGGAGAAGGAGGAGGACAGGGAGGAGGAGGCCCAGCAGTGGAGGGGGACGAAGGAGCTGAGTCTGCCATTGGAGCGGTGGGGGCTGTCTCTGCTTCAAGGCTAGGGTATAGAGCAGGGGGGATCCTGCACCATTGCCCCTGGCAGACCCTTTCTTCTTCACCTGGGAATTTTGAGAAAGAATGTGCATTAGTCAAATCCTTTTTATTACAAACATCCAAGTCTGTTGAAGTCTGATTTTGTCTGTTTACTGTCACCTTATCTAGGTCAGCCTGGCATTGTCTCGTGACTTGAAGCCATCGTTCGGCTTCAAAGAGTCCATATTTCAACTCCTTTCGTTTGCTGCCATCTGCCGCTAATCTAATGGCAGAAATTAAACCCTGGCAGTCATTAACTCTGAGTTTACCACTGAAATTAAATTTCCTTCTCCATTTTGCCAGAAATCTTGTGCTATTTCTGTCTTTTCTGTTCATAAATTTACCATCTCCTGATAATACAAAAATTTAATTCTCATCTTGCTGTGTTCTACAACCCTTACAGCAAAATAAGCAATTTTTTTCTATCTGTCTGAACATTTTGTGGCTGTCTTATGCCTTGTTTGCTATAACAGCAGCCCATGTTTAAAAGTTTTTTTTCTCTTAGTTTTCACACAAATCAGTATCTACACAGCCTTTCCTATTTTTTTCTCTTCTCTCTTTCTTTCTTTCTTTCACCTAAACTCACACACAGACACACAGGGCCCACACACAAATGCTCCTTTCTCCGTTATCTCCACAAGGTCAGAGCCAGACATACACACACAATGAAGACTTCAGATGTATGCCAGTAACCAAAGCAGCGTGAAAATTACTTCAATTAATCTCCAAAATTGGCAACTTTAGTGGAAAACATGCACATCTAGCAACCACACACTCTCACTACAGCGTGAAGCTCCTTCTGTTTTTTTTGTTTTTCACACTGCCTTGAAAACATACTAGTCAACTCCTTTTGCTCAAAACTACTGTTTTCAAATACCCATCATTTTAAACATTCCTTAAAAGGATAACAATTAATTAACCAACCCTTTTATGCTCCATAAATACCAGAAAAAAAAAATCACAAACAACAATTTTACACCGTGCTCTCTCTGCCTCCGTGAAGAACTCTGTCACTCTTTCACACCGGAGCGGATTTCATGTGACACAGAAACGAAACAACCCAGACTGCAGTAACTTTTATCCAGCGCTTCAACAAACTTTCAAAATAAAAATCTACTAGTATTTTCAATGGTCACGTAACCTCTTGCAGTGCCTAGGGTCCCAAAATCGGACAATAAGCACATGCGGTAAAAGGCACGGCTCTCCTGTGAAAAAAATCTCTTCTCCAGGGTCACGTAACCTTCCCACGATATGCTGAGAGCCCAGATGCCTGAACAATAAGCAGTCGTGGCCACAAGGCATGAATCTTTCTCTGAGAATCTACTTTTTAGGGTCACGTAACCCTTCCACGAGATGTCGAGAGCCTAGTTATTTAGGTAATAAAACATTTGTGGTTAAAAGGGCACAAATCTTTCCCTTCTTGCATGCAACTTCCGAAACATCCACCTTACTGACATAAAATTCCGGAAGCAACGAATCTTTCTCCCCCGGTATCTTGCTATATCACTCACTGTAGCGGGGGAAATCTCAGATTTCCTCCCCCGGTATCTTGCAATAGAGCTCACCGTAGCAGAGAAACTAGCAATTAGGTTGCAATGAGGAATTTAAACAGGCTTAGTGGTGTCAACCAGTCCGGGCAATCTCACTGGCCATAAACAACTTTAATAATCAATAACTGAAATAAATTACTCACACTTGGTATCCGCCTTTTTGAGTTCTGGAAGACCCGTCAGAACCCATGCCACTTCCCAACATCTCCAAGGCTTTGTAGAGGGATACAGCATCTCTTTTTAGCGCTCCCCAGAAGTGTGGGTCACCTCTCTGACCGTGCACAGTCGCAGTCTGGATCCGTTGGAAAACACCGTGGATTTCTTTATGTGGGTCCCCTGTTCGGTGCGCCAAATGATAGATCAAAATTCAATGATTGAGACTGAATCAATAATCAATAGGTGGTTTCCAAGTTTTGAGCCATTTATTCCACTCTGATCAGAGGAGGGAAACAGTCACAGCATGGAATGTCTCAGAGCCTGCTCTCGCATTCTCCCTAACATGCATTACAAATCTGGGGCTCTTTATACTCTAAGCAAACAGTCCTTGAGCTTATCAATAGGCTGGTGATAGCTGGAGATAGCTCCAGGGGATCCTCCCTGGAGACAGCTCTTAACTGCCGTAATCTATGGATGACTCCGGACGTCCTAAACAAGCTTTAACCTATACATCCTGACTCTGGATATCCCGAACAGAACAGGTTGATATGATAGAGCAGTAAAAACTAGGTTGTTGCCTTCGTCATTATTTACAATCTTGTTCAGCCTAATCTCACAGTGAAAAACAGACATTCCTACAGGCTCTGAGACAATGGAAAATAACAGAGAATCATGCATTGGCTCATTATACGCACCAAATACAAATGTAATATAAAATAAGAATAATACAGAATTAAAATCATATAGAATAATATAATGAAACATGAAAATATCCTATCAGACTCACTCCCAGTGAGAGTTGGACTCGCCAGCACTGCCCTTTGTCACCGATCCTGTTCATAATTTTTATGGACACAGCCAGGGAATGGAGGTTGTCATGCTTAGTGACCACAGGATCTCATCTCTGCTGGTTGCAGACAACGTTGTCCTGTTGGCTTCATCCAGCAATGACCAACAGGTCTTACTGGGACGATTTGCTGCTGAGTGGGAAGTGGCTGAGATTAGAATCAGCACCTCCAAGTTCATGGTCCTCAGCCAGAAAAAGGTGGATTGTTCTCTCTGGGTTGGAAACAAGCTCCTGCCCCAAGTGCAGGAGTTTAAGTATCTCGGGGTCTTATTCATGAGTGAGGGGAGAATGGAGGAAGAGATTGATAGATGGATCAGGGCAGCATCTGCAGTGATGCAAACGTTGTACCGGTCTCTCATGGTGAAGAGGAAGCTGAGGTCTAAGGCAAAGATTTACTGGTCAATCTATGTTCCTACTCTCACCTTTACCATTACCTTGGGTAATGACTGAAAGAATAAGATCACGGATACAAGCGGCTGAAATTGTCATGATCCTTGGTGCAGTTTGGGACCGCGCCAGTCTCCTATTATAGCTTACCCTTTTTCTGTTGTTTATTTCCTTGTTCATTTGTATCTTTATTTCGTCTCCTGGCCTTGGAGGTGCTGTGACAGCTCATGCGTCATTTCCAGGTGTCAAGTTTTGCTCATGGGCTGTCACAGCCGCCTCCAATCTGGCAATTTTGTTCACTCATGATTCCACAGCTGTTTTCATTTGTGTGTGGGTTATTTAAGGCCGTGGAGAAGACTTTGTCTTCACCGTGGTCTTAATAAAGCTAAGCCTGACGTTTATGCCACGTCTTCGACTCTGTTCCCGCTTTTCTGTAAGTGTATTTGTGTTTCCTTATTAACTGTGCAAAACTTACAGCTTGCGTGTGGTGTCTCCATTTCCAGCCCTGAAAGGGCTGTTCATGACAGAAATGAGCTTTCTCTGTAGGATTGCTGGACTCACCCTTAGAGACAGGGTGAGGAGCTCAGTCATCCAGGAGAGGATCAGAGTAGAACTGCTGCTCCTCCACATTAAAAGGGGCCCGTTGAGGTGGTTTGGGCATCTGATTAGGATGCCTCGTCTGACTTGAGGTGTTTCGGGTACGTCCCACTGGGAGGAGACCCCAGGGGAAGACCCAGGACTTGCTGGAGAGACTATATATCTCAGCTGATCTGGGAATGCCTTGGTATCCTCTCTGAAGAGGTGAAGCAGGTGGCTGGGGAGAAGGAAATTTGGGCTTCTCTGCTTGAGCTGCTGCCTCCGTGACCCAGACCTCTGGAAAAGCAGTAGAAAATTGATGGATGGAAGTGTCATGTGTGGAGCTGGTGTTTCAGCTCCGCCCGGCAGGTTGAGCCCTGAGCTTTGGCTCTCGCCAGTCTACAGCCACACCCCTCTCTCTACCAGACACTCACCAGTTAGTTATTCTCTTATCTATTCTGGCACACACACACACATACATGCTTGCACACACTTTCACCATCATTCATCAGTTGCCGCCGCACCTGCATCTATTTGCCGCTCATTAGTCTATGAGGGTATTTATGTGTGGCAGTGTGATTGCTCAGTGTGAAGGCAACAAGTCAGTTTTGTCCACGAGAGACTTCTCCAGTCTAATTGGGTTAGTTGTCTGCAATTGGTGTCCAGGCTCTGCTCCCTTTTGGCCCTTTCCCCTTGGACTTTTCACGATGTTGTTTCCCAGAGCCCAGCTGCGCTCCGACATTCAGTGTAAGTCTTTCTCTTTTGGAGTTACATTTTCCTTCCCTTTGAGGGTGATTTTTCCCTGAGGCATGATGTAACCCTTCCTCTCGCCTACGGAGTTATTCCTCCTGTACATCTGTTACCTAACCCTATGACTGTTTTTCATGGACACTTGTATGACTATATTTCTGTTCAATAAACCACATGCTGCACTTGCAATCGGGCTCGTGTTTACTTATTGGTTTACTGCATGATTTATGCAGCAGACATGACAGTTTGCCGTCACCAGTTTGAGCCCAGCAGTGTAGCGAGTGTGTTTTTTCACTCACTTGTTCTGGGAAGCAACCATGGCTCCGGCAGGTGAGGTAGTTTGCAGTAGAGGATGGAGCCGCGAGGAGCTGAAGGGCGTGGCGGTGATTGAGGGCTTGACAGCCGACGCTTGGGACTGTTTTTCCCAAGAAGACGCATTGTTATGCTGGGGAGGAGTCGTCAACCAGTTGGAGCTCCGACCCAGCGTGCATTTCCATCCCCGGGTGCTTGTTCTCCACCTGCCCCTGCTGCCATCTCTGTTCGCAACCACCTTGTCGACAGCTCCAGCTGAACCACCTCCTCCATGTCGGTCACCTGGTCAATGGCTGCAACAATGTCGTTGTACCCAGGGTCCCCGAACAGATTACTCAGCCACCTTGGCAGCCATTTCCCTGGCACCGACTCCGGCCAATCCCATAGCGGAGCCTTCCCCGGTGCCTCCTCCCACTGCCAAGGGACACTCATTTTCCTCACCGGTGACTCCCGTTCCCGTAGCCACAGGGGTGGCTCTCCTTCAGCCCTCTGGGAGAGTCAGAGACATTTTGGACACGGAGAGGGACGACAAAACGACTCCTGCAGCAGACAACATTGCCTACCAGGATAACAGGCAAGTGCAATTAACTTCTATTCAAACTAATCATGTTGTGTCTTGCCTGGATCCTGGTCGAGAAGCTCAGGGTGTGCAGTCCCCTGAGAGCTCTTCACCTGCTGCAGTTTGTAAATTCCCTTCTGCCCTCTCCTTGTCTTCCCCTCCTGTCTATGAGAGTTTGCCTGCTACAGTGAGGGCGTCGGGGACCTGGGAGGAGCACAGACTGGCGAGGTTGGTGGATATTGTTCACCTAATGGACAAAGAAGGATCTGCGGCCGTCTCCCTCAATTTTTACCTCCGCCAAGGCGTGGGGGGCAGAATTACCTTCTAATCCATCCCCTCTGGAGCCAGTTTTGGAGGCTTCTCAGCAGCCTGTGGAGGAGCCCAGGGCTGTCACTTCATCAGAGAGGGGTATCACCTCACCAGCTGCAGCAGAGGACTCCACAGGAGGACAGGCAAGTTAACTCCTTTTTCACTCCTATCACTGATAAAACATATGCCTGATTCCTGGAGGAGAATCTCAGGGGGAGTGGTCCCCAGAGATTTCTCCACCTGTTGCAGCTATGAACTGCTCACCAGCCCTCTCCATGCTCTCTCCTGCCTTCCCTGAGGGTATACCAGCTCCAGAGCTGAACCGCTGGGACCAGGAGGAGCCAGAGGTCCGTGAGGATTCGCTCGTCACCGCCATGGTGAGCCAGACCCCAGCCGCCATGCCGGAAGAATCGTCAACGTGGGTTGTGACGGCTGGGACAACGAAGACTGCCAGGATCATCATGCCTGCTGCGGAGGCTGCCGCAGCAGAGCCAACACTGGATCAGAACCTCCAGGAGGCCGAGCCCGTGACATCGCCTGGATTGTTGGAGTCCTGGATGGCGGTGAAGCTCAAGCTAAGGCAAGTGCTCTCTTTTGTCTTCCTTCTATCCACTTTAGAACATTTTTGCCTAGCTCTAGGTGAGGAGTGCCATCAATTATTCTATTCCGCTGTTTTGTATGTAACTCACTACTCAGCTTTACCGTTGCTTTGGGGAATGGCACAAGACTGTCACATGTTTCACTGGACTGTCTTTGCTGTTGCTTCACTGATCCTGGAGGGTCGCCTGGACCAAGAATGCCAGGGCCGATTTTTTGGTCCCAGTCCAGTCCTGATTGCTAGGGCGTCTTCTTTGCCATTAAGAATCTGACAAAACTTCTTCCTCCTTACTGTATACCACAACATTACAGCATGCACAAAATGAGCCATGCTGTGTCCTGCTGCTTGTGTAATGCTGATGTACTTTGCTGTGCTCCCCTCCACAAAAATGTGAGCATCGAGTCTGCACCTTATATACATGGCCTAATTTGCTGGCAGCCCTCTCTCCTTCCTTGAGGCATACTTTTCATTGTTTTGAAAAACAACATTCCACTCCGTATCATTGTGTCGGGGACAGTCACTGCACAGCCTCACAGCCTTGACATTTTTCTCTGTCCACTTCCGATCTTAGAAAAGAAGAAGAGTTGTTCTTCATTTCTGTCCTGGAGTGACTATTTTTTTCTCATTTGAAATAGAAAATAAAATTAAAACCTCTTTTAAAATTTTGCTTATCAATTTGACTGAAAAAAATTGACTTTGCAGTTTTTCAAAATTAATTGACATGCATTTTTAGGTTAACTGGTCATTCTAAATTGTCCCTAGATTCTGTCTCCTATAGGCTCTTGGAAGAGAGTGTTAGTACTGGTGAAGTGCTTTGAATGGTTTTGAGTCTAGAAAAGTGCTTTATAAGTACAGGTCCTTAATGAAATGTCTGTGACATATTTGGTCAAATTGCCTTAAATTATTTAATTATTGCAGCATGATTTCTTTCTCAGAACAGTTGCTTTCAATGCATTTCTCTTTAAATCCTTAAAACTGCATTTAACGCTGTCCTCCTTATGTCACTATTGCTAATCTCAACTGGCTAACTCCTATTGCTGATCCAGCCTGAGCCAGCTAACATAAATTTGTCTTAAAGAATGAATAAAACAAAGCACCACTGGTGGACGGGGTGTGTGGTTTCAGTAGTTGATTGGATATGACCAGTCTATGGAATACAATATGCATAGAAACATTAGTGAATAAGTGGCTAAATGGCTAGCTTCACCTAGCCGACGACTGCATAGCTAAGCCAATGCTAATGGTTCAATTAAACAAGGAGAGAATATGACAAAACTAGAGGGCACGCAGAGGGCGCATACCTCCATCAAGGCTGTTGTTTACCCAAACTCCACTCTGCCACTGCATATTGGCAGCAGGTAAAAATCCATCCAGTAGTTTTTGCATAATCCTGCTAAACCATGGCTAGGACACTGAGCCTTGGTGGGCGTATGCATTCATGGATCACCTCCAAAATGTAATGGGTTTGTGTCCAGTAGTTCTGGAGTAATCTTGCTAACACTTTGTGGCATGATAGAGCCTTGGTAGAGGTATGCACTCTCAGATCATCAGCAAAATGCAATGTGTTCCTCTTTAGGCCAAGGGCCACCTCTGGTGAAAATTTCATCCAAATCCATCTGGTAGTTTTTGTGTGATCCTGCTGCACAAATACAAACAAGGCCCTTGGTGGAGGTATGCACTCTCAGATCATCGCCAAACTCTCGTGGGTTCATTTTTAGACCAAAGGCTACCTCTGGTGAAAATTTCATCCAAATCGGTCGAGTCGTTTTTGTGTGATCCTGCTGACAAACAAAGCAACACAGATGAAAATATTACCTCCTTGGCAGAGCTACTAAGAAAGAACAATGCCAGATGCATCATCGACTGTGGATTAGTGGACCAGGTGGACACAGGGATGTTCACTCGGGTGACTGAAATCTCTAGAAAATAACAATATAAACCATGCTTGGTAAGCCACCTCCCTAGCTTGGAGGCTAATGCCTGGGCTGGGTGTCCTGCTCATCGACAGCTTTGCTGGCCAATAATAGAGCAGCAGCACCTATCAAATCTGGGCTTACCTTTTCTTGGTGTAGAGGGAAGAACCTGGAAGAGTGAAAATGGGCTAAACAGACACTAAAACAATATAAAGGCGTGTGTGTGTTTTAAGAGAAGTGAGCGTTTCAGTATTTTTCTGATAATCACATGATCAACAGACACATTTCAGAAGGTTAAAACCTACAAAACCACAATTTTTCACTTAATGGGACCATCAACACAAAATGTCAAATTATTGCCTGTTTTTTAAATAGCATTTCAGAAAAGAAAATCAGATGATCAAACGACACATCAGCCACACTGATATCACAATGATCCTTCAGAATGAAGCCCACTATTGCATGGTAACAATATTTGGCATGTGTGAGTAAGGCAGGGACTCATGAAGACTCGTCCTCGCCCTGAGTGACGCACCTCTTTCTGTTTGGCATAACAGAGTCCTGCTCATGTATGCCTGCTATGTTTGGTATGCCAGAGCTGGTCTCGGTCGGTTTGTTTTGCGAGCTGAGGTGTGACAGGTGGAAATGCTGAAGGGCAGGTTTTAATCTCTGTCACATGCCTTCACTCTGGCTGGCTACTTGTGCAACAACACGAGGTGGATCAAGCATTCCATTTTTCCAGCGCATAGTAGGATATGAAGCACGTCTCTGGCCTCTTTGTCAGTGAAGGATCTGCATACCAGAATGTCTGCTTACACCTGATGATTAAAGTAGTGCTCTATTTTGTTGAAAAAAGCCATAGCTCTAAATTGTACCTTGTTTGGGATTGTCTCTTCTTTTATTCCAAGAAGAAAAAGAAGAACACTGTAAAGAACACTGTAAAGCCCACACTGTAAAGTTGCAGTTATGTAACCGCAGTATCACAACTGTGAACTTTTCCACCGTCAACTTCAAATGAGTTGCAGAAGTGCACACAGACATGATGACATCCATTTAAAAATGTTATGTCAAAAGATAAACATCATTTGTCAGTGTGTCCAAAACCATTTTTCAATTACTATAGCGGTGGAGGGGGGAGGGTCTCATTTAGCACCAGCAAACAGTACAAAAAAGCCAAAAAGTTGCTGACTTGCAACTTTTTCAAATCAAAATGAATCCACACATTTGCTGTTATTCCTGGCATGATGATTCAAATAGTGCTCCATTTATGTACTGCACACACTCACAAGTAGGGCTCATTCCACTTCCAGTACTCCCAACCCATTTGCACCTGGCATTAGAAATACTTTTTTGTCATTGGATTGCTACTGAATATTCCAAAGTACAGGTGTAAATACACTCAAAAACACAACTGGAACAGATTTACAGTTGACACCAGATGTTTACATATGCCAGGGGTGGGCAATCATGTGCCACGGAGGACCATGTCACTGCAGATTATCTGTTCCAGCCAGTGTTTTCAGCTGGTGTTTGCTCAGATCAGCTTCAAGCATTACTAATAATAGAAAACACCTGCTGAAAGACACTGGGTGGGGCAGAAAACCTGCAGTGGAATGGTCCTCACTGCCCACCCTGACATACGCTGTATAAAAAAAGACATATTACCCCCCCCCCCACACACACACACACACATTGTCTGACATTAAATCAGAAGAAATTAGGTGGAACAGAAAATCTGCAGTGTAATAGTGCTCCATGGCACATAGTTGCCCAACCCTGACTTAGAGAAACAAAAGTTATAGCAGTTGTTTGTAGGAAATAAAAGATTACACAGATATGATGGCAAATTACCCAGTATGGCTTTGTAGATAAAAATGAACCAGTGCTCTTTTTCCCTTATGGTGAGAGAAGGCCAGGAGACTAGATTATAAAGAATACAGTGATGTGTACGAGACACTGAGTTGGTTATGAACCGTAAAGCACTGTGATAAACAGAATGCAAGCATCACAAAATAGATGCATCTGCATGGATGTATATAATGTCCCCAAAACACTTAAAAAGTAGTCTGCACCAGAATTTTCTTCACATCAAAATTAAAGCATATCCTATTCTGATACTAAAAACCCAGCCTAACCTTTAGTTTTTTTCACCAGTTTTTCTGCTGCAAAGTTATCCTTTCTGCTGTGGACTTTTCTTTCACTATTCATTTCTTAAGTAAGGTGACTATTTTTCAGGGGGAATATTGTCTGTACGTTTGACAGAACAGACAAAATTGTATTTATAAGTCTGTTAAATGTGATCAGTTTGTGCTTCTGATCACCTTTGTAGGTGGTTTGGAAGATTAGATATACAGTTGAAACCAGATCTCAGAATATTCAGTGATATGTCCAGCCGTCATATCACTCAGGAAGGAGATGGCTTCTGTGTCCCAGAGATGGACATGTTTTGGTGTGAAATGTGCGTATCAACTCCAGAACAAAAGCAAAAGCCCTTGTGAAGATGCTGGCTGAAGCTGGTAAAAGAGTGTCATTATCCACAGTGAAACGAGTCTTGTACCGACATGGGTTGAAAGGACACTCAGCAAGAAAGAAACCATTACTACAAAAGCAACATAAAAAAGAGACTACAGTTTGCAAATGCACACAGGTACAAAGACCTTAATTTTTGAAGACAGGTCCTGTGGTCAAATGAAACTAAAATTGAAATGTTTGGCCTTAATGACCATCATTTCATTTGGAGGATAAAAGGGGGGAAGTTTGCAAACTTGAGAACACCATCCCAACTGTGGAGTATGGGGGTGGCAGCGTCATGTTGTGGGGGTGTTTTGCTGCAGGAGGACTGGTGCACTTCACAAAATAGATGGCATCACGAGGAAAGAAGATTATGTGGAAATACTGACGCAGCATCTCAAGACATCAGTCAGGAAGTTAAAGCTTGGGTGCAAATGGGTCTTCCATATGGATAATAACCCAAAGCATATCGCCAAATTAGTTACAAAGTGGCTTAAGAACAACAAAGTCAATGTTTTGTAGTAGCCATCACAAAGCCCTGATCTCAATCCCAAAGAAAATGTGTGGGCAGTGCTGACCTGCAAACCTGACTCAGTTCCACCAGTTCTGTCAGGAGGAATGGGCCAAAATTCCAGTAAACTACTGTGAGAAGATTGTGGAAGGAGACCCAGAATGTTTGATCAAAGTCATACAGTTTAAAGGCAATGCTAACAAATAGTAAGGAAATTGATGGAAACTTCTGACTGAAGAAAAAAATAAAAATTCTCTAAAAACAATAGTTAGCAAAAATAAAAATTATTTAGCAAATATAAATAATTTTGGAAATCTAACTGAACTAAAATGGTTAAAGTTTAGTGTCATTTAATGTCAGACAGTGAGAAAAAAAGATTATATATATTTCTGTATACTTTATTAATTCCAGAAGGAAATTCAAGGCATCCACTTGGATGGATGAGGCAGCCACAATATGGTGCCAATCCCTTCAGCATTCACACACACATTCACACCTAGGGCCACTTTAGAGTCTCCAGTTAACCTAACCTGCATGTTTTTGGTCTGTGGGAGGAAACCGGAGTACCCAGGGTAAACCCACGCAGACAAGGGGAGAACATGCAAACTCCACACAGAAGGATCACTGATGGTCAGTGGTGGGATTGAACCCACGGCCTTCTTACTGTGCTTCCACAGTGCTAACCACTGTACCACCAAGCTGCCCAAAAAAAGGTCATGTGTCTTTTTATACAGTGGATGTTAACATCTGGTTTCAACTGTATATCTAATCTTCCAAACCACCTACAAAGGTGGTCAGAAGCACAAACTGATCACATTTAACAGACTTATAAATACAATTTTGTCTGTTCTGTCAAACGTACAGACAATATTCCCCCTGAAAAATAGTCACCTCACCTAAGAAATGAATAGTGAAAGAAAAGTCCACAGCAGAAAGGATAACTTTGCAGCAGTGTAAAAAAAAAAAAATGTCATGGCGGCCTCTGGGCCGTCATTGGCATCATTAACTCCAGCTGCGCACAGATCCACAGGTGTTAATCAGCAGCTGTTAAAAGCCAGCGTTGCTGACAGCCCGGCACGGAGTCGTCTGTCCTCCTCGTCAGAGAAAGAACCAGAACTCCGTTCTCTGGCCTCGTCAAGGTATTCTCTTGTCTCGTCAGAAACTGTCTCGTCAAGAACTGTCTTGTCAAAAACTGTCTCGTCAGAAGCTGTCTCGTCAGAAACTGTCTCGTCAGGAACTGCTTCGTCAGGAACTGTCTCGTCAGGAACTTCTCTGGCCTCGTCAAGAACTTCTCTTGCCTCGTCTAGGACTTCGGTTCAAAGTCAAGCTCGTAAGAGAACTGTTTGCTACTCTACTCCTAACCTCTACCCCTGTGCACAGGTGGACTCCCTTGGCGGCGGACTTGCGTCCCCAGCTGACAGGGTTACGCCAACACGCACACGTAGCGGTTCGCTACCACCCCGACTACCGGTACGTCTTGCTCCACAAATTCCTGAATTATTACTGTATCAGTTACAGGAGTACTGGCCACCGTTACCGGTGGAGTTTGTGTCTTCGTCATCTGTCGTGTCATCGTCACCACGCTCTGTGGAATCACTCACCTCGTCATCATCTGGATTGTCATGGTCACCACGCTCTGTGGAATCACTCGCCTTGTCATCATCTGGATTATCATCGTCACCACGCTCTGTGGAATCACTCGCCTTGTCATCATCTGGATTGTCATCGTCACCACGTTCTGTGGAATCACTGGTCTTGTCATCAGCTGGTTTGTCATCGTCCCGGTCTGTGGAGTCACAGCCGGAGTCTCTGGAAGACCTGTCCACGCCACAGTCACAGGTGGAAGCCTCAGCACATTCACGGACGCCTTCACCTCCACGTTGCACGGCCGCTGGTTCTCAGCAGGACGTAACCTGTGCTTCTCCCAAGTAAGCCTCACTACTGATAGCTTGTCACTAGCGTGGGACAAAAGTAATTGTCTGTGCTTATATGTTCCAGGGTTGCCGGGTCTCCGTCCAGGGTGCTCAGCTCCAGTGACCAGGATACTATCCACGCTCTTACACTTGCACTACACACCCTTTCACTCTAATAAAGATTATTGTTCACTAATTTGCCCGTGTCAGTGTCTGTCTCCTGGGTCCCGAAACATGTCAAAATAAACAAACTATAAATAGACTCATTCGTGTTCATTCTTTTAAAAAAAATTAAAGACTGGCTCTCATCCAAATTAAAAAAAAAAATTCCCACCTGCTGCACATCAGCCAGAGATTTTTCTTTTTTTTTTTTTTTTTAAATTACCCCGTTAATAAATTAGATATATTATTCTTTACCCACTCACATACACTTTTCTTTCCCACAGTGGGCTGTTGGAAGGAGTATGATCAGTTAGCAATCCTATCATTGGAGACCCATGTTAAAACTTGGCATATGCGCACAGGAAGGCAGGAACTGAAGCTCTGAGATCACCCCTTTGCACGCAGAAGTGCCACCCCTTTTTAAAGGTATTAGAGATTTTAATTTTTCCCCAAGGAGACACCAATTGCCGATCAAATGTGTGGCAAATGTGACTGTGTCAGATAACTCTATTTTTTCAAATAAAAATGTGCACAGACCTCACTGGAGCAGCTGCATCCTGCTTGTCTCCTTCAAGCAGAGTTTCAGGTTAGTGTTTTAAGGCAATCTACAGGTGCTCTGCCTCTGTAGACGCACTCGCGTGGGGTGCTCTCAATGACATGCAAGTTACATGGCGCTCAAACATGTCAAGAGAGCTAAAAGTTAAATTCTTCTGTGCAACAGTGGAATCCATACTGCTACACAGAAGCGAATGCTGGTCATTAAGTGTCTCCCTTCAGAGGTCATTGGATGGCTCCTACACCCGGATGCTGTGCACCATCCTCAATGTAAACTGGCAAGACCACGTCTCCAATGAAGAACTCTATGGGCACCTTCTCAGAATATCAGACAAGGTGGCTTGGCGAAGACTTGGTACTAGGTTCTTTGGTTTTAACGTGGTGGTGCGTGCAGACACTGTGGCTACTTTCTGTCCCAATAGAATGGTGTTTTCGTGTTTTTCATCTTGTGAGTCACAGTATTTTTGTTCGTCTTCATCGTGTCCACGCACATACAGCCGTGAGTTTCTCCTCAACATTAGTAGACCCAGGTACATAGAGTTAGACTCTGCACACACTGAAAAGCTACGGGATTGCGGACTGCTCCGGACACCCATCCATGCATCTTGCCCGCAGTGGAGGCGCCATAAGTGGTGGGACAGAAAGCAGAAAAAGGATAAATGCAGAGGTATGTGAACTAGGCTAGCAGCTAACCCACACAAGCCAGCTATCCTCACCATCATACTCGCCAACGTATGCTCTTTAGATCACAAGCTGGACCACATCCGTTGACTACACTCAGCCTCAAGGACTGTGAGAGAGTGCTGTGTTTTCTGTTTGTGGAAACATGGCTCAACAACAGCATCCTGGACTGTGCCATCCAGCTAGACTGGCTAACATGCTACCGAGCAGACAGAGCTGTCATCGAGGAAGGTAAGAGCCGTGGTGGTGAGCTCTGTGTTTACATCAGTGATGCCTGGTGCCGTGATGCTGTTGTGGTCTGTAAACACTGCTCACCATTGTTGGAGGTTATGGTTATCAAGTGCCGGCCGTTCTATCTTCCGAGCAAATTTATGGCTGCACTGCTAGCTACCGTTTATTTCCCTCCCAGCTCCAACAACAACAAAAACAGGAGTGAAGCACTGAATTAACTGTACCAGCACATCAGTGAGCAGCAGAGAGCCTACCCTGATGTTTTTTCTCATTTTGCTGGAGATTTCAACTACATAGACCGAAAGACTGTGTTTCCTGAAATACACCAACACATCAACTTTCCTACATGGGAAAACAACACACTGGACCATGTTTTCACCAACCAGAGAGGAGCGTATACAGTGGGGTAAAAAAGTATTTAGTCAGCCACCGATTGTGCAAGTTCTCCCACTTAAAAGATGAGAGAGGTCTCCAATTTTCATCATAGGTATACCTCAACTATGAGAGACAAAATGAGAAAAAAAAAATCCAGAAAATCACATTGAAGGATTTTTAATGAATTAATTGGTAAATTCCTCGGTAAAATAAGTATTTGGTCAATAACAAAAGTTCATCTCAGTACTTTGTTATATACCCTTTGTTGGCAATGACAGAGGTCAAATGTTTTCTGTAAGTTTTCACAAGGTTTTCACACACTGTTGCTGGTATTTTGGCCCATTCCTCCATGCAGATCTCCTCTAGAGCAGTGATGTTTTGAGGCTGTCGCTGGGCAACACAGACTTTCAACTCCCTCCAAAGATTTTCTATGGGGTTGAGATCTGGAGACTGGCTAGGCCACTCCAGGACCTTGAAATGCTTCTTACGAAGCCACTCCTTCATTGCCCGGGCGGTGTGTTTGGGATCGTTCTCATGCTGAAAGACCCAGCCATGTTTCATCTTCAATGCCCTTGCTGGTGGAAGGAGGTTTTCACTCAAAATCTCACGATACATGGCCTCATTCATTCTTTCCTTTGCACGGATCAGTCGTCATGGTCCCTTTGCAGAAAAACAGCCCCAAAGTATGATGTTTCCACCCCTATGCTTCACAGTAGGTATGGTGTTCTTTCTCCTCCAAAAACGACAAGTTGAGTTTTTACCAAAAAGTTCTATTTTGGTTTCATCTGACCATATGACATTCTCCCAATCCTCTTCTGGATCATCCAAATGCTCTCTAGCAAACTTCAGACGGGCCTGGACATGTACTGGCTTAAGCAGGGGGACATGTCTGGCACTGTAGGATTTGAGTCCCTGGCGGCGTAGTGTGTTTCTGATGTAGCCTTTGTTACTTTGGTCCCAGCTCTCTGCAGGTCATTCACTAGGTCCCCCCATGTAGTTCTGGGATTTTTGCTCACCGTTCTCGTGATAATTTTGACCCCACGGGGTGAGATCTTGCGTGGAGCCCCAGATCGAGGGAGATTATCAGTGGTGTTGTATGTCTTCCATTTTCTAATAATTGCTCCCACAGTTGATTTCTTCACACCAAGCTGCTTACCTATTGCAGATTCAGTCTTCCCAGCCTGGTGCAGGTCTACAATTTTGTTTCTGGTGTCCTTTGACAGCTCTTTGGTCTTGGCCATAGTGGAGTTTGGAGTCTGACTGTTTGAGGTTGTGGACAGGTGTCTTTTATACTGATAACGAGTTCAAACAGGTGCCATTAATACAGGTAACGAGTGGAGGACAGAGGAGCCTCTTAAAGAAGAAGTTACAGGTCTGTGAGAGCCAGAAATCTTTCTTGTTTGTAGGTGACCAAATACTTATTTTACTGAGGAATTTACCAATTAATTCATTAAAAATCCTTCAATGTGATTTTCTAGATTTTTTTTTTCTCATTTTGTCTCTCATAGTTGAGGTATACCTATGATGAAAATTGGAGACCTCTCTCATCTTTTAAGTGGGAGAACTTGCACAATTGGTGGCTGACTAAATACTTTTTTGCCCCACTATAAGCCTCTCCCCCCTGCCCCACCTCAGTGCCTCTGAGCACATCACTGTTATGGTAATTCCAGCATACAAACCACTGGTTAAAATCACCAAACCAGTTCGGAAACAAGTACATGTGTGGCCTGAAGGGTCCTTAGAGGTACTTCAAGGATGCTTCACTACCACTGACCGGAACATACAGTATTCAAGCAGGCTGTCACCTACAACAACACCACAGATCTGCAGGAGTGCACAGAGACTGTTACTGCCTACATCGTAAAGAGCATTGATGATGTCACAGATACCAAGACCATCACTGTTCAGCCAATCAGACACCATGGCTCAAAGGGGAGGTCTACAAGCTCCTGAAAGCGCGGAACACTACCTTCAGAGCTGAGAACAAGGTGGGCCTGAGGACAGCTAGGGCCAACCTGTCCCAAGGCATCAGAGAGGCCAAGAGGCAGCATTCCAGGGGGACTGACCACCGTTTCAGTGACAGCAGAGACACTCAGAATGTGTGGAGGGAGATACAGACCATCACGGACTACAAGCCCACACCGCAGACCTGCAACAGCTCCATCTCTCTGTTGAATGAGCCGAATGACTTCTTTGCTCGCTTCAAGGCACTCAACAGTACCCCTGCACAGAAGTCACCACGTCCTCCTGGCGACCAGGTGAGTACACTGTCCCTAGATTGTGTGAGGAGATCCCTTGGCAAGATCAATGTATACAAAGCTCCAGAACCTGACAACATACAGTATCTCTCAAAAGTGAGTACACCCCTCACATTTTTGTAAATATTTTATTCTATCTTTTCATGGGACAACACTGAAGATATGACACTTTGATACAATGTAAAGTAGTCAGTGTACAGCTTGTGTAACAGTGTAAATCTGCTGTCCCCTCAAAATAACTCAACACACAGCCATTAATGTCTAAACCGCTGGCAACAAAACTGAGTACACCCCTAAGTGAAAATGTCCAAATTGTGCACAAAGTGTCAATACTTTGTGTGGCCACCATTATTTTCCAGCACTGCCTTAACTCCCTTGGGCAAGGAGTTCACTAGAGCTTCACAGGTTGCCTCTGGAATCCTCTTCCACTCCTCCATGACGACATCATGGGGCTGGTGGATGTTAGAGACCTTGCGCTCTTCCACCTTCCGTTTGAGGACGGCCCACAGATGCACAATAGGATTTAGGTCTGGAGACATGGTTGGCCAGTCGATCACCTTTACCCCCAGTTTCTTTAGTAAGGCAGTGGCCATCTTGGAGGTGTGTTTGGGGTCGTTATCATGTTGGAATACTGCCCCGTGGCCCAGTTTCCGAAGGGAGGGGATCATGCTCTGCTTCATTATGTCACAGTACATGTTGGCATTCATGGTTCCCTCAGTGAACTGTAGCTCCCCAGTGCTGGCAACACTCATGCAGTCCCAAACCATGACACTCCCACCATCATGCTTGACTGTAGGCAAGACACACTTGTCTTTGTACTCCTCGCCTGGTTGCTGCCACACACGCTTGACAGCATCTGAACCAAATAAGTTTATCTTGGTCTCATCAGACCCCAGGACATGGTTCCAGGAATCCATGTCCTTAGTCTGCTTGTCTTCAGCAAACTGTTTGCAGGCTTTCTTGTGCATCATCTTTAAAAGGGGCTTCCTTCTGGGATGACAGCCATGCAGAACAATTTGATGAGTGTGCGGCGTATGGTCTGAGCACTAACAGGCTGACCCCCCCACCCCTTCAACCTCTGCAGCAATGCTGGCAGCACTCATATGTCTATTTTCAAAAGAGAACCTCTGGATATGATGCTGAGCATGTACACTCCTTTGATCGATCATGGCGAGGCCTGTTCTGAGTGGAACCTGTCCTGTTAAACCACTGTATGGTCTTGGCCACCGTGCTGCAGCTCAGTTTCAGAGTGTTGGCAATCTTCTTATAGCCTAGGCCATCTTTATGTAGAGCAACAATTCTTTTTTTCAGAACCTCAGAGATTTCTTTGCCATGAGGTGCCATGTTGAACTTCCAGTGACCAGTATGAGAGAGTGTAAGAATGATAACATCAAATTTAACACACCTGCTCCTCATTCATACCTGAGACCTTGTAACACTAATGAGTCACATGACACCAAGGAGGGAAAATGGCTAATTGGGCACAATTTGGACATTTTTCACTTAGGGGTGTACTCACTTTTGTTGCCAGCAGCTTAGACATTAATGGCTGTGTGTTGAGTTATTTTGAGGGGACAGCAAATTTACACTGTTATACAAGCTGTACACTGAATACTTTACATTGCATCAAAGTGTCATATCTTCAGTGTTGTCCCATGAAAAGATAGAATAAAATATTTACAAAAATGTGAGGGGTGTACTCACTTTTGTGAGATACGGTATGTTGTCAGGTCCTGGAGCTTTGCATACATTGATCCTGCCAAGGGATCTTCTCACGCTGTCCGGGGACAGTGTACTCACCTGGTCGCCAGGAGGACGTGGTGACTTCGGTGCAGGGGTACTGTTGAGTGAGTCGGGAGGACTGAATCCTGAGTCTGTCAGGAGGACAGGAGATCTGGAACCGCCGGGAGAATGAAACCTAAGTCCAGCAGGAGGATGGTCCACCTGTGCACAGGTAAGTGGAGGATAACATAGAAATGAGGAGGCAGGCAGACAGAAGTTTAATATTACAGTTTCCCATGTTTGAGGAGAAGCTGAGTCAGGAGTGAGGAGCTGTCAACTGTAACCTATGGAGTCGACATCCCTGTGAAAAAGTGAAGCTCTGCTCCCTATTTAAAGGCTGCTCGAATGAGAAGCAGCTGGTGAACCTGCAGCAGCTGTGGAGCATAAGTAATTAAGGAGACAGAGACAACAGAGTGCAGCCAGGATCATGATAGCAACCCCCCCCCCCCCAAGGGGTGCCTCCTGGCATTCAACCCGACTTGTCCAGGTGAGCACGATGAAATACCCGGACCACCCGGAGATCAGTAATGAAGACTCTTGGAATCCAAGATCTCTCCTCCGGACCATACCCCACCCAGTTGACCAAATACTGGAAGCCCCGTCCTCTGCGTCAAACGTTCAAGATCCGGTTGATCTTGTTGACCGGACCCCCATCAACCATCTCTGGAGGTGGTGGTGGCTTGGAGGGTGGACAGAGGGGACTGGTGGAAAGGGACTTTACCTGTGAAACATAAAAGTGGGACAAATATGGAGAGCTGGAGGGAGAGCAAGGTGTAAAGATGCAGGGTTGATAATTCTGGAAATGGGATAAGGACCAATGAAACATGGAGAAAGCTTTCTGGAGTCAGTCTTCAGGTTGATATTGCTAGTGGATAACCATACCTTCTGCCCCACACAGTAGGTGGGGGCTGGAAGCCTCCGTCGGTTGGCAATCTCGGAGTTCTGGTCAGCAGTGCGGTGAAGGGCAGCTCCTTCAAAAATGGCGACAGCGTCTGATGTGTGCTTGGACAGATGGTACAGCAACCTTCTCCTCCGAGGTGGGGAACAGGGGTGGGTTGTAACCCAATGAGGCCTCAAAAAGAGAGAGAGTTTGACGGCCAGCAGCTCCCGATCGCCAACATTGTAGTTCCTCTGGGCTGGGGAAAGGCGCCGAGAAAAATACGCACGCGGATGGACCTTATGGTCGGTGGCCGAGCGCTGTGACAGGACTGCCCCCACCCCGGAGTCGGAGGCGTCCACCTCCACAATAAACTGTAGCTCTGGCTCCACCCGAGCAAGGATGGGAGCAGAAAAGAACAAGTTCTTTAGGTTAGCAAAAGCCTGACTGGCCTCATCAGACCACCTGAATGGGATCTTAGAGGAGGTGAGTTTAGTGAGCGGCTGGGCTACTGTGCTGTAATTCCGAATGAAATGGCGATAGAAATGAGCAAATCCCAAAAACTGTTGCAACTACTTCTGAGACGAAGGGATAGGCCAGTCAGTAACAGCCTTAACTTTGCCAGGTTCTGCAACAATCTGTTTGTGGGAGATAGTGAAACCCAAAAATGAAGTTGTGGGTGTATGAAACTCACATTTCTCCACCTTGACATACAGGTGGTTCTCCAGCAGCCGTTGCAACACAGCCTTCAAGTGGACCCAGTGTTCCTCTAGAGAGCGGGAAAAAATAAGAATGTCATCCAGGTAGGTAAAAAATGAGCCGAGAAAATCCCTAAGGACATCATTGATGAGCCGCTGGAATACGGCTGGAGTGTTGGTTATCCCAAACAGCTTCACCAAATATTCAAAATGTCTGATAGGAGTGTGGAACCCCATCTTCCAGTCATCACCCTCTCTAATCCGGACTAGATGGTAAACATTGCGAAGGTCCAGCTTAGTGAACACAGAGGCACCCTGCAACAGATCAAACGCAGAGTTGATGAAGGATAGAGGGTATTTATCCTTGATTGTGATGTTATTGAGCTCCCTAAAGTCAATGCAGGGCTGATGGGATCTGTCTTTTTTGCTCACAAAAAAGAACCCCACCCCCACCGCTGAAGGTCTGATGATGCCAGAGTTTAATAACTCCTTAATGTACTTCTCCATGTCCTCACACTTCGGCGCCGACAAACTATAAAGTCTGCTAGATGGTAGGGTGGCCATGGGCTGGAGGTTAACACACTGGACCTAAAATCACTCAAAAAACATAAAGTTTGAGTATGAAAAAGTTTGATTTTTTACTCTTAATCCCACAAAAATGCCTAACAAACCATGTTTATAACTCAGGATGCAAATATAAATTGTAAATTTCAAAAACTTATGTAAAAATTTAGCAAAGTTATACACAACTATTTAGATGAAAATGCAGGAAGTGCTCAGGCGTTTTTTGTACAACTACGGTATTTACAAAACAATCATGTGTCACAAAAAGATGGCAAATTATTTGTGCCACTCAAAAAAGCAGTTCCTGTCCACAACACAGAGGGGTACATCAGCGTGTGTGCACAACACTTTCAGCTGCTCTGACCACTTTTTTCCATTTTACAAAATGAAAAAAAAGACAAATATTTGTAATATATTTGTATTATATTTTTATATTATAATATCTATCTCCCCCTCATGGATCGTCACCTTATCGTGGTGGGGGGGTTTGCGTGCCCCAGTGATCCCAGGAGCTATGTTGTCCGGGGCAATTTGCCTCTGATAGGGTCTCCCAAGACAAACTGGTCCTGGGTGAAGGGCCAGACGAAGAACGATCCAACAGACTCTCATGATAAATTGTATATCAAGGATTCAGTGTACCCCGCCCGGTATGGGGTTACCGGGGCCCCACCCTGGAGCCAGGCCTGGGGGAGGGGCTCGAAGGCTAGCGTCTGGTGGCCGGGTTTCCACCCATGGGACCCGGCCGGGCTCAGCCCGAAGGAGTTACATGGGTCCGCCCTCCAGTAGGTTCACCACCTGCAGGAGGGATCATGGAAGTCCGGTGCTATGTGGATTAGGTGGCAGTCAAAGGCGGAGACCTTGGCGGACTGATCCCAAGCTTTCTAAACTGGCTTTTGGTACGTGGAATGTCACCTCTCTGGTGGGGAAGGAGCCTGAGCTGGTGTACGAGATTGAGCGATACCGGCTAGATATAGTCGGCCTCACCTCAACACACAGCTCCGGTTCCGGAACCAGTCTCCTGGAGAGGGGCTGGAGCTTGGCCTTTTCTGGAGTTGCCCCGGGTGAGAGGCGACGAGCAGGGGTAGGTATTCTTGTATCGCCCCACCTTGCTGCCTCTATATTGGAGTTTTCCCCGGTGGACGAAAGGGTTGCTTCCCTGCGCCTTCGGGTTGGGAAACGGGTCCTGACCATCATTTGTGCCTATGCACCAAATGATGTTTCAGAGTACCCACCCTTTTTGGAGTCTGTGACTGGGGTGCTGGAGGGTGCTCCTCCTGGAGACTCCATTGTCCTACTGGGGGACTTCAATGCGCACGTGGGCAACGACAGTGAAACCTGGAGGGGGGTGATTGGGAGGAACGGCCTGCCCGATCTGAACCCGAGTGGTGTTCAGTTATTGGACTTCTGTGCTAACCACAGTCTGTCTATAACGAACACCATGTTCAAGCATAAGGGTGTCCATATGTGCACCTGGCACCAGGACACCCTAGGCCGCAGGTCGATGATCGATTTTGTTATCGTATCATCAGACCTGCGACCGTATGTCTTGGACACCCGAGTAAAGAGAGGTGCAGAGCTGTCAACTGATCACCACCTGGTGGTGAGTTGGATCCGATGGCAGGGGAGGAAGCCATTCAGACCTGGTAGACCCAAACGTATAGTGAGGGTGTGCTGGGAGCGTCTGGCTGAGGCCCCTGTCCGGGAGGTCTTCAACTCCCACCTCCGGAAGAACTTCAACCACATTCCGAGGGAGTCTGGAGACATGGAGTCTGAATGGGCCATGTTCTCCACCTCTGTTGTTGAAGCGGCAGCCCAGAGCTGCGGCCGCAAGGTGGTCGGTGCATCTCGTGGTGGCAACCCCCGAACCAAGTGGTGGACACCAGTGGTGAGGGGGGCCATTAAGCTGAAGAAGGAGTCCTATCAAGCTTGGTTGGCTTGTGGGACTCCCGAAGCAGCTGAGGTGTACCGGCAGGCCAAGCGGAGTGCAGCTCGGGTGGTTGCTGAAGCAAAAACCCGGGTATGGGAGGAGTTCGGTGAGGCCATGGAACAAGACTTTCGGTCGGCTTCAAAGAGATTCTGGCAAACTGTTCGGCGGCTCAGGAGGGGAAAGCAGCTCCCCGTCCACACTGTGTATGGTGCGGATGGGACACTGTTGACTTCAACTGGGGATATCGTCGGGCGGTGGAAGGAATACTTCGAGGATCTCCTCAATCCCACTGATACGCCTTCCACAGAGGAAGCAGGGTTTGGGGACGAGGGGGATGACTCGCCTATCACAGGGGCTGAGGTCGCCAAGGTGGTTAAAAATCTCCTTGGTGGCCGGGCCCCGGGGGTGGACGAGATTCGCCCCGAGTACCTCAAGGCCCTGGATGTTGTTGGGTTGTCATGGTTGACACGCCTCTGCAACATTGCGTGGAGGTCGGGGGCAGTGCCTTTGGCATGGCAAACCGGGGTGGTGGTTCCTCTCTTCAAAAAAGGGGACCGGAGGGTGTGCTCCAACTTTAGAGGGATCACACTCCTCAGCCTCCCTGGGAAGGTCTATGCCAAGGTACTGGAGAGGAGAGTCCGGCCGTTGGTCGAACCTCGGATTCAGGAGGAGCAATGTGGTTTTCGTCCTGGCCGTGGCACATCGGACCAGCTCTTTACCCTCTCGAGAATTCTTGAGGGTTCGTGGGAGTTTGCCCAACCAGTTTACATGTGTTTTGTGGACTTGGAGAAGGCATTTGACCGCGTCCCTCGTGGATTTTTGTGGGGGGTGCTTCGGGAGTATGGGGTATCGGGCTTGTTGTTACGAGCTATTCGGTCTCTGTACGACCGTTGTGAGAGTTTAGTTCGCATTGCCAACACTCGGTCGGAGTCATTCCCAGTGAGAGTTGGACTCCGCCAGGGCTGCCCTTTGTCACCGGTCCTGTTCATAATTTTTATGGACAGGATTTCTAGGCGCAGCCAGGGAATGGAGGGTGTCATGCTTGGTGACCACAGGATCTCATCTCTGTTGTTTGCAGATGATGTTGTCCTGTTGGCTTCATCCAGCAATGACCTACAGCTCTTGCTGGGACGGTTTGCCGCTGAGTGTGAAGCGGCTGGGATGAGAATCAGCACCTCCAAGTCCGAGTCCATGGTCCTCAGCCGGAAAAAGGTGGATTGTCCTCTCCGGGTTGGGGACAGGCTCCTGCCCCAAGTGGAGGAGTTTAAGTATCTTGGGGTCTTGTTCACGAGTGAGGGGAAAATGGAGCGAGAGATCGACAGACGGATTGGAGCAGCATCTGCAGTGATGCGGACGTTGTACCGGTCTGTTGTGGTGAAGAGGGAGCTTAGTTCTAAGGCAAAGCTGTCGATTTACCAGTCAATCTACGTTCCTACTCTCACCTATGGTCACGAGCTTTGGGTAATGACCGAAAGAACGAGATCGCGGATACAAGCGGCTGAAATGAGCTTTCTCCGTAGGATTGCTGGACTCACCCTCAGAGATAGGGTGAGGAGCTCAGTCATCCGGGAGAGGCTCAGAGTAGAACCGCTGCTCCTCCACATTGAAAGGAGTCAGTTGAGGTGGTATGGGCATCTGATTAGGATGCCTCCTGGACGCCTCCCACTTGAGGTGTTTCAGGCACGTCCCACTGGGAGGAGACCCCGGGGCAGACCCAGGACTCGGTGGAGAGACTATGTCTCCCAGCTAGTCTGGGAACGCCTTGGTATCCCCTCTGAAGAGCTGGAGCAGGTGGCTGGGGAGAGGGAAGCCTGGGCTTCTCTGCTTGAACTGCTGCCTCCGCGACCCGGACCTCCGGAAAAGCGGTAGAAGATGGATGGATGGATATCTATCTATCTATCTATCTATCTATCTATCTATCTATCTATCTATCTATCTATCTATCTTATATATATTTAGATATTATATATATTTAGAGAGAGAGAGCGAGAGAGAGATTTAAAATTTAAATGTCCTGGAAGTGTTATGAACCAAGCCGGTGTTTCCTGTAGGCTTGGTTCTGACTGCTCTCTGTGGCTCGGGCATCGGGTAAATTTATGTATTGTGTTATCTTTTGAGTTTTTGTTGTGTTTATGTCTGTGTTCTGGTTCTTTTCCATACCTGTAATCACTGCTCTGGCCGGCGGCTGTTAGGCAGCCTTTTTGAGCCACTTTTGTGTTGGCGTTGTCTAACATTCGCCGGTCCGACCACGGCCCCTCTCTCTTTTGGCAGCCAACTGATTCCTCCCCGGTGATTGTCTTTCCTGCGCCTCACCCAGGTGCTCCCAATCTCACCATCGCCAGCAATGTGTGAACTTAAGCAGCCTTTTGCCAGTCACGCATTGCTGGGTCTTTGCATTGTCAGTGCTTTGTCTGTGAATCGTCTTGTTCTTCTGTGTGCCACAACGGGTTAGCCACCTCCACGTTAGCTGTGGTTCTTCATTGTTCTCTGAGTGGTGTCGGCTCTGGGACGCCATTGGGGTTAATTCGTTTCTCCTCATGCATTTGCCGGGCGATGCCGGCCCCCAGACGTCAACTGTAAGTGTACCTTTGTATTTTTGTTCATCTCCACCGATTTGAGAACTGTGTGTGTCATTGATTTAATAAATGTGTTGTGGTGTAACCTGCACATAGATCCGTTATTTCATTCTCCCTCTCCATGCACTGTGTAAAGGTGCATGGGGAGTCATGACAGGAAGTGCAGCACGGCACACGTCATTACCCCCATGTGACAATATGTCATTATCAGCTGATCAGCAGAACTCAATTTAGAAATAGGTATAAATAAAAACTTTTATCAGTATGTCTCCTGCCCAACCAGGCGAAAAAAGACATTGGACCTGTGCTATGGATCCATAGAGAGGGCCTATAAATCACTCCCCCTTCCTCCTTTAGGATCCTCAGATCACAACTGTGTACATTTGCTGCCCACATATACAACTGCTCTCAGAAGAGACAAGGCGAAGACCAGAGACATAAATGTGTGGACAGAGGAGTCAGTGCACTGCCTCCAGGAATGCTTTAACTGTACGGACCGGGAGGTGTTCACACTGGCCTGGGGAGAAGATTTGGACTCTTTGGTGGACGTCACATGCTCATACATGTTTTTCTGTAGACACATGATCGTTCCACGTAAACGTGTCAAAATATATCCCAACAACAAGCCATGGGTTACAAAATCAGTTAAATCCTGCTTACAGAGGAAAGCACTTGCCTTTAAACAAGGGGATGTTTCGGAGCTACAAGTTGCCACAAAAGAGCTGAAGGCCGAAATTTTAAGAGCAAAACAGAATTATAAATCAGAATTGGAAAGCAAGATGACAACAAAGAAGGTTGGTTCAGCCTGGGCCAGTATGAAAACTATTGCAGGCCTTCAGAGCACAGAGTGCAGTAATCGTGTGTTTTTAGATGGTTTTAATTCAGACACAGAGCTGGCTAATGCTCTTAATTGTTTTTATGGTCGTTTTGATTCCTTTGATTTTAGCACAGAAACACAAGATTTGAAACAGAAACCCAAAGACAATCAGCACTTTAATATTGAGGTGCAGGATGTTAAAAGGTCATTCTGTGCTGTAAAAGTGAACAAAAGTCTGGGCCCTGATAATATATGTGGGCGCTTGGTAAAGTCCTGTGCACATGAATTGAGTCCTGTATTTCACTACATTTTCAATAAATCCTTACAGACACAACATGTGCCTAAGATCTGGAAAGATGCTGTGGTTGTCCCTGTTCCAAAATCCAGCTGTCCTAAAATGGTAAATGATTTTAGACCAGTTGCTTTGACTTCAATTTTAATGAAAATTTTTGAAAAACTGGTCAGATTTGAGGTCCTAAAGCAGACTGAGCATGCATTGGATCCTCTGAGTTTGCCTATAGGCCTCACAGAGGAGTGGAGGATGCCACTGTCACTCTGTTTAACATGCTTTTTAATCATCTGGATTTTAACAGGACACACACCAGGCTTTTATTTGTAGACTTTTCTTCCGCCTTTAATACAATCCAACCTCATATTTTAGTTGAAAGGATCCTGCTGAAGCGGCATGAAAAAATAGGCAGCGACGCTGAGGTTTTAAGTAGGTTTTATTAAATCATACCGCCGTCACGAGCTCCGCTCCCGGCGCCATGCATGCGCGCCGGGAGCGAGCCCAGCGGCTCTCAGAGAAGAGGAGACACACAGTGCGTGTGTCCAGCAGCAGTTGAAGAGTGAGTGAATGAGAGAAAGTTTGAGTTACAGAGTTGCAGCATATATACCCAACTACAACAATACATCAAAGAGCATTCCCCAGCAGTTGGTATGATTAAAGAGATTGCAGAACAGGCATGAGACATTTGCATTTGAGATACATACATCACAATAGGCAGATTTGCTAGACTCTACTCCAGCTGCAGAACAAAGAGGTTACAAGGCACATCTACATATCGATCTCAGTCTCTAGGTCACAGTAAGGACAGGACGCATGAACACAATGCATGAAAGGTGACATTAACATCACAGTAGAGAGCCAGAAGAAGCGGGGCTGCCTGTAGACATTAATACACACATTTCACTGTTCTGTTAATTGCTCTAGCCGAGCGCTGTGTCTGTCCAGTCTGTTTGTGGGGGTTTACACCAAACCGTCACACTGCAACAATTTGATTTGAGTAATAATCTGGTGGGTGGGATTCTGGATTTTTTTAACCAACAGGACACAGAGAGTAAGGGTCAATGGTACATTGTCTGACCAAAAGTGTTCTTCGACTGGCTCTCTGCAGGGGTGTGTGTTGTCACCACTACTGTGTCGGAGCAGACATGACAACAGACACATTATAAAGTATGCTGATGATTCAGTTGTTGTCAGTCTCCTCCAGGATGGTGAGAGTGGCCACGGCCCAGTAGTTGATGATTTTGTTCACTGGTGTGAGGATTCCTACCTGCAGCTGAATACGACAAAAACTAAAGATATGATTATTGACTTTAGGAGGAAAACTCCCAGGCACGAAGTCACTGTAGTAAAAGGCCAGACCACTGAATGTGTACAATCCTACAAATATCTTGGGACGATTATTGATAGTAATTTAAACTTTGAAGAGAATTGTGAAAGGGTGTGCAAAAAGGGTCAGCAACATTTGCATTGTTTAAGGAAACTTGCACGCTTCCAAATTGACCGAACCATAATGACAATGTTTTATCGGGCTTTTATTGAATCTGTTTTATCCTTTTCTTTAGTGTCATGGTTTGGTCAGATAAAACTGAAACAGAGGAAATCCTTGGATCAGGTTGTTAAATGGTCCAGTTGTTTGCTTGGTGAGTCACAGCTGAGCATGACATCCCTGTACACCAGACAGGTACAGAGGATTGCTACCTCCATGATGACTCCCACCCTTTGCACTGCCACTTTTAGCTTCTTCCCTCCAGACGGAGGTTTGCTGTCCCAAAAAGTAAAACCCAGCGCTACAACAACAATATATTGCACATAATTTAGTTACCTATTTATTAATTTCATTTTATATTTACTTATTTTTGTAGGTTTTTTATTTGGGTTCTAAATCTTTTATTGGGTTTTAGACTTTTGAGTTTTAACCTCTTTGACTAGTCTTTAACTTTTTAATATGACCCTTCTCTCTTATCTCTTTGTTTTTTTCTCTTATCTCTTTGTCTTATGTCCTGATTGATGGAGCCTTGAGTACTTTTATCATGTTTATAGTCAGCCTCATGTGTGGTGTGTTTTTGTTCATGGTGAATGTAATTGTGGTTTGTAAATATGGATGTCACCTGACTGCAAAACAAATCTACCTAGTGTAGGAAAAAGTCAATTTTGGACAACCTCTAGAAAACCCCCCAGAAAACAGTGTTGATTAGATGCTAAGGGCTAATTTAAATATTCCTGATAAATGTATCTAAAAGACTGTGATTTAATGGTTAATGGTAAATCGGAGCATTTATAGGGAATGTAACTAAAGGACTGAATCTGAACTGTTTAGATGTAAACTGTCAGTGAAAGCAGTAGCGCTTTTGCGCCAGAGGTGGTGCTCGGTAGTGATAAGACGCTGTACAGTGTTAGAGAACAAGAGAAGAAGAGTAGCGAATGTTCCAGAGTGTGAAGAAGATGGTGTCAAGTGATATATGGCCGTTGCTGGCTGATGTGCTGTGTAAGTGTGCCGTGCCGGGTGTGGTGGAAAGTCAATAAACCGCTGCAAAGTCTGACAGCTTGGCCTTCATCCTTTCCCCTTCGCCCTCCGGGGTGTAACAAAAACTTGGTAGCAGAGGACGGTTCAGTCGTGTCTAAGACGGTGAGTGTGCAAATAAAAAAAAAAAAGGCCGTAACGATGGAGCTGGAGCAGCTACAAGATAAGCTAAGCGAGGCCTTGGTGCCATTACAGGCCGAACAGTTAAATGAGGTCTGTTTATGTGCAAAGATAAGCCCAGCCAAGCCGTCTAAAAAAATACACGCTGATACGACTGTTAATCGAGGAGGTGGAAAAAACCATTGAAAGCGAAGAGGAGGATGTAGCCCGCGCGTTTCTGCTAAAGCTAATAGCATGTGCTACCGAAGCTAAGGAAAGCGAACTGTCAACGCAGGCGGCGGCAGCGGCCGGCACGAGCCGGGAGACAGAGGCACTCGCCCGTTTACAAAGCCAATATGCCGCTCTGCATGAAAGCATCCTTGATTCAGCTAAAAGGGTTGAAGAGGAGATAGCGAGGCTGACCAATGACGAGGCCGTGCAGCCACCGAGCCGCCATTTTGTGACACAGCCTGTGCCCCTACTGCCAGAAGTGACAGTAATGAGTCACCTCAGAACTTCCTGTTTCGCGCCATTGAGCTATAGGAAAGACTGTTGGCAGCATCCAGAGAGCCTGACGCGGAAGAGCAGTTTAGTTCTGATCTTATTCAGAGAAAGTTTCTGAGGGCGGTGGAAACAGGACTGATCAGTGCTGATGTGAAGTATCAACTGAAGCGCTATTTGGAGGATCCTACTGTCACCGACGAGCTTCTGATTTCAAAGACGACTGCAGCAGCCAGTCTTGAATGGGAACGACACCAAAAATTCAAGAGGCACATGAAAGAACCAAAAGTTCGAGAATGCCGAGTGGGAAATCTGATAGGTCAGTATGCAACCGTGGAAGAAGTGGATGGCCAAGAGCGCCCCCCCACCATCGACAAAAGGTAAAATCCTTAAATCCCAAAGCACAGTGACCCGTACGGAATCTGAGCTCCTGGACATAGTCACGCAGCTGAAGAGTGACATGGAGGAGATCAAGAAGGCCATACATGAGTCTCCCCGAGCACCTCACGCTCAAAGAGCCAGGAGGACACGTGGCTGCAAGAGCTGTCAGTCCACCAGCAATGGTGACCAATGCGACCACTGCTTCAGATGTGGAATCAGCGGCCACATGTCAAGGGAATGTCGGATAGGAAGAGAATTGGAAGAAGGATAGGGCAAGTAGACACGGCGGCCAATATTGTCGCAACCACATCAGAACAAGCTAACACACAAGAACTGTATGAGCTAGTTACTGACAGTATTCGGAGGTTGGAAGCAAGGCTGCTAGCTAAGGCCGAGGCACCTCCTGAAGAAACGGTCCGTGTTAATCTACTGTCCCCTAATCGCCAATTACAGTTACTCAATTTGGTTGGAAAAAAATATGTCATCACCTGCTTCCTCGATGACAAGGAGACACAAGCATTGTGGGACACAGGGTCACAGGTCTGCTTAATGAATGACACCTGGAGACAGGAGCACCTGCCACACACCACCGTCAGAGACTTAGCCGAATTGGTGGGTCCAAGTATTCTGAATGGGAGGGCAGTGAACCAGACACCGATTCCATTCTCAGGGTGGGTCGAAGTCACTTTTAAGCTGCCGACAGTTAGTCGCCCACCAGTGGAACTCTTAGTTCCTGTGCTAGTGGTGAAGGAGGATGGAGTGGCAGAGCTGCCTATCATTGGGTTCAACGTGATTGACCATGTCCTGAAGATGGGCATTAAACCCCCTTGTGCCATCAGTGAAGCTGCCAGTGCAGCCTTCTCATTTGACTGTAAGAAAACAGAAGTGTTTTTGAAAGTGATGCAAAGTGAGGAGGATAGGCTAGGAGAAGGAATGGTAAAAGTTGGCAGTGAGTTGGTTACCATCCCTGCTGGCCAAACCAAAGCAGTCAAAGGTTGTGTTAGGGCAGGCTCACTTCCAGACACACAAGACGTCTTATTTGAGCCGAGTCAGTACACCCAATTACCGGAGGGTTTGCAGATGCAAAGTGGGTTGGTGCAGTTATGGAAAGGGAGGCGATCTATGTTCAAAATACCTATAACAAACAGTACGTCCCGTGATATCCAGCTGCCCGCTAAGACCATTTTGGGGGAAACACAGAGAGTTAAAACTGCTTACCCGGCAGACATTAGACCCCCTGCTGTAAACCAAGCGACAGTTGACCCGACGACGAGTGAAACAGGAAGAAATACAGAGACCGAGATGAACTGTGCCGTCAAAGAGACTATGGACATGTGGGACCCCCCCAGTTCCCCTTGATCATCTCTCGCCTATACAACAAGAGCAAGTAAAACAACTCCTACGGGAGGAACGGCAAGCGTTTTCCCGTGATGAGTATGATGTAGGGACAATTCCCTCTTTACAGTTGAAGATCCGACTCAAGGATCCCATTCCTGTCAAAAGAACTTATGTCTCTGTTCCCAGACCACTTCATAAAGAAGTAAAGGAGTATTTAGAAGATCTGCTTAACAGGGGCTGGATCACCAAATCTAAGTCATCGTATTCCAGTCCAATCGTCTGTGTGCGAAAGAAAGCTGGAGTTCTGCATTTGTGTTGCAACTTTAGAGAGCTAAACAAGAAGTCTATCCCTGACAGACACCCAATTCCCTGCATACAAGATATGCTAAACACTCTAAATGGGAGTGTGTGGTTTTCAGTTCTCAACCAAGGGAAGGCGTATCACCAGGGTTTCCTGGAAGAGTCGAGTAGGCCCCTCACTGCATTTATCACTCCCTGGGGGTTTGTTCGAGTGGGTAAGAATTCCATTTGGTTTGTCCTCAGCACCAGCAGCATTCCAAAGATCTATGGAGGAGTGTTTGGGGGGTTGAGAGATGATATTTGTCTGCCTTACCTCGATGATAACCTTGTTCATTCACAGACTTTCGAAGACCACTTGCGAGACCTGAGAAGCGTCCTGCACCGCTATCAAAGCCATGGGGTGAAGCTGACTCCCCGGAAATGTGAGTTATTCAAGCAGCAGGTACGTTTCCTTGGTAAAATGGTAACAGGACAGGGCTACACCATGGACCCTGCGGACATTGCCCCGGTGCAGACACTCAAACAGCAGCAACCTTCCACTGTTGGAGAACTAAGGAAATTGCTAGGTTTTAGATTAGATTAGATTAGATTAGATTCAACTTTATTGTCATTACACATGTATGAATACAAGGTAACGAAACACAGTTTAGCATCCAATCAGAAGTGCAAAGGACAGCAGTGCAGTATATACGGTAATTAACAGTATGTGCAATTTAAGCAAATATATGCAAATATATGCAGCAGTGCAGAAAGTTAAGAAGTTTTATTTCATATTACCGCAGCTATATTCCAAACTTCTCCCGTATAGCAAAGCCTCTTTATGACCTTCTTGCTAACGACCACACAGATAAAGAAAAACTCAAAGAAACATGTCAAAAAGAACGATGGTGGCCAGTTGCCCTCATCCCAGGTAATCAGGTGGCGCCCAGAGCATCAAGCAGTAGTTTGTCAGCTTGTTGACTTTCTTTCCCAACCCTCAGTGTTAGGTTACCCGAACTTTGAGGAACCCTTTATTTTGCACTGTGACGCTTCACAGGAGGGGCTTGGAGCGGTGTTATACCAGAGACAACAAGACAAACTGGTGGTGATAGCGTATGGCTCCAGGACACTGTCAAATCCAGAGAAGAACTACCACCTTCATTCAGGGAAGCTGGAGTTTCTTGCCATGAAGTGGGCCATCTGTGAGAAGTTTCGGGATTATCTGTACTATTCCCCACCATTCATGGTCTACACGGACAATAATCCCCTAACGTATGTGCTCACCACTGCAAAGTTAAATGCAACCACACAGAGGTGGGTGGCAGAACTAGCTGATTTCCAGTTTGTGATTAAGTATCGCCCTGGAAAAGCAAACAGAGATGCAGACGGTCTCTCACGTATGCCCCTAGATATGGAGCAGTACATGAACAAATGCACACAAAATGTTGATCCTGATGTGATGAATTGTGTGGCGCAGGCAGTCAAGGTAAAGTCACAAGAAAATGAACCATGGCTTTGCCCAGTCACCATTTCTACTCTCATTAGTGAAGCAGATCAAGAAGCCAGCTCTGTAGCTGAAATATCAAAGACTGCTCTAAAAAGAGCTCAAGAAGAAGACTCCGTGATTGGAGAAGTGTTGCGTTATGTGTTGTCAAAACAATGGCCAGAAGTGGAAAGCAGCAGAACAGTAAAATTGCAGCTTTAGTCAGGCAAAAACACAAGCTGTACTTGGAAGATGATGGACTGCTTTACAGGAGAACGGCATCACATGACCAGCTACTTCTACCCCAAAAGTTTCACAAGCTCGTGTTTAAAGAGCTCCACGAAAACATGGGCCATTTAGGGGTAGAGAGAGTGATGAACTTGATAAGAGAGTGTTTTTACTGGGCTCATATGCAAAGAGATGTGGAGCACTACATCACTAAAGTTTGCAGTTGTTTGAAGAACAAACGTCCCAATAAGATAACAAGGGCACCACTGACTAACATTGTCACCACGTACCCATTTGAATTGGTGTCCGTTGATTTCCTGCACTTGGAGAAGTGCAAAGGAGGATATGAGTATATCTTGGTTTTAATGGACCACTTCACTCGTTTTGTCCAGGCTTATCCTTGTCGCAACAAAGCTGCCCACACCGCTGCTGAGAAGATCGTTGGAGATTTCGCCCTCAAGTTTGGCTTCCCCACACGACTCCATCATGATCAGGGTAGAGAGTTCCAAAATAAACTTTTTGCAAAACTCCAAGAGTACAGTGGTGTGCAGGGGTCCCGAACAATGCCCTACCATCCCCAAGGGAATGGGCAGATGGAACGATTCAATCGTACATTGTTGGCAATGCTCAGAAGTTTGCCAGAAGCAGTCAAGGAAGACTGGAAGTCCTCTCTGGCAAAAGTGGTTCATGCCTATAATTGTACGCATAGTGAGGCTACGGGGTACGTGCCATATTTTCTGTTGTTTGGCCGTAGTCCAAAGTTGCCTATTGATCTAATGTTTGGCCTCACAACAAGAGAGCAGAGTGTTTCTCAGCAGGACTATGCTGAAAAGTGGAGAGCTACAATGACTGAAGCTGTCACCATGGGTTGAGATGCCGTCTCGGCACTGAGCCCATGTTTTCCCTCATCCCTGCCTCCCATTGAGCAGCGTCTCAGCTGGCCCCCAGCTGGCAGCATTATGGACGGCTGGGGCCAATTAGTCTTCATCAGCTTGGGCGCTGCCAATGAGGATAAATAGGAGCAGCCTCGATGACTCGGGGCTGCGACATAAGCACTGCTAGGCTGAAGCCCCTTCGTCTGGTGTCAGCCTCAACTCCCCTTGCAGCATTCCTGTGTTTGTATCCCGCTGTGAGGATGTACGTCTTGCTACCCCCACGTCCGGTACGAGCTGCTTACCTCTGCGCTGTGCAACCTGTGAGTGTACCTCTGCATGAGTATCTGTGCTCTCCTCATCCCTTATCCCTTACCCAAAATAAACCATCTCGACTCACTGGCTTGTCCCTGGCTCTGATTGCCCGGCTCCCTAGAGCCGGATATGACAGTATGTCGCAGCCAGAAGAGTTGCCGGCGGCCGTGAGTCGCTGTGGAAATGTACCTTTCTGTCCGGGTGTCAGCGCTGCTAGCATGCCGTTTCCCAGGAGTCACTTCCGGCGCCAGGGCGACGAGCTGAGGTCCATCTCGGAGGCTGTCGACGGGACGTTCTTCACCCTGCACGACGCCTCCAACGCGAGACGCTGGCATCCGGGCCGTGCTGAGGAACTCCTGGACTGTCACCCTCACTCTCTGTACCATCTGGAGGACAGTGCCAGGATAGACGCTGCAGGTACACAGCAAGAGAAGCTCCACGGGGTGGATGGAAATCCCGGCAGGGAGTCGAAGTGGGCGACGTCTTTCCCCGCTTCGGAGTCCCGTTCCTGCCGCCATTCCAGTCCGGGAGTTCGCGCCAACCAGAGGACTTCCCCCGACCTGCGTCACGTCACTCGGGATTCCCTTCAAGGAGCCGCAGCTGACAGCAGTTATGTCCGGGGTCGAGTGGCTGTCGCGAGCTCTACTGTGTTTCCTGTCACCACCTTCAGGCATGTGGCGGCGGCAGTGAGATTGATGGTGAGGACTTCAGGGCTACGAAGCTTTCCCGTGCTCGACGCCTCCCTCGTCTCGATCTCCGATCTGGAGCGGCGAATCCTGGGTCTCCCCCTCGCTTCGTTCCCTGGGAGTAGTCGTCATCACATCGCCGAGTCACCTCTGCACGAACCTCGTCCGGATCCAGTTCTGGGTCATCGTCAGGACCGTTCCTCCCACGCAGCTGTCATCCCTTCGCCTCATCAGTGTGGAGATTCTACAGCCTCGTCCCCTGAGCCTCGTTCCCCCGCTGTCATTCCTGGACATTCGGGCTGGCTCACCCCGGCTGTTTCCCCCTCCTCCTCGACGCGCTTCCTGACCGCTGTGTGTGCCTGGAATCCCGGCCTGGTGAGCTCTCTGCTGGAGACAACGCGAGCGATCCTCAGACGAATTCCCGGGGGGTCCTCCGTTATCGCCGGGCGGGGAGAGGAAGAAGCAGATTCCACTACAGCAGGCGATACTCAACCTCCAGGGGGCAGGCAAGTCATCGTTTTTTCACACCTGCTTAATGATTTGCTCTGTCACATCCCTGGAGGAGAAGTTCAGGGTTCGCAGCTCCCTGAACTCTCCCCACCTGCTGTAACCTGTTTTCCTAATCCCGCATCCTCTGTGTCTCTCTCCGCCGAGCGGTCCCCGGCTCCGGGTCAACGTGGTGGGATATGGAGAGGGCCTGTGGTTCCGCAGCTACATTGCGGACGGAGGAGGGGGACTGACTGCTGCGTGGAGTCTACGCTGACGACTGAGCGTCCCTGGGTCTCCACGGAGGAGCGGTTCGGTCCAGCGGGACGAGATTCTTCTGGCTTCACGCCGAGTGGATCGTCGGCGGGGTTACCTGAGCTGGAGGAATCTCAAGCTGCGCTGACCATCGTGCTGGCTGCGGGGCCCGACGCGGCTAGATGGGAGCCTGACAACGACCTCCTGACGACGGATCCTGGATCTTCGCAGTCCTGGACGGCGTCAGAACCCGAGATCAGGCGAGTGCTCTCCTTTCTTTTCTTTCTTTTTATCCCCGAGCACTTCAGCCTATCTCCAGGGGAGACGAGCAGGGTGCAGCCGCCCGCTGCGTCTGAGCTCGTCTCGCCGGGTTCTGGCGCTGCCGGTGATCCTGATCCCGGTTCTGTTTTCTCTTCTGAGCCTTCTTCCAGGGTCACCGGCGAGGAGTTGCTGTTCCTCGTGGTGCTGGAGGGTCCGGGTTCAACGTTGGAGGTCGGTTCTGGTGCAGTGTCCAACGTGGGTTCGCCCGAGACCCAATCGGGGTCCAACGTGGGTTCGCCTGAGGCCCGATCGGGGTCCGACGTGGGTGCTGCCCCAGTGTTGTCCAGGTCCGGTGAGGAGGTGGCCGTTTCCCTGAGGCCCGCCGCCCTCGTCATCGGCTCTCCCCTGAGCCTCTTCCACCGGGATCCGCTCTGACCCTTCGTCCGTCTCAACGGTCCTGGTGGTTGAGTGATGCGGGTCGACGACCCGACCCGCAAAACTTTCGGTTCGGTGATCTGGTTCCCCCCACTGGTCTGTGTTTCCCTCTGGGCAGCCTGGTTCGGCTGCCGGTGGACTGGATTCCTGGGATCTGGGTCCAGAGTTCGCCGTCCGAACACTTCTTCCCCTGATTCGCCAGCTGGACAATGGGCGGGGAGATCTCCGGAGCCATCTCGGCCATTTTTGGACTCTGCCTGCCATACACCTCGGGTGTCACTTTTTCTTTTATCGTTATTAAGGTCACTTGGGTGTAATGTCTGTCCTGTTGGTGGATGTGTATTTATAGTGCTGTGCGTTTTCCTTCCCTCGTACCCAGCATTTTATTTTTTGTACCATGTTTTTAGTCTCGTTTTTGCATTGTAGAGTTATGTTTTGTTCCCTTTCAGACCATACTCTGCAGTTGCCCATTCATTCCAGTCACTTTCATTTCTTTAGGTGACTGTGGGTATTTATATATTCATGTGTGTGGGTTTTTCTTTGCCTGCACTCAGTATTTCTTTTTTATGCCCTGTTGGTTCATTATAGAGTCATGTGCCTTGTTTTCCGTAACACCATGCTCTGTAATTGTCCATTTGTTCCAGTCACCCTCACTTTTCTTGGTGACTGTGTGTATGTACTTATATTGGTGCTGTGTATTGTGTTTTCCCTTTATTTGACCATACTCAGCATTTTTTGCCCTGTACCTTTTTGGTGGTTCTTTTTTTTTTTTCTTGCTCTGGGTCACGCATGGTTGGTACTCTCTGGGTAGTATGTAACCGGCGTGCTGACCCAGTTCTTCTCCCCATCTGTACCTGGGTTAATTATTCTGTTGTCAGTATTGTATTTGGGTTTTTCTTTCCCGCTACCCTACATTGCCCCATTGGTGTTGTCCTTCCCTTGGCTTCTTCCCCTCCGGTCCGCCTCCCTTCCTCCCACCCTAGGTGGGGGGGGGGGGGGGGGGGCTGGGATGTTCCTGGTCGTTCAGGAGCCCGACCTTGAGGGAGGGGCTCTGTCACCATGGGTTGAGATGCCGTCTCGGCACTGAGCCCATGTTTTCCCTCATCCCTGCCTCCCATTGAGCAGCGTCTCAGCTGGCCCCCAGCTGGCAGCATTATGGACGGCTGGGGCCAATTAGTCTTCATCAGCTTGGGCGCTGCCAATGAGGATAAATAGGAGCAGCCTCGATGACTCGGGGCTGCGACATAAGCACTGCTAGGCTGAAGCCCCTTCGTCTGGTGTCAGCCTCAACTCCCCTTGCAGCATTCCTGTGTTTGTATCCCGCTGTGAGGATGTACGTCTTGCTACCCCCACGTCCGGTACGAGCTGCTTACCTCTGCGCTGTGCAACCTGTGAGTGTACCTCTGCATGAGTATCTGTGCTCTCCTCATCCCTTATCCCTTACCCAAAATAAACCATCTCGACTCACTGGCTTGTCCCTGGCTCTGATTGCCCGGCTCCCTAGAGCCGGATATGACAGAAGCTTACAAACTCGCCTCTAAAACAGCAAACAAAGAGGGGATGAGAAGTAAAGCACTTTATGATAAAAAGGTTCACGGTGCTGAGTTGTCCCCTGGATCCCGAGTACTAGTCCAAAACTTGACCGAAAAAGGTGGGCCAGGAAAATTAAGATCATTCTGGGAAGACAAGGTGTATGTCGTGACCCAAAAGAAGTACCCAGACAGTCCAGTATATGAAATCAGACCTGAAAATGGCAAGGGACGCACTCAGGTCATGCACAGAAACCTTTTGCTACCCTGTGACTTCCTTTCCATGGAAACAGTGGCGCATGCCTCTAATCAAACAAGAGAAAGAGAGTCTAACAGACAAAGGCATGTGGACAGACAAAACAACACGGATGATGAAGATGACAAGGGTTGGAGTGCCATAATCGGATTACGAGCTGGGAAGGATCAAAATCACCGTCCACTGAGAGCCGATGCACCGGAGTTCTACCCGCACAGAGACACTACTCCGGAGGATGAGGACCAGGACCCAGATGACGTCACACAGGTGCAGCTGGCACCAGAGGTCAACAATCCGGTGGTCCCAGATCCAGCTGAGGCAGACCAGGACCAGGGTGATGAGGTGTCGGAGTCCAGTTCCAGTGACCAGGAGGGACCTGACGAGATTCCTGCTAAAACGTATCCTTCAAGAATGAGAAAACAGCCATTAAGATTTACTTATGATAAGTTAGGCCAACCTTGCACTTCATCTGTCTAGAACAAATGTGTAGAAGCTAGAGATAACCATTGTTCAGACATGAATGTTTTGGAAAGTAAATGAGTAGTGACTAACCACATTACCAAGTTACTTTTATGGTTGATTAAAAAGAAAAAAAAGGAAAAAAATTAAAAAAACAACAAAAAAAGAGATTTTCAGTGTGTTACTAAGGCACAGGCATTACACAAAGGTTTATTTGGTAGACTATGACTAGATTGAGTACCCTTACTCTCAGGAAAGATGCAGATACCCACCATGATGGATGGAGCGGTTGATGGTTATCGTGCACAAAGACCTCTTCTGCAAACGTATTGCATGGAATAGGAGATACATGCTGTACTATGGACCATTACCAGTTTGCATCTTTATGGACTTTAATGAACTCTGACTCCTGCTTAGTAATACCCTACTTACATGAGATACATGGTTACCAAATGTGAACTGTGATAGAAAAAAACAGTAGTTTTGGGAAAGGTGTAATGTCGGGACGACATTAAATTTTTGAGGGGTGAGTGTAGGAAAAAGTCAATTTTGGACAACCTCTAGAAAACCCCCCAGAAAACAGTGTTGATTAGATCCTAAGGGCTAATTTAAATATTCCTGATAAATGTATCTAAAAGACTGTGATTTAATGGTTAATGGTAAATCGGAGCATTTATAGGGAATGTAACTAAAGGACTGAATCTGAACTGTTTAGATGTAAACTGTCAGTGAAAGCAGTAGCGCTTTTGCGCCAGAGGTGGCGCTCGGTAGTGATAAGATGCTGTACAGTGTTAGAGAACAAGAATGAATGAATGAATGAATGAATGAATGAATTTTATTTATTTCGGATAGTACATTACAGGTTAAAAGAAACTGTATAATATAACAACAAGGTCAAATTAGACAAAGACTCCTTCTACTATACAATTCCACGTGAGTTATCCGAAATGGGTGATGGCTGAAGCCGCAGCTTATATTGCCCACCCATATTCCATCCAAGAATTCAAAGGAGAAAAAAGAGAAAACAAGACAAGAGCGATTACAATTTAAAACAAGGCTAAGACAAAATGTGACTGAGAGAAAAAAGAAAACTGAGCTAGTCTAAGTTAAGCGGTAACTATTCAAAAACAAATCTAAGACATAGTGTCACAGAGAACAAAAAGAAAAAAAAAGAAAAACTAAGCTACAACACAACACAGGCTAGAAATGTCAATCCTTATGTGAGTTTACATGTCGTCTTGTAAATATGTTTGGAGTATTTCTTCCTTTAGTTTTTGTTTAAATAGTCCAAGCTTTGTACATGATTTTAATTCAGGTCCAAAATCGTTCCATAATCTGACTCCTTGCACTGAAATACAGTGTTGCTTGGTGGTTGTTCTCACTGTAGGCTTTTGAAATATACATGTTCCTCTGAAGTGATATCGTTTCTCCCTTGTTTGGAACAACTTTTGGATATTTGCGGGCAGTGATAGATTCTTCACTTTGAACATTATTATTGCGGTTTTAAAGTCGATCAGATCTTTCAACTTGAGAGTTTTTTGTTTAAGAAAAAGTGGGTTTGTTGGTTCCCTGTAAGCTGCTTTGTTGATTATTCTAATAGCTCTCTTTTGAAGCATGAAGAGTGGATATATGTTTGTTTTATATGTATTTCCCCATACTTCATTACAATATGTCATGTATGGGAGTATTAATGAATGGTACAAGGTGTATAGTGTGGGTTGATTCAGCAAATTTTTCACTCTGTGTAATATTGCAATTGATTTGGATACTTTACCTTTTATATAATTAATATGTGGCTTCCAACACAGTTTGTTATCAATTATTACTCCAAGGAATTTAGTTTCGGATACCCTTTCAATCTCTACACCATTTACACTGAGTTTGGGTACTGGGTTGTTGTGATGGTTGTTAAAGACTATAAATTTTGTCTTGCTTAAATTGAGCGTTAATTTGTTTGAATCAAACCACAGTTTCAGTTTTCCTAATTCCTTTCCGAGTGTATCCAGAAGTTGTTCCAAATTGTTTCCACTGCATAGCAGATTAGTGTCATCAGCAAACAATATTAAGTCCATTTTTTCTGAAACTTTACATATATCATTTATATACATATTGAATAATAATGGTCCCAAAACTGAACCCTGTGGGACTCCACAGGTGACCTTCAGTAACTCTGAGTTTTTGTGGTTAACACATGCAAACTGATATCTATTCTTTAAGTAACTACTTAACCAGGACAGTGCTACCCCTCTAATACCACAATTTTGTAGTTTCTTTAATAATAGATTGTGATCTACTGTATCAAATGCTTTTTTAAGATCCAGGAATACTCCAACTGAATACTCTTTATTTTCAATGGCTGTTGATATTTTTTCTGTAAATTCCATTAAGGCATATGCTGTTGTCCTTTTGTGTCTGAACCCATATTGCTGCTCACACAATAAATCATTCTTCAGTATGAAGTTGTCAATTCTCTCATAGAATATTTTTTCAAGTATCTTGGAAAATTGCGGTAATAGTGAAATTGGTCTGTAGTTGGAGAGTTCCCCTCTGTCGCCTGTCTTGTAAATCGGAATTACTTTAGCTATTTTCATTGCATTGGGAAATATACCTGATTGGAGAGACAGGTTACAGATATACGTCAGTGGTTTCACTATGCATTCGATAACAGTTTTGACTAGTAGCATGTCAATACCATCGCAGTCAGTAGATGTTTTACTTTTGAACGATTTAACAATTTCAATGACCTCTCTTTCGGCTGTGTTCTTTATGAAGATGGTGTCTTTTACAGCAGTGTTATTGCATATTGTATCACCTGTAGGCGCCGTAGTGGGTATTTCTTGGGCCAGTTTAGGTCCAATGTTAACAAAAAAATTATTAAATTCATCTGCAGGTGAAGCTATATTCACATTCAGAGTCGATTTATTATTTTTTGGAATATTAGTTGGGTAGCTAGTATTTCTGCTTTTATTTCCAAGGATACTGTTGATTATTGTCCATGTATTTTTAATATTGTCTTTGTTTTTTTCCAGTTCTTTACTGTAATAGTCTCTTTTACTGCATCTTATTATATATGTTAACTTATTTTTGTATGTTTTATACAGTTGCTCTGCTTCTTTTGTCCTTTTCTTTATGAAAGCTTTATATAATAAATTTTTCTTTTTACACGCCTTTTGTAGTCCTTTGGTTAACCATGGTTTGTCAGCAAATTTGTGTTTAAGCTTTTTTTTAACTATTGGGCAGTTTTTTTCATAAAGAGTGGTTACAATGTTTATAAATGTGTCATAGGCTTCATTTACATCTGATACATAGACTTCTGTCCAGTCTTGCTTCAGCAAGTCCTCTTTAAAAGAACTGATTGCGTTTGGTGATTTGTGTCTGAACGATTTTGAGATTTTTTCTGGGTTGGGCCCCGTGTGGCCATGGATAAGTGCAAAGATTGGCAAGTGGTCGCTTATATCGTTTATCAATAATCCACTTTCTATTTTCTTATCGAGAACATTGACAAACAGGTTGTCAATAAGTGTAGCAGAGTGAACTGTGATTCTACTGGGATGTGTTATTGTGGGATATAGACTCATGCTGTACATAGAGTTCATGAACTCTGTAACTACATTTTGTTGATGTGGATTAAGTAGGTCAATATTGAAATCTCCACAAATTGCTACCATTTTCTTACTAGTAATATTATTGTACAGCTCGACTAATTTATCTCTGAATGTCTCAATGCAAGTTCCCGGCGTTCTGTATATGCAGCTTATGATTAGATTTTTTGTTTTGTCTAGGTCAATCTCAACAGTAACACATTCCAAAATCCCTGGTAGTGCTGAGGACATTTCATTTACAAGCTTACACCTATACAGGTCATCAATATACAGTGCAACACCACCACCCTTTTTTTGAGATCTGTTAATGTTAAACATCTGATATCCCTCTATTGCCATCAGGGGAGCCTGGTCTTCATTAAGCCAGGTTTCCGAGACTGCAATAGCTGTGAATTTTCTGTTTAGCTGTTTTAAATAGTCCTGAATCTGTGAGAAGTTTTTGTTAAGACTTCTGCTATTGAAGTGTATTATTGACAGTTTACCATCTAATTGCACTTGACTTTTGAGTTGCTTTTCAGTGTAATATTCACAGTGGTTATGAATATTATTGAAAAAGTGGTTATCAGGATCAATATCATTCTCCATCTCTTGTGGTTTATGTTCAGCATAGTGGCATATTTTTAGAGTTTGAGTTTCCTCACTCTGTGTTTCATAGTCAGTGTTCATTTGTATTTATCTAAGTCAGTAGCATCTCTGATCATTATACTTTTTGCTTGCTCAGGTGTTCCATTTAGTTTAATCCAAATTCTACAATTTCTTGTCCAGGTTGACTGTATCTTATTTTGTTTTTTTAGCATCCGTGCCTGCCGTGCTAATTCAGCGTTTTTTTTTGTCAGGTGTTCATTTAGGTAAACTTGAGTTTCCTTTAGTTTTCTGGCCTGCCTCAGTATGTCATTTTTCACCCTCCTGTTCACAAAGCGCATCACAATTGATTTCTTTGTTTTGTTATCTTTCTTCGGTAAAGCATAACAGGCTGAGATTGCATTGGCTTCTACCTTAATGTCTTTATCATTAAGGAACTGAAGCACTTGGTTTTCTAGGGACATTGATTCACTTATGGAAGCATGTTCACCACTCAGACCTGTTGCGGCATGGGCGTAGGACTGATATCTGATGTCTAGTCCACTTATAACTAGGTCATCAATGCGAGAACCTTGTTCAAGATCCTCGACGCATTGCTCCAAAAGATGCCCGTGTTGCTCCAGGTCCATAATTTTTTTGTCTTTTTCTTTTATTATTGAATGTAGGGCTTGTACCTCTTCTATTAGGTTTATTATTTTGGCCTGTTGGTTAGTCATCTTGGCCAATTCTTCTAACACAAAGTTCAGAGATTTTTTAATTTCTTCCATTTCCTCTTTTTTGGGTGGCATTTTACTGACCTGTGGATAGAAATAAACAGAGAATCCGGCTAGGCTATCGCCGGCGCCTGCCTCCGTCTACCTGGCCAGTTATGTCGCACACCGCCGGCGCAGCCGGAATCCACCGATCACAGCCACTCGTCGCCGTCTGGCTGGGTGGCTTCTCCGCTGGGCCCCGTCACCGCCAGTTATGTCGCACTCCGCCGGCGTAGCTCTAATCCACCGATCACCTCCGCTGATCGGTGGCCGATCACCGTCGCTCGCTGTCGTCTGGCTGGGTGGCTCTTCCGCTAGGCCCCGTCACCGACCGCCGTCAGTCTGGTAGTCCGATTCAGGCCACTGTCCTGCTGAATCCAGGTGGCCCCCGTCTCTCACCAACGCCGCGCCCGAGCTCCCAATCGCCGCCTCGGTTGGTTCGTCCGGTAAGCCCTCACCGGGGACTGAGCCGCTTCGTGTCGGAGTTAGGTGACGCACAGGGGCTAGTGTTAAGCTAGCTAGCATTAGCTTGGCAAAAGCTTCAGATAGAGCGCAGCGGTTCTACCCGATTAAAGGGGCATTCCGACGGGATTCTGACGGGGGTGGAAATTCAGCCCGTGGGGTCCGTCACGAGCGCCGATCGCTGTTGATTAGGTTCTTTTAATGGGAAGAAATCAGCGACTTTGTCTCAGCGTTGAAAAAGTGTGACCATCCCGGTCGCCATCTTGAAAAAAAAACAAAAAAAAAAACAAGAGAAGAAGAGTAGCGAATGTTCCAGAGTGTGAAGAAGATGGTGTCAAGTGATATATGGCCGTTGCTGGCTGATGTGCTGTGTAAGTGTGCCGTGCCGGGTGTGATGGAAAGTCAATAAACCGCTGCAAAGTCTGACAGCTTGGTCCTCATCCTTTCCCCTTCGCCCTCCGGGGTGTAACATACGGGTACAAATAAAGTAACCTGAACCTGAAATATTATTTGCTGAAAGGATATATGCTAGAGGGGCAGTATTAATATGTACGATTCACTATGCTCACTCTGGGACACTATGGTATGGTAGGTGGGACAGTACTGTGCATATCTGTGTATATCTGTGTTGTTTGGGGCTGGGTTTAGCTGGATGGACGTATGTATTTTGGGATGGATGGGTGTCAATGCTGATATGTGCAAAATATAGTTATTTGTCTATCTGGGGTCTTAAATGAGGTAATATGTACAGTATATATTTCACATGGGTTGTATTTAGGGAAAAGAGGAGTTGGAGTAAATAAGTGTTAACTTCTTCCTTCTCCCTTTCGAGCACTGCATACTGTCACTTATTGCACTTGTCATTTGTTTTTTTTTTGTTTTTTTACTTTTTTGTTCGAAATAAAGTATGTATCTATCTGTTTTTCTGTCAAGTAAAATGACGTTTTTTGCTGCTCCAAAAGTGCACCAAACATTATGAAAATATTCAGAAAAGCATGACAGTAATTATTTTGTCATAACTCAGTATAACCTTTTCCAGACTGATAGATCTCAATTACTTTGTTTCTCATTTGTTCCTGAATTTCTTTGGATTGCAGCATGATGTCTAGCTTTTGAGTATCTTTTGGTCTACTTCACTTTGTCAGGCAGGTCCTATTTAAGTAATTTCTTGATTGAGAACAGGTGTGGCAGTAATCAGGCCTGGGTGTGGCTAGAAAAATTGAACTCAGCTTTCCAAAGATGTGATAAGCCACAGTTAATTTATGTTTTAACGGGGGGCAATCAATTTTTCACACAGGACCATGTAGGTTTGGATTTTTTTTACCCTTAATAATAAACACTAGGGGTGTAACGGTATGTTAAAATCACAGTTTGGTACGTACCTTGGTTTTAAGGCCATGGCTTGGTTCATTTTCGGTACGGTTAGGAAACAAAATGAAAAACATAAAACTGCTTATCTTTTGTATAAGCGGGAACAGCTTTGACAAAAACAAAAAAAGCAAAAAAACAAACAAACAAACAAAAAAACCCCTGCAAACTGCCAGCAGTCAATTCTCAAATAAATAGAATGTATACAACAAAACAAATAAATTCTCTTTTTAGCAAATGAACGATGCAGACAAGTGCATCAATAGAAGTTTGAATAGTCTGAATTCTTGTATTTTTAAGAAATTAAAGTTCCTTATTGCCTGAAGCAATGTTTTTAACCAGGGTGCTCTGGTATGTTCAGGTTTCTGTGGGAAATTATTTATTTGGACAATTAACAAGTGAAATCTGATAACTAATTTCCCACAAAAACCTGAACATACCAGGGCACCCTTGAAAAGCACTGGCCTAAAGTGCAGCATTAACAGATTTAGCTTTTTCTTAAAAGGATGGTATTAATTTCTGGGTGAAGTGGGCACAACAAGGAACTTCATATCAGGGCTCAGTTACCTTCAGCATGTGTTTAAACCCAGTGTTCTCAACAACTGAACATGGCCTTAGATCCACTGCTACAAAAACACCAATGGCATTTGTTATTGCTTTGGCTTGATCTGAAAAGCCCTGGAAAGGCTGTCTAAATGCCGCTGGAAGCTGCACTTGTACCGCATTAGTCTTTTTTTTTCATGCTGCACATTCATGTGGTGCCATTTCAAATGAGTTAACAAGTTCAACATACTGCCAAAAGCATATCTGATGCTGTTTTCCTCTTATTCACTTGCCTTGGTCCATCTTCAAGCTCTGGCTTCTGTGTACAGCAAGCCATGACGTTACCTGGGCTGAACTGTTTGTTTACATGTCCACCATGATTATAGTTATATTAGGTACAAAGATTATTGAATATATATATATATATATATATATGTGTGTGTATATATATACCGTATATATATATATATATATATATATATATATATATATATAGTATATATGTGTGTGTGTGTGTGTGTGTTTGAATGAGGTTTCACATCATTACCACACACATAAGCTTATGGGGCACCAGTCCAAAAGAGGGGACACTTTTATTAATAATTAATCTTTTTACCTGCTATAAATCAGTCTCAAATATTTGTGACTCCTTCTGTGTGACTTGAGAGAAAAGACTTTAAAAAAATCAAGCAGAAACTTCCGTTAACAGTTTAATGATCCAACTCAGTTTAGATAAAGTATTACATTCAAATGACTTGTAGGGCAAGGTGAAATGATCAACAAGTATAAAGAACCACATTAAACTGTCTAGGCTTTACTGCATAATGTGTATTATTAAGCATTTGTGGAACCAAAGAGAATCATCACATAATTGGCATTGTGATGGGAAATAAAAGGGCCGTAAAATAACTGTAACAGAATGGTGAGGAAAATTGGACACAGTTTTATGAAGATGAATGATAAACGCTGATTTATATGAAAAAAAGAAAATTTGGGATTACTCTAAAAAGGAACGGAGGGTAATGAAAAGATGGATATTACTTTTCTTCAATTTTATAACTGTGGTTGGAGTCTATGACCTAGATCTTAACATGAGAAATTTTGACATACTTCAGTTGTGATGGACATCACATTTAGCTCATCAGATAGAAATTGAGTCTTGCTTACGGGCATCGGTTGATTGGGTTGACTTCAGTTGGATCCTTAGCTGATCATCAGATGGCATGGAAATTATCTGCCCGCAGATAATTTCTTCCCAAAACTCAACCATCAGAAGCTGAGACCTGGAAACGCTGAGAGGTTGCTGGCTCCGCTGATTTGTATGTCATTCAGATGGGACAAGCAAGGGGTTTCAGTGGACTTGACACCAACCTGAGGACCTGGGTCCCTGGAGTTTGTAGATCGTTCAAAGTCCGATCAAAGTCACAAAACTTGAAGAAAAGAATAAAATATTTAAGCCACAAAATCCGAGTTGTTCTAATGTCGTGGTAATTGAGTGAGAGTAAGCTTCTAGTTAAATGTGAAAAAACAAACAACAACAACAACAAAAAAAATCAGTCCTCTTTGGCACAGTGAGGTAAGGAAAAAAAAATAGAGAAAGCTTAACAAATTATTAAAAGTAGGTCTGAGGAGAGAAGGACGGAGTTTCACTCCAGGCAATAAAGAAGATTTTGAGCTCAAGAGAAGGAAGGAAAAACACTCTCTTTAGAGCTTTGTAAGTGAGAAGAAGGATTTTAAACTTAATTCTAAACTTTATGGGAAGCCATTGAAGGGAGGCCAGAATCGGAGAGATATGATCTCTCTTTCTAGTACCTGTTAAAACTCTTGCTGCAGCATTTTGAATCAACTGAAGACTTTTTAAAGATGTTTTAGGACGACCTGATAATGAAGAGTTACAATAATTTAATCTAGAGCTAACAAAAGCATGGATCAGTTTCTCAGCATCACTCTGAGACAAGATGCTCCTAATCTTGGCAATATTATGCAAATGATAGAAGGCAATCTTAGAAACAAGTTTAATATGTGAATTGAAAAACAGATCTTGATCAAAAATAACTCCAAGGTTCCTCACAGAGCTATTAAGAGAAAGAGTAACCACATCCAAACTAAGAGTTTGATTTGGAAAAGTATTTCTAAGCTTTTTTTGACCAACAAGAATGACTTCAGTCTTATCTGAATTTAATAGCAGGAAATTACAAGTCATCCAAGCTTTGATTTCCTTAAGACAGGCTTCTAACTTGACCAATTGATTACTATCATCTGGCTTTACTGAGCGCCATTTTTCTTTCTTATTGACGGGTCTTCTGTTTTAAGCTATGAGTTTCTGTGTTGAACTAAGGAGTTAGAAATCTCTGATTAGACTTTTTCTTTTTTAAAGGGGCCGCCATGTCTAGAGTCTGATGCAGAGAAGCTGTAACACTATCTACCATGCTTTCAATTACAGAAGGAGCAGGCTGTCTATAGCTTATCTCCGTTGTGTTGACACATGGCATAGAGGAAACAATCTGCATAAATTTGGTAACAACATCATCTGAGAGGCATCTGCTGTAGTAATATTTTTCTTTAGGAGCCAAATAGTCAGGAATAGTAAAATCAAAGGTTAATAGACAATGGTCTGACAGTACAGGGTTATGAGCAGACACTACCAGATTTTCTGTTTCTATGCCATATGTCAGAACAAGGTCCAATGTGTGGTGGAGATAATGGGTAGAATTTCCTACTTTCTGAGAAAACCCCATCGAATCTAATATTGAATTAAATGCCATATTAAGACAATCACTATCCACATCTACATGTATATTAAAGTCCCCTACTATAATTATTCTATCTGATTTCAGCACTAAATCAGCTAAGAATTTGGCAAATTTGGATAAAACTCTGAGTAAACTGATGGAGGACGATAAACTATGGCAAATAAAATTGGGTTTAACCTAAAATTGCTATTGCTAACATGTGCAATACTGAGGACCAGGCCCTCAAAGGAATTAAAATGTGTTTTTTGTTTTACGTTAACTAGTAATTTGGAATGGTAAATTGTTGCTACTCCTCCTCCATGACCAGAACTTCTGGGATTTTGTACAGTTTAAATAACCAAAGGGAGTTAATTCATTTAAACCAACATAATCCTCTTGCCCTAACCAAGTCTCTGTAAGGGATATTAAATCAATCAATTAACAGATCATGGACTAGCAGAGACTTGGAGTTAGAGACCTAATATTTAACAAACTGCATTTAATTTTTAAATTATGAGGAGGAAGAGAGGCCAAATCATTCAATTTAGAGGCTTCATGTTTAATATGAGTTTTATCAACTTTTTGTTTAATTACTTTGGGATGCTTATACACTATATTTTTATTTACTTTGGAGGGAGCAGACAATGATTCTCTGATGGGGAAGACAGGGGCTAAGTTGAGGGTGGCAGATGAAGAGGAGCTGTAGAGAAGCGTGTTCTGCTTCCTGGTCCCAACTCTCAGTTGTCAAGGTTTTGGAAATTTGGATAAAAATGATGCCAGATTGTTAGATAAAAGAGACGCACTATCCAAAGTGGGACGGACGCCGTCTCATATAATAAGACCAGGTTTTCCCCCAAATAGCTCCAATTGTCTATACAGCCTACATTGTTTGCAGGACACCACACAGACAGACAGCGGATGAAGGATGACAAGCGGCTAAACATGTCATCACTGGTCAGACTGGAGAGCGGCCCAGAGAATACTACAGAAGCAGACATTGTTTTGGCAAAGTCACACACCGATTCCACATTAAATTTTGTGACTTCCGACTGCCGGAGTCGGATGTCGTTAATGCCGGCGTGGATAACAATTGTGGCGTATTTACAGTTACTTTTAGCCAGCATTTTCAAATTTGACTTGATGTCACCTGCTCTGGCCCCAGGAATGCATTTGACTATGGCCGCTGGAGTCTCTAGGTTCACGTTTCTGAATACAGAGTCGCCAATGATCAGCGTTTTTTCCTCAGTGGGTGTGTCGCTGAGCAGGGAAAAGCGATTAGAAACATGAACAGGTTGGTGGTGAACCAGGGCCTTGTGGCTAGGCTTCTTTCTCACCATCACCCACCCATTCTCTTCGCTGCTAAGGAGGACTGAAGGACCGCTAACACGCCGCCCTATGCTAGGATGCTCCGCTGCAGCTAAGGGGCGTCTGTCATTATTAACTAGCTCAGACAGTGTTTCAATGCAGCGGAGCTGGGATTCCAAATCAGACAACCTCGCCTCGAGCACCTCAAAAAGACATTTATTACATTTACCGTTATCACTAAAAGAGGCAGAGGTGTAGCTAAACATCTGACAGAAAGAGCACACCAGAGGAGAAGAGCTAGTAGCCATAGCTAGTGCCTAACCCGAAGCTAACACAAACACCGATGAAAGGTGAACAGAAGGCTAAAGAGGGTGATTAGGTGACACTGAGAGCGCACACAAATGCAAGAGGCTTGTTCAACAGAAGTGAGAGCTGACGGTGGATGGAAAAAGTGATTAAAATACAACTAAAGGCAAAAATCCTCAGGAGATTGAGGAGAGCTAACCACAGAGCAAACCAGACAAACAGCCAGCATCACAGGAAAGACGATACATTACCACAGCAGGAACAAGCAGTGACGATCAAAGGAGAGATTCAATTCAGAATTTAACTTCAGAAAGAGAGAGATATTCCTGGGTTATCCATTGCGGGACAATGTTAGACTTTTCGAGTTTTAATTAGGAACCTGAGGGGAGTCTGTGTATCTGGCAAGTGTCAGCTAGCTGTTAAAACATTCAACTGTCTCTTGGGCAATAAACTTCAGCAAATTTATGAGAGGAAATCCAAGCCATTCCTGACACAGAGAGTGGATTTTTAGAGTTAGTTTACCAATGGAATGTGGCTTCAAAGCAGTGGTCTTTAGGTGAAAGGTAAGAGAAGTGGGCCTTAGCTCTCCTCCAAGGAAAAGATGAATTTTTCCTTAATTCTAACCAGCTGGTCACGCTACAATACAAAAAAAAAAAGAGAAATCAGGAAGGGAGCAAATACTTTTTCACACCACTGTATGTATGGAACTGCAGCAATCTAAGGAATAAATGCAGAGGCTCGGCCATTTGAATGAAACAACTGCTTTATGCATTGTCCCAATTAAACACACCCACCCACACAGTGAATTGTACATCTTTGCACAACCACTGCTTCTGTCCTTAAACGTAGGGTCTAACTCCCAGGCAGGGCGATAAAGCTGCTGAGCCCAGTGGAGTTGCTTTGTTTTCTTACCGGTTGTGGCATGTGGATATACCACAATGTATGACATGGACATGGGGACAAAGGCACTGATGATGTCACCATGCCATGGGTATATTAAGGGGCTAACAGTGGGAGACTGCCTCTTTTTGGCACTCCGCCTTCAACCTGCTACCCGCTGTACAACACTCCCTTTAGCCTGTTATTAACTTATTGTTTGACTGTTCGACATGTTGTTTAGCAGTTCATTAAAGCTAACCCTCAACACAGACAACATCTGTCCCTTGACATTTTCCTGAAGATGGAAGCATGTCTGAAAGCGTGTCTGGCACTCAACCTGGAGAGTGTGACGGCTAGGCGAGTCATGTTTTGCCAGCGCCAACAGCAAGCGGGAGAGTCGGTCCAGCAGTTTACCATCAACCTCTGCCGTCTGGCAAGTACATGTAGGTTTGGACGCTTGGAAGAGGAGTTGATGTGAGAGAAATTGGTGGAGCACACCACAAATACAAAGCTGTGGAAGAAGCTAGTGACAACACCACCTGGCATGCCGCTGGCCGAGGCACTGAAGTTGGCATTCCAGCTAGAGCTAGAAGAGGCTGCCCAGTTAACTTCACAGCTTGTGGGTCCCGGCTCGCACTTCCCACAGTCAGCCCTGCTGGGACAAACGGTTGACCTGGCTGCTGAGCCTGTCGACCCCACGTCTTCTCAGGAGGACCCCAACGTAAACGTTGCAGGACACCAGGGCACCACAGTGCACTGACCCAGCGGTAAATTCAGTTTGGCCAACAACGGCTCGAATCCACTGCACTCGGACGTGGAGGCGGTCACTTCCTGTTTCACATCACATGACGAGCAGAGCACAGGAGACTGAGAACTGACCCTCGCACGGCAAAAGCCTCCTCAAGCCGCCGCTCCGCCGCAAGAGTTCCAGTCTGTATCTACGCAGGACCAGGGCCCGCAACAGGAGCTCCAGTGATCATCCATACAGGACCCGGGGATGGTCCTCACACAGCACAAGCGTTCTCAAGCTGCCGCCTCATCGCAACAACAAACCCCCCTAGTTCATGCAGTTACCCCAGCAGCAGAGCTTGTTGACACTGCAACCTTTATGGAGGACGCCGAGGTGTACACCACGGGACAACAGGACATCGTGGGATGCTGAAGGTGTAGTAAGTGTGGTTCCCCTGAACACCTAACGTGCGTGTGCTTCTACCCGGCCAGGGAGAAGAGATGTCAGTGCTGCAGTAAGCTTAACCATTTTGCCAAAGTGTGCCATTCAACATGGTCAACGACGAGCTCACTACCCAACTCAATTGGACTGCCTTCGTCAACAACCATTCATTCAGTGGACTCTAGCAATGCGGCGTACAAGTGGTGGACAGTGAAGCTCGATATCACTCTGCGGTTACTACTGAACACCGCTGCTATGAGGTTGCTGATGAACTGGGTCACAGTGAAGAGGTTGTTTCCTCGGCATCCAATCAAGCTGGACACGGTGGAGCTCTACGAATATTGGCACACCAAAATCAGCCTTGTAGGAACCCTCATGCTGACAGATTGCTATGGGTTCAAAGTCCTCCCAGCACTCACCTTCCAGGTAGTGATGCATGACAACAACATCCTGGGGTGTGACCTCTTTTACGAATTGGGTTTCACCATCATTGACCACAAAGGACTTTGACCGCTGATGACCAGAGCACGTTTCACTCAGATGTGGATACAGCTGCTCCAAGCTTCACGCCCCACGGAAAGTAGTACATGGACCCGACTCAGATCCTCGGCAGGCATAAGCCTCATGGAGCCACTGCCCAGCTGGAGGAGATAGAGTCTGTGGCCAAGCAGGACCCCGGTGAACGATGCCAACCTGGAGCACATCCTGCTGCGGCAAGAATGTCATGCCGCCACAACCGCAACCAGCATCAGGTGAAACCATTGAGACAAGAGAGCAGCAGCAGCGCTGCCTGAAGCTCAACAGGTCAATGCTCACGGGGCTCGACTGGGTTCAGGTCCAGTGATCTGAACGCCCTGATGACGTGCAGATGCTCCTGTCACTGCCGATGCAGATCACTGCACAAGTGAGGCCAGCCACATTCCAAATGGCCAATGGTTCGAAATGGCACGCTAACTGTCTGAGGAAAGTAAGACCAACAGCCGCCCCAGGTCAAGATGCAACACTAGAACTGACCCAGCCAGTGTGGGACCCGGACTGGGACTTTGCTGACGAGCGAGCCATCATTCCAGCAGGATGGCACCCAGGTCTGCCACGGCCAGCATCTCCAGGGCCGCACCCACTGTGGGCTCGACTGGGGCCCCTGAGGTTGGACTGTTAAATGACTTTGTTTTCTTAAAATGTTTAAACAGAGCATGGTTGATAACAGTGGCAGAATAATCTACTCAACCATGCAGGGTCTTACTGGCAATCTACCTGGTTGCCCAGGTTCACATAATGGTTCAAAAGTAATGTTATGGTGTATGGAACCTTAAATAATTCATGGTTTGGGTTTAAAAGCTAATCAACCATATTGTGCTATTGACATCAGGCAAATACTATGTGTACCAAAAATACTGGTTAAACACTGGCAACCTAGTATGCTTTAATATCATACATGATGTTTAACATCATGCAATATACCACCTGCCAATAGCCAGGCCATGTATGTTTGTTAGTTAGCTCTGTGCGGCATTACATTCAGTTCAATTCAACTTTATTTATATAGTGCCATTTCACAATAACAGTCATCTCATAGCACTTTCAACTGTAGGGGAAACCCCCACAATTGCAGAAAGACTCCAGCAATCAAGCGATCCCCTGTGAACAAGCGCTTGGCGACGGTGGAGAGGAAAAACTCCCTTTTAACAGGAAGAAGCCTCCAGCAGAACCAGGCTCAGGGAGGGGCAGTCATCTGCTGCGACTGGCTGGGGTGGGGGGATAGAGAAGATGAAAAGAACAGACATGTAGAGAGCAAACAGCATGATGGGGACACAATCTATGGGAGAGAATAAACAGATGTTAATGACCAGCAAAAATATTTCTTTGAGAGTGAAGAAAGGAGTGAAGCTCAGTGCATTATTGGAGGTCCCCGGCTGTCTAAACCTATTAGCAGCATAACTATTAGCAGCATAAATCGTGTCTGACTCCCGAATCCAGATTGACAGCTGGTTCCACAGGAGAGGAGCTTGATAACTGAAGGCTCTGCCTCCCATTGTACTTTTGGAGATTCTAGGTATTACAAGTAATCCAACATTTTTGGAGTGTAGTGCTCTGTAGGATAATAGGGTAATATCAGGATCATTTAAATAAAAGGGGCCTGATTGTTATCAGCTTTGTAAGTGAGAAGAAGGATTTTAAACTTAATTCTAAACTCTATGGGAAGCCAGTGTAGGAAGGCCAGAACCAGAGAGATATGATCTCTCCTTTCTAGTACCTGTTAAACTCAATTCAAATTCTAATCTCAAATGTTTATTTCAAACTCAGGGTTCATATTAAGAGCAAAACTAAAACGAGTAGAAAATAGATAAATAAATAAATAAAAGTATATACAGATCAGCCAGACACTCGGCGCTCTTATAACAACAATAACATACAATATGGCTCAGTATAAAATGGAACGCCACCACTTCCAATGCTGGAATGAAGTGTGAGTGACGAGTTGACAATGCTGAATAAGATGATTGTTACATGCCAGCAACCTTCTCATAAAACTGTAAACATTCTTACGTAACAATTCGCCAAAAGACGGAATGTTCACAGACACAAACATCTTGCTTGCACTCGACCTTCGTGGTACATCTAACAACCTTCTTAGGGAGTTATTATATGCAATGCGGATTTGTTCCTAACAGCAACATTGCTATTAACCATAAAGGCGAGCAGTACATTGAAGGTACAGAAGGTCTTGAACAACAAACATTTGACATCAGGGGAACATCTATGGAAATTTCTCAACAGTAAATTTGTTTGAGCATACAGTTTCCTGAGATGCCTGTTACAATCAACATTGGTCTTATCAGATTCAATCCACACACCTAGGTATTTGACTTTTCAACAAAGTTCAAGCTATTACCACAAAGTGGCATAACAGGATTCGACGTATTGACACCCTTTGGTTTGAAAGCCATACACATAGATTTAGTACAGTTGAACAAGATGTCATTTTTTTCAACCAAATTTTTCACATACCGAAAGGAGATGTTGCATCGCTGCAGTAGACAAACTTAACAAACAGAGGTCATCAGCGTAGAAAATGTGATTTAAACAGTGCACCGTTAAAGGAGCCGCCCACATTAGTATTGTTCAACAGTACACTGAGATCATCAACATAGACATTAAACAAAAGGGTGACAGTATACCACCTTGTTTAACACCGTTGGTCACATGAAATTTGGATGAGGTGACATTGCCCCATCTAACAACCATAGACTGCCTTCTGTACCAGTATAACAGGATGCTAACAATGTAAATAGGAATACCTCGATCGATCAATTTTCTGAACAAACACCAGTGGTTAATCCTGTCAAAAGCTTTGCTAGCATCTAGGAACGTAGCATAGACACTAGTGGAATGGCTTCTGAAGTAGTCAACAAATTCATGGAGTAGGTAAACAGCCTTGTCAGTTGAAAGAGCTGATTTGAAACCAAACTGATTGTCGTTTGTCCACAAATAATCTTCAATTCTGTTCAGGAGTAAACCCTCTAACAGTTTAGATATAACATTTGCAATAGCTATAGGTCTGTAGTTGTTCATATCAGAAAGACTGGCACACTTGTTTTTCACCAAAGGAATAATAACAGAGTCCATCAACATATCTGGCATGTAACCATGAACAAACATACAGTTAAAACACAATGACAACAGAATACACAAATTGAAATCAGCGTTGATGAGGCATTCACTGGTGAGACAGTCAGGGCCAGCTGATTTGCCTTTCTTGAGAACTTTGATCAGTGAATCAACTTCAACAGGAGTAACAGCAGAATATCAGAGGCATCAAACATGTCGTTATACAGACGAATATCGTGCATAACAGAATCCTTCATTGAAACATTCTTGACTGAGTTGAAAATAGCTTCATATTGACATTTCCACTTTTCAGCAATGTTAACGTCACCAGTCACACCATCAATAGTGTTTTATCTGACAGACCGGTGGGAGCTCATAGCCTTCATTTGTTTCCAGAATTCTACCATGTTCAGATCACTCATGTGATTAGCTAGCTGGTCACATTTGATACTTTCTTCATTGTGCCTGCATGCTCGTAGAGCATATTTGAACCTAGCCCTGCAATTTTTCATGTTTTCAAATATTGGACCAGAACGTGGTTTGCTATTACTCCTCCACCACAAAAAAGCATCCCGAGCAGCTGTGTGAGCCTCGCTAACGACATCATTCCAGCCTGGGACGTTATATTGGGTGGCCACACTGTGACTAGGAATGCATTCACTCACACAGTAATTTAAAGCATCAATAATATCACTGTAGAACCTGTCGATATCGTCCTTGTGTGCCGCACAATTGCGGTCGTGACACCTGATGGCGTCTATAGGAGCACGGATGTTACAGAGTTTCCTACGAGTAAGTTTCTTATATCTGGACAGGTCTGACGCTGTGGCATCACGCCATTTGTATGATCTACTGCCCGTTGTGGCTGAGGGAGCTTCCCGGAGGTCACTTACAGCACTAGATACCTCAATATCTATAGATAAGGGTACATGATCAGAACTCACATAGTCATACAGAACTTTGATATTGGACACGCTGTCGTGGCCCGAGGATGTAGTCACACAGTGATCAAGCCATGATGTAGAGCCATGAGCCATGCTAACATGAGTAAAGGTATCACTGTAGCGGTTTGATTAAATCCCCACAACACACAGACAGAACACAGAGACAGTCAGCTCGCACTCCTGGGTTTTTCCGCTGCACGCTGCGTTTACAGCCGTGAAGTTAAAGTGTTCATGCATCTTGTCATCTTACATATGTAGATGTGCTTTGAGGTAAATCTCCACAAAAAGACTGGTCAAACACAGCGCTCGGCTAGAGCAAGTAACAGAACAGTGTAATGTGTATTAATGTCTACAGGCAGACGCATTTCGTCTGGCTCACCTCTGTGATGTTAATTGTTGCCTTTCATGCATTGTACTCATGCGTCCTGTCCTCACTGTGACCTAGGGACTGAGATCAATATGTCTCTCAAATGCAAATGTCTTATGCCTGTTCTGTTATCTCTTTGATCATACTAACTGCTGGGGTATGTCCTTTTGATGTATTGTTGTGGTCGAGTATATATGCTGCAACTCTGTAACGCAAACTCTCACTCTCTCACTCTGATCCTACAACTGGTAGGGCACAAGCTTTGTGCCCGCCTCTCCTCCTCTCCTTCTCTGAGAGCCGTGGGCTCGCTCTCGGCGCTCATGCACGGCGCCGGGAGCGGAGCTTGTGACGGCGGTATGATAATAAAACTCTACTTAAAACCTCCAACAATGCCGCTTTATTTCATGCCGCCGCATCACCTGGTAAGATAATCCTGTCCGAGATGTGTAAGGAGTAACTCTCACAAAAAGACACCAGTTCGTCTCCAAAACAACTTGAGCGTGCTGTGTTGGCGTTGAAGTCACCAATTGTGAACACATATGGAGTGGGAAAATCCTCAGTGATACGTTTAACAAGACTCAGGCAGTGAAGGTATTCATCCAAGTTTTCAACGTTGTCGCTGGGGAAATACACACACAATATAAGACAGTGAAAGTCATCCAGGTTGACTTCAATACCTGTATTCTTACGCACTCGTAGGTTTTCACAACACAACTGTTCGCAAGAGACTCCGCCATAGGATACCGACGCCACCATAGGGGCGACCTAAGATAACACGTTCTTCCGTGTCCATAAAAGAGACACCTTGTCCTATAAAGTCATCATGTAATCTGCTCAGAATAGATAATTCGTTTTCGAACAGCAGTGTTCCTGCAACAACACAATGTCATGGTTATTACATAAACTGGAGATCTCATTAGTTGAAGTTTTTGCATTCTGGCAGTTTGAATGAACAGATTCTAAGGTTGGTCATACTACTGAATGAGTAAATGACAAACACATTAGTAACAAATTACATGCAGATCATTTCCTCTCAAAGAACTGTCGAAGGTATAGACCAGATGGCCACACATTTTTTTCAAGCAACTTCTTGCTGCAGCTGGCAGGACATGTAAGCTTGAAGGAGGCATAACCATCATACTTGGTTTCTAGTTGCTCAATCTTGAGGTCGTCTTTTAGTTTAACGTGAGTATTGATATGGGAGCGAACATGGTGGGGTCTGGTGGTGGGGTCGAGTCGACTGATGAAGACGTGGTGCTTCTTCTGACCTTGACCCTGAAGGCCGCCAGCCCTCCTACCAGACTTCGGTACTACGCGTAACTGTGAGTGGGGGCGTGACTTGTAGACGACCTGTAACTGGTTAGCGGCCTGCTTGGTGGTCGGTTGTTTGTCCGATGATTGGAGTGCATCGGCGTAGGACCTCCTCATCTTCTTCATCTTCTTGGTATCTTCTTCAACTTCCTTGAACTCCAGCTCGCGTTCTTCAGCATTAACAGCATCTGTGTTAGCTTTGGCAACCCCAGAAGGGCTGCTGCCGACAGCGTCATCAGAACAGGCCTCTGTGGGGATGATGGCCACGAGCGCATTCACACCGTCGGCCGTGACAGTAGGAGGAGAACCACGGGCTACATTGGAGACCGAGACGTGGTCGACAACTGGTACCACGGTTTCATCTTCGATGGAGATGTTGACATCACTCTGAGTACTGCCGGCCTCTTTCTCACCTTCCTCGTCCTCGCCTTCCTCGACCAGGACGACAGCTGGAGGGGGTGTGTTGCCGAGTTTGGACAATATTGCCGCCACGTCGATCTGGATAGCAGATATCGTTTTGAACACGGTGACTAAGCTCTCTCCAAGGGACATCACACGGCGTACATCGTTAGACAGCTTGGAAAGGTCAAACGACTCCAACGAAGCTGGTGGCAAAACCTTGAGATTCTGGGCAACGTATTGTGGCGCCTGCTGACCAGCCTCATTCAGCTTGTTGTAGATGTCGGAGATGTCTTCCGGTTTGGGCCGGACCTCTTTATCATCTGCGATGATCCCTCAGGGCACTGCTCGAACAGCAGCTTCTTTGCACTTTCAACCTGGTTGTCGTCGTAGAAGTCGCCAACCCATTTCGCAAGATAGTCCATCGAGGCATTACCCATGTAGTTCTGCATAAAGCACAGCAGCTCACAGACGGGCATCTGACGTGGGAGTGCTGTAGTTGGCCCATGCAGGGGATGGTCGTCACCATGGTTGACTACAGCCCTGTCTGACTTTAGTCCAATTCGTCTCTTTTGTCCAGGAGACATTTCTGACAGTTATCTGACAGGACACTAACTTGTATAAAGCGCACCAACTTAAGTTTATCAAGATAGCTTTGAAGCCCAACAGGAGAGTCGTTCAACGAGGCTGATCGTTAGGTTGGCGGGGCTAGCGTTAGCTAGCGTTAGTTAGGGCTAGCGTTAGCTTAGCATTAGCTTAGCATTAGCGTTAGCGTGATATAGACTGTAATTGCACTCATATGTGAATTAATACACGTGCGCCAATGGTTCCACCTTACTGCAGATCAGTTCGTCCTCCGGGGAATAACGGTAGACGACACCAGATTTTACTTCATCTCGTGCAGGTGACCATTTGCCAGACCTCGTGATTACCTTCTCACTGCCGCTGTATCTCTGGGGTAGCAGCAGGGCGAGGATCAGTCTTTAAAAGTCGGAAACGGGGCAAAACGGGGCCAGAGCTGCCAGAACCATCACCGGGTCAGCACTGGGTCCCAAGAGTATTCCCCACATTTGTTGGTGGCCAACAAAAGTCCTTATTTTTGAAGGTTTTGCTTAAAATTCTCGGCTTGTAACAGTCATTGCAACTTCACCGGAAGCTGCACCGGAAGCACCGGAAGCTGTTAAAACTCTTGCTGCAGCATTTTGGATCAAATGAAGACTTTTTAAAGATGTTTTATGATGACATGATAATAAAGAGTTAAAATAATTTAATCTAGAGCTAACAAAAGCATGGATCAGTTTCTCAGCATCACTCTGAGACAAGATGCTCCTAATCTTGGCAATATTATGCAAATGATAGAAGGCAGTCTTAGAAACAAATTTAATATGTGAATTGAAAAATAGATCTTGCTCAAAAATAACTCCAAGGTACGTTACAGAGTCCTGGTTTTTCCCGGGGGTGGAGGTAGGGGGGGAGAAATGTGGCATAAGTATATATGGATATACCACAATGTATGCCACAGACGTGGGGATGCAGGCACGGATGACGTCACCATGCTGTGGGTGTATTAAGGGGATAACGATGGGATACTGCCTCTCTGATGCAGCATGGTGGAAAATAGTTTCACATCCCTGGCAAACAGAAGTAGTAGCTATTTGACCAAACCATTAGTTTAGAGTTAGCTGCTGTGCTAACTGCTGGACTGAAGCCTAGCGACCCAACTACACCTGTTGCGCTGCACGCATATGAGGGAGCAGTGGGGTGCTGGCATGTAGTATCTGAGGAGCTTTGCTGAAGAAACGGAGGGGATGTGTAATTTGCAAAATCCCAATATAAACAATATAGTTTTAAAGTAAATGATAGATGTTTTTATCCGATATATACAGTGGTGTGAAAAGTGTTTGCTCCCTTCCTGTTTTCTCATTTTTTTGTATGTTTGTCACACTTAAATATTTCAGATCATCAAACAAATTTAAATATTAGACAAAGATAACACAAGTAAACTCAAAATGCAGTTTTCAAAATGAATGTGTTTATTATTAAGGGAAGAAAAAAAATCCAAACCTACATTGCCCTGTGTGAAAAAGTAATTGCCCCCTAAACCTAATAACTGGTTGGACCATGCTTAGCAGTAATAACTGCTATTGCTAACTAATAAAGCAATTGCAATAACTGGCAATGAGTCTTTTACAGTGCTGTGGAGGAATTCTGGCCCACTCATCTTTGCATAATTATTGTAATTCAGCCACATTGGAGGGTTTTTGAGCATGAACCACCTTTTTAAGGTCATGCCACTGTCATGAATGCCCTTCTGGGTTGGAAAGAGGCACCAAATGCCAGCTGTGAGTTTGCAGGATTTATTGAAACAAAATAACAACCAACGTGAAAAAAGGAAAAGCACAGGTCAGCTAAATAGCACAGCTAAGGCGAGGGAATCACCAGCTAAACCTGGGAGGCTAAACACAGAGGAACAGGCAAGATAAATAGCACTGCTACAGCGAGAATAGTCGCCAGCTAAACCTGGAGAATTAGTAAACAAGTTGCACATAAATCACGGACTTATGTGAAGGCAGTGAGAGCTGAGAGTAAGACGCTGCGCTCGGCAAAAGAGTGCAGTCGTTTAAATAGGAATGAAATAACTAATCATAGTGAAAACAGGTGTGAATCCTCATGAGGGAACAATAACTAATGATGGAAATCAGATGACCGGGATGAGAAATCAATCGGGGCTGGCAGCTGACAGGACACGCCCCCGCAGCTGTCAACCCCGAGAGAGGAAAAAGGGAAGAGACAGGATACAAAATAAAGAAGAGAATAAGGACAGGGAAACCCAGGCATGTACATAAAAAATGCTAACAGGAGAATACATCAAACCAAGGAACAATACAAAATATGTGAAAACCAACTAGAAGTAAAATAACAACAAATAGAACTAAACAGTACAACATTACACCAATAAGGAAGAAAAAAGCAAGGAAACAGGGCACGGAGGAATTCCCCCCGTGCCCAGATTGTGACAGAGCCCCCCCCCCCCCCCTTCCCCAAGGGGTGGAACCAGACACTCAGGAGTAACATCAAAAGAAAAATACCCCACCCTGGGCGGGAGGGGGGGCCCAAGCATGGAGGGACCAAACCAACCCAAAGGAACAGTGAGGGAAGCATCAAAAAACAGAGTCCTGCTCAGAGTCCGCACCCATAAGATAACATTAGGCCCCTCCCTGGACCAAAAGGCTGGAACATTCAGGAGGGCGACTGAAATCCCAGACCTGGTGGACGGCGAAGTGGTCTGAATCAGGCGGCCTGCCAGAGTACATGGACCACCCAACCCAACGAAGCAGTCTGTCCAGCGTTCGACCAGAGTCCCACCCAGGCCTGCCAGATGGCCCCATGACCTGCATTTGAGCAGCCTCCAGAGAGCATGGGCTACCCCACTCTACAGCACCGCCCGTCGGATGGTCTGCCCGAGTCTTTCAACCACTGATGGAGGAATTGGGGAACTTAGGACAACAGCATCAGGCTGAAGAGGAAGGGGGACCACAACGTCCTCAGTGGTCCTGGACTGGAATAATGTTGCACCCATGGGGGTCCCGGTCTGAGATATTGTTGCACCCATGGGGGTCCCGGTCTGGGACATTGTTGCACCTGCGGTGGGCCCTGACTGGCCCAATGTTGCACACCGCAGTGGCTCAGGGCTGGAGCTCGCAGCACCTGCAGTGGGCCCCATGCAGGAGTAAGCTGCACCCTCGGTGGCCCCAGGCAGGAGCGGAGTTTGCACCCTTGGTGGCTCCAGCGGGGAAGTTGGACCCATGACGGTCTCCGGGCAGTGAGCCTGAACCCACAGAGACATCTGGCTCAGGCGGATCCTTCCTGGCGACCCTGGCAGAAGGATCAGACAAAAACAGGAAGAAAAACTGGGTCAGGGTCACCGGCAGTGGCAGAGCCAGGCGAGGTGGGCTCAGGTGCTTCTGATGGCAGCACTTGGCGCTCCTCACCAACAGCCAGGAAAGACCTCTCCAGTAATGAAACAATAGAAACAGAAGGGGACACTTGCCGGGACTCGAGCTCCACCGCCGTCCAGGACTCTGTTGATCCAGACAACGTCTCTGGCCCGGTCCGTTGGAGATCCGGCTCCAACTCTGCTGCAGAGGCTTCTGCAGCAGACATGATAGTCGGTGCGGTCCAGGCCTTCTCCAGTGAGATGACCTGCAAAGGCGGCTCCTCCGTTGCGGGTTCTGGATGTGACCTCCCTGTTGGCGCTGGATTCAGGGTAGCCGATGCTGGGGGACGACCTCTCATCAGTACGCGCTTCGGATAGGAGGCAGCGCTCTCCCTCTGTCCAGTTTGTGAAACAGGACCGGTCCTTGGTCCTCCAGGCCCACAAGCTCCTCTGTCGTCCGGGGATTCAGTCCCAGGGCCGGCGGACACTCAGGGGCGAGAGGAGGAGACACGAGGGAAGCAGGTGAGAGACAATTATTTGCAGCAGGGGGAGAAAACCCAGTGGACTGCGGGGAGTGGGTTTCCTCTCCAGGAACCAGGCAAGAATATTCATCCTTTGTCAGTAAAGAACAACAGTTCACTTGCCTGTACTCCCGGAACACAATGGTCCCTGCTGCAGCAGGCCCGGAGTCATCCTCTTCAGTGGCAAGTTAGCGGTCCTCAGGAGAACATGGAGGCGCTGCGTCCACAGGAGTGACCACAGGTGGAAACTTGGGCTTCTTGGGTGCTGGATTCCCCAATGCCAAAACCAGGGGATGCTCATTCGCCGGCCCCAGCTCGGGGATGCAGCTGGTTCTCCTCTCCCTCACTGGGTGTGGTGGGGGCGCAGAGCCGGGAGTAGTGGAATCCACTGACCCTGCTGTCACCTGGTGAACCTCCCTCAGGACCAGCCAAAATTCATGGGAGATAGGAGAAGGAGATGAAAAAATGGTTACAGCAGCTGCTGGTGAGGACCTGGTGGATTGTAACACCTGGGCCCCACCACCAGGAATCAGGCAAGTGGTTTTCGTTGCAAGCAGAAAAGAATGAATGGAAACTTGCCTGAGTTCCTGGGGAGTGACAGTGTCCGCTGCAGTTCCGGGCTCAGGCTCCGTCTCTCCAAGAGCCTCGAACACCACCTGGGTGGAGAATGATGGCATAGGCTTGAGGTGGGAATGGTGAGTCCTCTGCCCCCGTGAACGTTTCTTCTTCTGCCCGGGTTGAACGGAGGAAGAATCTTCAAAAAACTCCTCAAGCCGTCGTTTGGTGTCAAAAATCATGGTGAGCAGAGGAGTTAAACTCAGGTAGCTCCAAAGATTAGGGCAGCTCTCAATCAGTCCGGCTGCGTTGTTCACAAAACCATAAATAGCCTTGGGGGTGTGGGCGGCTTGAGCCTTAGAGGCAAAATCAATAGCCAGGTCTGCCACCGCACACTCCCCTCTACTCAACCCAAAAACGCTCAAGTCCATGATAGTCATCCTCCTAAACTCCTCCAGACAAAGAGGCAGAAAACAGACAAAAATAACAAACTCACAACCGCTGGTGCCCACACTGGCAGCATCTTCCTGTCATGAATGCTCTTCTGGGATGGAAAGAGGCACCAAACGCCAGCTGTGAGTTTGCAGGATTTATTGAAACAAAATAACAACCAACGTGAAAAAAGGAAAAGCACAGGTCAGCTAAATAGCACAGCTAAGGCGAGGGAATCACCAGCTAAACCTGGGAGGCTAAACACAGAGGAACAGGCAAGATAAATAGCACTGCTACAGAGAGAATAGTCGCCAGCTAAACCTGGAGAATTAGTAAACAGGTAGCACATAAATCACGGACTTATGTGAAGGCAGTGAGAGCTGAGAGTAAGACGTTGCGCTCGGCAAAAGAGTGCAGTCATTTAAATAGGAATGAAATAACTAATCATAGTGAAAACAGGTGTGAATCCTCATGAGGGAACAATAACTGATGATGGAAATCAGCTGGCCGGGATGAGAAATCAATCAGGGCTGGCAGCTGACAGGACACGCCCCCGCAGCTGTCAACCCCGAGAGAGGAAAAAGGGGAGAGACAGGATACAAAATAAAGAAGAGAATAAGGACAGAGAAACCCAGGCATGTACATAAAAAATGGCTAACAGAAGAATACATCAAACCAAGGTACAATACAAAAATATGGTGAAAACCAACTAGAAGTAAAATAACAACAAATAGAACTAAACAGTAAACAGCCACAGCATTTCAATCAGATTCAGGTCAGGACTTTGACTAGGCCACTCCATAGTCTTCATTTTGTTTTTCTTAAGCCATTCAGAGGTGGACTTGCTGTTGTGTTTTGGATCATTGTGCTGCTGTAGAACCCAAGTGCGCTTCAGCTTGAGGTCACGAACAGATGGCCGGACATTCTCCTCAGGATTTGTTGGTAGGCAGCAGAATTCATAGTTCCATTTACCACAGCAATCTTCCAGGTCCTGAAGCAGCAAAACAGCCCCAGACTATCACACTACCACCACCATATTTTACTGTTGGTATGATGCTCCTTTCTGAAATTGCTGTGTTACTTTTATGCAGATGTAATGGGACACACACCTTCCAGAAATTCAACTTTTGTCTTGTCAGGCCACAGAGTATTTTCCCAAAAGTCTTGGGATCATCAAGATGTTTTCTGGCAAAACTGAGACAAGCCTTTATGTTCTTTTTGCTCAGCAGTGGTTTTAGTCTTTGGAACTCTGCCATGCAGGCCATTTTTTGCTCAGTCTCTTTCCTTAGGGTGTTGTCATGAACCTAACTGAGGCAAGTGAGGTCTGCAGTTCTTTGATGTTGTTGTGGGGTCTTTTGTGACCTCTTGGATTGGTCGTTGGTGCGCTCTTGGAGTAATTTTGGTCAGCCAGCCACTCCTGGGAAAGTCACCATCGTTCCATATTTTTTGCCATTTGTGGATAATGGCTCTCACTGTTGTTTGCTGGAGTCCCAGAGCTTTAGAAATGTCTAGAAAATTTAACTCAGTTTTCAAAGAATGTGATAAACCACAGTTAATTTATGTTTTAACAGGGGGGGCCATCACTTTTTCACACAGGGCCATGTAGGTTTGAATTTTTTTTTCACCCTCTTAATAATAAACACCGTCATTTAAAAACTGCATTTGTGTTTACTTCTGTTATCTTTGGTCTAATATTTAAATTTATTTGATGATCTGCAACATTTAAGTGTGACAAACATAACAAAAAAATGAGAAGTCAGGAAGGGGGGTAAACACTTATTCACAATACTGTATCATAATATTGAACAGCCCTACTTTGGGCCCACAATATTCAATTTGTACAACCACATAATAGTTTCTTCACTATCTACAAGTCTGGAAAAATGACTGGTGCGAGCTTAGAGCCAAAGTGTACTGAACGGTATGAGTGGGAGTGCTGTACAGTGTGGTAAATGCTGGTTAGTTCAGCAGCTGTTATCTGTCCGGGAATCATCTTTAGGTTTCAGCAAGAACATATCGATAGACTGGCATGCTTCCCTCTATGCAACTCTTTTTCTGTGAGCATCACATGTGCTCTGATGCTTCACATCCAAGGCCACCTTAATGAATGGGCTAGGCTGGGCTGAAGCCCAGGGCCTACGAAAATCAGGGGGCCTATCATGAGCCTATGAAAAAGATCACATTGTTCTTAATTGGTCAAATTCTATGTCCAGCACTGTGATATTCATGTGTGGCTGCTGATTGGGTCTAATTTACAAGTGCCCCGTGTGGTACCATGTTACAATAGCCTATCAGAGGAATTGTTTTGACATGTGACTATGCAAGCTCCAGTGAGAGGTCAGAAGTATTAGCTTCGGTCAAAATTCCAGAAAAAAAGTTTGAAAGTGGCGCTCATAAATATTATTGAGTGGAAAAGAGCCGAGGGAAAATGAATTGTTTAAAGAAATCCTGAAACGTAAAAGATTTTTATTAAGATGGAACATTGAGTGGAGGAGGCTGCTAATTACTGCACCCAGGAGACAGGTGGGCCATTAAAGCACTCACCTGGAGGAGAAGGGAGAAGAAAAGCCATGATTGCTTACATCAGACAGCTGTGTGTGGGACAGTGGACTCTGAACTTGGTAAAAAGTGGACTGGATCAAGCATGCGTCTATAGAGTATGTCGATATTCATGAGCTGGACTTAAAGGACATAATGAAGGATTTTTCTTTAAAGAAGGCCAGAAGAATGCACTTCTAAAAAAGGTAAGACATGCTATTTGCAATGTTTTAAGCCATCTGTGCAGGTTTTTCCATTGCTGCTGTTCTGCATTGTTTGAATCAGGAATATTTCACTGATGTAACTTTATACTGAAGGCAGTATCTGTCACACTGTAAAAATGGAAATCTCAGTAAGATAAAATATCTTAAATCAAGGATTTATGTTTGTTTTTCTCAAGATAATTTCTTTTTGTTGTGCAGTTTTCTGTAAGATTTTATTTGCTTTGTGAAAGTTTTCTTGTTTTAAACAATTTAATCTTACTTTCTTGGCAGATATTTTTCTTTTTTGTTGATTTTAAGTAAAATTATCTGCCAACAGAGCAAGAAAATTTGACTTATCAAATTGCTTAAAACAAGTTAAAACTATCTGAAAGCATGTCAAATTTTCCTACACATGACCTGCACAGCAAGAATAAATATCTTGTCAGATGAAAAGGCAAGTATAAACAGCCTTAATTTATTTCATTTTACTTATATTTGACTTTTTGCAGTGTGGTTGTGTTTTCTAGCTCAAAGTTGCATTATCTCTCCAAGAGAAACAAAAATGAGGCCATAGTGGCTCAGGAGGTAGAGCAGGTCGCCCAATAACTGGAGGGTTGGCGGTTTGAATCCCACTCCCCCCACCTTGCTGTTGTGTCCTTGGACAAGGCACTTTACCCACCTTGCCTCCAGTGTGTTCATGGTTCATGACTGGTGTATGAATGTGAATAAATGTTTGGTGGTGGTTGGAGAGACCGTTGGCATGGATTGGCAACCATGTTTCTGTCAGCTGTGGCTACAGAAGTAGCTTACCACTATCATTGTTTGTGGAGTGAAGGAATAATGGACTCACTGTAAAGTGTCTTTGGGTTGTTATTATCCATTATTAAAAACATACTGTAGCTAATACACATTTTTAAACCGATTCTGTTGGGGGGACCTACAAAATCTCTCAGCCCCAGGGCCTACTGGCAAGTTAAGGTGGCCCTGTTCACATCATACTCGCCCCCATGAGTGATTGTAAAAGACAGAACACTCTGAATTGTCATCAGATGTAAATAGTTTTCCACTCTTGAGTTAAGCCACATGTTCTCTTTTTTTGTTTTTTTACGTATTCCAGCGACATTAGTATAGTCCCCACTGTGCCACTCCCTCCAACCTTTTTGCATGTGTGTGTGTGGGGGGGGGAGTGTAGGTTAACCTGTGACTGACCCATGTGCACAGTTTGATTGACATCAGTCACAGCCCCTGAGATGACAACCTGTCCTGCTTTCCTCACAGCTACTGGATAAAAGTTACATCTTATTCTAAAGTGTTTGTACAGCCTTTGAAAATTCCAGAATGCGGGATGACCCACCCCCACCCCCCCAAAAAAAACAGTTAAAGAGCAGAGCTGCTGCAGACAATGTGGCCCACTCATGCTGTGGGGGAAGTGACATTCATCTGATCAAAGGCTGGTGTACCATCAAAATGATCTTGGAAACATTATTTTAATGCTACTTTAAATATTCAGTTTCACAAACATTGTATTGCTTTAAATCTTGGATCAACTTTTGAAAGGAACCATAATCAGGTGCAGTGCAATCACTGACATGTCACTGGGCTTCTTATCCTGCTGCTGGCATTTAAGTGTGAACACACAGAACACCACCAGGAGGCGCTGCCCTCCTACGGTAGTCCCCGTTGTTTGCTGTAGAAGAAATGGAGGAAGGAGAGACGTTTTTGTTCAGACAAGCCTGCTGCCATGTGAATATTATGATAACAGTTCAGGGGATTAAATGTTCTTCGTGTACATATTTATGCATATGTACATTTCCATATATGTGCAATTTAATAGATGGGCCGTTCCAGAATTCCAGGACATTTTCTGCCCAAACCATAAAAATGGAAATAATGTATGCACAAAAAGTAACATTTGTTGTGTAAATTTTACTTTTTACTGAGAAAATAAAGATACTGATTATTATTTCAAATACAGAAATATTTTTTTTCCTTCTGTCTCAGCTTCTTACATATTAATATAAGTTAAATTAAGTTATAAATTTACTTTTTTGTTTTGGTGTTGTACATACATCCATCTTTCAAATGTTAATACAAACTAACAATCAGCAAATTTTAAATGTTAATGACAGCTATACTGTACAGTAAATCAAATATGTGCTTATAATTTACCACAGCCTACATGTTTTAAATGTTTTATTGTATTTTCCAGAATATAACCCCCCCCCCCCCCACACACACACACACACACACTTCATTGTCATCAGGTGCCGTAAGAACGTTCAGGTCATTTTAAATTTTCTCTTCATGTTCAAGTCATTTTAAATCGCTTTTTTCTAAGACACCATTGAGTTGCTGCTAAAAAGCAGTGATGCTATCATGCTGATTCAGAGAGGAGACTGGTATCCATATAAAGAGAAGCGCAGGGAAGATATAAAACCAGAGAAGAAAAGGAGACAGACTTTCAGGGTGGTGTACAGAAACAGTTTTTTATGTTGAATGTGTTGTATATTTCCTCAGATCTGGCTCATGTTCTTTGTTTCACATTTATCTTCTATCATCCCAACTATTGCCAGGTTTACAAATTAGGAAGTGGATGGAGAACAATGGCAGATGAAGAACTTAGAAATGCACTGAAAAATTCACTCAAATGTTGGGACCTGCTTTTGGATTTTATAACAGAGAAAACAAAAGATCTTGACATGACATATTTAACCTGCAAGGTGTGGCACAGAAAGAAGACAAAAAAAAAAAAACACTCAAGGAGCACTATGGATGCCTGGCACTAGCCTGGCACACTCAAATTGGCACCATGTAGCAACAGCAGCATAAGCGGACAACAGCCAACCTAAAACCCTCCAGCACCCTGGCAAGAGTCAAGCCAAGATAGTGTGTGGTAAAAATCAACCAATTCTGGATACCTCATCATGAAAGGCTTTCTCTGCTCACAGGGGTTTAGTCTATTGTCTTCGTAATGGTTTGAATGATTTTATTAAGAAGGCAATCGTCATGAATGCAACAGTTTCAGCACATGCTCCGGAATATTCAGAAAGAGTGACGGACCAATGTTGCTGTGAAAACCCAGGTCAGTGCAGATTATGAACCTACCAAGGGTTCCAGGAAGGTCTTAAAACAATTTAAAGTCCACCCCATTAGAGTCTGAGCTCCCTGCACTCCAAATGCATAACTTTCTGTTTTGTTGGAGCTGCTCAACTTTTTGGCCTCAAAATCATTCTGAAGAAAAATGAAGTCCTAGCCCACAAATAGACACTGAAAATTGTGCTGTGTTAGTCCATCCAATACAGACTGTATTTAACCCCCAAACAGATGTTGAATATTGGGTTAGTGATAGTGGTTGGAGAGGCCATTGGTGCAGATTGGCAGCCATGTTTCCGTCAGTCTGCCCCAGGACAGCTGTGACTACAGCAGCAGTTTACCACTACCATTGTCTGTCTGTGGCGTGAATGGACAATGGACTCATTGTAAAGCACTTTGGGTATCCATTACCATTATAAGAACATTGGTATTCAGAGAACACTTTGTTATTTAAAAAGAGTAGTCGAGTCCTTCCAGATGTGTTCAGTATTTTTTCTCGTTTTGGTGGAGAGAAGATCTGTGCTAGTGACTATAAGGTTTTGTATTTCCTGACTGCAACACATTTCTTTTCATGAACTGAGTTTCCTGCCACGCTTGCTGTCAGTCACTCCACTTAAAAAAGCTAAAACAGAAATACTGTGGGACCACATGTGTATCACTTTAAGCTTCACATCTCAGAGAGAACAAAGAACTGGGCCTCCTGTGAGATAACGGGAGGATGTGAAAATTTGGTCTTTGGTATGCAGAGACGACCTTGGAGGATTTCCTGGTCTCCCAGAGATTATGAGGAGGATGTTATAGGATTTAAGGGAAGATGTATTGTTACTTGTGATTAAATGCCATGTGACTGTGAGCTTTGAAGGTCCTGGATATATAAAGGACGAATGTCTGAGTTTTTTTCCTCTTTCTGTTTTTGCTGATGTTGGAAGATGTGAATAAACCTGACTCGTGAGATAAACTCTGCCTCGTCATTTTCACATTTCCACACTGGTGACCCTAAGACGTATCATGGATGAAAGAAATTCCCCCGGGCCAGCCGAGTCAGGAGCTCCCAGCCAAGCGTATGCCACTACCGCCCAGCTACCGGACTTTTGGCAGGACAACCCGTGCTCTTGGTTCCACTTGGTCGAAGCACAGTTCGCCCTCCGGGGGTAACGGTAGATGACACGAAATTTTACCATGTGATCGCAAAGCTCGACAACCGCACAGCTCGGCATGTGCAGAGCCTATTGGAGCGGCCACTGGCCAACGACAAATACGGCGGGTTGAAGGTTGCACTTATCCAGCGTTTCACTCTCTCAGTCGAGGAGAGAGCGGAGAGGCTCCTGGCTCTGAACGACTTGGGAGATGGCACGCCCATTGACCTGATGGAGAACATGCTGAGGTTGAGAGGCTCAGACGGCGACGATTTCCTCTTGACCCACATTTTCCTCAGGACCCTTCCGTCGGCCAAGAGAGCGACCCTGGCCAGTTCGCCGTTGTTGGACCAGCGGGACTTCCGCGCGCTGGCCCAGGAGGCGCACCGGATTCTTAACGCCAGCAAACAGCGCGCGGCCACCGCGGCAGCGACGGAGTTCGGCGCGACGGCCGGAGATGGCGGGGGGCCAGAGACGGCGGTAGCAGACCCACCGATGACGGCGGCGGTGGGGGCCAAGGATCGCAGAGGAGACACCCTCTGTTTCTACCATCGCCGCTTTGCAGAGAAGGCACGCAAATGTATACCACCGTGCCAGTTCAAGCGCTCGGGAAACGCCAAGACCAGGGGTCGGTAGCAGCTGCGGCTGTCGGGGAGGAGAACAAGCTGCTCCACTTGAAGGATGCGCGCTCGGGGAGGCAATTCCTCGTGGACACAGGCTCCCAAGTGAGTTTCATCACGCCTTCCTCCGCTGACCGGCTGGCGGTTCCCAGAGGTCACGGGGCGTCAGCAGCGAACGGCTCGGAGATTAAGACCTTTAGTGAGAGGGCTCTGCTTCTGTCCCTACAGGGCCGTACATTTGAGTGGACTTTTGTTATAGCTGCAGTGAATTTCAATATGTTGGGGGCTGATTTTCTGTGCTCACATGGTTTGTTGGTTGATCTTGCTAACAGGCGCCTGGTTAATGCACTTTCTTTTTATTCTATTCCCTGTACAGCCCGAGTGACCCCGCCAACAGCACAAGCCAACGTCACAACTGCAAGCGGTAAATTCCACACACTCCTCACTCAGTTCCCAGCACTCACGGTTCCCACATTTTCAGCAGCCGTCGCTAAACACGGAGTGGAGCATTTTATTACTACCACCGGACCGCCCGTTTTTGCAAAGGCTTGGCGCTTGGATTCAGCTAAACTGACCATAGCGCGCGAGGAGTTCGCCAACCTGGAAAGGTTGGGCATCATCAGGCGTTCGAACAGCCCATGGGCTTCCCCACTGAACATGGTCCCGAAAGCTGATGGCTCGTGGCGACCTTGCGGAGATTTCCGCAGGTTGAACAACGCCACAGCACACGACCGCTACCCAATCCCGCATATCCAAGATTTTTCCGTTCATTTGGTGGGGGCGCGCGTTTTTTCTAAGATAGACTTGGTCCGCGGTTACCACAAAGTCCCAGTGCGCGCTGAGGACATACCCAAAACAGCGGTAATAACTCCGTTCAGTCTATTCGAGTTTTTGCGCAAGCCATTTGGGCTTAAAGTCACTGCGCAGACGTTCCAACGCATGATGGACGCGGTGTTGCGCGATCTCCCCTTGGTATTCGTCTACCTGGACGACATCTTAGTCGCCAGCGCGTCCGAAGACGAACACGAAAACCACCTCACAGCAGTTTTCCGGAGGTTGGGAGAGCACGGTTTAATAATCAACCCAGCGAAGTGTCAGTTCGGAGTGACGCAGATTGATTTTTTGGGGCATCGCGTCTCTCCAGAAGGGGCGGTTCCGCTTCCTGACAAAGTGCGTGCGGTAGCAAATTTTCCCCAGCCACAAACGGTCAAGGCGTTACAGGAGTTTTTGGGAATGGTGAATTTTTATAACCGTTTCCTCCCCCGCGCAGCGCAGCTCATGTAACCATTGTATGCCCCACTCAAAAAGCAAAAACCCACAAATAAGATCGAATGGTCTCTGGAGCGAGAGCGAGCATTTTCGGAGGTCAAAACAGCCCTGGCAAACGCTACGTTGTTAGCACATCCAGACCCAACGGCCCGCATAGCGCTCACTACTGACGCGTCAGATGTGGCCATAGGGGCGGTCGTGGAGCAGCATGTAGCTGGGGCTTGGCAGCCGCTCGCCTTTTTCAGCAGGACTTTGCGCGATAGTGAACGAAAATACAGCACATTCGACAGGGAGTTGTTAGCTCTCCACTTGGCCATTCGCCACTTCCAGTTCTGGCTGGAGGGATGCCGTTTCACCGCGTTCGTTGACCACAAGCCGCTGACATTCGCAATGGCCAAGGTTTCGGAACCGTGGTCAGGCCGGCAGCAAAGACAGCTGGCCGCTATCTCAGAGTTTACTACCGATATTCAGCATGTGGCGGGTAAACTGAATGTAGTGGCAGACTGTCTCTCGTGCGCCGTGGCGGCCCCAGTCCGCGTAGGGATAGATTATGCCGCCATGGCTGCAGATCAGGTTAGCGACGCGGACGTGCGCGCGCTCCAGTCTGGACCAACAGGGTTAAGGCTGGAGAACAGGGTGCTGCAAGACGGTATGCCCCCCCAATCTGCGATGTCTCCACTGGGCGACCGCGTCCTGTGGTACCGGCCACGTGGCGCCGCCGCGTTTTTGACTCAATTCATTCTCTGGCGCACCCGGGAGTGCGCGCGTCGGTCAAAATGGTAGGAGAGAAATTTGTATGGCCGAGCCTGCGCAAACAAGTTAAGGAGCGGGCAGCAGCCTGCATAGCCTGTCAACGAGCCAAAGTACACAAACACACAAGAGCTCCCTTGGAGCCGTTTCACATCCCGGCTAAGAGGTTCGATCACATTCACGTGGACCTCGTAGGTCCCCTCCCGCCGTCACAGGGGTGCACACACCTTCTGACAATGGCGGACCGCACCACGTGCTGGCCGGAAGTGGTCCCACTGGCATCAACCACAGCCGAGGAGGTGGCGCGCGCATTTTTAACAGCATGGGTAGCGCGCTTTGGAGTCCCGTCGGACGTTACGGCCGGCAGAGGTCCTCAATTTGTTTCCGAACTTTGGTCAGCAATGGCCCGCAGCCTGGGGGTAACGATCCACCGCACAACCGCGTACAATCCACAGGCTAATGGGTTATGCGAACATTTTCATAGGTCATTGAAAGCGGCTCTCAGAGCGTCGCTGACGGATGCAAATTGGGTGGACAGGCTACCGTGGGTTTTATTGGGGTTGCATTCTGCACCTAAAGAGGACTTTGAAGCCTCCCCGGCTGAGCTAGTTTTTGCGCAACCACTTCGGTTGCCCGGAGAGTTTCTCCCAGATAATCCTGCGTCAGATAGCTCCCCGTCTCAGCGGTTGCAGCGTGGCATGGAATCGGGCACGCTGCCTGGCCCCGTTCACCACAGTTTTCCGCGCGTTTTTGTGCCTAAGGCTTTGAAAAGCGCGGAATTTGTTTTTGTCAGACACGATGCCCATCGCCCACCGCTGCGACCACCTTATGATGGGCCATTTAGAGTGCTGGAAACAGGGGACAAACATTTTTTGCTAGATTTGGGGGACAGGAAGGAAAAGATTGGCATAAACAGGCTCAAACCCGCCTTTGTGGTGGCGGACGAGGATGTGCTGTTGGCCAGGGCTCTTCAGCGTGGCAGACCCCCCCGGGGACATTCCCCAGAACACCCACAGAGAGTGACAAACAGTTCTCACCCCAAGACAGCAGCGCCCCAGCGGGATGGCGCCGCAGAAGTGGCGAGGCCCGCTTACAGCAGATACGGGAGTAGACTGAGGCCCAAGCAGCACGTGGGTTAATGTGTAATGATTTTATCATGACATGCAGACTGTATTCTGTTGTTCCATCTTAGATGTTTGTGGGGGGGGGGTCATGTGGGACCACATGTGTATCACTATAAGCTTCACATCTCAGAGAGAACAAAGAACTGGGCCTCCTGTGAGATAACAGGAGGATGTGAAAATTTGGTCTTTGGTATGCAGAGACGACCTTGGAGGATTTCCTGGTCTCCCAGAGATTATGAGGAGGATGTTATAGGATTTAAGAGAAGATGTATTGTTACTTGTGATTAAATGCACTGTGACTGTGAGCTTTGAAGGTCCTGGATATATAAAGGACGAATGTCTGAGTTTTTTTCCTCTTTCTGTTTTTGCTGATGTTGGAAGATGTGAATAGACCTGACTCGTGAGATAAACTCTGCCTCGTCATTTTCACATTTCCACACTACTTTAATATATTTTCTGCAGCTTACTGCTTCTTTTTCTGAAAAATCCAGTCTAAAAAAACCACAACCGATTTTAAAGTTGTCACATATATTATTTTTTTCTGTTTTCATCTCTTTTTAAAATAATGAAACAATAGTGACTTAGTAATGAGTGCAAAATTATATACAGTGGCAAGAAAAAGTATGTGAACCTTTTGGAATTTCAAGGTTTTCTGCATTAATTTGTCATAAAATGTGATCTGACCTTCATCTAATGGTACTGACAAATATAATGTGTAATACATAAAATTCTTTCACATCTTTTTGAGAACCATAAAAACCTCATAGTGCTGGTGGAAAAAGTATGTGAACCCTTGAGTAAATGACCTCAAAAAAGCTAATTGGAGTCAGGTGTTGGCAAACCTGTGTCATGTATGCTCCTTCAGAGCAGAAGGATGGACCCACGCGCTGGATTGTGTCTGTGCAATTTATTAAAGAAAATAACCCAAAGTCCAAAAGTGCCAACAGTACAGAGAATGCAAAGCAAAATAACTTACAGACAAGCCTCTGAGCAGGAAGTGCTCAGGAGAAGGGAAACTTCAGAGGCTGAACGAGAGTTGAGAGGTGACAATCCAAAATAACCACACTGCTGCAGAGAAACGGCAGTGCTTAAATATACACAGAGAAATGAGCTGCAGGTGTGAATCACTGAGTGAGCAGGAGCCTAATTAACCAGCTGCCCACAGCTGAGCTGAGAGGGGTAAGTTGTGGGCAGTGGAAGGAAGTGTCTGGGAAAGGGGAGGCACAAATGAAACCACTACCAGAGTTAGAACAGAAAACTAACAAAATTAAACTAATCAGTCATACAATACTAAAAATAAAGTAAGGATCTGAGCTCAGAGAAAACCTAAGCTCAGATACATGACATACCTGTAAGGGTTTGGACGTGACTGTGCTCATGTCCTCACTTTATGTTCATATTTGTTTTTCTGTTATCTTCAGAACATGAGTTCAGCCATGTCCTCTTCTTTTGTTATTATGTTTCTCTGTACTGTGTTTATCATTTGTATTTTTTGGTCCCAGTGTGCTCTGTCTGTTCAGCCCCACCTGTCAAGTGCTTCTCCAATACCCTTGTTTCCCACCTGTCATGCATTATCGTGATTACTCCCCTGTCTACATATGTGCGTCTCAGTCTGTGTCAGGTGTGGTGTCATTATTATTTCTACCTTGTTCCCCATTAGCCTGTCAGTCCAGTTTTGTTTTGTGTTTGCAGCCCCCATGCTGCTGTTCTGTTGTCACTGTTATGGATGCCCCTTGCAGGGCATCAATGAGACACTAGAGACCAACAAGTGAGTTTGTTTGCTTATTAACAAAAGACTAGGATGACAAAATAAACAGCCACGTGGGACAAAAACACCAATATAAAACTAAGGCACAAGATAACCAACTATGAGGATAAACTGAGAAGGGCAGCGAGGCCAGAGCCTGTGCTGTACAATAAACACTTACAAGAAGATGATCGAAGATGAATCACAGGAAAGACTAGAGCCGTGGAAAGGGACTCCAGTCGCGTACACGGCGGTGCACGGAATAGTAGGTCGCAACGAGGAGTGAGCCTCAGCTGCTCCCTTAAGTGCAGAACGCACACCAATCACAGAAGGGGAATGTAATTAATGAAATGACATACAGCTGTCACAGCGCCAACTCGGCTATGACAGCCGGAAGTCCTGCTGTGACACTGTCACAATAAAAGCTCTGGAGGAGGCCACATTGCCAGTCCCGAAATAAAATGGGAGAACCGGGAAAATACTGAACAACCTGAGCGTGGATGGAATCAGCACTCAGGCCATAACAGTCACAGTTTTGCCAATAAATCATCCTTTCTGCACTGTACTCCTGTCTGTGTTTGAGCCCTGTGTCACTCACCTTGACAGAATGACGGTGATGAGTCAGAGTTCCGGGAAGGAGGCTCTTGATGAGATGCTTTGCCTTTTAGACCGGGCTCTAGATCAGTCCAACCGGTGGAAGATGAATGCGGACTTGGTGGAAGCAGGAGCGGTCCTTTGTTTACCGGCCCTGTTTAAACATCCAGAGTTGGCTGAGCTTCGCTCCCGTGTCTCCCAAATGAGCGATGAGCTGATACGAACTGGCACTTTGCTTTATTTGGTCCAACTTGGCTCTGGGCCGTTGGCTCCAACTCCTGCCTCCAGTGTATCATCTCCCACTTTCTCCGTTGCTCCTATACTGTCTGCCACCTCCGTCCCATCAGTCACGACGGAGGACGTGTTCTAGCAGGAGGAGCGGAGGCAGGCGGTACTCACACAAACTGACTTCATGCTGGAATATAAGCCCTGGCTCATTCCGGAAGTATTATTCCTGGCATATGAGGACCAGCCACCATCAAAAGGGCCAGTAGGAAGACGGGCATCAAGGCAGCATCACTCCACCTGCCATCCGGGCTCTTTGCTTGAGGTTTCACCCAGGGTTTCTGCTGCCAGGGCCCCACCCTCCTTGAGTGCTTCAGCAGCGGCAGTTTCAGCAGCTGCAGGGCGGGAGATCAGTGTGCCCCAGCTGTCCATTCCTGTGGCGCACACATTGGCTCAGACCCCACTTGCTTCACCTGCCATTACACCTGCAGAATTGCCTGTCATCATGCCTGTGACTTCACCCACTTGCAGTTGCCAGTTCTCACAGCTGCTACACTGGTGCCCCCACCCACTGCTGTATCTCTGATTGCTTCATCCACTGTTCCTCCAGCATCTCCTGAGACTGTCATCGCCTGTCCAGCAGCAGAGTCACCGAGGTCCTCATCAGCAGAAAAGCAGGGGTTAAGGCAAGTACCTTTTTTTATTTTTATAACATCAGTTTTTGAGAGAACTTGTTTTGCTCCTGGCAGGGAGACCCAGTTGCAGCTCCCATCTGCTTCTGAGCTCTCTCCACCGAGCTTTTCTGCTGGTTGTTTTGTTTTGGACATGACACCAATCTGTGTTTCTCCCTCCACATCTGAGGTGTCTGCATCTGTGACAGAGGTGCATGCCACAGCTCCAGATGTCTTAGAGGTCGAGCATCCAGCTCCACCCATCATTCTAGAGGTCGGGCAGTCCACACCACCCGTTGTCCAAGAGGTTGGGCAGTCCACTGCACCCATTGTCCAAGAGGTCGGGGAGTCCGCTCCACCTGTCATCCAAGAGGTCGAGTAGTCTACTCCACCCATTGTTCAAGAGGTCAGGGGACCTCTACCCATTGTTCCAGAGGTCAGGCAGTCCGCCCCACCCATCATCCAAGAGGTCAAGCAATCCGCTCCACCCATTGTCAAGAGGTCAGGGGATCTCGACCCATTGTTTCAGAGGTTGAGCAGTCCATGCCACCCGCCGTCCAGGAGGTTGAGCAGTCCGCTCCACCCATCATCCAGGAGGTCAAGTAGTCTGCTTCACCTGGGCTGTCGGAACAATCCGCTCCACCTTCGTCGGCTCCTTTGTCGTCTCTTGAGCATAAAGTTCCTATATTTGCTCCTGTGTTAAAGGTCAACGCTGCTACAGTGCCGTGTCCATCCGTCTGATCATCCCTGGGCTTTGCTAGGCCACCTGACATACCGTGTTCCTCCATCTGGTGGCCTATGGACTTGGGCAGGCCACCTGACGCTCTGTATCGGGCCTTTTTGTGATCTTGGAATGCTGGTAGACCACCAGATCCATTTTGGAACTTTGGACTTGGGATGGGTCCACAAGACTGTGTGCTGGGGTTTGGACTCTGTGGGGGGTAAAGAATTGGTTTTGACCCACCTGGCCTTGTACTCTCACCACCCACCCGGAGAGGGCCTTTCTGTCATGAGGCTGAGCGCGGTTTTCACTGGGCTCAGGCTCTTAATTTATTTCTGAACATTTTCTGTATTTTTTCCAGCTTTGTGTTGTTTTCCTGTGTATTGTGTTTTGATGTCTCCCTAGTGGCTGATTATTCTGTTAGTTATTTATGTCTTTAGTATCAGTATTATTTTGTCAGTTCCTGTAGCTCAGGATTTATATTTTTTGTTCTTTATGACATGACTGCCTTACCTCCTCTTCCAGACACTCCCACCCTGCCATTGTCTCACTGCCTGTTCCCTTGCCATCTCAGCTGTGAATTGCTGTTTAATTTGGTCACCTGCCCGCTCCTGCAGCTCGCACCTGCCACCCATTGTTTCATCATTTTCCCCAACTATTTAAAGACTGTCCATTTGTCCTCTCACTGTGGCAGTCTTGTTTTCCTCATCACCACCAGAGCCCAATTCTGCTCCGGTGAGTTTATCTCGAATCTTCCTTGCCTGTAAGTTTTGTCCTCTGTGTTTGAGCTTTGTTTTTGTGCACCTTTTGGGACTTGTGTTGCCTTTTTGTCTGTGTAATAAGTTTCACTAACAGCAGTTCAACGCATGGTTCTCATTTCTCTGTCCAAAGAGACAATTCATGACACTTTCTTCTTGTTTTATTGTCATCAACTTATTTGAAGGTTTGTCTCTCTCTTTTGACCAGATGGAAGTTTAATACACTGCACCATTTAAACTGAATTACTTGATATTCTTTGGCCTCCACTGCAAATATTCAGCTATATATGATAGGAAAGGTGCAAACTGATTGAAAATATTCAAATTTTCCAAACTTTAATTGTTCACAAGAAAAAAGCAGCAAAATACCATGCAAATTTATGAGGAAAAAAAGAAAGAACATTTCAAATTTACAAGAAGACTGTTTCAAATTTACATGAAAAAAGTAGCAATTTTTTTGAAAAGAAAAATTTCTGGGGAAAAGAAGTTTACAAGAAAAGAGCAACAGATTTCTGACAGAAATTTTTGCAAATTTATGTAAAAGAAAGATGGTCACAGTCTTAAGGGAACAATTGCAAATTTACAATGAAGGAAAAGGGGAAAAAGAAAAAGGAAAAAAAATTCATTGCAAATTTATGGTTAAGAAGAGTCACAAAATCATAAGGAAAAGGTTTGCAAATTTACAAGAAAGTCACCAATTTATGAAGGGCACAAAAAGAAAAACTGCTAATATATGACAGAAAAAGTGCAAACTGATAGACAAAGATGCTAATTTTTTAAACAACATTCACTGTTCACAAGAAAGAAGTAGCAAATTAACGCAAATTTATGAGGAAAAAGTTTCAAATTTACAAGAAGAATGTTTCAAATTTCACGTCCAACTGGGAACCCCGGGGCAGACCCAGGACATCATGGAGAGACTATGTCTCGCAGGTGTCATGGGAACGTCTTGGTATCCTCTCTGAAGAGCTGGAGCAGGTGGCGGGGGAGGGGAAGTTTGGGCTTCTCTGCTTGAGCTGCTGCCTCTGTGACCCGGACCTCCGGAAAAGCAGTAGAAGATGGATGGATGGATCTAATCCATAGACTGTATAAAAAAGTTGGCAAAAGTATAAAAAAAAAGTACTCTAAGGGTGGATTCACACTACAATGTTTGGACCAACTTTTACTGATGTTTTCGCAAACGTCCGACTACTGGCAAAAGTTGGTAAAAGTTAATGACAGCTGGCATTTGTTGGCAAGCACTGTGAAAGTTGTGTTCTCGGAAAATTTTCAACATGCTGAAAATTTGCCAACGTTTGGAAATCCATGTTGGTGAAAATTGTGATCAGTTTGTAAAAGTTCCTGAGCGCTGGGCTAAGCTATGCAGAGTTTACCTAAGACGACCTACAGTGAAATGCCTGAATTTATTTCCAACTGTTAACATTTTTTTTTAAATTTAAAAAAAAAAAAAATTTTCATAATTGAAAATCGTTGTTTTTTTGTTTTTTGTTTTTGTTTTTTTTTTTGATTGATGCAAATTCGCGACAATAGGCGTCAAGGGGTTAAGCCCCATTGGCAAACGTTGACTAAAATGCTGGTGGAAGCAAATGTTTTTAGACCGAAACTCACTTCAGACATGCATGGACGCAAGAGAAATGGAGAGAAGGAGGAATTTAAAAGAAGGAAAAATATATATCATCTCCTAAAAATATGACCCCCCACCAAAAAAAAAAAAAAAAAAAAAAAAATCTCCTCATTGCAAAATTTACTGTTCTTAATTTTCTGCTCTGCAGATAATCATTCTCCACGATTTATTGGTTTGGCTTCCATTGTGGGGAATCAAACAGCGCTGGTGTCAGAAAGTACATGACATTTTATGGGATTTTGTTATTTTAATGGAAAGAGTTGTAACACTCAAAATATAATCACCCGTCATTTTATTTATATGATGACACACTAAATCATTTTTTTATTCAATCCACATTCACATTTTAATTGCAGACCTACTATTGTAGTCTATAGATAGGCATTATTGTATTATTTTTTTAGATGAATGAATGAATAAACGGGGAAAAGAGCATGCAGAAGTACATATTTTTTTGTTATGCAGTCAGGTTTGTTGGTAAAAATCAAATGAAGGACACGTTGAGATGAGCGGGTTATTCTAGTTGGGTTACTGATCACCTGATCCATGTGAAACTTATTGGTGATGTCCTTTAATTTCTGTCTGTGTGTTTTACAAAGCCAATTTAAGTTGAAATCACCCGTAAGGATTAACTCTTTGCTGCCAAACTGTTTCAGTACATTCGATAGACAATTAAAGAATGTGTCCTTAGAGGATAGAGGTCGATAGATCACAATCAAAGCAAAAGACATTTCTGGTGATAGTACAACTTTAATTCCAACACATTCCAGTGTATTTTCAGCAGTGTCAAGTTGTGTACACTGATAACCACCCTTTACATAAATCATGACCCCTCCTCCCCTGCCATCTTTTCTTTCTTGTCTATAGGTATTGTACCCTGGTACACTGAAAACAGCTGGTGTTGTTGTTGGGGTTAACCAGGTTTCTCAGAGGCATAGGTAGTCAAGATTTTAATTTGTCAGTAGTTGTTATATTTGTGCTTCTATTGAGATGACCTCCAAAAAAGCCTTTAGATTTCATAGTCAGATCCCACAATACCCTGGCATGACTTACAGTTTGAAACATTTTAGTAGTTTGCTGTTTTTCAGCCACAGTTTTTATCCCATCCCCATCCCATTTTGTAACAGGCTTATGCAGTTTGAGTCTTGTTGCAGTAATTTTTCCTGTGTCGATGTCACCGGCATCTTGGGCAACTCCACTGATGCCATTCCCCTTCAGATGGGCCGCTGTCACACTGGTGTCTGGGGAGACTTTCCCTGCGTTGGTATCACTGGTGTGTTTGGAGAACTGACCAACATCAGCCTCCTCTGGATGGGCCGCTGCTGCATCGGTGTCCAGTGGGGCCGGGACGATGTCAACAGCCAGCCGCTGGACCACGAATCGTCGACACAACTCGACCTGGCAAACATCCCTCACAGAAAGAGCCACCGCTGCATCGGCGTCTGGGGGAGAAGGGCCAAAACCAACATCCAGCTGTCGAGCTCCAAGCCATCGACACGGCTCTATTTGATGGACGTCCCCCACAGGAAGAGCTGCTGCTGTACGAGCTCCCAGGGGGACCGGACTGGCGGCGTCACCTTGCCGTTGGGCCACGATTTGTTGTCCCAATTCCGCCTGGCAGGCCCATCCCACCAGGTAAGCCGCTGGAGCACCAACATCCCGGGTGCCCGGGCTGGTGCTGACCTCCGATCGCTACACGCCGTGCTGTCGGTGTGGGTCTGCTGAAACGGCCGCTGTTGCTGTACTGGTGTTTGGAGGGACCATGTGCTGCGGATTCCATTGTAAACAGTTTAGCTGTGGTTGCTGAGTTAACAACTTTAGCTGCTGTGCTGGCTACAGGGGCCACGTTGGCCAAATTTACTGAAATTGTCATTCTGGTTGCGGTTTCCAGGTTTTCCAGTTTATTTGCTATTGTTTGGCTAGCTGTGGCAACCAGGTTGAACAATTTAGCAGCGATTGCAGGGCTGGCTGCGCCGACCCAACTGTTTCCACTGTCCAAAGACTGTGGGCCTGGGTTTACCTCCACATCTCCCGCTAATAATATCATAGCTGCCAGGTGGATAGACACTGAAGCTGTCCTTCCAGGGCTTACTTATACCTGTTTTGCAGGAAGCACCTGGGGATGACCATTGTCCAGAAATGTAGAGTACAGCAGATGTTGTTGGTGAGTGACCGTAGCATTGTGGTTCCCAATTGTGAGGCGCCATTGCATTGATAGTAGAAGTAAACAGACAGTTAAAACAGCGCCAACTATCCAGTGTCCCAGTGGAAGTTGAGTCTGTTTTGTGAAAAAAGTAGGTCTAAAAGGTACAGGTTGAAGAGGTTTAAAAGGAGATTTTAGAGAAGCGCATGCAGAACCTACTAGTCTGCGTGTGTGTTCAGCTGCCATGAATGTATTCTTCCCCCATTAACATTGTAGATAGGAGAAACATAATTTCGTTATACTATACATGATTGGCTGTATGGACTGAATGACAATAAAAGTTGGCTTTTTCTTCTTTAATCACCGCTGTAGGATGACATAGCAGCAAGATGCAGCCTCGCTATTTCAACTTGTGTTAAAAGTGCAGATTCAAAACTCTCTCGAGTTTTTTCAATTGTGTTGATAGGGCAAGTCAAAACAGAGTTATGATAAGTAATTTCCGTCATGTTTTTCTGAATATGTTCATCACGTTTGGTGTGTTTGGAGCAGTAAAAAATGGTAACAACAGAAAATGAAATAGAAAATGAAACTGAAAGTGCAGATTCTAAACACTGTTTGATGTTGATAGACCAGGTAAACACTGAGATATGGTTTTAATATTATAGTACAAAAATATTTACCTTTGTGTAAAAGTGATGGACAGGCATGGCATTTCTTTCAATATACGAGGTGGTGGTGGTGGGGGATGCTGAAAAGTTCATAGTGGTCAAATTTGACCAAATGTGGTTTATTTTTCAACATAGTCTCCCCTTCGGTCCACAAACTTCTTCCATCAGTGTTGCAGTGTTTGGATCCTGGTAGTTGAAAAATAAACTGTCATGATCCTGAGCATGGCCCTTCAGTTCCAGCCTTAGTTTAGTTATTTTCTGTTCGTTTGTCTCTCTGTTTATTATGATCTTTTGTATCTGGTGTCTGTTTATTGATGAGTTGTTGCATTCTTAGTTGTGTTCTTATAGTCTTGTTTAGTTATGGCATTGTTTATCTTTTGGGGATTGTGTTCTCTTATGTTGTATTATTGAGTTCCGGTCTGTACTTTTATTTTGACAGTGCTGTGCAGCTTCCGGCTGTCAAACTCTTTCGCGGGCTGCACAGCGGTCACTTGTTGTTTTGACTACACTCTCACTCATGTACCCACACCTGATTGTCATCAGTACAAGTGCTATTTAAGCAGACTGCTGTAGTTGTTTCCTTGCAGCGGTCTTGTGAGTCCAGACGTTGTTGTCACATCTGTGTTATCTTCCCCAGGTGTTCCCCAGCATTATCTGTAAGTGTACATGTTTGTGTATTTTGTTTCATTCGTCTTTCAGTTAATAAATGTGCAAACTTACCGTCTGCGATTAGCGTCCTCTCTGGCCTTAGTCAAGGCGTCTTTTGACATAAACCACATTTGGTCAAATTTGACCACTATGAACTTTTTAGCCCCGCCTCATATTTGTCATTTTTTTCATTTTACAAAATGGAAAAAAGTGATCAGATCAGCTGATGATAACATAATGTGGGTTATGGGCCATTTCCATTAGTATCACCTTGGCCTTACTTGTTTCTACTCGATTCACTTTCTCGCCATTTCCACTATACCCATCACGGTTTAACTGACACTATTTTCGTGCCGTTTAAGAGGCAGGGTATAAGCGTATAATAAACCAGGGCAGCGCAGGGTATAATAAACTGCTTGTTAATGTATTTATTTTTTTGTCAGATCACTTGTGTGATCCTTTGTGAGTTATGTTCATAATTGTATGTTTTGGCTAATGTGAGATGTTCAGTCGTCAGTATAATTTATATGTGTAGTTTATACTCTATCATCAATAAACTCATGCAGTAACAGGACACATTACAAATATTTGAGACCCACTGTAGTGTTTCTGTCATGGCGGCCTCTGGGCCGTCATTGGCATCATTATCTCCAGCTGCGCACAGATCCACAGGTGTTAATCAGCAGCTGTTAAAAGCCAGCGTTGCTGACAGCTCAGTACGGAGTCGTCTGTCCTCCTCGTCAGAGAAAGAACCAGAACTCCGCTCTCTGGCCTCGTCAAGGTATTCTCTTGTCTCGTCAGAAACTGTCTCGTCAAGTACTGTCTTGTCTAACACTGACTCGTCAAAGTCTGCCTCGTCAAGAACTGTCTTGTCAAAAACTGTCTCGTCAGAGTCTGTCTCGTCAGAAGCTGCCTCGTCAGGATCTGTCTCGTCAGGAACCTCTCTGGCCTCGTCAAGGACCTCTCCTGCCTCGCCTAGGACTTCTGTTCAAAGTCAAGCACGTAAGAGAGCTGTTTGTTACTCTACACCCAACCTTTATCCCTGTGCACAGGTGGACCCCCTTGGCGGCGGACCTGCGTCCCCAGCTGACGGGGTAACGCCAACACGCTCACGTAGTGGTTCGCTACCACCACGACTACCGGTACGTCTTGCTCCACAAATTCCTGAACTGTTACTGTATCAGTTACAGGAGTACTGGCCACCGTTACCGGTGGAGTTTGTGTCATCATCATCTGTCGTGTCATCGTCACCACGTTCTGTGGAATCACTCACCTCATCATCATCTGGATTGTCATGGTCACCACACTCAGTGGAGTCACTCGTCTTGTCATCAGCTGGATTATCATCGTCACCACATTCTGTGGAATCACTGGTCTTGTCATCAGCTGGTTTGTCATCGTCCCGGTCTGTGGTGTCACAGCCGGAGTCTCTGGAAGACCTGTCCTCGCCACAGTCACAGGTGGAAGCCTCAGCACATTCACGGACACCTTCACCTCCACGTTGCACGGCCGCTGGTTCTCAGCAGGATGTAACCTGTGCTTCTCCCAAGTAAGCCTCACTACTGATAGCTTGTCATTAGTGTGGGACAAAAGTAATTGTGTGTGCTTATATGTTCCAGGGTTGCCGGGTCTCCGTCCAGAGTGCTCAGCTCCAGTGACCAGGATACTATCCACGCTCTCACATTTGCACTACACACCCTTTCACTATAATAAAGATTATTGTTCACTAATTTACCCGTGTCAGTGTCTGTCTCCTGGGTCCCGAAACATGTCAGCTTCCTTTTATATTTTAGCAATGCTAGTACAAAACACCGCCCACACATGAAGCCAGGGCAAGAAGAGACACTTTTACAGACAAGACAAACTTTTTTTGATAAAAACTTCCTCTTTTGACTGAGTGACTCCATACTCGGTAATGCACACCATCAGTTAAAGTATTAGATTCCATTCAAGTGAATGTATTAATTCATTCTGATTGCTGAAGCCACAGTAAAAGCAGATGATTTTAAATGTAACCCAGCCCTTGTAAAATCTAGTGAAGCGCAGCTACATGAAAATTGTGGTTAAATACAACAACGAAGTACTTTATTGTCACATTCAAATTGTAATCCCTTCTGTTTTGTTTTTCTTTTGAATTCTTGGATGGAATATGGTGGGCAATATAAGCTGCAGCTTCAGCCATCACCCATTTCAGATAACCTATGTTGAACTGTAAAATCAGAGGAGTTATTGTTTAATTTGACCTTGTTAGATTTTTTACCCTTTGTTATATTATTCTATTTTCTTTTAATCTTTACCTTTAATCAATCCGAAATAAAGATTCATTCATTAATTCACATTCCAGCCCCTGAAAACCCCAAATTCAATATGGCAAAAAATTCGAATATTACATAAACTTTAAAAAATATTTTTTAAATAGAAATGTTGGCCGCTGAGGTGTTGGTTAATATGGGCTGTAGCCATAATCATCAATATTAAAATAAACACTTTCAATATATCACTGTCCCTGTAATGAATCTATATATGGGTTTCACTTTCTGAAATGAGTGACAAAAATATTTAACTTTTTCATGATATTCTAATTTTTGAGATGTGCCTGTATAAGTGTTGAACTTGCTTGAAACTAACCATCATCCATTTCTGTCATATGTCTAGGGAGGAGGGAATCAGCCGCTCAACAACGGACGTCGCCACTGTGGAAAGTACTGAAATCCTTTGCTTTTATAGGTAAAAGTGTCAGAACCAGAGTAGCACAATTTCCACTTAATATAAAAGAGACTGAACTGAGATTTATTTGATTGTGTGAATATGGCACATCAACTGTAAAATAAACCACTTGTTAATGTATTTATTTTTTTGTCAGATCACTTGTGTGATCCTTTGTGAGTTATGTTCATAACTGTATGTTTTGGGGAATGGCAGTTGTTCAGTCATCAATATAATTTAGTTTATATGTGTAGTTTATACTCTATCATCAATAAACTAATGCAGTAACAGGACACATTACAAATATTTGAGACCCATTGTAGTGCATCCTTTTATATTTTAGCAATAAAAGTACAAAACATCTACCTACGGGTACAAATAAGTAACAAAAAAAAAAACAAAAAAAACAAAAACACCACCCACACTTGAAGCCAGGGCAAGAAGAGACACTTTTACATTCCAGACAAACTTTTATTGATAAAAACTCCATATTTTGACTGAGCAACTCCATACTCTGTGATGCACACCTTCAGTTAAAGTACTATATTCCATTCAAGTGAATGTGTTAATTCATTCTGATTGCTGAGGCCACAGTAAAAGCAGATGATTTTAAATGTAACCCAGCCCTTGTAAAATCGACTTTACATCAGTGCAGCTACATGACAATTGTGGTTAAATACAGCAACAAAGTACTTTATTGTCACATTGGAATTGGAATCGCTGCTGTTTTGTTTTTCTTTTGAATTCTTGGATGGAATATGGTGGGCAATATAAGCTGCAGCTTCAGCCATCACCCATTTCAGATAACCTATGTTGAACTGTGTAATCAGAGGAGTTATTGTTTAATTCGACCTTATTAGATTTTTTTTCCCCTCTGTTATATTATTCTATTTTCTTTTAACCTATCCGAAATAAAGATTCATTCATTCACATTCCACCACTGGCTTTTAGCAACAAGTGTATTTCCCAAATATGTTTTAAACTTCCTTTCTTTAACCACCACCCATTTCTGTCTTTTGTCTAGGCAAGAGGGAAACGATCGATCCACCCCAAACTGGACCTTGCGTCACTATTTACAGAGATGCAGGCCTAAGATCTGCTGATCTGAGACCAGTGTGAGCTGCACATCCCAGCTGCTGAGTGACCCAGTCTTACAGTTTGAGTTTCGCACATTCTGAATAATCTGGAATTTGCTGCTGATTGTAATAAACAATTTAGTGACTTATGTGTGTTATGTGTGTTTGCATCATGATTTCTATTTTGCATCATGTTTCTATTTTTGTCTGTTTTGACCACTGGTGGGAAAAGAGTCAATAGTGCAAACCATTAATGGGTGACCTTGAAAATAATGGCTCATTTTTAAGAAATTTATGTCACATGGTGGTAACCTTCACATATAAAAAAGAGACATCTGCAAAAACTTCAGAGGTTTGTCAGTGCAATACTACATGAATGCATGCATAGTACATTGTTGATGCAGAGAATATATATTTCTACAGTATATGTATCTAGTAAATCAAGCATTTTCCATGTAACCTTGTGACTGCATTATTTTAATTGCTTTTAATCCTAGATCAAGTTTGTTTTGGCCTAAAATCAGCCATCACTTTTGGAGTGGTCTGCTGGGGCAGTGGCATTACTGCAGCCGATAGGAAGAGACTGAACAAACTGATCAAGAAAGCTCTGTCCTGGGGCAGCGCCTTGATCCGGTGGAGGAGATAGGAGAGAGAAGGACGGTGGCTAAACTGTCATCTCTGCTGGAGTCCGAGTTCCACCCTATGCAGGACATACTGAATGCACTGAGGAGCTCATTTAGCAGCAGACTACATCATCCCAGGTGCACAACCGAGAGGTTTCACAGGTCCTTCCTACCAACGGCTGTCAGACTGTACAACCTAAGCAGGGCTGCTCGCAGAGATAGCAAAAAGACGTAACAAACTAATAGTTTTTTGAATGCAAAAGATGCAATAGACTTACACAATGGTCCCCTCCGGCATACAACTAGGAAAATACCGGTCGCTATGGAGGGTGAGAATATGTATGGGCACATAATCATACCATGTAGGATAACTAAGTAGACGGTTGTGCTGTTTCATCCCATCTAGCAACAATGCTCTGCACTGTGTGGGTTTATATATTTACATATTTATTCCATCTAGCTACAATGCTCCGCACTGGGTGTGTTTATATTTATATATAAGATAAGATAAGATAAGATAAGCCTTTATTAGTCCCACAATGGGGAAATTCCAGGATTGCAACAGCACAGGGATAGCAACACTCAGAGCAACAATCAGAAGGCAAGAAAAAACAACATCTAGTAAACATATGTACATATTACTATAAATGTATATATATAGACACACAGTGCAGAGCATTATGGTTGGTTGGTGAATGTGCAGCAGAAAGCCTAAGCTCTCTATCTATATATATATAGATATCTATATCTATATATCTATATCTATATATCTATATCTATATCTATATCTATATATATATATATATATATATATATATATATATATATATATATATATATATATATATATATATAGATATAGATATAGATATATATAGATATATCTATATATTTATTCCATCTAGCTACAATGCTCCGCACTGTGTGTTTATATATCTACATATTATTCCATCTAGCTACATTGCTCCGCACTGTGTGTTTATATATCTACATATTTATTCCATCTAGCTACAATACTCCGCACTGTGTTTATATATTCATATATTTATTCCATCCAGCTACAATGCTCTACACTGTGTGTCTGTGTGTGTGTGTGTATATATACTGTATATTTTATAGTAATATGTACATATGTACGTATATTAGCTGCTCTTGCTTGCTTGCTTTTTTTTTTTTTTTCTTGCCTTCTGATTGTTGCTCTGAGTGTTGCTATCCCTGTGCTGTTGCAATCCTGGAATTTCCCCGTTGTGGGACTAATAAAGGCTTATAAAGGCTAATAAAGGCTAATAATATAAAGGCTAATAAAGGCTTATCTTATCTTATCTTATCTTATCTTAAATGCATCATAACTGTCAAATACATCTTATTATACCGAACTCAGTACTGTTTACTTTTGAATATACATTTTGTGGCTAATATAGTTATTAACCTGGCGATCAAGTTGTGTCAGCTGATCATTTTTTGCTATGACAACATCTCAGACTCAGTGCAGCTGAAGCAGGTACGTCTATGATGTCTCAACAGTCCATGATTTTCACGCAGATCAGAGCAATTTTTTTTCCCACAATATTTTTATTGAACCTTTTTTTTTTTTTTTACAAACAGCACACACAGTCAGACACTAACACAAAAGTAATTTAAAAACTAAAACCAAAACAAGTCAACAACAATGTTCCTCTGCTTAGTCTAGGTAATCTATTACATAAGAATATATAATATACATTCACCAGCTTGGAATTTGCAAGGTCCACACATATCATTCACCTTCTTCTTCAGAAGTTATGTTTACTTTCTTTACATAATCAATGAAAGGTCTCCATATATTCTCAAACACATTTTCCTTTGATTTCAGTATGTATGTTATTCTTTCTATCTATCTTAACCACTGAGTCACATCTGGTCTATGAGTTTTTCCACAGTAATGCAATACATTTTTTGGCGTTAAGCAAACTGGGGTCTATGAATGTTCTTTCACTCTCATTAAAGTTATGTTTTTCTGGACACAGACCCAACAAAAAAGGTTTAGGGTTCAATGTGAATTGTTTTGAAATTACTTTTTCAATTGTTACCCTCACCTATTCCCAAAACATTCTGATTTTTCTACGTTCCCATAAACAGTGAAATAGGGTTACTTTACTTAGATCAGAGCAATTTTTTGCACAGGAAATAAACCAGACATTCTTAAGCTCTACAACCACTGATTGTTTGTGAAGCTGTGCTGACAGTTGACAGGCTGTGCATGAACGCCAGACTGACCGTTTGAAGTGGTAATTTTCCCACAACAGAGCCATTTGAAACACACACAGCGTACATATTTTAGTATCTAACAGCGATAACTTGCAGAGATTACAGTGTAGTACGACATACTTATAGCAAACTAGCATTAGCAACCATTAGCTTACCGTCACATATGACCTAGTTTGTATCCTCACGTCTTCGGCTCTCCCAGAAGCTGCAGAACTATTCCAGAGTGTTTTGTCTTACTGCCTGTACCCTTGTCTGACGGTCCTTTTTGGCATTTATGGTGAAAAAAGCCACAGACCGAGGAGTCGCCTTGTAAAGCCCCCATGTTGTGTTTGGCTTGGGTCGTGTGTTTTACGTCACGGGAGTGTGGCGCCGCCTTGCTGTAAAAAAAATCCCTCCCACCCCAGCTATACACGGCTTTAAACGGTTGTAATGGAGGCACAACCGCGGCAGAAACGAGTAGTAACGAAACGAAACGAGGCGAGTCGAACTGGGCTAGTGGAAATGAGGCATTAGTGACGTGGTGATGTGGGGTGGTGCACCAAAACATGGCGAAGAAGCGGTGCCAAAATAAATGGCAGGAGCCATCTAGCGATGATGGAGCAAAATGAAGCGATTATTCGATGTGGAGCAGGCAGTGAATCTCTTTTTTTTAGCTGGAAGGAGCTGATGAGGGCGACACTGAGTCAGAATCTGAGCCAGATAGTGAGGATTTTGATGATGAAGTGGATGATCCCTCTTTTGTTTTGGAAGAGGAGAGAGAGGAAAAGGAACCACCAGCTCAAAGTGCTGCTAGGGTTATTCAGAGGTCTGCATTGAAGGTGGGATGATGTGGCACACAAAGGTCCAGATTGCTGCTGAAATCTGGCTCTGAGCCCTGGAAGACAGGAGGATGCTGACACTGCCCCAGTAATAAGCAGGTTCCTGCCACGGAGAACAGCAGACATCCAGGTAGAGACACTGTCCCCCCATAGTCCAAAAGAGCTGTGTTTTTTGTCACAGTCGGGACAATCTGCAGCAACACCAACAAAAATGCTGCAAAAAATGAGAAACTATGGAAAAAATACACATAGACTGACATACAGTATGTGATGGCTGAGGAAATCAAGCTTCTTCCAAAGCGGGTCTTCCTGCACCTCAGAGCCCTGTACCTACACCCTGAGGGCAGTGTGTGGTGTAGTGAGTGTGGCAGTGTGTGTGTGCTGCCGTACCCACCCCTGGCGTGATGTCAGGCGGGCACAGCCCATTGCATATATACTTCTGCGTTCTATAATAAAGTGTGGTGGTGTTGCTTGGTTCCCTGCATGAGAGAAACTCAGACTCCTTTCCTCATACATAACATTTGGCGACAAGAAGAAAACTATGGGAGTGTATGGGCTACCTCAACCCTTGATACCGTTTCTGGAATACAAGGGAGAGCCGGAGATCCTGTGGCCAAAGTTGCGGGCCATGTTTGAGGATTACATTGGAGCTCTGGGCCTAAGTAGACTCGACGGGAAACAATGACGAGCGTTTCTGGGCCCACCATCTCGGCGCGGAGGGCCGAAGAATTCTCGGTACGTTGGGTGAGATGGAATGTTATGAGGATGCTGTCGAGCAGTTGGCCAAATTCTTCGCTGGGCAGATGAGGAACACGACGCTGTGGGTGGCGGGAGTGTTGACGCCAAATGAGGCTAGGCTAGTTAGCTTGGAAAAGCTAACGGCACATTCAGTGTCTATGGACAGGCTAGCCACAAAGCTAACTGCGCACCGAAAGCGGGCTCCAGACTACCAGCTAGGCATCAAGGTGGGACCAACTGGAGGCTGGACAATGGGAGAGCGCAACCATGGAGGCCGAGAGCCCCAGAGGAGAGCAGTGACAGCCGGGCATGGAGACAATGCAGCGGAGCGCCTAGGACGAGGGTGCTGAGAGCAGTGGCGAGGTGCTTGGGTCAGCAAATGACGCCGTTTAAGCGATGCTGTGAGCCTCGGGAGTGAGCAGCAGCAGCCGTGCGCCACAGAGGTCGGGCAGTCTCAGTGCTGGAGCTCCACGCGCCTTGGACGAGGGAGCTGGGCGGTACGGCGAGGCGCCCGAGGCAGTGGTGGCGCCGATGAGCGGGCTTCAGTTTTCCCTGGAGTGCACCCACAGGGGGCCGGAGTGGTTGGAGCCACGGCAGCGGTGTTGAAAGCGGTTGGGGGTGGGCTGACAAACACGGAGGGATGGCATGCCGGACAACAGCACAGCAGGTCCCTAGAAAAGAAGCAGGCGATTGTGAAGAGGGACACTTTCACGGGAGAGATTGTTTTTGATCCCGGAGGCAGACGGTGACCAGGGGCGCACACGCCGTGGGGCTGCGTGGATGGTTTGGGACTGTCCTGGGCCCCCGGGCTGGTTTTATCCCTGGCTACTGACGGACACTGGTGTCACATAAACATTAAAGTGTAAATATATGTATAGCCTGCTGGTGTGCATGAGAGTATGTATGGTATGGGATTATTTTATGTTTTCAGAGACTAGGTCCAATTTTAGTTGTTTTGTGTGAATACTATTTTATTATTTTATTATTTATTATTTTACTACAGTTCATGATTCCCTGGTGTTGCTTAGTGCGTGATTTGGGTCCTAAATTGGGGAGGGTCTCGATTGTGTGTGGTTTTGCATTTTTGTAAGGGGGAGGGGAATTGTGGTGTAGTGAATGTGGTAGTGTGTGTGTATGTGCTGCCATACCCACCCCTGGCGTGACGTCAGGCGGGCACAGCCCGTTGTATATATACTTCTGTGTTCTATAATAAAGTGTGGTGATTTTGGTTGGTTCCCTGCATGAGAGAGACTCAGACTCCTTTCCTCATACATAACACAGTGAGGCTAGATACTCACTGAGTGGGTGTGTTGAGTCCAGTTCTATTGAGATTGTCATGCATGCAATGGTTCTGCTTGTGGCACACATATTTGAGATGCTTAGGCTGCATATGTATATTACTGTTACCTCACGTCTTAGAAGGAACAATAAGTCTGGGCCTCCTGAGGATAACAGGAGGGGGTGAAATGTGTCTTTAGAAATGGCCTTGAAAAGACTTCCTGACCACTAGGGTTTTAGGTGGAGAAGAGAAGACCTGGGGGGTGTTGTATTGGGTCTGGGGATTAAATGACAATGTGACTCTGTACTTTGATGTCCCAGGTATAAAAAGGGGAGATGTGGGAGGATGGCTCTCTTTTCTGTTTGAGAGGATGTTGGAGACACGTGAATGTTAATAAACCTGAAATGAGAAATAAATTCAGCCTCATCTTTTCACGCTCTCCACACTGGTGACCTTAAGACGTACAATGAGCAGAAGCAATTCCCCCGAACCAGACTCGCCAGGGACCAGCCGAGCAAACGCAGTCTCAGTCAAACTACCAGAATTCTGGCAGGACAACCCGGACTCATGGTTCCTCTTGGCCGAAGCCCAGTTCGCTCTCGGGGGAATAACAGCAGATGACACAAAGTTCTACCACGTCATCGCCAAACTCGACAGCCGCACAGCTCGACATGTGCAGAACCTGGTGCAGCGCCCACCCGCTGGCGACAAATATGACGGGTTGAAGGCTGCGCTCATTCAGCGTTTCACTCCCTCAGCCCAGGAGAGAGCAGAGAGACTCCTGGCCCTGCACGGCTTGGGAGAAAGCACGCCTGTCGACCTGATGGAAGACATGCTGAGGCTGAGAGGCTCAGATGACGATGATTTCCTATTCACTCACATCTTCCTGAGAACTCTACCGTCAGGGACGAGGGCGACCCTGGCGGGCTCCCGGTTTGTGACCCAGCGGGACTTCCGCACGCTGGCCCAGGAGGCACAGCGGATTCTCAATGCCAGCAGATGGCACACGGCCACCGCAGCAGCGACAGACCTCGGCGCGATGGCCGGGAATGGCAGGGGGCCAGAGGCAGCGGAGGCAGACCCACCGACAACGGCGGCGAAGACCAAACATCGCGGAGGAGACGACCTCTGTTTTTACCATCGCCGTTTCGCAGAGGGGGCACGCAAGTGTATACCACCGTGTCAGTTCAAGAGCTCGGGAAAACGCCTGAGTCGGGAGTCGGTAGCAGCCGCGGCCCTCGGTGAACAGAACAAGCTGCTCTACCTGACGGATGCGCGTTCTGGGAGGCAATTCCTCGTGGACACAGGCTCCCAAGTGAGTTTCATCACGCCAACCTATGCTGACCGGCTGGCAGGCCCTGGGAGTCATGGAGCATCAGCGGCGAACGGTTCGAGCATTAAGACCTTCGGTGAAAGGACTCTGCTTCTGTCCCTGCACGGCCGTACATATGAATGGACTTTTATTATACCTGCGGTGAGTTTCAACATGTTAGGTGCTGATTTTCTGTGCTCACATGGGCTTTTGGTTGATCTTCCTAATAGACGCTTGGTTAATAAGATAAGATAAGATAAGATAAGCCTTTATTAGTCCCACAACGGGGAAATTCCAGGATTGCAACAGCACAGGGATAGCAACACTCAGAGCAACAATCAGAAGGCAAGAAAAAAAAGCAAGCAAGCAAGAGCAGCTAATATACATATGTACATATTACTATAAATATATATATATATATATATATATATATATATATATATATATATATATATATATATATATATATATATACACACAGACACACAGTGTAGAGCATTGTAGCTGGATGGGATAAATATATGAGTATATAAACACACAGTACGGAGCATTGCAGCTAGATGGAATAAATATGTAACTATATAAACACACAGTGCGGAGCAATGTAGCTAGATGGAATGATATGTAGATATATAAACACACAGTGCGGAGCATTGTAGCTAGATGGAATGAATATATAGATATAGAAATATAAACATAAACATAAACACACCCAGTGCGGAGCATTGTAGCTAGATGGAATAAATATGTAAATGTATAAACACACACAGTGCAGAGCATTGTTGCTAGATGGGATGAAACAGCACAACCGTCTACTTAGTTATCCTACATGGTATGATTATGTGCCCATACATATTCTCACCCTCCGTAGCTACCGGTATTTTCCTAGTTGTATGCCGGAGGGGACCATTGTGTAAGTCTATTGCATCTTTTGCATTCAAAAAACTATTAGGTTGTTACGTCTTTTTGCTATCTCTGCGAGCAGCCCTGCTTAGGTTGTACAGTCTGACAGCCGTTGGTAGGAAGGACCTGCGAAACCTCTCGGTTGTGCACCTGGGATGATGTAGTCTGCTGCTAAATGAGCTCCTCAGTGCATTCAGTATGTCCTGCATAGGGTGGAACTCGGACTCCAGCAGAGATGACAGTTTAGCCACCGTCCTTCTCTCTCCTATCTCCTCCACCGGATCAAGGCGCTGCCCCAGGACGGAGCTAGCTTTCTTGATCAGTTTGTTCAGTCTCTTCCTATCGGCTGCAGTAATGCCACTGCCCCAGCAGACCACTCCAAAAGTGATGGCTGATGCCACCACCGTGTCATAGAATGTCTTCAGCAGCGCCCTTTGTACACCAAAAGACCTGAGTCTCCTCAGTAGGAACAGCCTGCGCTGTCCCTTCTTGTAGAGTGCGTCAGTATTGTGTGACCAGTCTAGTTTATTGTTCAGATGAACACCCAGGTACTTGTAGGATGTCACCATCTCAATGTCTGTTCCCTGTATATTTACTGGTGCTGTGAGGGGTTGTCCTTGCCTGCGGCAGTCCACCACCAGCTCCTTAGTTTTCCTCGCGTTGATCTGGAGGCAGTTCCAATGGCACCAGTACACGAAGTCCTGGATAAGCCCTCTGTACTCAGCTTCATCTCCATTGGAGATGAGGCCAACAATCGCATAGTCATCAGAGAACTTCTGTAGATGGCAGTGTGTTGTGTTGTGTCAGAAGTCCGCAGTATAAAGAGTGAACAGGAAGGGAGCCAACACCGTTCCCTGGGGGGCCCCCAGGGAATGCACTCTCGTTTTACTCTATCCCCTGTGCAGCTCGAGTGACCCCGCCCACAGCACAAGCCAACGTCGCTACGGCAGGCGGTAAGTTCCACACTCTCCTCACTCAGTTTCCAGCACTCACGGTTCCCACGTTTTCAGCAGCCGTCGCTAAACACGGAGTGGAGCATTTTATTACTACCGCCGGTCCCCCAGTTTTTGCAAAAGCTCGGTGCTTGGATGCAGCTAAACTGACCATAGCGCGCGAGGAGTTCGCCAACCTTGAAAGGTTGGGCATCATCCGGCGTTCGAAGAGCCAATGGGCTTCCCCGCTCCACCTGGTCCCTAAAGCTGACGGCTCGTGGCAACCTTGCGGTGATTTCCGCAGGTTGAACAACGCTACAGCGCACGACCGCTACCCAATCCCCCATATTCAGGATTTTTCCGTTCATCTGGCGGGGGCGCGCATTTTTTCTAAAATAGACTTGGTCCGCGGGTACCATCAAGTCCCAGTACGCGCTGAGGACATTCCCAAAACAGCGGTAATAACTCCGTTTGGCCTTTTTGAGTTTTTGCGCATGCCGTTTGGGCTTAAAGGCGCCGCACAGACGTTCCAGCGCATGATGGACGCGGTGTTACGCGATCTCCCTTTTGTGTTCATCTACCTGGACGACATTCTGGTAGCCAGCGCGTCCGAAGAGGAACACGAAAAGCACCTCACGACAGTTTTCCGGAGGTTGGGAGAGCACGGGTTGATAATCAACCGAGCGAAGTGTCAGTTCGGGGTGACGCAGATTGATTTTTTGGGGCACCGCATCTCCCCAGATGGAGCAGTTCCGCTGCCGGACAAAGTGCTCACAGTAACAAATTTTCCCCAGCCACAAACAAATTTTTATAACCGTTTCCTCCCCCGTGCAGCACAGCTCATGCAATCATTGTATGCCGTGCTTAAAAAACAAAAACCCTCAAATGCAATCGAATGGTCCCCGGAGAGGGAGCGTGCATTCTCGGAGGTCAAAAAAGCCCTGGCAGACGCTGCGTTGTTGGCTCATCCAGACCCAACGGCCCGCATAGCGCTCACTACTGATGCGTCAGATGTGGCCATAGGGGCGGTAGTAGAGCAGCATGTTGCCGGGGCTTGGCAGCCGCTTGCCTTTTTCAGCAGGACCTTGCGCGACGCCGAGTGAAAATACAGCATGTTCGACAGGGAGTTGTTAGCGCTCCACTTAGCCATTCGCCACTTCCAGTTCTGGCTAGAAGGTCGTCGTTTCACCGCGTTCGTCGACCACAAGTCGCTCACTTTCGCGATGGCCAAGGTTTCAGAGCCGTGGTCGGGCCGGCAGCAGAGGCAACTGGCTGCAATTTCAGAGTTTACTACTGATATTCAACACGTAGCGGGTAAACTTAATGTAGTGGCAGACTGCCTCTCGCGCGCCGTAACCGCTCCAGTCCGCGCAGGGGTAGATTATACTGCCATGGCCACGGAGCAAAATAGCGGCGTGGAAGCATACGCGGCCCCAGTCCACATGGGGATAGATTACGCAGCCATGGCCGCGGATCAGGGTAGCAATGCGGACGTGTGCGCGCTCCAGTCTGGACCAACAGGGTTAAGGCTGGAGAGCAGGAGGCTGCAAGATGGTATGCCCCCCCTAATCTGCGACGTCTCTACCGGGCGACCGCGTCTGGTGGTGCCGACCACATGGCGCCGCCGTGTTTTTGACTCGATTCACTCTTTGGCGCACCCGGGGATGCGCGCATCGGTCAAAATGGTAGGAGAGAAGTTTGTATGGCCGAGCCTGCGCAAGCACGTTTAAGAGTGGGCAAGAGCCTGCATGGCTTGCCAGCGAGCCAAAATACACAAACACACTAAAGCCCCCTTAGAGCCGTTTCACATCCCGGCCAAGAGGTTCGATCATGTGCATGTCGACCTCGTAGGCCCCCTACCGCCGTCACAGGGGTGCACACATCTTTTGACAATGGTGGACCGCACCACACGTTGGCCTGAAGTGGTCCCACTGGCTTCAACCACAGCCGAGGAGGTGGCGCGTGCGTTTTTAACGGCTTGGGTAGTGCGTTTTGGGGTCCCGTCGGATATTACGTCCGACAGGGGGCCTCAATTTGTTTCTGAGCTTTGGTCAGCAATGGCCCGCAGCCTAGGGGTAACAATCCACCGCACTACCGCGTACCACCCCTAGGCTAATGGTTTATGCGAACGTTTCCATAGGTCATTGAAAGCAGCCCTCAGAGCGTCGCTTACGGATGCAAATTGGGTAAACAGACTACCATGGGTTTTATTGGGGTTGCGTTCTGCACCTAAAGAGGACTTAAAAGCCTCCCCAGCTGAGTTGGTGTTTGCGCAGCCACTCCGGCTGCCAGGGGAGTTTCTTCCGGATAATCCTGCGCCACAGTGCCCCCCTGCTCAGCGGACACTGAGCGACACGGGAGCGAGCACGCTTCCTGGCCCCGTTCATCACACTTTTCCACCCGTTTTTGTACGTAAGTCTATAAAAAACGCCAAGTTTGTTTTTGTCAGGCACGAGGCTCAGCGCCCAACCCTCCGACCACCTTATGATGGCCCATATAGAGTGTTGGAAACAGGTGATAAGCATTTTCTGCTAGATTTAGGGGGCAGGAGGGAAACAATTACCGTAGACAGACTCAAACCTGCTTTTGTGATGGCTGACGAAGCTGTGCAAGTGGCGAGGGCTCCTCGACGCCGCAGACCTCCCAGGGAGCATTCCCCAGAGCCCCCACAGGGATTGACTAACAGTTTTCATCCTCAGATAGCAGATTCACAGCAAGATGGCGCCACGGGAGCGGCAAAGCCCGCTTACAGCAAGTTCAGAAGACGGTTGAAGCCCAAACAGCATATGGACTGATGTTTGTGATTTTATCATGATGTGCAGACTATGTTGTATTGTTTCATCTTCGACATTTGGGGGGGGGGGGGTCATGTGGCACACATATTTGAGATGCTTAGGCTGCATATGTATATTACTGTTACCTCACATCTTAGAAGGAACAATAAGTCTGGGCCTCCTGAGGATAACAGGAGGGGGTGAAATGTGTCTTTAGAAATGGCCTTGAAAAGACTTCCTGACCACCAGGGTTTTAGGTGGAGAAGAGAAGACCTGGGGGGGTGATGTATTGGGTCTGGGGATTAAATGACAATGTGACTCTGTACTTTGATGTCCCAGGTATAAAAAGGGGAGATGTGGGACGATGGCTGTCTTTTCTGTTTGAGAGGATGTTGGAGACACGTGAATGTTAATAAACCTGAGATGAGAAATAAATTCAGCCTCATCTTTTCATGCTCTCCACACTACTGTTGAATTCAGTGAGGCTGGATGTGGGAAGAGCTATTATTTTTGCTGCAGTATTGGTCACCTTCATGAGTTTGGTCCTATTTATGGCGGATAGGAACTGTTTTTCAGAGTGGTACAAATAACTGTGAATACACACATGTGAGGTTGTGCTGAAAAAAAATGACACCAAACAAGGCAAGGTAAACCGTTTTTAATGTGAATTATCAATCAAAATCAGACAAAAGTAGTGAAAAACAGCCAATTATATTGAGATTGAGATTGAGATGAGATTCAACTTTATTGCCATTACACATGTATGAATACAAGGTAACGAAACGTGACTTGGCATTTGGGCACGCTCTGCAGAGCGCATCCAAGGCCGGGGCAGCCGCTAGGCGCCAGTCATAAAGAAGAAAGGAAAAAAAGAAAAGAAATGATATGACACAATAGGCGAGAGAAAAAAAACATGTTTTATCAAACTGACGCTTAATGAGTAAGCGAAATTTTGATTGCAGGCAAAAAAAAACCTCAATGCATATTTAGCAGACATTTAGTGGACAAATCACACAGCAGAGGGAGAGCAGTGTGTGTATATATGCATGTAGTGTTGTATGCATTGTGTAGTGTAAATGTAACAGTTGTTAGTGAGCAGCAGAGGGCGCCTCCTAGCAGTGGATAGATGTTATAATCATGTGACTTATAAACAAGTCCAGAGTCCAGAGTCTATCTCTCTCTCTCTCTTGCTTGCAGAAGGCACATGGGCATTGTCCTTGAGAGTCCAATCCGCTGACGACAAACAACTGATTGTTGATTGTATGGGTAGACATAAGAGCCGGTTCTTCCGCTAATCTCAGCCAGGAGGAATGTAAACACGGGGCAAACAAGGTCAAATCAAATCAAATCAGCACAGTGCACTCAGAGAGTAGAATTTTGTCCTCACCCGTGTAATTCTGTGCTTCCATTATATATGCAGGCTTAAACTGTTTTTCCATAGAGAGCACAGGGCTTCAGATGTATTCCTTCACTGAATCACTGTCATTCAGTTCACCGTTTGCCGCTACTCGTGCCCTCCCCAACTGGTCGAATTTAATGAAGGAGCTGGCCGGGTCCGCTTTGAACAGCTCTCTCACTTTCCTTCAATTTCTGATGCATCAGGGAACTCCACAGCCAAAAATAGAAGTCCTGAGATCATAACCAATAATGTTTCCATAGACGCATGGATTCCAATGTCCATGAGTCTCTCGTAGGTTCCAATTCTTGGGCTCCCCCTTGGCCCAATTCTTGTTGAAAAATAGTGACAATAGCACATTTAAGCCGCTTCCAAATCCATAATTTCCGTTTAGATTAAGATTCAGCAGAAGAACAGCGACTAAACACAGACAAAAACGCAACATTGCAAAAGCTGGGAATAGATCAGGAAGGCAGGGGAGGAGGGAAGAAAAATGCGACTGCTCTCTCTCAAGGCAAGAAGGAAAAAAAAAAATATATATATATATATATTATATTAAATTATATCCCGGACCCCAGAGGGTTTTAATGATTTAAAAAGTGCAGTTCATTTAAAAAATGGAGGTGAGAGCCACTCTTTCATGTGAACATGAGGTTTCCTCCTTCACCTCGTCTAATAACCAGATATCACTAAAATATACTAGTACATCTCAGTAAATCAGAATATTTTGAGTTATTTTTTTTCAGTATAATTCTAAAAGATAAAAGTTCATATATTAATATTGATTACATTCACAAAATTTTATAAATTTTGATGACTTGTTATCTCCCACTGTGGATAGCCAGCTTATCATGGTGGAGGGGTTTGAGGCCCCAACGTAGCTCAGGAGCTACTTTGTCGGGGACAACTTGCCCCTGGTAGGGCCTTCCATGGCAAACAGGTCCAGGGTGGAGAGCCGACCTAACAGCACTCCAGTGGATCTCCATGAAAAAGTTACAACAAGGACCCAGTCTACACAATGAATCACATGGATCCACCCTCCAGTGGGCTCACCGCCTGCAGGAGGGATCATTGAGATCATGGTGCTGTGTGAAGGGTGACAGAGCTAGCAATAATAAGCACACATATTAGCCTGCAGAAGCACAATATTACATTTATGATTTCTTCATTATAAATACAATTGCCAACTGTGACAATACAGTTCAGTATCTTTGACAGTATGAGTGCAATGTTACGGTTTTGATTTAATTATTATGAGCATGAATTCCAGCCATGACAGAACTGCCAAAAAGGTCACAGGCATTATATATCAAGAAGAAGATTCATCAATTGCACACACTGTACATGCATCATCTCAGAGATTCACTGTGTACCATGCTGCTGCGTGGTACACAGTGAATCAACGTGATTTCCAATTCCAACGTGATTCTGTGATCAGGACTTTGCTGTGGCTCACTTGTTTTTGGATATTTACTGTATAATTCCTGTTTCAAGAACCAGGGGCTTTTCTGTGAGAGACGATTCTGTTCTGAAATTCAGCTGAGGTGAAGTGGACTAATGAAGGTATTTAACAGTACTAACGTTAGCTATTTAGCATCAACATGGGAGTCGATTTACTTGTGAAAAACAGAAACAACAAGATGGCGAATGCTCTGCTGTGACTTTAAGTAAATGTGTGTACTGCCAAGTGTTTTATGTGGACACATTCTGCTTTAAATATGACCCGATGCTGCAAAGACATTGTAATTCTACTTGTCATTATTTGCTTGATCAGCAATAGACTTGCACTTTTGACAAACACCGGCAACAGACTACTCATATATAGCCAAGATGAGCTTCTGTTGCAATGATCCTCGCTGCTAAGAACATCAAGCCTGCTGTGGTCCTACCACCGGAGCGCTGGCCAAGGAAAAGAGGAAGACCTGGAGGCATTCACAATAGATTAAGAAAACACCCATTCAAGCCTCCTCTTCCCTCCATCATTCTGTCAAATGTTCATTCACTCCATAATAAAAATGGATCTGTTAGATGCAGGTGCTGATTGGAAAGGGCTTTCAGGAACATCTGCATCATTGCCTTGATGGCAATGGACGGGACAGTTTCCGACACCGAGGTCAGCCTGGACAACTTCACCATCATCAGGTCAGACAGAACGAGGGAATCGGGGAAAACTTGCGGTGGTGGGGTTTGTCTATACATCAACCACAAATGGGTTAATAACATCAAAATTCACCGTAAGATGTGTACACCCCATCTAGAGATGTTGACCCTGTCCATCCGCCCCTACTATGTTCCCTGAGAATTTTCTACTGTCGTGACCAGCTGTATTTATTTTGCCACCAGTGCTAACATCAAGATAGCCACAGAGCTAATAGCGGAGATTGCTAATGCTACGCTGGCTAAGTATCCCAGTGCTCCGCTGTTTACATTGGGAGATTTTAACACCTGCACTCTGGACTCTGTATTGCCATCATTTCAACAGTATGTGAACATCCCCACTAGAGGGGAGAACATCTTGGACATGTGTTAGGGCAACATTACGGATGCGTTTCGTTCATGTTCATATCCCCCACTGGGATTTGAACTTCCACTGTACAAACAGGAACTGAAATGGCATAAACCACAACATTACAGTGCCCCACAGTGGTCGGAAGATGCCATCACCCAATTCCAAGGCTCTCTGACTTGCAATGACTGTGACATTTTTGAAGGAGAGCTGAATGAAAGAGTTTCTGTTATTACAGATTACATAAACTTCTGCATTAGTGCCACTACCCCTGTCAAAACACTAAAGAAATATCCCAACTCCAAACCCCGGATCACCCCCCCCCCCCCCGCACATAAAACAGTGCCTTAAAGAAAACACCAAGCCTTTAAAAGCAAGGACTGGGTTAGTCTGAAAATGGCAAACCGGAACATCAAAAGTGAAATATTTAAGGCAAAACAGAAATATAAAGACAAATTGGAATCTGAATTTGCCAATGTGAACACAAAATAGGCATTTCAGAGAGATAAAACTCTGACCGGATGTGAAACCAAAGCTAAAACATGCACAATAACTGATGAAGAATCTTTTTCAAAAGAACTCAATTTTTTTTTTTGCATGCTTTGATGTTTAGGGCTTCTCAGCTGAATGTGAGGATCTGCTAAAAGTCCTCTCTTGTCTGGATCCAGAGGAATCAGCCCCTTTTACCGAGGAGGAGGTGAGGCACCAGCTTAACCGGTGTCAGCTGGGCAAGGCACCAGGGCCTGACGGCATCCCAGCAAGAGTGCTTAAGACCTGTTCACAGGAACTCTCGTCCATCTGGCTTCATTCAGTCTTCATCCAAATTTACATGACTGCCATAATACCTACTATCTGGAAAACTGCTACCATGATCCCAGTTCTCAAGAAACCCCAGCCCACAGAACTCAGTCATTACCGTCCTGTTGCCCTCATCTCTATTATAATGAAATGCCTGGAGAAGTTGTTGCTCAGCATCCTATTACCTATTGTTACTCCACAACTGGACCCCCTTCAATTTGCATACAAGGCTAAGAGGTGCACGGAGGATGCTGTAGTCTGCCTGCTGCACCTTCTCCTTCAGGACCTGGACTCTCCTGGTCATTTTGCCAGAATACTCTTCGTGGACTTCAGCTCTGCCTTCAATACAATCCAAAGGCATTTGATGATCCAGAAGCTACACCATCTCAACACCCCTCCTCAACTGATACATTTAATCCATAACTTCCTTAGCAGCAGACTACAAGCTGTCCGGGTAGGCTCAACCACATCACCAACACTTACCACCAACACTGGAGCTCCACAAGGCTGTGTGTTGAGTCCTTTCCTATATGCACTTTATACCAATGACTGCATCAGCCCATCTCCCAGGATCACTTATTTCAAATACTCACACGATACAGCTATCCTCACTTTCCTGACAGATGACTACTCTGTTCTGGACTATTGCAACACTATTACAGACTTTACCCAGTGGTGTGACAGCAACCATCTCCACCTCAATGTCATTAAAACAAGAGAGTTAATAATCAGCCCCCTTACTCCCCAACACCCCATTACTATTAATAACCAAATGGTAGGAAAAGTAGACAGTTTCAAATATCAAGGAGTTACACTGGACAATAAACTTACTCTTGACCAACACACCATGGATATTCAAAAACAGAGTCAATGGAGACTATCAGTTATTCGTAAGCTCAGTGGACTTCATGTTGCTCCACACATCCTTCTGTTATTATATCAAAGCATCATCCAGCCCATTCTATTGTACTGTTCCACCTGTTTTTATAACATGCTCTCTATTAAAAACCGGACAAAACTCACACACATAATGAGTAGTGCTATGAAAATTATTGGTCTTCCCACACCCAGCCTCTGTGAGCTTAATAACAGGGCCAATACATACATTGCAATCTCAATAGAACAGGACTCTACACACCCACTACATGAATATCTCACACCACTGCCCTCAGGATACAGGTACCAGACATTAAGATACAGAAGGGCTCCCTTTGGGAAAAACCTGATCCCTGCAGTCATAGCTACCCTAAACAACAGACCCCGCTGAGTGTGTTCTGGTTCACTGTGTTATTCCGTTTTGTCCTGTAAAGTGTTTGTCTACCTTTGTTATGTGTTGTTGTTGCCTGTCTGTTATGTGGCATTCTAATGTACAGGTCTGTGAAAAAGAATTTCCCCTCATGGACAATAAAGCCTAAAGTCGAAAATGTGAGAATCAAAGCTTCTGTCTTCACCAAGTCACTAAGTGGGAAATGTAGTTACAGTGGTTGTCTGATAAAAATAAATTGGAAACTAATACAGCCATTAGTAAGTTGTCAAGCAGGCTAATATTGCCATTAGCTTGTTAACTAGCTCCCACTTCAATCTGACACATTTTTTACAGCCTATCATTACATTTTATGTTTTTGTAAGTGTCATAACTGTGGTTATAATTTATTTGACAGCAGATTATCAATAATGTGGCTACTTTTGTCTTAAATTATTAACACTATACACACAGTTAATCTGCAATATTAATGCACTGTTGAATATTTGATAATTTGAAATCAATAACATCACATAATGGACAAAAATAAAACTGCCTTGTATGGTGGTTACATTCGGAAAATACCTTTTTGCAGCTTAATCAAAATAATCTCTCATATATATTTTATAAGTTTACTTTTAATGTCAGGTGAGTTAATCTCACTAAAGAGAAGTAAAATCAGTGATATGTTCACTGTTTTATTTTTAAAATAAATGTATTCTATCATAATAGTGAAGAGAAGAATACTTCTGGGTCGTCACCATCAGGATACCCAAAGGTGGTCACTAACCATCAAAATTAAATGTTTTCTTTAAGCTTCAAAAATGCAATTATTTAAAGGACTACCATCTGGAACAACAATATCTGTGTCATGAGCGGGATTTTAGTTTTTTCCTACCCTGCTCCGTGACGTGGCTGCTTTTCCCCTATTATTTCTTTTGTGTCTGTTTTTTGATAGGTTCGTCTGTCAGGCTACTGAGAGCCTTGGGGTTCGCCTCCTTCCTGACAGCCAACAGCCATGCCCCCTCCTCCTGTCAGGGTCCCAGCTGCTTGTCATTTGTGTTGCACTCAGCACACACACACACACACACACACACACACACACACACACACACACACCATTCATTGTCACTTTGGAGTTTTTCCTATGCTTTTCCCACGCTTACTAGTTACGTCTGGAAACACTCTGGGTTCCTCTGCCTTCCTCTGCTGACAGTTCCACCTGTAGCGTCTGGGCCATCGCGCCATGTTCCTCTTCCCGGTGTGCTGTAGAGCGTCGTGGCAGTCTTCCTTGTAAGCCTATGGCATTTTTCTGTTTGAACCTGGACTGTCTTCACATTGTAAGTAAAGCACATTCAACTTACTCTAGCGTTTGGGTTTCATCCTTATACCTATGTACATGCATTGCACTAAGATGCACACATTTGACAGAATAACCCTGCCAGAATTAAGAAACCCAGCAGAGGAGCTGAGTGTGCGTTTTTCATTCCCTCATCCATTTGTTTGTGTTTTTACCCTCCTGAGTTCACTATGGATTACTGGAGTGACGAGGAGCTGTGTGCACTGAGCCATCTGGAGGATGCCTTCTCAAGAACACAGGGGCAGTGTTCTTCCGAGGATGTTCGTGTGGCCCGGGACACCGCAGCAGAGGTAATGGATTTGTGTCCTGACCTTTTGTTTTTTCCAGAGTCAGAAGACATTTTATTATCCATCTTTGCTCTGCCGAATGTGGAGCTTGAGAGGGACTTCCCGATGCTGAAGCCATCTCCGTCCAAGAAGAAATGCTTGCGACAGAGGAAGCCTTCCTCCTTCCACATCTCTCCCACTCCAGCTCTGCCTTCAGAGCCTGGGTCCACTCTTTTCACAGAAAAACACAGACTGGCGATACTGGCGGATATCGACCGCCTCATGGAGGAGGAAAGACTTGCAGCCAAGCTGTTTTAGCCTCCTGTTGCCTCACCTGCAGCCTCCTCCTCCTCAGCTTTTACATCCACCAAGGTGGAGGAGGCAGTTTCTTCTTCCGGCTTACCTTCCCCTGCGCCCGTTTGGGAGGCTCCTCCGCCACCTACTGAGGAGCCCAGACCCGTGTTGGATGTGGAAGAGGAAGAAAATGCACCGGACACCGCTGGAGACATCAAGAACCAAGAGAACAGGCAAGTTCTTTCTCATTTAATCTCCACTTTTGATGAACAATTTTGCCTGTTTCCTGGTCAGGAGACTCAGGGTTCGCAGTCCCCTGAGTACTCTGCTCCAGCAGCATGTCATAACCCCTCACCTGTCCTTTCCTAATCCTCTCTGTGTGCTCCTGAGAATTCACCGACCCCAGAACCAAGTCACCAGAGGGGGGAAGAACCAGAAGCCCTGGAAGAGCCTGTCCCAGGATCAGCAGTGAGGCAGTTCCCAGCCGCCACGCCGGATGAGCCACCAGCGTAGGAGACGGCGTGTGGGGGCACTGAGACTGCAACCACCATCACGCCTGCTGCAGGGGCCACTACAGCAGAGTCACCCAGCAAACCTGACCTCCAGCAGACCGGGCCCAGGATGTCGTCATCGGGATCAATGGAGTCCTGGATGGTGGTGGAGCTCCAGTGCAGGCAAGTTCTCTCTCTACTTTTTCTTATGTCAGTTTTAGAGAGATCTTGTCTGGCTCTTGGTGAAGAGAGTTGGGTGCAGCCCTTAGCTGCATCTGAACTCACTTCACCGGGCTCTGCCACTGCCGGCGACCCTAACCATCTTCCCTCTCCTGTCATTCCTAAGCTTCCTCCTAGGGTCGCCAGAGATGATCCACCGCCGCCAGGGGTCCCCACAGATGATGGCAACGAGTCCAGCTTCCCCGGTGGAGGTCGACATAGGTGTAGCACCTCCCAAGCCTGACGAGCTATCGCATCCTGGATCGCCGGAGTCCTGGACGGCGGTGGCGCCCGAGTGCAGGCGAATACGTTCCTTAGTTTCTTTTCTTCCTGTTTTGGAGCCATCTTGCCTGACTCTTGGTGAGGAGAGCTAGGGGCAGCTTGCGGCTGCACCCGGGCTCACCTTGCCGGGCTCTGCCGCTGCCGGAAACCCTGACCCGGTCTCTCTTTCCCCTGTCTCTGAGTTCCCTGCCAGGGTTGCCGGAGAGCAGCCAACGCCGCCTGAGGCCTGTGAGGATCCGGGTTTGCCATCTGAGCTCGCAGAGGAGGTCGTCACGGATGCCTCTGTCCCCGGTGAGGCCAGCCAGGATCCATCTCCCTGTCTGCCTGAGGCCGTAGTTTGGGTCCTGTCCCAGTCCAGGTCTCTATGGGCACCGTGCCTCAGCCTGAGGCCCACCGTGGGTGCAGCAGGGGCCCAGCCATTTTTCACCATGGATGCAACCATGGCCCGGTCGGGGTCCTCCGTGGGTGATACACAGGCCCAGTTAGGTTCCACCACGGGAGCAATGAGGTTCCAGGCTGGGACCACGGCAGGTGCAACTTTGTTCCAGGCTGGGACCATTGTGGGTGCAACTTTGTCCCAGCCCGGGACCACTGTGGGTGCTGCCATGTCCCGGACCGGGACCATCGTGGGTGCAGCTACTTTTCTACACTCCTCCCTAGTTGTGGGTCTCCCTGTGGAAGAGCCACCACTCAGGCCGCCCTTCCTGAACTGGTGGCTGAAGTTCCCAGGCCGGCCGCCTGATGTACTGTGCCGATGGATTAGGTGGCCTAATTTCCATGGCAGGCCACCTGACTTGGTTCTCCAGACTGTCCGGCTGGCCTGGGATGCTGGTCAGCCACCTGATTGGCCTCACTGTTGGGACCGTGGGGTTTTGAACTTTGGTCGACCCCCTGAATTTGTGTACTCCAGGGCCTTGGGGAGGGTTTTGTCTTGGTGTTGGTGTTGGGATTATTACTGTGTATTCACTTATTGTACTGTGTTAGTTCACTGGTTTGTTCCCTCCTGACCTGTTCCCCCCCGCCACCCATCCTGGGTAGCTTTGATAGTGCCTCCTGGGGGGGCAGGGCTCTTTTCTTTTCTTTTCCTGTAGCCTTGTTTGGAATCCACCCATCGGTGGGGGGGGGGGGGGTCTGTCATAAGGGTTTTTTTTAGTTTTTTCCTACCCTGCTTCATGACATGGCTGTTTTTCCCCTTTTATTTCTTTTGTGTCTGTTTTCTGTCAGATTCGTTTGTCAGGCTACTGAGAGCCTTGCGGTTCGCCTGCTTCCTGACAGCCGACAGCCACGCCCCCTCCTCCTGTCAGGGTCACAGCTGCTTGTCATTTGTGTTGCACTCAGCACACGCACACACCATTCATTCTCACTCACATGCTCACACACCCACACACTCATTACACGCACCGGCATGCAGTCAGCTGATTAGTAAGTTGCAGTATTTAAGATCTGTGTTCGCTGATGTGCATTGCCGGGTAATTGTTTGTTCCTAACAATATGGTTCTCGACAGTGTTTGAACTCAGCTGCCTGCACAGCTGTTTGTTAGATCGCCTATACTTTCCACCAGTTGCTTCCGGCCGTTTTTGTTCCACTGGGACTGCTCCCTGGGAATGACTCAGACTGCTCCAGCCCTGTAAATTTTTCCTATGCTTTTCCCATGCTTATCAGTTCTCTCTGGGAGCACTCTGGGTTCCTCTGCCTCCCTCCGCTGACAGTTCCACCTGTAGCGTCTGGGCCATCGCTCCATGTTCCTCTTCCCGGTGTGCTGTAGAGCGTCGTGGCAGTCTCCCTTGTAAGTCTATGTCATTTTTCTGTTTGAACCTGGACTGTCTTCACATTGTAAATAAAGCACACTCAACTTACTTCTGTCATGATCCCGAGTTCAGTTCCGCACCGTGTTTGGGTCTCCTGTTTATTTTCCTTTTTTCCTATGTATATATTTAGTTATGTTTTGTTTTTATGACTGAGCTTTTATTTTGACTGCACCGTGGCAGGACTTCCTGCTGTCAAACCTGCTCACGACCTGTCATGGCTGTTTGCACTTTGTAATTACATCTACTCCACACCTGTTTGTTGTTTAACCCCTTGCACTCTGGTCAATTTCCCTAAAAACGCCAAAAAATAATGTACCCAAAGTAAATCAAAAGCTGTTCTTCAACCCTTTGCAGCATCTTCATGGGGTTGGTCTCATTTAAAAGAAAACACTTTGAACTTTTTGGCAAAACAGTCATAATCTCTCTAAGTGCTCCTGCCACTGAGTAACAGTCATCTAAACATACTGAACTTGAAGAAAATAAATTTCGCCAGGGTGTTTTTTTTGGATACAAATGCTTGCAAATAACACACAGCTTCAGATCCGGGCTGGAAAATGCAACAGAAATGTAGAACCAAGTGTTATCCAGCTGAGGTCAAAATTTTGTAACAATACCACAAAAAATGAATATATTACACAGCTTTGTTCTCAGGTAGTTCCCAGGTGTTTTTGAACTGTGCCAAATTGTGCCAAATGGCACAGTTTGGAAAAAAGTCTGTAACTTTTGAATGATTGAATATAGAAGCTTCATCTTGGGCTCTAATGAAAGGTGACACTCAGGGCTGTGTGTGTGTGTGTGGGGGGTTGTTTATTCATTCATGAATGAATGAATGAACAAACAAGAACCCCACACACAAAGAAGCATGCCACGTAAAAAATGTGTGGCTTTTTTTTACAAGAAAAAATAACCTATAGTGCACTAAAAATTATTCTAAAATATTTGTAATGTAGAAGATAACTACTCCCCCCCCACCCCCCGCTACAGAGGACGGACATCGGCCATCGCTACATGATGGAACAGTCATGTGGCGATGTGGCGACTGCGGCACACAGTCCCCTGCGGCACACGGTTTGTGTGCTGTGGCGCACAGTCCCCGCGGTCCCTGCCCCCCCCCCCCCCCGCTACTCGGCGCACGAACCCGCGCCGTCCCCCCGCTACAGAAGAGTAGCGGGGGGGGGGCGTTCACGGTCCGGACACGGCGCACGAACCGTGTACCGCGGCGCACGGACTTCGGACTTCGTGCGCCGCACAGTTGTAATTTACCGATCTGTCAAAAGTCATTTTTGATTACAATTTTCAGGGATAAAGAATAATTTAGCTTATAACACTTACCTGTCCACAACAGCATGTGGACGGTCTATGATGACCATGAAAGAGAATTCTAAACGTCTACTCTGCTGGGACAGCACCACCTGTGGCTGAACAGGCCGACGTGCGAATGGCAGTCCCTGTCACACAGGTCGCACTTGTGGGTGGTCTCCGTGCTGCTGGGTCTGTGGCAGTTCTTCCTGCGGGCCCTTTTTTCATCTGCTGCAGCAGTCAGTCTCTCTTCACCCAGCCTTACACAAAACAGCTTTCGAACTTCTGTGCTTCAATTGGCTCGTTGTATTTGCAACCGTTGGTAGGCGGGTCCTTCTTGCTAGGTTTTCAGTCATTGGTTCTTCAAGGTTTCAGAAACCTAATTCAAGGCTCTTATTAGTCGAATGAGAGGTCAATCACATCTAAACCAATCAAAGCACTCCTTTGGCTTTTTGTTCGCGGCTGTGTCTGTAGTGGAAGAACGGAAATGCTGTAGAAGCATGCTCAAATAATGAGGCTGAGTTTCAGTCATAAAACCAGCTTTATTTGACAGAATGCAGCTTCTAGCATTCTCAAAGCAGGAAAGAGAAAGAATCATACTTCAACCCCCTTTTATACATTTCCAGCATCAGAATTCAAGCCACATGGTGTCTTCAGTCAACATACAGTTACAAAGCATCCCTTTGAAGCTTCACCATTGTCTCTCATTTCTTGATGAACCGGAATACCCTCCGGGGCGTCTTCTGTGGGACAAAGAGACAAATCTCACACTTCCTTGTTACCTCCTGTAGATTCGAGTCCTTAGTCCTTGCAGACGTGACACCCCGCAATACACATTCAGTCCTGTCTCTGTGGCAGCGTGAGCCCACAATGTGTGTCGGCCACACTACCCCCCCCCACACGTCTAGTAAGGCAAAATCTAAATGGCATAACAAAAAGAAAAACACAAAGCACTCCATACATCGCTAATCAATCCACCAACTGCCTAGGTTTTAATCTTCTGCCGAATCTGCTGCAACCTGGCTTGGCTGCACCTGCAACATCTCTCTGCACCTGTGGATTAAAGCCGTTAGCACCTCTCTGTGAAGACTTTGGAGAATGTCCCCTCGGCGGCCTGCCCCGGTGGGGGGGGCCTCGCGAGCTGCACCTCCTCGTCAGCCAGAACAAAAGCGGGTTTGAGTCTGTTAATGCAAATCAGCTCCCGTCTGCCCCCTAAATCTAGCAGAAAATGCTTCTGCCCGGTCTCCAGCACTCGAAACGGTCCGTCGTAAAACGGCCGCAAACTTGGACGCTGGGCGTCATGTTTAACAAAAACGAACTCTGCATTTTTTAAAGCTTTGGGCACAAAAACGTGTGGGAAACTGTGATGGATTGGGCCAGGAAGTGTGTTTGCTCCTGAGCCGCTCTGCCACGGCTGAGCGGGGGGGGCCACTAGGTGCGGGATTATCAGGAAGAAATTCCCCGGGCAAACGAAGCGGTTGGGCGAAAACTAATTCAGCCGGGGAAGCGTGCAAATCTTCCTTAGGTGCAGAACGCAACCCTAATAACACCTATGGAAGTTTGTCTACCCAATTTGTATCCGTTAGCGACGCTCTGAGGGCTGCTTTCAATGACCTGTGAAAGCGTTCGCATAAACCATTAGCCTGGGGGTTATACGCGGTGGTGCGATGAATCTTCACCCCCAAGCTGCGGGCCGTCGATGACCACAGCTCGGAAATAAATTGGGGACCTCTGTCGGACGTTATGTCCGACGGTACACCAAAACGCGCAACCCATGCTGCTAAAAATGCTCGCGCAACTTCTTCCGCTGTGGTTGATGCCAGAGGAACCGCCTCTGGCCAGCGCGTGGTGCGGTCTACCATCGTCAAAAGGTGTGTGTGCCCGTGTGATAACGGAAGCGGCCCGACCAGGTCAATATGCACGTGATCAAAACGCTTAGCGGGGATGTGGAAAGGTTCTAACGGGGCCTTAGTGTGTCTGTGTATTTTAGCTCGCTGACACGCTACGCAGGCTGCTGCCCATTCCTTGACCTGTTTGCGCAACCCGGGCCAAACAAATTTCTCCCCCACCAACTTAATCGATGCGCGCACCCCCGGGTGCGCGAGAGAATGGACCAAGTCGAAAACACGGCGACGCCACGCGGTTGGCACCACAGGGTGGGGCCGTCCCGTGGAGACATCGCAGATTAGTGGGGGCATACCGTTTTGTTGCACCCTGTGCTCCAGCCTTAACCCTGTTGGTCCAGACTGGAGCGCGCGCACGTCCGCGTCGTTAACCTGCTCCGCAGCCATAGCTGCATAATCTAACCCAACACAGACTGGGGCTGCGCGCGCTCCCGCGTCGCTGCCCGGGCCCGCGGCCATGGCTACAGAGTCTGCCCCTATGGGGCTTGGCGGTGCTACTGCACGCGAGAGGCAGTCTGCCACAACATTGTGTTTACCCGCGACATGCTGAATATCAGTAGTGAACTCCGATATTGCGGCTAGTTGCCTTTGTTGCCGGCCTGACCAGGGTTCTGAAATTTTGGCCATCGCAAACGTTAGCGGTTTATGATCCACAAAAGCGGTGAAACGTCGCCCCTCTAACCAGAACTGAAAATGACGGATGGCCAAGTGTAGGGCCAAAAGCTCCCTGTCAAACGCGCTGTATTTCCGTTCACTATCGCGCAAGGTCCTGCTGAAAAACGCGAGGGGTTGCCAGGTACCTGCCACAAACTGTTCAACTACCGCCCCCACCGCTACATCGGAAGCGTCAGTGGTGAGCGCCATGCGGGCCGTTGGAACTGGGTGCGCTAACAAAACTGCGTTTGCCAGGGCTGATTTGACCTGGGCAAAAGCGCGCTCCCGCTCCGGAGACCATTCAACTTTATTTGCGGGCTTTTGTTTTTTTAACGCGGTGTACAATGGCTGCATGAGTCGTGCTGCGCTTGGGAGGAAACGGTTGTAAAAATTAACCATCCCTAGAAACTCCTGAAGCGCCTTGACCGTTTGAGGTTGCGGAAAATCCGTTATGGCACGCACTTTATTTGGAAGGGGAACTGCTCCCTCTGCCGAAACGCGATGTCCCAAAAAATCAATCTGCGCCACCCCAAACTGACACTTCGCTGGGTTAACTATTAACCCGTGCTCTGCCAACCTCTGGAAAACTGCTGTGAGGTGTTTTTCATGTTCGCCTTCGGACGCGCTGGCTACCAAAATATCGTCCAAATAAACGAACACGAAAGGCAGGTCGCGTAAAACTGCATCCATCATGCGTTGGAAAGTCTGCGCGGCCCCCTTGAGGCCAAAAGGCATGCGCAAGAACTCAAAAAGGCCGAAAGGCGTTATGACCGCTGTTTTGGGTACATCCTGCGCGCGCACTGGCACCTGGTGATAGCCGCGCACCAAGTCTATTTTAGAAAAAATGCGCGCCCCCGCCAAATGGACAGAAAAATCCTGAATGAGCGGAATCGGGTAGCGGTCATGAGCTGAAACGTTGTTCAACCTGCGGAAATCACCGCAAGGTCGCCACGAGCCGTCAGCTTTTGGGACCATGTGTAACGGCGAAGCCCAAGAGCTCTTGGAACGTCTAACAATGCCCAGTTTTTCCAGATTAGTGAACTCCTCGCGCGCGATGGCCAGTTTAGCTGGGTCCAAGCGCCGAGCCTTTGCAAACACGGGAGGGCCTGTGGTCGTTATGAAATGTTCTATCCCATGTTTGGCCACCGTTGCTGAAAACGTGGGGACTGTGAGTGCTGGAACCTGAGCAAGCAGAGTGTGAAACTTACCACCCGCAGCTGAGACGCTGGCATGTGCAGTTGGCGGGGCCACCCGAGCTGTGCAGGGAATAGAATGAAAGGACAGTGCATTAATCAGACGTCTATTAGCAAGGTCAACCAATAAACCATGTGAGCACAAAAAATCAGCCCCTAACATGTTGAAACTGACTGCTGCTACAATAAATGTCCACTCAAATGAACGGCCCTGTAAGGACAGAAGCATGGTCCTCTCACCAAACGTTTTAATCGTGGAGCCGTTCGCTGCTGACACTGACACCCAGGGGGCTTTAGAAGGCGACAGCCGTTCCGCGTAGGTGGGTGTGACGAAACACAGCTGAGAGCCCGTGTCCACGAGGAACTGTTTCCCCGAGCGTGCATCCGTCAGGTAAAGCAGCCTGTTCTCGTTGCCGAGGGTCGCAGCTGCTACCGGCCCTCGGTCTTGGCGTTTCCCTGGCGCTTAAAATTGCACGGTGGGACGCACCTGTGCGCTCTCTCTGCAAAACGGCGGTGGTAGAAGCACGAGCCGTTCTCCGCTCCGCGTCGTCTGGCTCCTGTCGCCGCCATCGTTGGTGCGTCTGGCGCCGCGGCCGCTGGACCCACACTGTCTCCGGACGCCGTTCCTGGACTGGCCGCCGCGGCCGAGACCGCGTTCCGCTTGTGGGCGTCGACCAACCTCTGCGCCTCCTTGCTCAACCCATGGTAGTCTCGCTTGGCCAATCGGGGTGACTCTGCCAGGGCCACTCTCACTGCTGGTGGTAGGGTTCGAAGGAAAAGGTGGGCGAAAATGAATTCGCCATCCTCAGAGGCTTTGAGCTGCAGCATCTTCACCATCAGGTCCGCAGGTCTATCGTTTTCGGCCTCCGTCAGCGCCAGGAGCCCCTCTGCTCGTTGTTGGACTGAGGGGGTGAAATGGCTGATCAGCGCGTCCTTCAATGCGCTGTACTTGTCGCTGTCTGGTGGATGATTAACCAGATCTTCCACTCTCTGGACCGTGTTGCTGTCCAGCTTCCCTACCACGTGGTAGAATCTTGTGTCATCGTTGGAGATTCTCCGGAGGTTGAACTGCGCCTCGATTGCGCTAAACCATGAGCGCGGGCTGTGCTGCCAGAAATCGGGCAGCCGGATCGTGGAGGCGGCCATCAGGCTGGCTTCCACAGAGCCCCGCTCGGGAGAATTCTGTCTGCTCATTCTCCGTCGTAGGTCACCAGTGTAGAAGCATGCTCAAATAATGAGGCTGAGTTTCAGTCATAAAACCAGCTTTATTTGACAGAACGCAGCTTCTAGCATTCTCAAAGCAGGAAAGAGAAAGAATCATACTTCAACCCCCTTTTATACATTTCCAGCATCAGAATTCAAGCCACATGGTGTCTTCAGTCAACATACAGTTACAAAGCATCCCTTTGAAGCTTCACCATTGTCTCTCATTTCTTGATGAACCGGAATACCCTCCGGGGCGTCTTCTGTGGGACAAAGAGACAAATCTCACACTTCCTTGTTACCTCCTGTAGATTCGAGTCCTTAGTCCTTGCAGACGTGACACCCCGCAATACACATTCAGTCCTGTCTCTGTGGCAGCGTGAGCCCACAATGTGTGTCGGCCACAATGCAGCTTTTTTTTTCAGTGCCTCCTAGGACGCAGCACCCTCGTGCGCACTCGTGTGCCCTCGTGCGCTCTAGGACGCAGAGATGTGCCCGCCCACGGTACACCGGAGTGCAAGAGGTTAAGGTTCTCCCTATTTAAGATCGCCAGCTAGACTCTGTCTTTGCTGCGATCTCCTCAACTTTAGACTGGAGTCCCTACATCCAGCTCCAGTCTCTCTACAGTGTCAGGTTTCATCCTTGCTACAGTCATATGTAAGTGTTTATTCTACAGCGTCAGGTTTCGCCCTCGCTATTCTCATATGTAGGTGTTTGTATTCTTTCTTTTGTGCTTCACCTTTAGTGTATGTGTTTTGCCCCTCATGGCTCTTTAGTTTGTTACTTTCTGTTAATAAATAAGCAAACTCACTGTCGGCATTTGCTGTCTCATTCATGCCCTGGAAAGGGCATATTTGGCAACCTCAGCATTTGGGTTTCATCCTTATACTTGCATGCGTTGCACTAAGACGCATGTATTTGACAATCTGAAGTTTCATAAAGAAAATCTTCGTCCATCTTTGTTAGTTGAGCTGTTCTGTAAGGGTCAGTGTTCATTTTCATGTGTCATGGACTCTACCAATGTTCATACATGTATCATGTTATTACAACTGTTAGAAAAAGAAAAAGGATTTTGACAAGTGTAAGGAAGGCATCTAAAGTGTAAAATACACAAAACTCTTCCATTTTAAACAAAATTCACATTCCTGCAGTAATTAATAATTCTGTACCATTTGTGAGCTTTTAATTTATTAATAAGGCACAATTGTGATAATACTGTATATGCTCTTGCAGTATCAAATTCACAAATGACTATGCAAGGAGCGACTGTCTATGACAGGTGATAAACGTCATATTTTGAGCCTTGTCATGAAGGATAAAGCCAGAAGTAGTGATTATTATTTGACAAGTGCATAATAGTGTAATATTAAGATTGTCATATTGATAGAAGGATCAGCTCACGTGCATAGAACCACACCAGAGAAAACACTCGCGACACAGAGAAGCAACGTTTAAACAGTTTATTGATTTCAAAAGTAAGAAGCACAGTTATGGAAAATGTCACTCGCCAGAGGAAGACTCAGCCTGTGGGGAGAGACGAGAGCAAATTAGTGGAGGACGAAGGCTAGGGAAGTGGGTAGACAAATTGCCACTTATGTGAGCTGAGCAGAGACCCTGACAGACAGACCCAGCAGTAATAGACGAACCAGCGGGAAGAAGCTGGCAGGGAGCAGGATAGGGAAGGAGTTGGGTGGTGTCTGATCGGGTGGAGATAGGCTGCTGAAGCGGGATGAGGGTGACGGGGCAGGTGAGTGCACAACAATCCCCGAAGCACTGCACTGATGGCAGCAACCTGAGAAAAGGAGAAGAGAGAAGAATTAAATTAGGTTATCGTCAAACAACAATTTTCAACTCGCTTGCAACTTAGCTAGGCAGTATACCCAACGAGCCAGTGCTGAAGCCTCTGCTTGGTGGTCCTTTATGCACTGGCAAGGCAGAAGTGGCAGGTGCGTCTATTCACGCAGGTGTTGTGATTGCCTGTGGAGCTGGGAAATCTTTTACCAGGAAGGAGAGGGTGCGTGCTCACCTGTACATGACAAAGGTTACCCTACAAGGGGATCTCAATAAATTAGAATGTCAACAAAAACTTTATGTAGTTAAGTAATTCAGTTCAAAAAATTAAACTCATATATTAGCTTGATTACACACAGTGATATATTTCAAGTGTTCATTTCTTTTAATTTTGATGGTTATGGCTTATACCTAATGAAAATCCCAAATTCAGTTTCTCAAAAAAAAATAAAAAAAATAAATAAATTAGAATATTGTGGAAAAAGTTCAATATTTGTAGACTCATGGTGGAACATTCTAATTCTAATTAACTCCAAACACCGGCAAAGGTTTCCTGAGCCTTTAAATGGTCTCTCAGTCTGTTTCAGTAGTCTACACAGTCATAGGGAAGACTGCTGACTTGACAGTTGTCCAGAAGACTGTCAATGACACCCTCCACAAGGAGGGTAAAGGCCTATACATACTCGGCAAGAACAGAGAAATTTGTTTTCTCTCCCAGGGCTGCAAGAACAAAATGATGTCATTTTGTTCTTGCAGCCCTGGTTTGGGAGTTCTTGCAGCTTGTTCTTGACACATCATAGTGGCAGAACTTTTTTCTTGCATGGTGTCCAAGAACTATTGTGTGATTGGTCAGGAATGTGAATTTCCCAGGTGTTCTGCACTTGAGTTTCTTATGAAGTATGAAATGTCCTGGCCAGAAAAAAACTTTATTGTCGTTCTTGCCGCCTTAAGAAAAAGAAAAAAATTCTGTGTTCTTGCGGAGTATGTAAAGGCCTTAAGCCACAAAAGGTCACTGCTAAAGAAACTTGCTGTTCACAGGGTGCTGTGTCCTAGCATATTAATGGAAAAAGGAGACCCAAAATCTGGAGCCAATTTGCTCAAAACTATATAAATAAGCCAAAGAGGTTTGGGTATTCTGTTCTCTGGAGCAATGAAACTGGAACTTTTTGGGCCTATGGATCAACAGTATGTCTGGAGGAGGAAGAATGAAACATATGAAGAATGAAACATATGTGACAATGTGACCGACTACTGATCGGAGGGTCATGGGATCAATTCCCGTTCTGTCTGCAGTCTGCATGTCGAAGTGCACTTGAGCAAGACACTGAATCCCCAGTTGCTCCTGGTGGGCAGGCTAGCGCCTGTGTGTGTATGGCAGCTCTGCCGCCATCAGTGTGTGAATGTGTGCGTGAATGGGTCGATAGCAGGATCTGTAAAGCGCTTTGGTCATCCAGAAATGAGAAAAAGCGCTATATAAGTGAACACCATATGCTGAAAAGAACTCTCGCTTTAGCATTTCCAAATCAGGAGATAACAACAGCAATGGAAGCTTGAAAACTCCAATCGTCCTGACTGTGTTGTTGTCATCCCCAGCCGCTCCTTGACGCAGTTGTTCAACCGTCTCCTTGGGCGTCCTCTAGATCACTTTCCAGGCAGTGCTCCTTCCAGAATTGTTTGGCACATACTATTGTGCATCTTTAAATGACCAAAGTATTTCAGCTTTGTGGTGTGGAGAACCACAGGTTTGGTTGGCATCAGCATGGTGACGCAGCCGCTTAGTGATTTCATCACGCCAATGCACATATAATGTGAGGGTCGGCCATCTTATGGTTTCTCTTGGCTCTGTGGCGCTCAGCCTCCCGTCACAGACCCAAGTTGTAAGTCTATACATAGTGTGTAATAAAGTTCGTGTTCCAAGCCAACACCACTCTCCGTTGGTCATTCTCCAGTTTCCAGACATAACAAGCTTAAGTCTCATTATGTGGTTCATCAGCCAGTTATCCTCAACACCCAGTTCTTCTAGGATAGATTTATTGGTTCTCCTGGCAGTCCATGATACAAGCAAAATTCTCCTGTAGCACTTATTCTCAAAAGCTGTTATTTGCCTCTCAAATGATTTTTTTTCTTGATTGTCCAGCTTTTGCAGACATAGGTGACCAACGGAAAAATACATGAGTGCACTACACTCGTGTATTTTCCACAATGACTGCATACTGTGAAGTTTATTCAACGCGATTGCTGCTCGCCTTTGTATTTCTTGAGATATTGTTCCATCTTTTCTCAACAAAGCGCCCAGATTTTCAAACTTGTCCATGTCTTCCAGTTTTTCTCCGTTCAGGTGGATATTCAAATCTTGCGTTGCCTTGTCTGATTTCATTACTATGGTCTTTTTGGTGTTTATAAAAAGTCTATGTTGTTCACTATGATCTTTATTGTATTGCAGCATATAGTTCAAGTCCTCCGGGGTTTGGACTTTAGGATAACATCATCGGTATATCTCAGTTCTGTAAATGTTTGACCACCAATTTTCATACCCTTAAAGTCATTCTTGTTCTGTTCGGCCTTTTCTTCTGCTTCACGCCAGATGTTCTCTGTATATTGCTCAGTCCGCTGCTCTTCACCCTGCTGACTCATGACTGTGTACCAGTCTACAGCACCAACCACATCATCAAGTTTGCAGACGACACGACAGTGGTGGGCCTCATCACCAACAATGAAGAGGCCAACTAAACAAATGAGGTAAGCCAACTGGCCCAGTGGTGTAAAGACTAAAATCTCTTCCTGAACATGGGAAAAACTAAGGAGATTATAGTCGACTTTAGGAGAGGAGCCACACAGCATCCACCTGTGATCATTGATGGAGCAGCTGTGGAGAGGGTGAGCAGTACTAAGTTCCTGGGGGTGCACATTTTTGAGGATCTCTCCTGGTCCAACAATACCACATCACTGGCCAAGAAGGCTCAAACTTGCCTCTATTTCCTCTGTAAACTGAGAAAAGCACGAGTCCCACCCCCATCATGTGCTCTTTCTACCGGGGCACCATTGAGAGCATCCTCACCAGCTGCATCACAGTGTGGTATGGAAGCTGCACCACCTCCTGCCGGAAGACACTACAATGCACAATGAAAGCACCCAGCAAGATCATTGGTGCCCCTCTGACCCCCCTCGGGACATCTACCTCACCTGCAGAGCCAACAACATTGCAGACGACACCTCCCACCCCTCACACTCCCTTTTCAGCCTTCTGCCGTCGTGTAAAAGGTACCGGAGCCTCCAGGCCTGCTCCATAAGACTGCAAAACAGCTTTGTTCACCAGGCCATCAGGACCCTGAACTCTGCTCACATTTCCTTGTTTATCCTGGCATTCATCGCCCCAGCCTCAGTGCTGTGTTTTTCGTTCCTGTGTGTGAGGTATTTTGTGTTTCTTTTCTGTTAACAAATTTGCAAAGTCACAGTCTGCGTTTGGCGTCCCTGTTTACCCTTGGAGAGGGCGCTCCATGACAGTACGCCGCTGCCAGCAAGACACCAACAAACTGTAAGTTCTGCCTTTTTTGTCCCTCCCATGTTTTTCTTTAAAGATCTGTGTTTTTCCGCTGGCATGGCAGCGTTTCCCGTCTACAGTTGGTGTGGGTTTAGTGAGATGGCGTGCTGGACTGTGAATGTTGTACTTAACATCTTATTGGAGGCTTGTGCTTCCAGCGCTCCCGAGACGGCCCGGGAGTGTCTGGTTGGAGCCGCACAAGTGCTGAAATAATGCCCCAGCCTGTGGAGCCATCCGGCACTCACAGACCTACTCCCCTCCATAACCAGCCCATCGTCCAAGCTCCACAGGCTGGGGGAAACCTCCTCCATACCCCAGCCTGCCTCAGCCTGCCTCAGCCCCGGGGGCAGAAGCCCCGAGCCTCTCGCTGCTCTCCAGCAGCAGCATCCCTGCTTTCTCTTCCTGGACAGTGGCCCGCACCATCACCGGAGGAGCGGGAGGAACGCCGGCAGGTTTTGGCAGCAGAGGCAGAGCTACTCCAGGTTATAAGCCATGGCTATTCCCCGAGCTCTCAGCCCAAGTAGGGGATGGTTGCCCAGCTCCACTCGCCACCTTGCCTACAGGGCCAGACTGACCAGGAACTGCATTGGTGCCCTCACCCGCTACGGCCATAAGGGAGGAGCTCTCGAGGTCATCTGCAGCAGCCATCACCGCACCGGGGGAGCAAAGGCAAGTACCTTTTCCTTTTACTACAACTGAAAACGAATTGCCTTGCTTTGTTCCTGCTGGGGGGGCTCAGCTGCAGTCACCCACTTTGGCTGAGCTTCCCCCGCCTGCTGCTGCAATTTCCTCCCCATGTTCACCTTCTTCTCCCGTGTCCTTCCCTGTTCTTCCTGTCTGTCAGCTGGCCCTGGGAGGGAGCCGCCAGATGAAGAGGAGGTCAGTGATTCCGGAGGATCCAGTCCCTGCTGTGCTGCCATACCCTGGATGGGAGAGGAGTGCCCCCCGTTGCCCAAAACTTGAGCCAGCGTGGAGTCCCCTGGTTTCAGCATTGCGGGACCCGGTACCTTCTGAGGCAAGTCCAGGCTCTGTCACGCCACGCTGGAGGTCCCCCGGCTTCAGTTGCCATGTTGGAGGTTCCATCAACGCCAACCACCATGCCTGCTGCCCGGGCTGCCGCAGCAGGGTTGCTGGAGTCCTGGACAGTGGTGGAGCTTGAGTCCAGGCAAGTGATCTGTTTTGGGTTAACATCTTCAGATTCAAAGAATTCTTGTCTGGCTCAGGATGGGGAGATTCAGTTGCAGATGTCCTCTGCTCCTGAGCTCTCCCCAGCAGGCTCCACTGCTGCTGGTGATTTCTCTCCGGTGTTTTCCTCTTTTCCTTCTTCCGAGGTGCTCATGCCAAGAGAGGCTGCCGTGACGGTGGAGGCCGAGACATCCCAGCTGGAGTTGCCAGAGTCCTGGACAGCGGTGGAGCTTGAGCTCAGGCAAGTTTCCTTATTTAGCCTAGAGAAATCTTGCCTGGCTACTGGTTGAGGGGAACCAGGTGCAGCTTTCAGCTGCACTTGAGCTTCCCCCGCCGCGCTCCACTGCTGCCGGTGACTCTGACCCGGTGTGTGTTTCTGTCTCTGTTCCTTCACCTGAGCCATCATTTAGGGTCACCGAGGGTTCGCCACCGGCACCGGAGGTTTTGCTGGGCCCTTCCTCCCTGCCTGAGGCCTCCGTGGGTGCTGCTCCCCCTCCGTCAGAGGTCTCCCCGGGTGCTGCTCTCCCTTCGAGGTCTCCGCTTGTGCTGCTTTCCCTCCGTCTGAGGTCTCCACAGGTGCTGCTTTCCCTCCGTCTGAGGTCTCTGTGGGTGCTGCTTCCCCGCTGTCTGAGGTCTCCGCGGGTGCTGCTTCCCCACCGTCTGAGGTCTCTGTGAGTGCTGCTTCCCCGCTGTCTGAGGTCTCTGCGGGTGCTGCTTCCCCATCGTCTGAGGTCTCCGAGGGTGCTGCTTTTCCATTGTCTGAGGTCTCCGAGGGTGCTGCTTTCCTACTGTATGAGGTCTCGGAGGGTGCTGCTTCCCCACCATCTGAGGTCTCGGAGGGTGCTGCGCCCCAGCCCGGGGCCGTCGCGGGTTCTATGCTTTTGTCTGAGATCATCTTGGATCCCCTCTCCTCGTCGAAGGTCCCCGCCAAGCAGCCGCTCCCCTCATCTGGGTTCCCTGCTGGTTGGTCGCTGCCGCCTCCGGGGAAAGGGCGTGTGGTGCCCTGCAGTTTGGTGGCTCAGGGACACTGGGAGACCCCCCGATAGGTCTTCTAGGGTGGTCTGTTGGTACTGGGGCTACGGGAGGCCACCCGACGGACTACATCTCTGGCTAGGGGGGCTCTGGAGTTTGGGGAGGCCGCCCGACTCATTCCATCACAAGCTCCTTTGGTCCTGGGACTCTGGGAGACCACCTGATCTGCCTTACCTCCTTGCTCAGTGGGTTCTGAGTCTCCATTATCACCATATATTTTTTTTTCTCTCACTTTGCTTTTTTTCTGTTAACAACATTATTGATTCTGGTTAGGTTCATAGCCATTCAAAACCTCGACACAGTAAAGCATGTAGTTATTGCATATATAATTAAGTTTCTGAAGTTTTATTTAATTTAAGCCTTTTAGCATTTGTTCCCATATCACGTAGCTCCTTTGTCAGACCTGCTAGCAGTATCTTTATTTAAAGCATCTCTGATTTTTTTTGTTTGTTTTTCAACCTTGTTCTAGGCTTTATTGACTAGATGTCTTTTTTTCCTCTTTCTTCTTCTTTTTTTTTTTTAAAGAAATCTGGTCAACAGTTTATTGGGGTTTAGTAGCTGAAAGCAAGTTATTTGATTGACATCTGTAATCGTGAGTTGTTAAAATGTTGAGCGGGTCAGTGGATTGGGGGCAGCAGTGGTGTTTATTTAATTTATTTATGCATTATGTTCTGACTATTTCATTTGTTTCGGGGGGCATCGTGTTCATCAATCATTCAATCGTTAAGTTTGGTCACGCAATTTTCGTTTCTAAGCCCTTCACCAGCGGAGAGATTCTCATCTTTGGTTCATGTTTGTGGGTCATGAGCGTTTTTCTTTTTTTTTTTTTTGGCTGGGTTCGGCCCCTCTGTGCCTGGTCCCCCCCTTCCTCCCCGGTGGGTCATGTTCTCTTGTTTTTTGTGGGGTGGGTCTTCTCTGTGTGTGTGTGTGTGTGGGGGGGTCCTTTTTTCTCTCTCTCTTTTTTGATGTTAACCCTGAGGTGTCTGGGACCCAACCCCTTGAGGAGGGGGCTCTTTGAGGAGGGGGCTCTGAAAGCCCTGTTTTCAATCCCATAGAAAATTAGTGGTCAGAGCTAAAAAGATGTGTGAGAGCAAGGTGGCCTACAAATCTGATTCAATTCCACCAGTTCTGTCAGGAGGAATGGACCAAAATTCCAGCAAACTATTGTGAGAAGCTTGTGGAAGGAGAACAAAAACATCTGACCCAACTCATACAGTTTAAAGGCAATGCTACTAAATACTAAGGAAATGTATGGAAACCTCTGACAATGAAGAAATTAATAAGTTATCAATAAAAGTATTTATCAAATATAAATAATTTTAGTAATACTAACTAAAACAGGAAAAGTTTAGTGTGATTTAATGTTAAACTAAACTTTTCACCTTAAAGTTGTTCCAAATAAGGGAGAAACAATATCATTTCAGAGGAACAAGAATATTTCAAAAACCTTCAGTGAGAACTACCTCCAAGCAACACTGTGTCTCAGTGCAAGGAGTCAGATTATGGAACGCTTTTGGACCTGAATTAAAATCATGTACAACGCTTGGACAATTTAAACAAAACTAAAGGAAGAAATATTCCAAACATATATACAAAATGACATGAAAAATCACATAAGGATTATCATATCCAGTCTGTGTTGTGCTGTTGCTTAGTTTTGTTTTGTCACGTTTTGTCTTAGCTTAGTTCTGATTTGTAATCACTTTTATTTTATTTTCTTTTTGAATTCTTAGATGGAACATGGGTGGGCAATATAAGCTGAGGCTTCATCCATCACGCATTTCAGATAACTTACGTTGAACTGTATAATCCGAGGAGTTATTGTTTAATTTGACCTCGTTGGATTTTTTTCCCCTTGTTACATTATTCTGTTCCTTTCTTTTAATCTAATCTATCCGAAATAAAGATTCATTCATTCGTTCAACTACATATTTTGTCTGTCAGAATGAGGAGATTGCCTTGGCATTCTTTGCTCACACTATTTTTTTTTAGACCAAGGAAGAGGGTTAATATACATACATACAGTATATGCAGTCATAGGTTTAATAGTATAGTAATAATAGATTCTGGCCACTAAAACTTCAGTTAAATTAAAAGTAGTGATGAGGACAGTGATGAGGTTCCAAGGTTGTCATAGCCAGGAGCGGCACTGGGGTTAAGCTCCCAGTGCTCATAAAATGCTCCTTACGGCGTGCGTCTCGAAAAGCCTCTGACAACTAAGTCCAACTCCTAGCCTGCCCGTGTGGTTTAGTCTCTAAGCCCAGCGGAACTGCTTTTACTAATAGGAGAAGGGGCGAGGGCGGATCTCTGGCGCCTTAAAACCAGATGCTTCGGGTAGATGGTGGCTCGTCAACCTAGGAAGGTAGCCCATCTAGGGGAAGGTAAACCCTGATTTCAAACCTCCGCTGCCTTGCGGCACACCTGGTCACGGGAAAGGCCTCGGGAGTCAACCCTGAGGAAAAATCCGGAGTCGGAGCCCCTAAGGCAGTTCTCTGTTGTGCTCAACATCGTTCTGGCAGCTCCTGCGACGGCGCTGGTGCCAAACTATAGCAGCCCTGCTGTTCCTTTGGATCCATCAGTGACGTGGAGAGGGGGGACATGCTGCATGGGTAACATCTTGTCCTCCATATTTTCCTGCCCAGGCTTGAATCCTACCAACGCCCAACGCTGGAAGGTCGAACACCGGTGCGCATTGGCCTGTTCAGCCACAGGCGGTGCTGTTCCAGCAGAGTAGACGTTTAGGATTCTCTTCCATGGTCATCATAGACCGACGGAGGCCGACGATGAGGACATTTATGTAAAGTGATTTCAGTGAGTCTCTCCTTCTCACACACACACACACACACACACACACACTAGTAATCAGAACATGTTATTTAATAATATTTAAAGACCCCATCTGGTGAAGCAAGGTCACACAATCTGCAGTCACAGGGTCAGTGGCCTTGGTATTATATGACCATCTTCAGCATAAGTAAGTGGACTCATCATATCTGTTGGGACTTTGCATATGGGCAATGAAGAATCCAGCAGCTCTTGTTCACAGTAGTTCACCAGTTTAATACAATACTCTTCAAAACTTATCCAAGTTTTGCTAAAGTACTAAAGTATAACTCTGCTGTCTGTCTATCTTTCTATCATAACACTATTTAAATAGATATTTAAAATCCTGTTATGAATCACTTCTGTTTACCTTCTCCCAGTCTGTGCTCAGCTGAAGATCTAATGGTTGAAATGGGATAGCTGGGCCATACAGCTCCCCAACAGATGATGAAGGTCAAGGGCTGAGGGTTCCCGAGTGAAAACAGCCGAGTTGTGCTCCTATTTATTAGCTGATCATCTTTTAGTGGTCCTTGCAGGGAGTATGGGGTCAATATGGCAGATGACAGGGTGGAACTGTCTGGACTTGGCTACTGGCAGACTGTGCATTTACTTCAGAATTCCATGTACACCTTCCCCTCCCAATTTTAATTATTTCTGTTATCTGGACAAAAACTACTGACAATTACTGAACAAATACAAAAACTTGGAGACCCAATTTCCATTTCCAAGATATTGGAAAAAGCTAAATTATTGCAAAATGAATAAATTTCTCGGCCCTGATGGGTTTGGCACCAAATTTTATAAAATATTCTACATTGTTAGCTCAAGTTCTAGTTAGTGCGTTCAGTGAGGCTTTTTAAGATGGCCAACTTCTTTTATAAACTCTCCATTTATGCTGACAACTTTTCCTGTATGAATCAAATCCCTGAACTTCTCTCCCATCAATACTTTCAATTTAAAATCAGGGATTTAAGTATCTAGAATAGAATAGGCTTTATTGTCATTGTACATTAGTAGAGTACAACAAAATTGTGGGTGCTCCACCAGGCTACTGCACAATAAAGTAAGGGAAAAGGATTTGATAAAAAAACAAAAAAACAAAACATGGTTACAGAACACATGATTAAACACACGACTGAAATAAAAATAAATAAAAAATAAAAACAAAACAGCCCTGGACCAGGATTATGGAAATATACACAGGTATGGTAGTGGCTACGCAGGTGGAACTATGTACATAAGAGTGCAGAATGTAGATACAAAATTGAACACACAATAGAGTAAAATGACTTAAGGATTATGGAAAATATACATAATAATGGTTTCACGGATGGGTCAGTATACATAAAGGTGAGGAGTGGAAAGACAGGTGAATTATTGTGATAATTAAAAGGTCCTCAGTTCTGAGCATGTGAGCGTTCAGAGGGAGGGGGGCGGGGCCTCTGACTGGTTGCAGTTTGAATGGTCAAGGGCACAGGTATCAAACTCATTCCATGGAGGGCCAAGACCCTGCAGGTTTTACCTCCACCCAGTGTCTTCAACAGGTGATTTCTCTGAAGTTCTTCCCACTGACTGCTGATCAGTGAAAACACCTGCTGAAGAGACTGGGTGGAAGTAAAACCTGCAGGGTCTTGGCCCTCCATGGAATGAGTTTGACACCCCTGGTCCAGGGGAAGAAACTGTTTGTCAGTCTGGAGGTATGGGATCTGATCGATCTGAACTGTCGTCCAGAGGGAAGCAGGTCAAACAGGTAGTGGGTGGGATGTGAGAGCTCTCTTATGATGGTCTTCATCCTTCTGAGACAGGAGGATCTGGAGATGTCATCCAGAGAGGCCAAAGGGCCGCCGATGATTTTTTGGGCTGTGTTGATGACCCTTTGCACAGCCTTCCTGTTCTTGGCCTTGGAGCTGGCGTACCACACACCCAGACAGTAGGTGAGCACGCTTTCCACTGAGCAGCGATAGAAGGCCAGCAGCAGCTTCTGGTCCAGGTTGTTCTTCCTCAGGACATGGTGGAAGTGCAGCCACTGCTGGGCTTTCTTCTCCAGGGCCTTGGTGTTGACAGTCCAGGAGAGGTCAGAGGAGATGTGGGTGCCCAGGAACCTGAAGGTGGGGACGTTCTCCATGCTGTCACCATTTATAGGGGTGGGGGGGGTCCTGTCTGTTCTTCCTGAAGTTCAGTATGAGTTCTTTTGTTTTTAGGACATTCAGTTTCACATTGTTTGCTTGGTACCACAGCAGCAGATTTTCTACCTCCGCTCTGTATGCCTTCTCATAGTCATCGGTGATGAGCCTAACCAAGGTGGTATCATCTGCGTATTTTATGATGACGGTGGTTTGGTGGGTTGGAATACAGTCAAGTGTGTACAGGGAGTACAGTAGCATGCATCCCTGGGGGGAGCCAGTGCTAAGAGACAGTGTGGAGGAGCGGTGGGGGCCAAGTCTGACTGTTTGTTGGCGGTTGGTGAGAAAGTTCTTTATCCAGGAGCAGGTGGGGGCGGGGGAGGGGATCTGAAGGAGGTGCAGTTTGTTGATCAGGATGTCCAGGATGATGGCGTTGAAAGCTGAGCTATGGTCCACAAACAGCATCCTCGCGTAGCTCCTTGGGCTCTTCAGGCGTCTCAGTGCTCTGTGGAGAGTGGTGGCGATGGCATCTTCTGTGAACAGGTTCTCCCTGTAGGCGAACTGGTGGAGGCCAAAGGAGGCGGGAAGACAGTCCCTGAAGTGCTGGGACACCAGTCGCTCAAAACACTTCATGACTACAGATGTGAGTGCTATGGGTCTGTAGTCGTTAAGGCTGTCAATTGTGGACTTTTTGGGGATGGGGAGTGTTTGTTACTAATTATGCCTCAGTGCAAAGTAATGTAGGCCTATGGAAGTATGTTGATGCATCTGTTTGAGAGTGTGTCTGTTACCAGGTTTTCAGCTTGCCCAGTCAAAATCAAGTGGCCTTAAAGGCTTGCGTCACTGTATCGCCATATTTTCTCGACTTTTAATTTTCCAGAATTTTGAGATAAGGCTTTGTTGTCAAAATAAAGACAAAAATAAAACACTTGCCAAAGCTGTGAAAAGGTTGTTCTAATAACTATAGCAGACCAGTAGGTGGCAGTCTGACTTTTTCACAGGCCCATGTACCACTTCCAGTCAACAGTCGATCATGTGCTGAACTTTTAAAATTGCTATTGCTTTTCCTCCCATCGATTGTTTTCACACCCATTTCACTGTTTAGTTTTGAAGATAAAGGACAATGTATTTTCTTCCTGTAGTTTTCAGCTCACTGGTAAAAACTATAAGTCCTACATTCCTCAAATCACAATTCACCAATAAGAGGAGATCTGTCTCAGTAATGGACATGGGGATATCTGAAGCGGAGCAAAGGAGAAAAAAACTATCTCAAAGTAAGTTTTGGCCTTGGCAGCTGCTTGGTTACATTAATTTAACACATCAAATTGTTTTTAAATTTTTTAAATTCTTTAAATTCTAAAACACTTTGAATTTTTTGGCAAAATAGTCATAATCTCTCTAAGTGCTTCGGCCACTGAGTTACAGTCATCTAAACATACTGAACTTGAAGAAAATAAATTTCGCCTGGGTGTTTTTTTGGATACAAATGCTTGCAAATAACACACAGCTTCAGATACGGGCTGGAAAATACAACAGAAATGTAGAACCAAGTGTTATCCAGCTGAGGTCAAAATTTTGTAACAATACCACAAAAAATGAATATATTACACAGATTTGTTCTCAGGTAGTTCCCAGGCGTTTTTGAACTGTGCCAAATTGTGCCAAATGGCACAGTTTGGAAAAACATCTGTAACTTTTGAATGATTGAATATAGAAGCTTCATCTTGGGCTCTAATGAAAAGTGACACTCAGGGCTGTGTGTGTGTTTGTGTGGTGGGGGGTTGCCCCCCCCCCCCCGCTACAGAGGACGGACATCGCCCCGTGCATTGCCCCACGGTCTGTCATGTGGCGATGATGCACAGTTGTAATTTACCGATCGGTCAAAAGTCATTTTTGATTACAATTTTCAGGGATAAAGAATAATTTAGCTTATAACACTTACCTGTTCACAACAGCAGCGTAGCTGGCGAACTTCTCTTCCTCATTGTCAGACGAACGCGATGCTGGTCCGCTTGTTACGGACTCGTGGTTCTGGTCTCGCGACCCTGTCAAACCATAATTCCATTATTACGGATTTGCGCTCCCATGATTGCGGTTTTGGCGAACGATTTTTCAAAACAAATAAGAACAGTAATAAGAAAAAAAGACAGGCGAACGCCTGTGTGTCACCCAGCCTTACACAAAACAGCTTTCGAACTTCTGTGCTTCAATTGGCTGGCTGTATTGGCAGCCATTGGTAGGCGGGTCCTTCTTGCTAGGTTTTCAGTCATTGGTTCTTCAAGGTTTCAGAAACCCAATTCAAGGCTCTTATTAGTCGAATGAGAGGTCAATCACATCTAAACCAATCAAAGCACTCCTTTGGCTTTCTGTTCGCGGCTGTGTCTGTAGTGGAAGAACGGAAATGCAGGTGGGGTTTTTTTTTCAGTGCCTCCAAGGACGCACAGTGGGCATACTCGGACGCCCTCGTGCATCCTAGGACACAGAGACGTGGCCGCCCGCGGTACACAGAAGTGCAACAGGTTAACTGACTTTCGATTAATTGTCAATAAGAATTTAGTTGACTAAATTAAATTAGTTGTCATTTAATTGATAACACAGCAGTCTTTTTTAATGGGAGCTTATTCTATGAAATGCTGTGGTGTCACCATCCAGGCGGGTGTGCACACGGTCACCCACTGCCACATTTCAAGCGAAAAAGCAGAAGAAGATGCCAAGCCCCCAGAGCGCATGCACTGTGCAGAGCAAAAACACTCACCCTTCCGGGTTACGTCAGAGAGCCACAAGAAGTTTCAATGGCATGCAAGCTTGAAGATCTACCTGCCTGCTTCAAATTAACATAGCGGAGAAACTGACTGACGCAAGGAAAAAGACTACATGAGTGCAAAAACTCATCCCAGCTGCCTTTAGCTAGCCGCAAGATGGGAAAGCAGACCAGACTCAAGTTACCACTGAGACAACAGAGGGAGCCCAGATCTTACTCGGTTTGCCTGCATTTCCAGGGTACTGTGATAATGTTTAACATGTTTAACATGCAACAGATGAAGCAGCTCACAACTTATTTTTGTCACAACAAAGGATTGGACCCATGGACAGGCTTTCTTTGCTTTGGCATGATTTATTCCACAAAAGCAGACAGACATGAACATAAAATTCATCCAGAACGTGAGTGTGCTAGCGTGAAGGTTGCCGTACCGAAGGCAGTGTGCGACCTCTATAAATAAGGAAACAAATCAAGAACACCCATAAACAATCAATAATCAAGAAATCAAAAGCAGCTGTGAATAATTAACAAAGCAAGAACTCATAACGCAGAACTGTAAGTAAACAAAAAGTGCGGTCAAAACAAAAGCCCAAACCCAAATCATGGCAGGAATATACATGATAACATAACCATGAGAACAGTAATCATCAAACCCCAAGCATAACTGTGATCATAATAAACATAATACTAATAAACAGGAGGATGACAAACTAAACTAAGACTAAGGTAAGGAGAATGACAAGACAAAACTCAGAAGATAATCATGGTAAACAGAAATTGATAGAAAAATTCCATATTATCCATTCCATATTATCCACATTATTATTGTTATTAATAATGTGTTATTATTATTAGTATTAAGATATATCATGCCTTTCCTGTTTCATGTCTGATGTTTATATGTGCATTCCATGCAGGATAAGTTCATACATTCCTTTATATTATTCTTCCAAATTATATTTCACATTATATGTCTGATATGACTTGTGATTCATGTATGGCCTTGAACAGCCCCGGTCTGCGTGTGAGTGTGCCTGAGTTAACAATTTTAATCACCAGCTGTACTGATACATTTTTGGATGTCTAGTCCTGTGTGACCGAGAACGTACTGGCTCCTTGTTTCCTGGGAGCAAAGATAAGAACTGTTACACCCTGTCTTGCCAGATGTACTCAAGGACAGTTTCTCCATCTCCCCATGGATAACACAGCTTTAAAAGCTAGAACAGTGAATGGCTGATTCAGAGGTATGGATGATCAGACTTGGGGCTGCCTCTGTATTTCTCTCTCACGAAGAAATAAATCTACTTATATCTAAATTTTCTGCCTGATTTTTGACTCAGATTAATTATACTGAAAATTATTCTAACAGAAATAAATGGCATATTCACAGGAACATGATCGTGAAAATAAACACAATAACCAAACTGAGCAAACACTGAATAACTGAACTGAAGAAAACACAACGAATAACAAAAACAAACTTAAAAAGTGTGAGCATGGTCCCCTGATCATGCTCAGAACCTGACAATGCGCCGTTTTTAAGGGGTGGATGACATAATAACGGGCCCAGGGAACATGCACACAGGCTCAGGTGAGATTCAAAGGCTTTATTCAACAACAAGGCGTGTATGGATGCGTGTGTGCGGGATATGAATGGACTGTGGGTGAACAAGGAGCGCCGGGGGCAGAATGGCATGCCGTGCAGCCAGACAACCCTATGGACAGAGCAGAGACAGGGATATGAGCAGACCTTCACCAAGCAGGGTTAATGTGCAAAGCGTTGCTTACTTGCAGGTGTTACGGTGGCTGGCGTTGGCAAGTGAAGCTCCTGCCTGGAGGACAGCGCCCTGCTGCGCGCTCAGCGATAAGGAGGAGAGGAGGACGAGGATGTGGCGAGGACGGAAGGAATCCACCGCCGGGAGGATTCACCTGTGCACAGGGGAGAGACTGAAGGACAGGTGAGCAAACAGCACAGCTTACTTGCTGCGAGGAGAATGGCACAGGTCGGGAAGACGATCCTGCATAGGGATTGAGAGCGTTGGTGAACAGAAGGCTCCAGACCGACGCTCTGGGCCGAGCGGGTTAAATAGCCGGGGATTGACGAGGCGCAGGTGTGCGCGCAGCTGAGGCAGATGACTGGTGAAGACGAGTTGTGACAGTGGATTCCAGACACCCCAAAACAACACCAACAAAAAACAAACCAAAACACCCCCCTTCCCCTCACAGAGTCCAAAACAAATAACAAAAGAGTCATTTGGGGCCGACCAGAGTCCCTCGCCCCAGACCTAAGAGTGTGATGTGTTGGGGCTTGAACAGAGTTCATGAACCCCCAAACCAGAGAGCATGGTGAGTCTGGTGGCCGAACCAAGTCCCTGGGCCAAGGGATTATGAGGGCATGCAAACCACTCTAGCATAAGTTTGACAATTCACAGAGGAACTTATTTTTCAAAACTTGCTTCCAAACTCAACTTTTCATATATTTCATATTTCTTACAAGGAAAAAATTTCAACCCTTTATTGCTTTAATTTTGATAATTATCATTTGTAGCTTAATAAGATCACAAGTTAATATCTCAAATTATTAGAATATCCCCAAAGATCTGTCCAAAATAAGGACACAATAAAGTGATGTCTAACTATTGAAAAGTGCTCGTAAAGTCATTAATTGGTCGGGGCTCATTTACCAAGAATTACTGCATCTGTGTGGTGTGCACACGGAGGTAATTGACTTTTTCACTGGTGAAGTGTTAGTGAAGCCCAAATTTGTCTGACAGCAGCTTTCAGCCCATCTGTTTGGAGATGCTGATCTTTTTGGCAGGGTTAACTACACAGAGAAGTTACAGAAGGAGGAAGGTTGCACAGAGTTCAGGAGGGAGTTGATACAGACCCTGGGTGGCAGGGAAGAATTACAAGATGACTGGGAAAGTACAGCAAGGTATGTGGACAGAAAGATATGTATATGGTGTATCCAGTGGACAGAGGAAGGAAGACAAGGAAATTTGGTGGTGGAATGAGGAGGTACAGGAAAGTGTTCAAAGGAAGAGGTTCACAAAGAAAAACTGGGATAGTCAGGGAGATGAAGAAAGTAGACAGGAGTATTTGGAATCTAGGCGCATGGCAAAGACAGAGTGGCAAAGGCAAAGGAAAAGGCATATTGTGAGTTGTATGAGAAGCTAATCACTAAGGAAGGAGAAAAGGACTTGTATCGCTTGGCTAGACAGAGAGATCGAGCTGGAAAAGATGTACAGCAGGTTAGGTTGACTAAGGACAGAAATGGTAATGTTCTAACAAATGACGAGAATGGGTTGACAAGGTGGAGAAAGTACTTTGAAGAGCTGAAAAATAAAGAAAATGAGAGAGAAAGAGGAGGATGGATGAAGGAAAGATGGTGAATAAGGAAGTCCTGAGGATTAGCAGGGCAGCTTTGAAGAGGATGAAGAATGGAAAGGTGGTTGGTCCAGATGACATACCTGTGGAGGTATGGAGATGTTTAGGAGCGATGGCAGTGGACTTTTTAACCAGATTGTTTAGCACAATCTTGGAGAGCGAGAGGATGCCACAGGAGTGGAGAAGATATGTTTTGGTACCAATTTTCAAGAACAGAGGTGATGCTCAGAGCTGTAGTAACTACAGAGGCATAAAGTTGATCAGCCATACAATGAAGAGGCTGCACGGTGGCGCAGTGGTTTAGCACTGTGGCGGCACAGTTTACCCTCGGCCGGGGGATCGCGGGGATCATGAGATCGTGGGTTCGATCCCAGCCCCCGACCAACAGTGAGCTGTGTGGAGTTTGCATGTTCTCCCCGTGTTGCGTGGGTTTTCTCCGGGATTTCTCCGGTTTCCTCCCGCATACCAAAAACATGTAGGTTTAGGGCGCTCGCGCACGCAGCAACCGGCAGCCGGTGGCTTGTCACCAGACTGCAAACCAAATCTACCTACGGGTACAAATAAGTAACAAAAAAAAAAAAAAAAAAAAAAATGAAGATATGGGAGTTGCTGAAGCCAGGTTAAGAGGAGAGGGGACAATCAGTGAGCAGCAGTACAGTTTCATGCCAAGAAAGAATACTACAGATGCAATGTTTGCTTTAAGAGTGCTGATGGAGAAATATAGAGAAGGTCAGAAGGAGTTGCACTGTGTCTTTGTGGATCTAGAGAAAGCATATGATAGGGTGCCAAGAGAGGAAGTGTGGTGCTGTATGAGAAAGTCAGGAGTGGCAGAGAAGTATGTGAGGGTGGTGCAAGACATGTATGAGAACAGCGAAACAGTGGTGAGGTGTGCTGCAGGAGTGTCAGGTGGATTCAAAGTGGGGGTTGGGTTACATCAGAGATCAGTTCTGAGCCCCTTCTTGTTTGCCATGGTGATGGACTGGCTGGCAGATGAGGTCAGGCAGGAGTCTCTGTGGACCATGATGTTTGCAGACGACATTGTGAACTGTAGCGAGAGTAGGGAACAGGTGGAAGAGAACCTGGAGAGGTGGAGGTATGCACTAGAGCAGGGGTGTCAAACTCATTCCTTGGATGGCCAAGACCCTGCAGGTTTTACCTCCACCCAGTGTCTTCAGCAGATGTTTTCACTGATCAGCAATCAGTGGGAAGAAATTCAGTGAATCACCTGTTGAAGACAGTGGGTGGAGGTAAAACCTGCAGGGTCTTGGCCCTCCATGGAATGAGTTTAACACCCCTGCTCTAGAGAGAAGAGGAATGAAAGTCAGTAGACACAAGACAGAATACATGAATGTGAATGAGAGGGAAGCAGGTGTAACGGTGAAGATGGAAAGACTAGAGGTAGTGAAAGTAGATCAGTTTAAATGCCTGGGGTCAACCATCCAAAGCAATGGAAAATGCACAAGAGAGGTAAAGAAGAGAGTGCAGGCAGGGTGGAGTGGGTGGAGACGAGTGTCAGGGGTGATTTGTGACAGAAGGGTAGCAGCAAGAGTGAAAAGGAAGATTTACAAGATGGTAGTGAGATCTGCTATGTGTCACATGAGGTGATTGATTGGACCCAAACGCAATATTTAAAGTCGGCAGTGATGACTTATTAAGAGCTGGCCAGACAGGTGCAGCTCAAAAAACACAAAAACTAACAAACTGACAGCTCAGAAGCTGCAACAAAAACTTACAAGATCACACAAGATTCGGGCAATGGGGCAGGTCAGAACCGAAGCGTGCTGTTCACACAGTATGACTAAAGACACACATCAGGAAACACAGATTAGGGCTTGACATAAATGGACACAGGAGTAATCAAACATAATACCGAACACATGAGCACAATCAGTAACAAACAGAGAGGGCAGGGATTAATCACAGACACGGGGTGGGCGGGGCTACACAGATAATCACACACAGAGGATGCACAACAGTCAGAGGGGACACCAGACCACAGCACATAATGATGATGACAATAATAATAATAATAATAATAATGATAAGCTAAGAAGATGACCTATGGAAAAATAAATATACAAAACAGAATAATAAGTTGTCATGAATGCCCTACCGGGGCAAAAGGACAGACCCAGACACTGAACTCTAGTTGTGACATTTATTAAATCAAATCAAATCAAATCAAATCAACCTTTATTGTCATATTGCTGTACATACAACTGTAGTGCAGGCAAGATGAAATTGTGTTTCTTTATTTAAAACATAATTTAAGACACACTCACACACACACCCACCCCCCACTCCAACACAGCCATTCACACATCACTGAGACATACTTGAAAACTAACCAGAACTATAATATACTGTACAAATAATATACATAATGTCCATAGGTGCAGTAGTATGTATGAGAGATTTTGGGTCAACTGTTCAGCATCCTAACAGCTTGTGGAAGGAAGCTGTTAATCAGTCTGGTGGTTCTGCCTCTGATGCTCCGGAATCGTTTGCCAGATGGCAGAAGTTCAAAGTGTTTATGCAAAGGGTGAGAGTAGTCCTTGACAATGTTCAGTGCCCTGCTCCTACAACGGTTCTGAAAAAGTTCTTGGACAGAGGGGAGGGGAAACTCCAATTACCCTCTCAGCTCCCGTAACTATCCTCTGCAGGGCTTTTTTTGTCTGACATAATGCAGCTGGAGTACCATGTTGCAATGTAGTACATCAGAACACTCTCCACCACGCCTCTGTAGAAGGTCCTGAGGATGCAAATGGGGAGAGAGGCCTGTTTGAGTTTCCTCATGAAGTGCAGTCTCTGCTGGGCCCGCTTCCTGATCCCCAAGGAATTCTTGCTCCAGGTCAGGTCCTGCGAGGTCTGCACTCCGAGGAACTTGATATTCTCCACTCGCTCCACTAAACGGCCGCCAATGCTGAGAGGGACGTGTTCAGGCTGTGACTGCCGGAAGTCGATAATCATCTCCTTCGTTTTGTCCACGTTGAGCACCAGATTGTTCTCCCTGCACCAGCCCTCCAGGTCTCTAACTTCTTCCCTGTACATTGATTCCTCATCCCTCTGAATAAGTCTCACCACTGTGGTGTCGTCTGCAAACTTAGTAATCTGGTTCCCCTCGTGTCTGGATACACAGTCATGTGTTAGAAGTGTAAACAACAGTGGACTGAGTACGCAGCCTTGAGGGGATGCAGTGCTCAGCGTGATAGAGTTGGAGATGTTATTTCCAACACGGACAGACTGAGGTCTGTCAGTCAGGAAATCCAGGATCCAGAGACATGTGGCGGTGTTCAGACCGAGAAGGAGTAATTTCTCCATCAGTCTCTGGGAAATAATGGTGTTGAATGCTGAACTGAAATCAATGTACCGGAGTCTGGCGTAGGTGTCTTTCTGATCCAGGTGGGTGATGACAGAGTGCAGGGTGGTGACTATAGCATCCTCCGTGGAGCGGTTTGAATGATATGCAAACTGGAGTGGGTCATGTGATGCAGGGAGGCAGGCTGTGATGTGTGGTTTGACAAGCCGTTCAAAACACTTCATCACAATTGGTGTCAGTGCAACAGGACGATAGTCATTAAGACAGGACACAACTGGTTTCTTTGCCACTGGTTCTATGGTAGAGGTCTTAAAGCATCTGGGAATGATGGCCTGACTTAGGGAGATGTTATAAATGTCAGTCAGGACATCCGCCAACTCGTTTGCGCAGTCTCGGAGCACACGTCCCCCGGATGTTGTCCGGACCTGCAGCTTTACGTGGGTTGACCCTGATTAGGGTCCTCCGTGTGTCCGCTGCGTTGATAGTGATAGCTGGCCCAACAGATGGTGGAGATGGGCCAGCCCTCCCTCTGATTGTCGGGTTTGATGCTTCAAAACGTGCAAAGAAGTTGTTGAGCCTGTCTGGAAGCCAAGCGTCGTCATCATCGACCCCCTGCCTAGACTTATAATCCGTCAGCGCCTGAACTCCCTGCCACATCCGTTTGGTGTTCCTTGTGTCACAGAGGTGTCCCTGGATTTTCTCCGCATAGGCGCGCTTCGCCGTCTTAATTCCCTTTGAGAGCGCAGACCTGGCTGAGCGGAGGGCGATCCTGTCCTTCGCTCTGAAGGCTGCATCTCTGGCTGTGAGCTTTGAGCGCACCTCTGCAGTCATCCAGGGCTTATAGTTGCCCTGTGCAGTGATAGTCTTCACTATAGTGACATCCTCTGTGCACTTCGCGATGTAGCTGGTGACCGTTTCAGCATACTCCTCCACATCTGTCCTGTCTCCCTGGGAGGCTGCTATTTTGAAGACCTCCCAGTCTGTGTGTGGAAAACAGTCTTTAAGTGCTGAGGTTGCACCCTCTGGCCAAATCCTGATTTGTTTCACTACTGGCCTGCTGTGCTTCAGTAAAGGTTTGTAGGCAGGCAGCAGCATCACGGATAGGTGGTCAGAGTGGCTGAGGTGGGGGCGAGGTGTTGCCTTATAAGCATTTGGAAAGTTTGTGTACACCAAGTCCAACATATTTCTCCTCTGGTCTTAAAGTCTACACATTGTTTAAACTTGGGGAGCACAGTCTTTAAACTGGCGTGATTAAAATCCCCCGCAACCACTACAAAACTGTCCGGGTGTGAAGTTTGAAATTCACTAATAGCATCGTGCAGCTCTCCGAGTGCCTCGTTAACATTAGCTTAGCATTAGTGCTAGGAGCTATGTAAACAGCAGCTACAAACACGTTGATGAATTCCCTCGGCAAACAAATGGCCGACAATTTACAATAAGGAACTCCGCCAACGGAGAGCAGTGTTTAGATACTAATGTGGCATTAATGCACCAGTTCTTGTTAATATAGATGCATAGCGCCCCCCCCCCCCGGCTCTTACCGGAGCTAGCAGCCTCTCTGTCCGCCCGGAACGATGTCATCCCTTCCATGTCTCCGTGAACGCAAACACACAGCAGTCCCTCCACTCTCTCTGGGTTTCTCTCAGCAGACGCAGCTCGTCCAGCTTGTTGTCGAGGGAGTGGACATTGGAAAGAAAGAGCAACGGTACTGCTGGTCTGGAGGGGTTAGCCTTTAGCCTAGCATGAATCCCGGCCCTTTTTCCTCGCTTTTGCTTGTGTTCGTGCCGCTTACGCCTCCTCCTTTCCCGGGTAGCTGCCAGCAGAATCTCAGACAGTATTCCATGCTGGCGTAGAATGTCCAAGTCACATCCGAGCGCCCCGATTCTTGCAGCGTGCAGTACCTTGATGATTAATAAGGTCTCACGGTTGTAAGTTTTACAGAATGTACGTCTGGGATGATCAAAACACTCAAAACTCTCACACTCACTGATGCCTAGAGGGGCCGCAGCGTCTATGCACGCCGCCATCTTGGTTAAAATTTCAACAGAAATACCACAACTGTGCAGACAAGGCAAAAAATGCAAACAAGGATAACTTACAGAAGATACACTCCTGAGCTGGAATAGCTCTGGAGGAGATGAGGAGATACACGGAAGGGATGAAGTCCATGCAAGACCTAACAATGCAATGCTGCCACAAAGAAACAATAAGCTGGCAGTGTTTAAATACATGAACAAACAAATGAGCGGCAGGTGCGGGGCAGCTGAGCTGGCAGGTCACCTAATTACATAACTGCTCACAGCTGAGATGGAAGGAGAGCAGACTGTGAGCAGAGTGTGGGAGTGTCTGGAGAAAAAAGAGGACACAAAAGACAACAACCCCAAATATATACATAAACTGACAAAATAATAATAACAGACATACACAACTCAGAAATAAATTAAGAGTCTGGGCTCTGTGGGAATACTGCACCCAGACTTATGACAATAGTGGCAAACCAGAATAAAGATGACAACCAGAGTGAAATACAGAAAATTCCAAAATGAAACCTAAGGCAAGGGCTGAAGCCCATGCCCTGAAGACAAGATAACGATAATAAATTGGGATGAGAGCATGAGACCCGGCACATGTCCTGACACTATGAGGTATGGTTTGGAGATGGTGGTGCTGACAAAAAGACAGGAGATGGAGCTGGAGGTGGCAGAGTTGAAGATGCTAAGATTCTCATTGGGAATGACTAGGAGGGACAGGAGTAGAAATGAGTATATCAGAGGGACAGCTCAGGTCGAGCAGTTTGGAGACAAAGTAAGAGAGGCAAGGCTGAGATGGCTTGGAATGTGCAGAGGAGGGATAGTGGAGATATTGGACAAAGGATGCTGAAGATGGAGCTGCCAGGCAGGAGGAAAAGAGGAAGCCCACAGAGAAGATTGATGGATGTAGTGAAGGAGGACATGGAGAGGCTTGGTGTTACAAAGGAAGATGCAAGGGATAGGGTGAGATGGAGGCAGATGATCTACTGTGGCGACCCCTAAAGGGAGCAGCTGAAATAATAATAAGAACTACACAGAGAACCAGGGTGAAGGTTTCTTTAATGGTTACACAATTAATGACCACATCATTACCTTTATCTGTGCTTTTTTGGAACTCCAAAAACTGATATTCAGGACACCCCTAGATATACAGTATTCCACCTTTTACACTGGTCTGTCCAATCCGTGAAAATCCATCGATACCTGCCTTTTGTCTACAGTGGTACTGAGTCCTGGGTCAAATGACTAAAGAGCTTCACTTGTCATCAGCAGCGATTTGTGCAACCAAGTAGACACTATGCCACTAACTGAGGGCCGACATAAGAATCGAGACTGAGGAAGTACTGATCCACAAACAACTAGAAGGCACTCAGAGAGCGCAAACCTTCGCCAAGGCCCAATCTCGCAGAATCTTTGTGTGTTTGTCCGTCTCTTAACAGGATCAAGCAAAAACTACCGGATGGATTTGGATGAAATTTCCACCAGAGGTGGCCCTTGGGCTCCAAATGAACCCATTAAATTTTGGAAGTGGTCTGGGTCAGGATGTGGATTCTGGATCTCTTTTTCACTTCCTTTAAAATTGCGATAGGACCTTGGCAGATGTATGCGCTCTCTGAGTGCCCTCTTTTTCTTTACAGACTATGAGCACATGAGCTACATACCTTGTGAGTCAAAATGTCTACAAGGAGGGGTATCAGAATATCTGTGGGTTTATCCATGTTTAAAACTCAGGTATACACTTACAAAGTCTGACATGGGAGCAGCTTGCACCATTATCTGGCTCGATACCAGTTTGACATGAGAATCTCCTGGTCCCTCCTCCCCCTTCTCCCCTGCCCCTGCTGAGCTGAGAGGACAGAGCCTCTCATTCAGGAGTAAAATTGCCAAGTTCTAAAGCCCATTCAGACTGGCCAAATAACCCTTAGAAAACCTCCAAGACCTGGGCTGTGTCTGCAGATTGAAAAGACCACCAGCGATTCAGTTCCTGGCCAAACCGACTCCGCAGTGGACATGGGCTGCTGTCAACCTCACCTCTGATCGGCAGTGATTTGAATAGCACACTCAGATGAAAGGAAGCAAGAATCACTGTCACCACATCACAGCATGTAGAAACTGAAAAGAAAAATGAAAGTTGTCATTGTGACAGATTATATGGAGGGTGATTTCTTGTAAATATTACAGCAGATCACCCCAAATGTCCACTACATGTGCAAAAATGTCACAGCTACTGTGAAAAGTTTATTAAAAGGGCCAGTTAGTTGTGATATTGTTGATGGAATTTGCGGGAAAAAAGAGAGTTGAGCAAAGGACCCTCAGACAAAGTTTATCCATAAACCAGTTTTTCCTTCACTAAAGGTAGCATGGGAAGTTTCCCCACTCTAATAATTTGCATGTTTTGACTTATGGAAATGACACACTTGGTGGTGGTGGTGGGGGCTCAGTTGTCCCAATCAAGGTGCACATCTTAATGGCATCAGGCCCTTTTCCCCCCAGTCCGTACCCTACCCCCAGACTTTTCAGCTCTTCAACCAGATTTAAGGTGCATTCAGACTATACGTGAATGTGCAGCGTAAATACATATAAAGTTAATTTAAAAATACTTAAAACATGAAAATTTGTAGGTTTGCGTTCGAGGGATTTGGTAGCTCTAGCTAGTAATCAGCCATGAGATTCTGCCATCACCAGAGTAAAAGTATCATCACTGGAGAATAAACTAGTTTGAAAATGAGACTGCCACTCAACTGCAGACAGATGGACCTGAGCTCTGGAGCTGAAACAGAGTGTCAGAGTTTATCCACCCACGGACTCCTGCTACAGATGTGCTAACTGTTATGTCTATATATGAAGCCATTGATGAGTCCAGGTGTCGAACTGAAAACATGTTTATTAGTGAGGCACTATACAATACAGGCATTACTGTCAGACAGAAGAGGTGGCAGAGTGACCGCCCCTCCTGCCCACTCCCCTCTTATAGCCTTGGGTGGTGGCGGAACTGGAAGGTGCATGGAGCTGCCACCCGTACCTCACAAATAAGAGCCCAATCGAAACACAACATTGCCCCCCCCCCCACTTCACAAAAGTCCAAAACACACGTACACAATTCAGACCTACCCCAATTTAGGACCCGAATCATGCACTAAAATGACAAAATCAGTATATCAGAAGTGGACAAACACATTCACACCAAAACAACTAAAACTAGGGTGGACAGGTGGACTGTCGTCCAATCCCCACACGGCCGGGGGGATTACTCTGCCGCAGATGCTAAATAATAAACAGTCCATTTGTAAACTAAAATAACTGCAGTGTTCCTAAACTAAAATAAAATACACAAAATAATCCCAATGCACAATAATTAAACTATATACACACGGCTGAAGGATAAATAAGCCCGTGGGCCTCCCTGGACCATCCTTTCATCAGTCCGCCCCTGGAAGCAGACTGCTTTCCAGGCCGCAGCAAGTTGCCTCAGCACCGATGCACCTTCTCTTCTTCACCACCAAATGTCTTACTCGTCCAGACCCACCACTCACAGTGTCCTCTCAGGCACGCCGCAGCTCGTTCGGGTGCTCCCACGAACCATCCGACAGTTGGGGAAAAGCGTCCTCCCGTCTGGCCACGACACGTAGCTATCCCTGGTGCTCCTCCACCTGCCGTTTGGTCCTGAACTGCTGTGATTCCACCACCCCTGCCCGAATCTAATCCGTAGCACCCAGAAGGGTTCTGTTTGGCTTGCAGTATTTCTGCTTGGCACGTTGTTCTACCGTGCCAGCCGGTCCTGCCCCAACCTCTTTTAACTTCACTGTCGCCATCGCCGTCGTGTCTCCTTGTTCACCGGTACCTTCCAGCCGAAATCCGGGAACAGATGGAGCCAGCCACTCGGCGCCACCCACCGTCACAGGCATCCCGCCGTGCTGTCCAGTTCGCTCATCCAGGGATACTTGGGCTCTGGCACAGGAACCCTCCTGTGATGGCCCTGGGTGATATTGGTCTTGCGCACTCTCCAGGGTGCCAGGCAGTTCCTCATCCCACACTGCGCCATCTACCGCTCTCAGGGTCAGTTAGTCCCACGTCTTGGCCAATTTACACAGAGCCATCGGTTGCTACGTTCCCACCGTGGACAGTCATCCACCTCCACAATCACAAAGCAGCACCAGGTCACTCTCAATTCTGACATGCAGGGAAAAACATCTCACGGTCGTCCAATCCAGCACGGAGCCCACTGCTCCTGTGTCAATACACAACAACACTTCCATCCCATCCATCTCCATCATCCTGTGTGCGTGACCGTTGGTGCTTGGAGACACAGCATGAACAACTGTGAGGGCACGAGAGTCCTCCTTGTGCCACGTACCTCCTCACTCGAATCTGTGGCATCCCCTGGTGACATGAAGCAAGCAGCCACATGTGCTCTGCTCTTGCTGAAAAATCTCCATCTCTGAAAAAGTGCTTTGTGGACCCACAGCCCTCACCTTTGGGCTTTCCCGGGGTGGACCTCACACTCACAGTGCTAGTGTCGTCCTCCACGCTTTCCACGCTGACCGGGTCCACTGCATGCGCGGTCGGCGGTGATCCCAGATGTCAATGTGATAAACACTCACTCAGCTCCCATGGCAGTTTATCCACAGCTTCCAGCTGTTAAGCTAACTCGGTGGCTGTGGGGAGCATCAGTTTGCCTGAAAACATAAGCAGCCTCAACCCTATCGCAGTGCCGTTGGTATACTCCACCAGCTGGTCACGAATCATCCCCTTCTCCAATAGTCCAAACTGGCCCCCGCTGACCAACAGCTCCAAGTCTGTCATGAACTGCAGAATAGACTCGCCTACCCATTGGCGGTGCTGTCGAAACTGAATCATGCAAACCATGATCTTTTCCAGGGCGTGAAAATAGCACGCCATCAGCTCAACCACTGCAGCCAAGCTATCACAGTCACTCAGTGTACTCAGAACACACTGTTTCTCCATTCCAGGATTGTGTACCAACAGCTCACATTCCCACAACTTCTCCAGCATCCCAAGGTCCAGTGCCACCATGTACATCTGGAAAACGGCACACCACCTTGGGCAGGGGACCGGTGGCTCACTGGAAAGCTCCAAAAACGGCCAAATTTCAAACCCACATGCATCCAGGCCTTGTTTTAACCCACTTTTATCCTCGTTGCCAAATGTTATGTCTATATATGAAGTCAAGGATGAGACCAGGTGTCAAACTGAACACATTTATTAGGGAGGCACTATACAATACAGGCATCACCATCAGGCAGAAGAGGTGGCAGAGAGACTGACGGCAGAATCCCCCAGTGCTCAGATTGTGACAGAGCCCCCCCCCCCCCTCAAGGGGTGGGTACCAGACATCCTGGGCAACATCGAAAGGGAAGAAAAAGACCCACCCACACAGAGAACCCACCCCACCAAAAAACAAGAAAATAACCCCACCCCGGGCGGGAAGGAGGGGGATGCAGGCACGGAGGGACCAAAATAAACCAGAGAAAATAAGAAAAAAAAAAACCCTCATGACTAACCCCCCAGCAAAACCCAGGCTAGGAGGGAACAAACAAAAAACCCAGCCAAGGACCCATACCCACGCAGAACCAGATACCTAGACCCCCTGGACCAGAGAGCTAGACAGTTCAGGTGGTCGGCTAAAGTCCCAGACCTGGCAGATGGCGTGATTTTGATTTGTGATGACACAAATTTCATTAATCAATCCTTTAATACTTATCCAGTCCCATGGACAGCAAATGGGCAACAGTCTAAGCAGAGAACACGGACTGCTGCCCGGCTGACTTATCACTATGACCTCTTCGACAAGATAACTAGGAAACGTTCAAAAGATTTAACATGAGGAGAGAACAGATCTCTCCCACTCCAGCAAAAAGATTACAAAATGAGCTTAGGTCATTTTTTCTTAAATGTACAGGGAAAAAATGAAAAGTGAAGCCAGGCGCATGTGTTCCCCCCCCCCCCCCCCCGCTCTTATCTGCTTAGTGTCTGTGTGTGTGTAGAAGCTGCAAGGAGGAGGGGTTGTAGACCCCCACTGGCTGCTCCACTGACCAGATTGTTTTTTTAAAAAAAGGAAAAAGCCTGCTATAACTCCAGTAAAGCATTATTATGTGCTGAATTAATTAAAATGGGCCTTAAAAATGGATCGTGAAATCAGATCCCTCTTTTGTTAATTCAACTTGTTGGAGATGGCGATGTTTTATTCAAGAGTGGTCTTAAAGTAATGCTAACCTGTGCATATTGGTAAAAGATTTAGTGATTCACTAAATATTTAGCGAAAAGTTGTGTTTGTAATTACAAAATCACATTATTCAATTGATATTTTACATTATTCAGATCCAAGATGGTGCCGCAGATGGCAGCCACTGGCTTCTGCTCTCTGATGTTTTTGATAATTTTGTGTGTTTTTTTGGACTTCTGCTCTTCCGTCCGAGTCACCTATTCAAGGGAGGAACTACTTTCACTCAGACCATCTCCCAATGCAACTTCTCCGCCAGTTTCTGCTACTGATCTGAAGTTTTTTCAGTCGATCTTAACTGTGGGAGCAGCGGCTACTGGCACTGGCCGGAAACGAAGGCGGCGTGGTAAACGTGCCGGTGCGCTAGTCAGGCTGAAGAAACGAGGATATTGCACGCCGCTCCCATCGATCCATCTGAGCAATGTCCGCTCTTTGGCGAACAAAATGGATGAACTGCTGCTCCTGACTCACAAAAACCTGGATTTTAGCAGATCTGGCGCCCTGTGTTTCACGGAGTCCTGGCTGAGTGAACACATCCTGGACAGAGCGGTGCGCCTGGACGGATTCCAACTGTTTCACGCTGATCGCAGCCGAGAATTCTCTGGAGAGACTAAAGGTGGTGGAATCTGCTTCTATATAAACGAAGGTTGGTGTACTGATGTCACAGTGTTGAAGAAGTCTTGTAGCCCTAACCTAGAGTCACTGTTCATAAACTGTAAACCCTTTTATTCACCGCGAGAGTTCTCCTCGTTTATTCTGGTCGGAATTTATATCCCGCCTGCTGCTTGTACAACGGAGGCACTGCAGCACCTCGCTGACCAGATAGCAGATGTGGAGGAAAAACATCCAGACTCTCTGCTTATCATTCTGGGTGATTTCAATGGAGCTAATCTCACAAATGAGCTTCCTAAATACAGACAGCATATTAAATGTCCCACCAGGGACACAAATACACTCGACCACTGTTACACAGTTTTAAGAAACGCCTATCATGCCGTCCCCCGTGCAGCTCTGAGTTTTTCTGACCACTGTCTGCTCCATCTTATTCCAACATACAGACAGAAACCAAAAACTTCCAAGTCTGTTGTAAGGACTGTGAAGAAATGGACTGAGGAATCAAAGCTGGAGTTACAAGCCTGCTTTGACTGCACAGACTGGAGTGTTTTTGAAGATGCAGCCATTAACCTATATGAACTCACTGACACTGTGACATCATACATCAGTTTTTGTGAGGACATGTGTGTGCAGACCAAGACCTTCTGCACATACAACAACAATAAACCCTGGTTCACTCCTAAACTGAAGCAGCTACGTCAGACCAAGGAGGAGGCCTACAGGACTGGTGACTGGACTCTGTACAAGCGGGCCAGAAACATGCTGACGAAGGAGATCAGGCTTGCTAAGAGGAGCTACAGTGAGAAGTTACAAAAAAACTTCTCAGCCAACAACTCTGCTTCTGTATGGAGAGGCCTGCAGAATATCACCAACTACAGGAGACCATCCCCCCACCCTGTGGAAAACCTCCAGCTGGCTAACGACCTAAACAGCTTTTACTGTAGGTTTGAAAAGAACCTACAGTTCTCACCTCCCATCCACACAAAAGGATTATCTGCAGCCCCAGGAACTCCATCCCTCCTCCACTCTGACCTCCCACCAGCACTAATGATCTGTGAAGAGGAGGTGCACCGGGTCTTTCAGAGACAAAAGATCAAGAAGGCTGCAGGACCTGATGGTGTGTCTCCGTCCTGCCTGAGAGTCTGCTCCAACGAGTTGGCCCCCATCTTCACCTGGATCTTTAATAGATCATTGGAGCTGTGTGATGTGCCTTCCTGCTTCAAACGCTCCATCATCATTCCAGTTCCCAAGAAACCCTCTGTTACAGGATTAAACGACTACAGACCTGTTGCCTTAACCTATGTGGTCATGAAATCCTTGGAGAGATTGGTGCTGAACCACCTGAAGGTCGTCACAGGCCCCCTGATGGACCCACTGCAGTTTGCCTACCGGTCAAACAGGTCAGTGGATGATGCAGTGAATATGGGACTACACTACATCCTGCAACACCTCGACTCCCCAGGGACGTAAGCCAGGATCCTGTTTGTCGACTTCAGCTCAGCGTTCAACACCATCATCCCAGGCATTCTTCATCAGAAACTCCTCCAGCTCAAGGTGCCCCCCCTCCACCTGCCAGTGGATCTCCAGCTTTCTGACTGACAGGTGGCAACAGGTGAAGCTAGGGAGATTTACATCCAGCTCCCGAAAAATTAGTACTGGCGCCCCCCAAGGATGCGTCCTTTCCCCACTGCTCTTCTCCCTCTACTCCAATGACTGCACCTCAGAGGACCCTTCGGTGAAGCTCCTGAAGTTTGCGGACGACACCACAGTCATCGGTTTGATCCGGGATGGTGATGAGTCTGCATACAGGCGGGAGGTGGAGCAGCTGATCCTCTGGTGCGGCCAGAACCATCTTGAACTTAACCCAGCCAAAACGGTGGAGATGACTGTGGATTTCAGGCGACACCCTCCTTCATTCCCCCCACTCACCATCCTCAACAGCACATTGTCCACTGTGGACTCATTCAAGTTTCTGGGTACCACAATCTCCCGGAACCTGAAGTGGTCCTCCCATATAGACACTGTCCGGAAAAAGGCCCAGCAGAGGTTGTTTTTTCTGCGTCAGCTCAAGAAGTTTGATTTGCCTCAGGAGCTGCTGGTTGTCTTCTACACCGCCATCATCCAATCTGTCCTCTGCTTTTCCATCACTGCCTGGTTTGGATCTGCCACTAAACAGGACAAGACTAGACTGCAGCAGACCATTAAGGCTGCGGAGAGGATCATTGGTACCGACCTACCCCCCATTGAGAACTTATATCGGTCCATAACCAGGAAACGGGCGGGAAACATCTGTGCTGACCCGTCACACCCTGGCCACAAACTGTTTGAACTTCTATCTTCTGGTCGTCGTTACAGATCACTGAAGGTCAAAACCACCCGTCACAGGAACAGTTTCTTTCCTCAAGCCATCACTCTGATGAACTCCTAACATTCACCTAGTCCTACCTGTTGCTGTACTCATGACTTTTCATCCATTCTTACATTGCACATAACTCTCACACTGCTTTTTACTTCATTCACATTATATCACTGAATCTGAGTTCACAATGAAATACTGTATGACTGTGTATTTTTTTCATATATTTCTGCAAAGTGTGGATAGTCTGAGTAAATAACTGCATATATTCCTGTATATATTTGCATCCTTTTATAGAAATGTGGACAGACTGTAATTTACTGTACATACTCTGTTGTCATTGAATCCTTATTTAAATCTTACTTAAATCCTCCACCTGAACAACGAGAGCAAGTTTTTAGCCAAAGTCAAATTCCTTGTATGTGTTGTGCATATTTGGCCAATAAATCTGATTCTGATTCTGATTCTGATAGAAGCTTTAGGTGTTATTTAAACCCATTGTGTTGTTCTGGGTTCATGTTCATGTTTTTTTGTTTTTTTTTTTACAGGAAAGGGAAAGGATTAATCAACAATTTATCTTTCACCAGGATTTAAAATTGAAAAGTCAAAAGGGGAAAACTAACAATCAAATGATCACCTTTAGCTTTAACTCTAACAAATCCTTGGTGACCAAAATACACAAAAACAATTCACTTGGATTTCTTAACATTAAAAATTATAATCAACAGTGGAATAAGCACTGTAAAAACTTAAAAGGACAAAAGCTGAATGACTACAGCAGTAACACCTGTAAAAACAATTTATGAGAAATCAAAATTTGCACTCCTGCTTGTGTGACTTCTGATGCAAGGACAGGGTGGAAGCCTATGGCTTCCCCACAATTTTTTTTTTTTTTTCAGGGTTATCCTGGCATCGGACGTTTGTGTTGGGCAGGAGGACAGAGAGCGGTGTGGGGCAGGCTGGCTGTGGCAAGGGGAACACCATGTTTGTCATCAACCTGGACATCAGGCTCATTGGCTGGGGGCAGTGGCAGTGTGAGGGGAGGATGCCCTCGCAGAGGACAATAACAACGGTGCGTGACAAGCAGACCCGAAGCTAAGTAAAACAAATGACATTGACAGTGATGTAACAAATATCAATTTAACTGACTTGGACTTTGAAAATGCAGTGTTTACATGAAATGACATTGCAGGTCTGACACATTGCAATGATGCCTCTCACCAGATAATGGTATGACAGTATCACATTTCAGAAATGTGACAGGGATAAGGAATAACTGTGTTGTATGATTTTGATGTGCTAAAGAGCTGGGCTGTGCTCCTGGTGCTTGGCCTCGGCCGAGCCGGCCATCAGGACTACAGGCCACACCAAAATTGAGGAAGAAACATGGGAAATGAAGCATTTCTTGTGCAGAATGAAGCCATATTCTGATTAGGAGTGGGACATAAACTTTTCACAAAGGTACACTAACACAAATTCAAACTGTCTGTGATCAATCTGTAATTTCCCAGTTTGGGATCAATAAAGTACATCTATCTATCTATCAACAGGACAGAGAGATGTGGCCTCAATGACTAATTCAGAATTGGTTAAAATAGATGCTAAATCACATTAAATCTGCACAGACAGCTAGATTAATTGTTCTAACTGACATTTGTACACTAGGTCAAGGGAAGACACTCACAAACAGAGGCAGGATTACGGAAACCTTTTTGAGGGTGTTATACCACTCACAAAGTTTCATCTAAATTAACCATGTGCCACACATATAAATAGCACATACTGTATCTTTAAGGAAAAGATTTCCTTCTTCTAGTAAAAAGAGGAGACAACCCATCACACTGTTCAAATAATTTTGATGCATGAGCGTCTCCATGCATCATGGGGGAGGGGGGGTACCACAACAATTAATTAGCAAAAAATAATTAGCAAAAATCCTTAGAAAAATAGATAATAAATAAAAATGATCAATAAATGATCAATAATGTAGGAAAGAAAAATATTGGTGAAACCGCTTGGTAATGGAATCTCAGCATTCAATAGGAGAAGTTAAATTTACATCCATTGATTTGCAAGTATTTAAGAAAATTATGTCCAGAAAAATATTTCCAGTACTATATAACAGGTGTGGTTAATGATAAAGTGGCATTCTTATTATTCTTGGTATGCTTCTTGGTTGGTGACTTGTGCATTGTTGAAGAAGAATCATGTCAGATGTTTTTCCTGGAAACTATTTGCTTGTAAGTTAATAAAATAAAAATGGAAAATTGGAATTGAAATTTGGCCTTGCACCGTCGCCGTCACTCGTTCACATTTGGTGGCAGCGGTGGGACAATTAGGGCTGATTAGCCCCTACCATAATCCCAGGTAAAACAATGAACATTTCCATTCTTAACACATACCCACTAATATCTAAAAATACATAAATAATTCCCCCAACTATATACAATGTAAATATAAATAACATATAATAAATAACAATATAAATAATTCAATAAATAGTTCCAACCCTTATTTACAAATGTTAAACCACCCCTCTAACTTACCATACATGCTTCCTTCCTGCTGGTGTCCTATAAAAGGGCATTCAACCCCCAAAGAGTCTTTTGCCCGGACACCCACAGGAAGCATGTTGGCAAAGGTATGTGAAATAAATCATTTATCAGTTATTTTACCAAAAGACTTAACCATAACAATTATCTCCCGAGGGCATTCAAATTAAACAAAGACAGATCCCAAATAATGTGTGCAACTTTAACAAATAATCATACTAACATTTACAACATTACAAATAACATGATCACACAATACAATAAGTCATAACAGTAGTGACACTCCATCGTCACATATCCACACCTGTCATCCATTAATCATCTATCCCATTAACCTGTTTAAGGACACGACAATGTTTTCCATTGCTGTGTCCTACTGTTTGTTTCCTCAGTGGCTTCAGCCTTTCTCTGAGTGAAGTTGGGTTTTCCACGGAGGTGGACGGGAGCGCTCTGATCAGCTATTTTTGCCTTTTCTATTTTTCTCAGCCGTGAGCCCCATTTCCTTTCGGGTGCGACTCCAGCTGAGTTGATCTCTTTTTCTCTGGCATCCCTATATGCCTCAGCCTGTTTTTCCTCCCGTAAGGAGGAAACAGCCCCCGTGAACCCCATCCTCTTCCAGTGCACCTCCATAGCCATTATAGGTAAGTTTAGTGTTTTTGTGTCATGTTTGTCTTTTGGGTTAATAAATGTGCAAAACTCAGCACGCGTTTGGTGTTCTTCATAGCCCTTAAAAGGGACGGTTTATGACATTTCTCAGATTACTAATTACAGAAAGCCCATCTGTCCTGTGGTGAGTAAAATAGTCCATGGTCAGTTATTTTTACATTTATCATTTATTTTTACATGTATTTTTGTAAATCAGCTGAGATATGTCACGCCTCGCCGCCCATCTGCGGCGCCAGCTGCACGCACACCTGCACTTCATCAGCGGCGAGGGATTTAAGCCGCCTCGCCCTGGGCTTCGGCCTGAAGCCGTCAGACTTCACTGGTCACGATTGCTGTGAGCTACCTCTACCTCTTCAGCAAACATTTCGGTAAGAAGCCCTTACCTGTTTCCTTTCCTAGTCTGCTCCCCTGTGCACAGGTGGATTTCCCGGCGGCGGACCATTCCTCTCCGTCTCCATCCCCTCGCTGCTGCACCGGGCTCTCCAGGTCGCTGTCTACCAGACCTCGTCCTTGCTGTGCCAGCCACCTGCTAACTCCAAGTAAGCTCATCATCATTTTTACATCTCCTGTGTTGGTGTGTGCCCGTCACCCTTCTCCCTGTGCTTCTCCTATAGGGTTGTCCGGCTGTACGGTCTCCTGCCTCCGTGCCCGACGCAGACGCCCACCACCAATACATCCACATCTCGCAGACACACATTCATACACACTTGTTGCTAATAAAGCTATTGGATCTACTCTGAGCCTGCGTGTGTGTCTCCTGAGCCGTGCATTATGTCAAGATATGCTCAACACAAGGTTTCCTATACTCATTGTCATGTCTTTGGGTAAAAGACATTGATAAATTTATAAAGTTAATAAATTGGTTAAAAGGAATAAATAAGTTAGAATGAGTGATAAAATTGTCAAAAACCCGTGTTTAAAAAGTTATCGAAGTGAGACATCTTTTCCTTAAAGGATCGTTTTTTGTTACTGCAGAGTGTGTGCTCTTCCGTATATAGATGATCTTTAATGTGTTTTTTCCCGCGGCTACAGTCAGCTAGCCAGACAGAAACGAAGTTAAAAAGTTCATTTGAGTACGCTGTGTTGTTCTTCTTCGTTTGAGTCTTCGGAAACCTTTGTCTTTGTGAGTATTTTTATGTACAAGCACTTGATAGAGAGCACTGATGTTCTAAAGTGTTACATGAATGAGTTTTGTTGAGCGACGGTGTTTCTGTTAGTTATTTACGTGTATTAGTTCTTTGTGTTAGCATACCGCATGTTAATATGTAGATAGTAAATGCATTGTTCTGTATGTTTCAGTTACCTCTCGCGCGTCATGCTACACACGCATGCAAGAAAACTTTATAAAGACAAGAAAAGTAAGCCTTGTGTGCGAAGTTTTCTTCAATGGTTCGCTGGCTGTCTAGCAGCACAGAGAAACGTGCTGTGAGGGCAGCACAGTAAAAAGACATTAAAGACGTCCGAGGCGGGACGTTTTCTTGGCGGATTCAAGCAACACAGAGCAACATTAAGCAGACATGAGCTTACGTTCAGGAAAAAACTATTTGAAAAACTATGAGCTGCGAAACGAAGCAGAGCAACGACCAGACGTGGACGTGGAGAAGCCAGACGCCTCAGACCAAACGTCAGACATGCAGCCACCATCACCGCCATTCGACACCAGGTCCAGGGTTACCAGCAGGCAGTCTCACACATCATCTACAGGGTCTGCAGCCATAAAGGCCTACGCCAGGGCGCAAGTGGCTAAAGCTCAACTAGCCTTTGCTGAAAAAGAGGCTAATATAATGAAACAAAAGGCTGACTTAGATGCTAGCCTCCACATTCTAAAATGTCATAAAATTATAGCAGCAGCTGAAGCAGAAGTTGCGGCCTACGAAGAAGCAGAGAATCAGAGCGGGGAGAGAAGCATAGGGCCCCCTACTGAAACTGAGCTTCTTGATACAGTATGGCGCACCAGCGAATATGTTGCACAACAATGTGAGTTACTTTCTTCAAAAGCTTCCAAGAGGCCACAGCAGCCCCTTGAAATGAGAGACAATGCAGTAGAAGTGCAAGCCACCAATCGGTCAGTTGATCAGCTAACAACTACAACCCAGTATGTACCTCCTCCAATGAATACAGGCATAAAACAAGAGCAAAAGGTAACCAAGGGTCTGACAAACACCCACCTGTTAAACCCTCTAGCTCACACCTTTTAACCTCTTAACAATAACTCGGCTGAGTTTAATGGAGGACAAGATTTTGCAAAATATCTCATCCGCAAAGAACTAGTCAGTACTGGTTTACTGCATTTCGATGACAAGCCTGAAAACTATTGGGCATGGAAAGCCTCATTTGTTAGTGCAACTAAAGACTTAAATCTGTCAGCAAGAGAGGAACTAGACTTGCTCACAAAGTGGTTAGGGCCAAAATCCTCAGAGCAGGCCAAAAGGATCCGTGCAGTACATGTCCTTAATGCCCCTGCAGGTTTGATAATGGTCTGGCAGCGCCTTGAAGAGTGTTATGGCTCCTCAGAGGCCATCAAAGATGCACTCTTAAAAAAGGTAGAGGACTTTCCAAGGCTAACAAACAAAGACAATGCCAGGTTAAGAGAACTCGGTGACCTCCTTTTAGAGTTAATGTGCCAAAGTAGATGGTGCACTACCAGGGCTAGCATACCTAGACACAGCTAGAGGGGTAAGACAAATAGTTGAAAAACTTCCCTTCAACCTACAGGAAAAGTGGACAACTGTGGGGACGAAATACAAAGAGACTCATAGTGTGTCATTTCCCCCTTTCTTTGTTTTTGTGCAGTTTGTTCAGCAACAAGCTAAAATGAGAAATGATCCAAGCTTTGCTACATCTAGCTGTAACAGTCAAGCTTCTACGCGCTCAGAAAAGCCCACTCCATACAATCGCAAAGCCACTGTGTCAGTACACAAAACAAGATGTCGCAGAGAAAAGTGGTTCTGAGACTAAGAAAGTAGAAGAACCAGATCGGCAGTGCCCGATTCACAAGAAGCCACATCCACTCAAAAAATGTAAGCTGTTCAGAGATAAACCTATAGAAGAATGTCAAGCTTTTTTCAAAGAGCATCGCATTTGTTATAGGTGTTGTGGTTCAGTTCAGCACATCGCAAAAGATTGTAAAGTGGCAGTCATGTGTAGTGAGTGCAACAGTCTCAAGCACATATCAGCACTTCATCCAGGTCCTGCTCCTGTCTTGAAAAGTGCCACATCAGGAAGTGATGGACAAAACAAAGGTGAAGAGCAAACGGAGAGCTCTCCTTCAGTCATCTCCAAGTGCACAGAGGTGTGTGGTCAAAGTAATAGCCCACGCTCTTGCTCTAAGATCTGCTTAGTGAAAGCCTATCCAGAAGGCCAGAAAGACAGAGCAATGAACATGTATGCAGTAATTGACGAACAAAGTAATAAGTCCCTGGCTAAGACAGAGTTCTTTAGCCTGTTTGACATTAAAGCTACACCTGCACCGTACACATTAAAAACCTGCTCTGGCAAAGCTGAAACTGCAGGCAGGAGAGCTGTGAACTTCTTCATACAATCCATGGATGGAAAAACAGATATCCGGCTGCCTCCCTTGATCGAATGTGTTTCAGTGCCGGACGACAGAACTGAAATACCCTCACCTGAGATTTCTCAGCACCATCCCCATCTGCTCCCTATCGCAAACAAAATCCAACCTGTCGACCACCACGCTCCAATCCTCTTACTCCTGGGAAGGGACATCCTCAGGGTACATAAGGTACGCGAGCAGATTAATGGGCCAAATAACGCTCCTCATGCACAAAGACTGGACTTGGGTTGGGTTATTGTAGGAGAGGTGTGTGTAGGAAAGACTCATAGCGCATCAGAGGTGAATGTTTACAAGACACACACATTAGACAGTGGTCGCACATCTTATTTTGAGCCGTGCCCAAACGTCATTACAATTAAAGAGAACTATGGCATTCTGTCAGAGCAAAACACTCAGTCAGTCATAAGGTGTAAAGACACAATTGACTTTGCTCACAACACAGACAAGCTAGGTCACTCTGTGTTTGACAGATCTGAATCAGATGATAAAGTTGCACTGTCCATAGATGACAAAACTTTCCTAACTCTTATGGACAATACAGTTAGCCAGAACAAAGAGAACAGTTGGGTTACTCCTCTGCCCTTCCGCTTCCCAAGAAGGAGACTCCCAAGCAATAGAGAGCAAGCCCTGAAACACCTGTACTCACTCAAAAAGACTCTGGAAAGGAAACCAGAAATAAAGAGTCACTACATCCAATTCATGCAGAAAATGTTAAATAATGATCAAGCTGAAATTGCACCACCCCTGCCAAAAGGTAAAGAACACTGGTACCTGCCTACATTTGGTGTATACCACCCGCAGAAACCAGATCAAATACGAGTTGTTTTTGATTCTAGTGCAGAGTATGATGGCATATCGCTAAATCAAGTGCTCCTTAGTGGACCTGATCTCAACAACTCTTTGATAGGGGTGCTATTGAGGTTTAGAAAAGAGCCCGTAGCCCTGACAGCAGACGTGCAGCAGATGTTTTATTGCTTTGAGGTGTGCGAAGAACACAGAGACTATCTTTGCTATCTGTGGTTTGAGGATAATGACATCACTAAGGGAGTAGTTGAATATAGAATGAAAGTTCATGTTTTTGGTAACAGCCCGTCACCCGCTGTAGCCATTTACTGTATGAGACGGGCAGCACAAGAGGGTGAGAAAGAACATGGCACTGACGCAAGACAGTTCGTTGAGAAACAGTTCTATGTCGATGATGGACTCACGTCAGTTGCCACACCAGAGAATGCTGTTGATCTGTTAACAAGAACCAAAAACATGTTAGCTGAATCTAATGTGAGACTTCACAAGGTTGCATCCAACTATAGCCTAGTTATGGAAGCGTTTCCTGTGGAGGACCGTGCAAAGGATTTAAAAGATTTGGACCTTGGAGTAGATCCTCTCCCAGTTCAGAGGAGTCTGGGACTTTGTTGGAATCTACAGACAGACAGCTTCACTTACCTCGTAACCAATGAGACCAAACCATTCACACGCAGGGGAGTGCTGTCAACAGTCAATAGCCTGTATGACCCTTTGGACTTTGTTGCTCCCATAATCATGCAGGGCAAAGCGCTACTCAGAGAACTGTCATATGAAGAAAGAGACTGGGACGCTCCACTTCCTCCAGAAAAGGAGGAGATGTGGGTCACATGGAAAGACTCTTTAAAAGCCCTTGAAGATCTGCAAATCAAAAGGTGCTACAGTCCAGGTTCATTAAGTACTATGAAAAGTAATGAACTGTATATCTTCTCTGATGCGTCTACTGTAGCAATAGGAGCTGTAGCTTACTTGCGCTCTTTAGACAGTGACGGTCAGTACCATGTGGGTTTTGTGATGGGAAAGTCTAAACTTGCTCCTCGTCCCGCACACACTATACCACGGCTCGAACTTTGTGCTGCTGTACTTGCGGTTGAGATGTATGAGCTAATCACAGATGAGTTAGACATAAAAATAGACAAAGTGAAGTTTTTCACTGACAGTCGTATTGTGTTGGGGTACATACACAATACTTCCAAAAGATTCTACATGTATGTAGCCAACCGTGTCGCACGCATTAGGCTATCCACACAACCTGACCAATGGCATTATGTTGCAACTGAGCTAAATCCAGCTGACAAGGCAACTAGACCTGTTGCAGCCGCTGAACTCAAAAACAGTAAATGGTTCACAGGCCCAAACTTTTTGTATACAGACTATCCTGATAAGTCACACAAAGACAATCTGTATGCACTAGTGGAACCTGAAGAGGACAAAGAAATACACCCAGAAGTAAAAACACTGTTAACAGCAGTATCAGTGTCACAGTTGAGCTCTGAGCGGTTTAAAAGATTTTCAAGCTGGACGACGCTATGCAGGGCAGTAGCCAAACTTATCCATGTTACTGCATCTTTCAAACAAAAGTCCAGTGGACAGAAAGGATGGAAAAGTCTCAAAGAATGTACAAACATGAAAGAACTCACGCAAACCGAGAACGTTATCATTCACTCAGTCCAGCAGGAAGCATACAAAGAAACATTCGAAAAGATAAAAGAAGGAAAACAGGTAAACTCCAAAAATGACACACTCAAGAAGCTCAATCCAATTGTAGACAAAGATGGACTACTACGAGTCGGTGGACGTCTCTCCTCTGCCGATCTCACAGACAATGAAAAGCACCCTCTGATCATCCTTTCTGCCAGCCATGTTGCCACACTTCTTGTAAGATACTTCCATGAATGCTCAGCTCATCAGGGACGACACATTACTGAAGGAGCTGTCCGTGGTGCTGGTTTCTGGATAGTTGGAGGACAGTTGTTTGGAAAACAGTGGAAACAAGTACAGCATCTTGCAGATACGTTTTGGAAGAGGTGGAAAGGAGAATATTTGTCTACCTTGCAGAAACGCACAAAATGGAATGACAGCAAACCAAATGTCAAAGAAGGAGACATTGTTCTGTTGAAGGACATACAAGTAAACAGAAATGAAAGGCCCATGGGACTTGTTGTAAAAACTTTGCCCAGCAGTGACAAAATGGTCCGCAAAGTGGAAGTGTGGATCGTAAAAGAAGGGACTGCAAAAGTATTCCTGAGACCCATCTCAGAGGTCATAGTCTTACTTTCAAAGACTGAGTGATACTGTATTTTTGATGTCATGTGACACTGGAAATGTTTTATTGTGTTTGATATTTGTGATGATATAATGTGATTATATCAAGCGGGGAGTGTCATGTCTTTGGGTAAAAGACATTGATAAATTTATAAAGTTAATAAATTGGTTAAAAGGAATAAATAAGTTAGAATGAGTGATAAAATTGTCAAAAACCTGTGTTTAAAAAGTTATCAAAGTGAGACATCTTTTCCTTAAAGGATCGTTTTTTGTTACTGCAGAGTGTGTGCTCTTCCGTATATAGATGATCTTTGATGTGTTTTTTCCCGCGGCTACAGTCAGCTAGCCAGACAGAAACGAAGTTAAAAAGTTCATTTGAGTACGCTGTGTTGTTCTTCTTCGTTTGAGTCTTGGGAAACCTTTGTCTCTGTGAGTATTTTTATGTACAAGCACTTGATAGAGAGCACTGATGTTCTAAAGTGTTACATGAATGAGTTTTGTTGAGCGACGATGTTTCTGTTAGTTATTTACGTGTATTAGTTCTTTGTGTTAGCATACCGCATGTTAATATGTAGATAGTAAATGCATTGTTCTGTATGTTTCAGTTACCTCTCGCGCGTCATGCTACACACGCATGCAAGAAAACTTTATAAAGACAAGAAAAGTAAGCCTTGTGTGCGAAGTTTTCTTCAATGGTTCGCTGGCTGTCTAGCAGCACAGAGAAACGTGCTGTGAGGACAGCACACTCATAAATGACTATCGGTATATGATCGGTCTGTGTATCTTTTGGTCATAGGATTTTCTTGTCAGAAACGAATATTCAAATACAAAAAATGGGTGGTTATTTGATTTTCATTTTTAAAATACAAAAAAGAAAAATTAAATTTGAGACATTTTTCTTTTTCATGCTCAAAATTGATGAGCAAAAATTAAAAAAACGTTTCATTTCCATGTTCTAATGTAAATAAGAAAAAATAAAATCACTTGAAAACACAAACGAATAAACGGCTCTGTTTTTCCATTTCATGCCACCAGATGTTGTCATAAAAGCAAAGCGCCAAATGTATTGTAACGTGCTGCTCGACATGGCGACGTCCCACCGGGAGATTCGAACTCACGCCTCCCGCTCCGGAGTCCCGCACCCTACCTGTGTCGCCAATAGGGTCAACCCACTTGGCAAGCCAAGTAGGGTGCTCATATTGAGTTCGCTACACTACTCCCCTCTGGTTCTCGACATCGTCCCGATGTCAGCGCCCCATTACTGCTTTGGACAGGAATCCCACTTCTGACACCAGTGTAACGTGCTGCTCGACATGGCGACGTCCCACCGGGAGATTCGAACTCACGCCTCCCGCTCCGGAGTCCCGCACCCTACCTGTGTCGCCAATAGGGTCAACCCACTTGGCAAGCCAAGTAGGGTGCTCATATTGAGTTCGCTACAGTATTTTTTTTTTTTTGTGAGCCCGAGTTGTCATAGCACAAGGAGAAGATGTCTTTTGAGCCCTGTTTAGATGTGATTTTACACATGGCAAAACAAGGGCTATCATCTGAAGAAATCACTGCACGCATTTCTCAGCAGTGTGACAAAACACAGGGATGTTCTGCAAGAAATGTGAGGAGATTTTGTGCTCAAAATGGATCAAGTCTGAGGGGACTCCCTGATGCACATTTAGAGATAGAAGTGGCCAAAGCTATAACCAAGGTATGAACCTGCTATTCACTTTTCTATCTCTGATTTGTGAAAGGAAAGAAGGTGGAGCAAATGTGTTACATGTCTAATTACAGCATCTCTAAAGGAAGAGTTTCACTGGCATTTTTGTGATCACTTTTTTAAGCCTAGAATTATAAATAATTATTGGGCACTGGGAGGCCACATCCTCGCCAAAAACTAGATCGCCTAATTTCCAATACTGAATAAAGTTATCCAGATCAGCATTAAAATCTACTGTGATCCTCTTTTTGACCTCGCTCCACCTCTTCAAACAAATTTTAGATTTGTAGTTTTTGTGTAATTTTGCTGAGTATAATCAGATATCTTCACACTGCCTTGAAACAAATACTAAAGTATTCACAACAGCAAACCCAGACCTACTTAAAGGCTGTAGTTAATAAATCTGTCAATGTAAGCCTCACAATACCCAAACAAACAACTGATGCATCTCTTCTTTTATTATAAACTAGTGCATCCCCGTAGAAAACAAGTGTAAGCAAGCATTTCTGCATGCCCATAGAAAATTACCGTTACCATGGCAACAGTAACCATGGAGATGCCTGCCTTTGATCTTTGACATGGTTCCCATGGCAACAGTAACCATGGTGAAACCTGCCTTTGATCTTTGACGTCACCACTCATTCAGTGATGCCTGCCTTTGATCTTTGATGATGTCATAGCAAGTCCTATGATGTCATAGCCATGTCGTAGCTAGGGGAAATCTTTAATGAACGCCGATAGGAGAGCTATAGGCGTTCATTAAAGATGTCCTCTCCTAAACTCCCGCATATCCAAGGAGGCCGAAATTCGGGCATGCACACCCTCGTGACCTCAGCAAAGCATGTGTGAAATCTAAGGCTGGTCCAACGAATGGTTCGGGAGATATGCGCGGAACTGCCACACAGACACACAAACAGAGATTTCTTAAATTATAATATGATATACATCAATTCACATGATCTTCTAAAATCATGTTGATTTGTTATTTTCTCAGACTTGGACCTACCTGTGGAAGAAAAATGATGAAGGGGTATCTTGCTGCAAAAGGAGTGTATGCTGCTGAGAAACCAATTGGATCTGTGCTCAGAACCTTGTAGCAGCCTTACCATGAAGCCAGAAGTCAGGCGTGTCACTGTCTCAGTATGAATATTTTACACCAAATAAGCTAATTCTTGCTTTTAGTGTTTTGCTAACATTAGCCACGGTTACATGTGCAAAATTTCTTCAATCTGATTACAATTCAGATGAGAACTTTACTGTTTACATGGATCCTGAAAAAGTTGATCCGATTAGGACGTGTGTTTCCCTCTGTCACATGTTTTAACGGACTAAATCATTTTGACATGCGCATAATAATCTGACATTCCAAAAATAGTAGAAGAAGCAACTTCCGATGTAAACAAACCCCACTTTGTGTCTTTCTCTTTTTGAAATGGACCTGTATTGTGTTATTCAGACTGTACTTTTGCTTCTGCTGGTCTCTGTAGTGAAGCTACAAGTACATACTTCTGTATATGATGAACAGAGAGAGAGAGCAGGACGATACAGAACAGTTTTATTTTACTCCCGCCGTGTCTTCCGCTAGCTGCTGTAAAGGTGGACATACATCATGTCGACGTGTGGCTGACGTACAGACACACGCAGTAAACATATTTTCTACCCAAACTTCAGAATAAGTGTGTATATGCACACCAATCGGATTAACAATCGGCATAACCCACCCGTCTCAATTGGAAGGAAATTTTGATCCAAATGAGTGTGATCGGGTCAGAATATTCAGATTGGCGTGTTTACATGAAGCATTTTTATTCTGATCAGGCTTTTAACCTGGTTACTTGTGTCCGTGTAAACATGGCCATTGTAAGTCACACAAGAGGAAGAATCGAACCATTCTGAATTTTTAGTATAACACCACCAGTGAAGAGTGGGTTCACATGACAAAAACAGAATGTCCCAAACTGCACCTTTACATGGTGCTATTACATATTAATAGAATCAGACCCATCCCCCCAGGCCGTTTCCTCATGCTAATAATTAAATAATAGCATGTATCTAAACAACTGAAACATCTGCATTGCTAGAGGCTAAATGAGGAGAACTGATTTGCACATTTTCTTTTCAAAAGGCCTGCTGTATTTACCTCTGGATCGTGGGACCAGGTGCATGTAGATCATGGAAAGGAGTTTTATTTGACACTTTTCATGCAAGAGCTGCTGTCATCTCATGGTCATAATCAGGAGAGAAGGCCTTATGTACAGACCTCATCCACAAAAGTCCAGCTCAGTAGCTTTCTTCAGCAACACCCTACTGTCTGTATGCCTACTTTTAACATTACTATTGTTTGCCTCAGCAGCATACTGTTTTCTTGTATACATTATAGAAATTCAACTTCAAAGGTAAACATATCATTGAACAAAACTTCTTAAAACTGGCTACAACTTAAATGTTGCACTGCTGCAGTGGAGCTGAATTAAACTATGTATCCTGGTGGCATGATGAGTATTGTATCATTTACATTCATATCATAGCCTGTTTGGGAAATTGCCCTCAAACAGAATTTCTGGTAAAACTGTAAATTTGTTTGAACAGTAGTCAATGTGCTTAAGTGTATAACTGCTGTTAGGGTGAATTTACTTACTTACTTGTAATTCTTCACGACAATTTTATGTAACAAACCTAAACATTTACTATATTTTTCATGAAACTGTTAGCGCAATTTCATTGACAACAGTGTTTTATTTAGAATCAAATAGTTGAACAAATGTGGCCAGAGGTCAACAACAGACTCAATTATCCACTGAAGACAGGCATTCTGCAGTTAGTGGATAAAGAAGAACTCGATATGGATGACACCCTCGTGAGACTCTGTGTGTCCAACCTGACTTGTCAGGTGTGCCAGATTGGTCTTACCAGGGTAGCTGAATCATGGAATGGTCATCGGATTCCAGGAATAAAAAAAAGGTGTTTAGAAGATGAATCACAGACATTAATGTTTTTTTAATCAAGAGTGTTTTCTTTATTTTACAGGTAAAGGTACACCAAAGGAGTTATCCAGCAGTGGATGTCCCAGAAAAATTCCATCAGAGCTGCTGCCTCCTTCAGTTGAAGCAGCAGAGCTTTACAAACAACAAATACGAGCCTCACTGACAAAACATTCTAGTTTTGGAACTAATCCATTTTCAAATGTATAAGACAAACTCAGAGCTTAGAACCAGTTTGCAGAGAAATACTCAGACTGTTATGTATGAATAATAAGAGACAGAAGCCGTGCTGAACTGAACAGCGAACTCCTCTTTATGACACAACACAGAATTATATACACCAATGGCCGGGCCCGCCTGATGTCACCCTGTGGGCGGGTACGGCATCACACACACACCACACTCGCAACACCACACTTTCCCTCCCCCTTACAAAATACAAAACCACACACACAATCGAGACCCTCCCCAATTTAGGACCTGAATCATGCACTAAGAAAACAGGGGAACAATTATCTAATGAAATAACCTACCACATTCACACAAAGCAACTAAAATTGGACCAAGCCTCTAAAATACGTAAAATAATCAAATAACACACCACATACATACTCTCATGCACACCAGCACTGTCTACATGTATTTACATTAATAGTGTTCAAGTCACACCTCTGTCCCCTGGCAGCCAGCAGTAAAACCAGCCCGGGGGCCCAGGGCAGCCCCAAATCATACACGCCCCTGGCCGCTGAAGATAAGACCGGCTCGGAGGCCTCGGACAGCCTCACGACATGTGCACTCGTGGCCGCCATCTGCCTTCGGGATCAAAAACAATCCCAGCCCACGCCCCTCGGCACGAGCCCCCCCAGGCACCCCCACAGCGGGCCAGCCCCAGCGCCACTGTCGCACACCGCGGGGACCCCCATGCCCAAAGAAGTCCCCCCACCCAGGGGGGCCCACATTGCTGAGAGGCACTACCCCCCTTAATCCAGCACCTCCCGATTCATAGACATACCCCTCCCAACACCTTCACACCCACATGCTCCCACGCGCACCCACATGCACTAACTCCCTCTCACTCACTCAGACCGACCCACTCTCTCCCACCCCCGCACCCATCCAAACCCACCCCTCATTCACCCTTGTTTCATAAGGCGGCTGCAAAGCAGATGCAGTGAGCCTGAACACGCACCAGTGCCCGGCAGTGACCAGGGAGACCACCAGCGTAGGCCAGAGAAGCAGACCCCCACCCCCGGCGTCCACCTGAGCGACCAATCAGCAGACCACCGCAGGCACCCCAAGATGCCACTCGACATGCAAAGCGCCACACAAAAACGACCCACCATCACCAACTCCATTCATCACCCCCTCACTCTCACTTACACTTATATTCAGCCCCCCTCTCACTCCCTTGGTTGTATCTTTACATACAGTAGCACCCAGGGATTTTGACAACATGATAGGTCCCAGGGTCCCCACCAGGACCCCACGCCCCCAGCAGGAGCAGGGCAACAGGGGTGGGGGAAGACACCCCCCCCCCGTACAAAACATGGTGGGTGTGTGTCGGTTATATGATGTAATTGTGTGTAAATGTGTGGACTACCAAAGTGCAATTAAAATTGGAGGGATAGTGATTAGAGCACCGCTAGCCATTGCGATGGGCAGCAGGGCCCTCATCCCCCCAAGCCCTCAGTGTCTAAAATGCAATTAAAATTGAGGTGAGGGCAGTCCCACGGCGCAGCAAAGGTATCCCCTTCACTGACACAGTGCGGCACACCCCCACCCCAAAGCCCTAAATGTAACAGAGAAGATGTATATTCCACTCATAGTCAGGGGCAGGGGGAGGGCGGGAAATAAGACTGGGAGGAAGGTGGCCTAAAAGTGAGGCCGCCCCCCCCCCTCCCAGAAGCCAGCTTGCAAACTGGTTCATGAGGCCACCCACTGCCCCCAAATCCCAACCCAGGGCAAGGGCTGCCATTGGAAGCAGCCCAGGACCCACCAGCATCACACCCCAGCACTCCCAGCACCACAAACATGATGGGGCAGCCATACATTTCCACAAATCTTACACACACAAACATGGACAACAATAGTTACAATATTGAACAGTGGGCCGGACCCACACGGCGCCCAACATGCCAAATGACACCCCCGAGTGCCCACGCAGGCCCATGACCACCCACCCCAGACGCACACCGACAGCCACAGGCTGCCCTGCAACCACAGTCACCCCGGAGCAACCCAACGGAAACGCGGCCATCAACCTGCGCCACTGGCCCCCCAACCACCCCCAAGCACCAACACACACACACCGCCAATGACACCAGGGGCGATGCGACAAAGCTCCTCACCCCGCGACACAACAGCAGGGCGGCCAGGACAAGCAGGCCCCGAAACGCCAACCCCCATGCCACTAGATGGACTGCCCAACCCTGCCACCCAACAAAGTTCTCCTACCCATACACACATCCTCCACCCCCAGACATCCACCCACAGGTAACCGCACCCATACACACACGTACCCCACCCACCATCACACATGCCCACCTACACCCATACACAGCCCCACCTGCCCACTCACAACACACACACCCACTTTCGCATCCACTCATACACAAGCCCCCACTCACACCCACTCACACACACAGACACACACACACACATGCACACCCACACCCGCAGACCCCAGTGGACGGGGAGGGTGACCCAGGATGCAGGCACCTACCCCAGGGTGCCAACAGAGCCCCAGGGAAAACACAACCCCATCGCGCAAGGATGCACCGGGGCCAACCCACACCACCAGCACACACTCGGCCCCGGCCCAGGGGAGGGGAACACCCCCCCCAGCACCAGGGGCCCAGAGCCAGACCCAGACCCCCCAGAGAGGCGAGGCCAGCCAGCCAGCCAAGGGCCACAGCCCCCCCCCCAACCAACTCCCCCCCCCCCCCCCCCCCCAGGGCCAGACAAACAACCACCCTGGAGCAGGCCCCCCGAACACCCACGGTCAGGGCGCAGCCAGCCACCAGAGGTGCCAAGGAGAGCGAGCCACCGCCTGCCACCCCTCAGATTATAGAATTAATAAGAGGGGACCAGAGAGAATTGAATTCTGCTAATTGATTATTTGAGGAGGCTGACAATCTCTCCAGGTTAATATAATCCAATAGTAAGTTATTATAATAAGTCATGCATAAGTTATTTCTTGATTTCCAGTTCATGAGGATAGTTTTCTTTGTGATGCATAAGGCAGTGAGAACCATGTGTGACATCCTTGCATCTATATTTATTTCACTTAAATCACCTAATATGCAAAGTGTGGGTAAGGATGGGACACTATACCCAAGCCATGCCGACAAGTCCTCACATGTCTTCTGACAGAACTTTTGAACCGGTGCACAGGACCACATAGTATGCATATAGCTATCCGGGACGTTGCTGGTGCAGTGAGAGCAGATATTTATGTGACTCAGGCCCATTTTGAACATCCTTTGTCCTGTGTAATGAATTCTATGTAGAACTTTATACTGTATAAGTTTTAAGTTAGAGTTTTTAGTCATCTTAAAAGTGTTTAAACATATTTGTGTCCAGAAACTTTCCTCCTTATTAATTGAGTCTGTCTCCCATTTTGATATTGGAAGAGATACGGACTCATCCAGCTTTGATAATAGTCCATGTATTTTCAATATCAATTTAGGGGAACGAAGATTTAGAAACTCTGACACCTTAACTGGTACCTCTAAATCTGTCTGATTAAGATTAAATCTTGCTTTTATTATGGATTTAACCCCTTGAATTCTATGAATTCCGCGGGCGGTCACGTCTCTGCGTCTTAGTGCATCTCAGTGCGCACTGAAAAAAAAAGCTGTATTTCCGGTCTTCCAGTACAGACACAGCCTTGTTACAACCTGAGAAAAAAGCTGTGTAATATATTCATTTTTTGTGGTATTTTTACAAAATTTTGACCTGAGCTTGAAAACACTTGGTTGTACATTTCTGTTGTGTTTTCCAGCCAGTATCTGACAGCTGTACGGTATTTGCAAGCATTTGTATCTAAAAAAACACCCAGGCGAACTTTCTTGTTACTCAGTGGCAGGAGCACTTAGAGAGATTATGACTGTTTTGCCAAAAAATTCAGAGTGTTTTCTTTTAAATGAGACCAACCCCATGAAGATGCTGCAAAGGGTTGAAGAACAGCTTTTGATTTACTTTGGGCATGTTATTTTTAAGGAAACCTGGTGGCCAGGTTTCCACCCATGGGACCCGGCCGGGCTCAGCCCGAAGGAGTTACATGGGTCCGCCCTCCAGTAGGTTCACCACCTGCAGGAGGGATCATGGAAGTCCGGTGCTATGTGGATTAGGTAGCAGTCAAAGGCGGAGACCTTGGCGGACTGATCCCAAGCTTTCTAAACTGGCTTTTGGTACGTGGAATGTCACCTCTCTGGTGGGGAAGGAGCCTGAGCTGGTGTACGAGATTGAGCGATACCGGCTAGATATAGTGGGCCTCACCTCAACACACAGCTCCGGTTCCGGAACCAGTCTCCTGGAGAGGGGCTGGAGCTTGGCCTTTTCTGGAGTTGCCCCGGGCGAGAGGCGACGAGCAGGGGTAGGTATTCTTGTATCGCCCCACCTTGCTGCCTCTATATTGGAGTTTTCCCCGGTGGACGAAAGGGTTGCTTCCCTGCGCCTTCGGGTTGGGAAACGGGTCCTGACCATCATTTGTGCCTATGCACCAAATGATGTTTCAGAGTACCCACCCTTTTTGGAGTCTGTGACTGGGGTGCTGGAGGGTGCTCCTCCTGGAGACTCCATTGTCCTACTGGGGGACTTCAATGCGCACGTGGGCAACGACAGTGAAACCTGGAGGGGGGTGATTGGGAGGAACGGCCTGCCCGATCTGAACCCGAGTGGTGTTCAGTTATTGGACTTCTGTGCTAACCACAGTCTGTCCATAACGAACACCATGTTCAAGCATAAGGGTGTCCATATGTGCACCTGGCACCAGGACACCCTAGGCCGCAGGTCGATGATCGATTTTGTTATCGTATCATCAGACCTGCGACCGTATGTCTTGGACACCCGAGTAAAGAGAGGTGCAGAGCTGTCAACTGATCACCACCTGGTGGTGAGTTGGATCCGATGGCAGGGGAGGAAGCCATTCAGACCTGGTAGACCCAAACGTATAGTGAGGGTGTGCTGGGAGCGTCTGGCTGAGGCCCCTGTCCGGGAGGTCTTCAACTCCCACCTCCGGAAGAACTTCAACCACATTCCGAGGGAGTCTGGAGACATGGAGTCTGAATGGGCCATGTTCTCCACCTCTGTTGTTGAAGCGGCGGCCCAGAGCTGCGGCCGCAAGGTGGTCGGTGCATCTCGTGGTGGCAACCCCCGAACCAAGTGGTGGACACCAGTGGTGAGGGGGGCCATTAAGCTGAAGAAGGAGTCCTATCAAGCTTGGTTGGCTTGTGGGACTCCCGAAGCAGCTGAGGTGTACCGGCAGGCCAAGCGGAGTGCAGCTCGGGTGGTTGCTGAAGCAAAAACCCGGGTATGGGAGGAGTTCGGTGAGGCCATGGAACAAGACTTTCGGTCGGCTTCAAAGAGATTCTGGCAAACTGTTCGGCGGCTCAGGAGGGGAAAGCAGCTCCCCGTCCACACTGTGTATGGTGCGGATGGGACACTGTTGACTTCAACTGGGGATATCGTCGGGCGGTGGAAGGAATACTTCGAGGATCTCCTCAATCCCACTGATACGCCTTCCACAGAGGAAGCAGGGTTTGGGGACAAGGGGGATGACTCGCCTATCACAGGGGCTGAGGTCGCCAAGGTGGTTAAAAATCTCCTTGGTGGCCGGGCCCCGGGGGTGGACGAGATTCGCCCCGAGTACCTCAAGGCCCTGGATGTTGTTGGGCTGTCATGGTTGACACGCCTCTGCAACATTGCGTGGAGGTCGGGGGCAGTGCCTTTGGCATGGCAAACCGGGGTGGTGGTTCCTCTCTTCAAAAAAGGGGACCGGAGGGTGTGCTCCAACTTTAGAGGGATCACACTCCTCAGCCTCCCTGGGAAGGTCTATGCCAAGGTACTGGAGAGGAGAGTCCGGCCGTTGGTCGAACCTCGGATTCAGGAGGAGCAATGTGGTTTTCGTCCTGGCCGTGGCACATCGGACCAGCTCTTTACCCTCTCGAGAATTCTTGAGGGTTCGTGGGAGTTTGCCCAACCAGTTTACATGTGTTTTGTGGACTTGGAGAAGGCATTTGACCGCGTCCCTCGTGGATTTTTGTGGGGGGTGCTTCGGGAGTATGGGGTATCGGGCTTGTTGTTACGAGCTATTCGGTCTCTGTACGACCGTTGTGAGAGTTTAGTTCGTATTGCCAACACTCGGTCGGAGTCATTCCCAGTGAGAGTTGGACTCCGCCAGGGCTGCCCTTTGTCACCGGTCCTGTTCATAATTTTTATGGACAGGATTTCTAGGCGCAGCCAGGGAATGGAGGGTGTCATACTTGGTGACCACAGGATCTCATCTCTGTTGTTTGCAGATGATGTTGTCCTGTTGGCTTCATCCAGCAATGACCTACAGCTCTTGCTGGGACGGTTTGCCGCTGAGTGTGAAGCGGCTGGGATGAGAATCAGCACCTCCAAGTCCGAGTCCATGGTCCTCAGCCGGAAAAAGGTGGATTGTCCTCTCCGGGTTGGGGACAGGCTCCTGCCCCAAGTGGAGGAGTTTAAGTATCTTGGGGTCTTGTTCACGAGTGAGGGGAAAATGGAGCGAGAGATCGACAGACGGATTGGAGCAGCATCTGCAGTGATGCGGACGTTGTACCGGTCTGTTGTGGTGAAGAGGGAGCTTAGTTCTAAGGCAAAGCTGTCGATTTACCAGTCAATCTACGTTCCTACTCTCACCTATGGTCACGAGCTTTGGGTAATGACCGAAAGAACGAGATCGCGGATACAAGCGGCTGAAATGAGCTTTCTCCGTAGGATTGCTGGACTCACCCTCAGAGATAGGGTGAGGAGCTCAGTCATCCGGGAGAGGCTCAGAGTAGAACCGCTGCTCCTCCACATTGAAAGGAGTCAGTTGAGGTGGTATGGGCATCTGATTAGGATGCCTCCTGGACGTCTCCCACTTGAGGTGTTTCAGGCACGTCCCACTGGGAGGAGACCCCGGGGCAGACCCAGGACTCGGTGGAGAGACTATGTCTCCCAGCTAGTCTGGGAACGCCTTGGTATCCCCTCTGAAGAGCTGGAGCAGGTGGCTGGGGAGAGGGAAGTCTGGGCTTCTCTGCTTGAACTGCTGCCTCCGCGACCCGGACCTCCGGAAAAGCGGTAGAAGATGGATGGATGGATGGATGGATGTTATTTTTAAACGTTTTTAAGGAAGTTGAACAGAATTCAACAGGTTAAGCTGTTGATATTCAAAATACTTTTTATCACTGATGTCGTACTGTGACACTAGTTCTTGAAACTGGATAAAATTTCCACCTTGAATAAGATGTTCTAAGTTATTTATTCCCTTCTCTTGCCATAGTGGACATTTTAATGTCCTCTTTTGTTGCAAGATATCAGGATTATTCCAAATGGGCATGAGTTTACAGGGGACAAGTGAAGACTCTGTCATTTTTAACAATTTCCACCAAGCCGTCAGAGAGGAGCTGATATTAATACTTTTAAAACAGTCATGGTGTTTAATACAGGGACTTATAAAAGGTAAGTCAGAGATATTTAGCGACCCACAGAGAGCCTGTTCAGCATCTAACCATGGGTTTCCTAGTGGGGTTAATTTTGTCCATTTTGAAACAAATTGCCGTCTATTGGCTAAAAAGTAATTAAAATAATTTGGTAGATCTAAGCCTCCGCACTCTTTCACTTTTTGGATGGCTTTTAAACTAATCTGTGATGGTTTATCCTTCCATAAAAATTTACTTATATTTGAGTCTAGAGACTTAAACCAGGCCATTGATGGTTGGGTAGGAATCATTGGGAACAAATAGTTGATTTTAGGAAGGACCATCATTTTAACAGTTGTGACTCTTCCCATTAATGATAAAGGTAGTGTCCTCCAGCGCATAAGGTCGTCTTGTATTGTTTTTAAAAGGGGAATGTTGTTTAGTCGCAATAACTCTGAGAGCCTGGGGGAAATATCTATTCCTAAATATTTAATATTACCTGATTGTTTTGGAATATGTTCTCCCCGTGTCTGCTTGGGTTTACTCCGGGATTTCTCCGGTTTCCTCCCGCATGCCAAAAACATGCAAGTTAGGTTAATTGGCATAAAAAAACCCTGGGGATTCTAAATTGTCCTTAGGTATGAATGTGAGAGTGAATGGTTGTCTGTCTCTCTGTGTTGGCCCTGCGATGGACTGGCGATCTGTCCAGGGTGTACCCTGCCTCTCGCCCAAAGATGCTGGGATAGGCTCCAGCCCCCCCTGTGACCCGAAAAAGGATTAAGCCGAAGAAGATGAATGAATGAATGAAATGAATGTATTGGAATAGTAGATGTATTTGAGAAATTGCAATTTATAGGTAGAACTATTGATTTTACCCAGTTAATAGAGTAGTCTGATAGTGATGAAAATTTATCAATGAGCGCCACTGTCTGAAGAAGAGATCTTTGTGAGTTTTCAAGGAAAATCAATACATCATCAGCATAAAGACTTATCTTGTGTTCTTTTTCTCCAGTTTGAATACCTCTGATGTCAACATTTTGTCGTATGGCTGCTGCTAATGGTTCAATAAAGATGGTAAAAAGTGAGGGAGAGAGTGGACACCCCTGCGAGAGTGGACACCCCTGCTGGATAAGAGACATTTTAAACAATTGAGGGTTCCAAACATCTCACTGATCAGACCCAAACACATGGATTGGAAAAATGTTGGACATTTTGTCACCTCTGCTGAGAAATATAGCCATCCATGGGAAGCCAACATTTGACCTTAAGCTAGAATATTCTCCTAAATTAGAATTGTCACTTAACTGGGTAACCATAGCACAAAAGGCTGTGCACATTGACACACAGAAATCTCTTACATGACCAATGTTAATATTAACAGAAGAGAGGATGAGAAAATTTGAAGCAAATTCCAAATTCATTATAGTAAAAAAGATGAAACAGACGTGGGTCTTATAAAAGGAAGCAAAATATGTCACTATAACATCAAAGTCACACAATATCCTCTCCATCTAGAAGCCCAAAAGGTGTTAACCAGGTTGTAAAAGAGTTAAAAGCAGCAGATGTTATAGTGTCATGCTCAGCCTCCCTATTCCTGTGGCAAACATCCTGATGATGCAGGACCTGCAGGAATTAACAAAGCTATAATTCTTTGTGCTCATTGTGTACCACGATCACACACAGTGTTGAATGAACTAGAACTCCAAATGCAATTTTTCACAGTGGTAGTCATTAGCAATGCATTTTTTTAGCATACCAGTACACCCAGATCATCAATTCTGGTTTTCATTCACGTCTGAAAACAAAAGGTACACACTCACCAGACTACCACAGGGGTACTGGGAGTCTCCTACAATTTCTCCCCAGGCAATGTCAGTAAATCTTGCACATTTTATACATCCTAATAGAAACCAGTTGCTCCTTGACATATTATTGGCATCTCCTGCAAACAAAACATGCAAACAAAGCATATTTCCGCAGACTAGAGTCTATAGGAGATCAAACAAAGGTGCTGTTTTTAATCAAGGTTCCCAAATTTATACCTGACTGACATAATTATCGGCCCAGGAAACACGCACGCAGGCTCAGGTAAGATTCAATAGCTTTATTCAACAGCAAGAGTGTTTGGGTGCGTGTATGTGATATGTTTATGGATTGTGGGTGGACGAAGAGAGTCGGGAACAGAGCAGCACGCCGTGCAGCCAGGCAACCCTATGGGAAGAGAGGAGACAGGGATATGAGCTGGGCTTAACCAAACAGAGAGATATACTGAATATGGCTTACTTGCAGGTGGAACGATGGCTGGCGTTGGCTAAGGATCTGCGGCCTGGAAGACAGCGTTGTGCTGCGCACACGACGAGGCATGGAGAGGAGAGGAAAGGAGATGGCGATGACGGGAGAATCCGCCGCCAGGGAATCCACCTGTGCACAGGGGAGAGGCTGGTAGACAGGTAAGTGATAAAACAGCTTACGTGCTGTAGAGAAGATCGGCAGGACGGGAAGAGACAATTCTGCTGAGGGCTTGAGCACGTAGAAACACAGACGGCTCCAGACCAATGCTCTGGGCCGAGTGGGCTAAATAGCCCATTCCTGACGAGGCGCAGGTGTGCGCGCAGCTGAGGTGAATGACTGGGAGCGGCGAGTTGTGACAGTACTCCCCCCCCCCAGCGGCGCCTCCTGGCGCCGGTTTATCCGGGTGCGCCCGGTGGAACTCCGTGATGAGATCTTTGTCCAGCACAAAAGAAGAGCGCACCCAGGATCTCCACTCTGGGCCATATCCCTCCCAATCCACCAAGTACTGCAGCCCACGACCTCGACGCCGGGAGTCCAGGATGGAAGCAACTCCCCACGCCGGGTGGCCGTCAATCATCATGGGAGCGGGCGGCGCCCTAAGAGGAGGATAGAGTGGGTCGGAGATCACGGGCTTGACCTTAGACACATGAAAAGTGGGACACACACGGAGGGAGGGGGGGAGGGCCAAACGCACAGCCACCGGGTTGACAATTTTGGAGACGGTGAAGGGACCGATGAAGCATGGAGCCAGCTTCCTCTTCTCGGCCTTAAGATTAATGTCCCAAGATGACAACCAGACCTGTTGGCCCACCTGGTAACTGGGGGCCGGCTTCCTGTGGCGATTAGCCGTGGTGCTGTTGCGCGCCGCCATGCGTAAAAGCGCCTCGCGCGCCCTGGTCCACAAGCTCCGGCAGCGTCTCAGATGCGCCTGGATGGATGGAACGGCCAACTCACTCTCCTGCTCGGGAAACAGGGGGGGGGGGGGGTCGTAGCCCAATGACGCCCGGAAGGGGGACATCCCGGTAGCCGATGACCGTGTCGCGTTGTGGGCATACTCCACCCAGGCCAGGTAAGAGCTCCAGGAGGATGGTTTGGAGGAGGTGACACAGCGCAGGGCAGCCTCCAGCTCCCGATTGGCGCGCTCACACTGCCCGTTGGATTGAGGATGGTGACCCGAGGAGAGACTCACCGTGGCCCCCAGGGCGTTGCAAAAAGACCTCCACACTTGGGACATGAACTGGGGCCCCTGATCGGATACGACGTCCACTGGGATCCCGTGCAGTCTGACCACATGTTGGACAAGGAGGTCGGCCGTCTCTCGTGCCAAAGGGAGACCCCGGAGCGGCACAAAGTGGGCGGCCTTGGAGAACTGATCCACAATCGTCAGGACAGTGTCGTAGGTGTTGGAGACAGGGAGGCCAGTAACGAAGTCGAGGGCGATGTGTGACCAGGGCCTGCCCGGGACCAGCAGGGGCTGGAGTAGGCCCGCGGGGGGAGAATTTGGGATTTTGCCAGTAGCACACTGGGGGCACGCCCAGACGTAATTGGCGACGTCCTTCTGGAGACCGGGCCACCAAAAAGAGCGTTGAAGGAGGTCCACCAGTCGGGAGACGCCAGGGTGACAGGCGAGCTTGGATGTGTGGGCCCAGTGAATGACCTCCCCCCGAACCGCCGATGGAACGAAGAGCCTCCCATCTGGGCCGCCGCCAGGGTCTGGTTCGGTCTCCTGCACCCTGCGGATCTTGTCCCTGATGGACCAGGAAACCACCCCCACAACACACGAACTGGGCAGGATGGTGTGATCTAACTCCTCCGGGGCCTCAGGGGCAAACTGTCTAGACAGGGCATCGGGCAACCCATTCTTGGAGCCTGGAAGGTAGGTGATTGTGAACTGGAACCGAGCAAAGAACAGAGACCAGCGCGCCTGGTGGGCATTCAGACGCCTGGCTGACCTCAAATACTCTAGGTTCTTGTGGTCCGTCCAAACCACAAAAGGCTGGGCTGCCCCCTCCAGCCAGTGACACCACTCCTGCAGCGCGAGCTTGACAGCCAGAAGCTCCCTGTCGCCGACGTCATAGTTACACTCAGCCGCTGACAGGTGCCGGGAGAAGAAGGCACAGGGCCGCTTGTCTCCATCCACCGGTGACCACTGGGAAAGCACCGCCCCACCCCCGTGTCAGATGCGTCCACCTCCACCAGACACTGCAGCGCGGGGTCAACCTGGGTTTGGACCCGGGAGGAGGAGAACTCCGTCTTCAGGGTCTCAAACGTGGTGGCTGCCTCCTCGGTCCACTGGAAGGGCACCTTGGGAGAGGTGAGGCGGGTCAGAGGAGAAACGATGGCACCAAAGTTGGGAACAAAGCGGCGGTAGAAATTGGCAAAGCCAATAAACTGCTGCACCTGTTTCCTGGATGCAGGTGTGGGCCACTCGACCACCGCTTTAACCTTAGTGGGGTCGGGGAGGATCTGGTTATGGGAAATAACGAAACCCAGGAACGAGGTGGTCTTGGCATAAAACTCACATTTCTCCGCCTTGATGTAAAGTCTGTTCTCCAACAGCCGCTGCAGAACCCGGCTCACGTGGGCCTGGTGCTCCTCCCGAGACTTGGAGAAGATAAGAATATCGTCCAAGTACACGAAGACGAAGACTCCCAGGAAATCTCGCAGGACATTGTTGATTAGCCGCTGGAAGACGGCGGGGGCGTTGGTGAGCCCAAACGGCATTACTAGGGATTCAAAGTGGCCGCTGGGCGTCCAAAAGGCTGTCTTCCACTCATCGCCCTCCCGGATCCGGACGAGATGATAGGCGCTGCGGAGGTCTAAGTTGGTGAACCAGGTGGCCCCCTGGAGGGAGTGGAAGGCGGTGTCCATGAGTGGCAGGGTGTACCTATCTTTCACCGTGATGTCATTGAGAGCTCTGAAGTCGATGCACGGACGCAGGGACCCATCCTTCTTTGAAACAAAGAAGAAGCCGGCACCGAGCGGGGACGAGGAGGGGCGAATGATCCCAGCGCTGAGCGACTCCCTGATGTAAGTGTCCATTGCTTCACGTTCAGGAGCAGAAAGGCTGTATAGGCGGCCAGATGGTAATGGCGCCCCCGGGCGGAGGTTTATGGCACAGTCATACAGGCGGTGAGGAGGAAGGGACATTGCCTTGGACTTGCTGAACACGAGCTCCAAGTCGTGGAACTCCGGGGGCACCAGGGTGAGGTCCGGAGGAGAGGAGACTGGAGCAGGCGGAGGAGAGGATGGGGCGCAGGCCGCAGACTGGAGACAGGTGCCCATGCAGAAAGAACTCCATGAGAGGACGCTGCCGGATTGCCAATCGAGCACAGGGTTGTGTAGGCACAGCCACGGGTAACCCAGGATGACGGGGGCCGCTGAGGAAGACAGGACATACAGGCTAAGGCCCTCTCGGTGGTTGCCAGAAATCATAATTGGCACCGGCCTGGTGCGGTGTGTCACTAGTCCCAGGGGTGAGCGAGAAAGGGTGACAAGGTTGAGGGGAGCTGACAACGGTAGACAGGGAATACCCAAACGGGTTGCCAGGCTCTTGGAAATAAAGCTTTGCTCTGCCCCCGAGTCCACCAGTGCGTGAGTGAGGTGCCCGGTGGAGTTGTGGCAAAATCTAATGGGCAAGGAACAATTGGAGAGGGAATTTGGCTGGTTGGTGTCCGCGAGACCCCCTACAGTGACTCGGACCCCCCTGTTAGGCTTGATCAGGCAATGTTCCATGGTATGCTGATCACCTCCGCAATACATGCAGAGGTCCAGCTCTCGGCGGCGTTGTTTCTCCGCTAGGGGGAGCCTGGTTCGCCCGATCAACATTGCCTCTGGCTCATTGGCGGACTCCGGAGCGGGTAACGCCAGGGGGCGAGACTGAGAGGCGTGGGCAGGAAGTCCACACAAGCGGCTGTAGGACTTCCGCTCGGTGGACGCTCTCGCAGCCTGTTATCTAAGCTAATTGTTAGAGAAATTAATTCGGACAGCTGCCCTGGAAGGTCCCGGCAGGCCAATTCATCCCGGAGACCACACAACGGTTTTCTAATCATCCATTAGCCTTCTGATGCAATGAGCAAACACATTGTACCATTAGAACACTGGAGTGATAGTTGCTGGAAACGGGCCTCTATACACCTATGTAGATATTGCACCAAAAACCAGACATTTGCAGCTAGAATAGTCATTTCCCACATTAGCAATGTATAGAGTGTATTTCTGATTAGTTTAAAGTTAAGCAAAGTTTGAAGGAAAAAAATATTATTTCAAATACAATTCATTATTTCTAACCTTGGCAATGTCTTGACTATATTTTCTATTCATTTTACAACTCATGGTAGTAAATAAGTGTGACTCTTCATGGAAAACACAAAATAATTGTCTGGGTGACCCCAAACTTTTGAACGGTAGTGTATATACAGTGGGGCAAAAAAGTATTTAGTCAGCCACCAATTGTGCAAGTTCTCCCACTTAAAAGATGAGAGAGGTCTCCAATTTTCATCATAGGTATACCTCAACTATGAGAGACAAAATGAGGAAAAAAAATCCAGAAAATCACGTTGTCTGATTTTTAAAGAATTTATTTGCAAATTATGGTGGAAAATAAGTATTTGGTCACCTACAAACAAGCAAGATTTCTGGCTCTCACAGACCTGTAACTTCTTCTTTAAGAGGCTCCTCTGTCCTCCACTCGTTACCTGTATTAATGGCACCTGTTTGAACTCATTATCAGTATAAAAGACACCTGTTCACAACCTCAAACAGTCAGACTCCAAACTCCACTATGGCCAAGACCAAAGAGCTGTCAAAGGACACCAGAAACAAAATTGTAGACCTGCACCAGGCTGGGAAGACTGAATCTGCAATAGGTAAGCAGCTTGGTGTGAAAAAATCAACTGTGGGAGCAATTATTAGAAAATGGAAGACATATAAGACCACTGATAATCTCCCTCCATCTGGGGCTCCACGCAAGATTTCACCCCATGGGGTCAAAATGATCCCGAGAACGGTGAGCAAAAATCCCAGAACCACACGGGAGGACCTAGTGAATGACCTGCAGAGAGCTGGGACGAAAGTAACAAAGGCTAACATCAGTAACACACTACGCCGCCAGGGACTCAAATCCTGCAGCGCCACACGTGTCCCCTGCTAAAGCCAGTACATGTCCAGGCCTGTCTGAAGTTTGCTAGAGAGCATTTGGATGATCCAGAAGAGGATTGGGAGAATGTCATATGGTCAGATGAAACCAAAATAGAACTTTTTGGTAAAAACTCCACTTGTCGTGTTTGGAGGAGAAAGAACACCATACCTACTGTGAAGCATGGGGGTGGAAACATCGTGCTTTGGGGCTGTTTTTCTGCAAAGGGACCAGGGCGACTGATCAGTGTAAAGGAAAGAATGAATGGGGCCATGTATCGTGAGATTTTGAGTGAAAACCTCCTTCCATCAGCAAGGGCATTGAAGATGAAACGTGGCTGGGTCTTTCAGCATGACAATGATCCCAAACATACCGCCCGGGCAACGAAGGAGTGGCTTCGTAAGAAGCATTTCAAGGTCCTGGAATGGCCTAGCCAGTCTCCAGATCTCAACCCCATAGAAAATCTTTGGAGGTAGTTGAAAGACCGTGTTGCCCAGCGACAGCCCCAAAACATCACTGCTCTAGAGGAGATCTGCATGGAGGAATGGGCCAAAATACCAGCAACAGTGTGTGAAAACCTTGTGAAGACTTACAGAAAACGTTTGACCTCTGTCATTGCCAACAAAGGGTATATAACAAAGTACTGAGATGAACTTTTGTTATTGACCAAATACTTATTTTTCACCATAATTTGCAAATAAATTCTTTAAAAATCAGACAATGTGATTTTCTGGATCTTTTTTCCTCATTTTGTCTCTCATAGTTGAGGTATACCTGTGATGAAAATTGGAGACCTCTCTCATCTTTTAAGCGGAAGAACGTGCACAATTGGTGGCTGACTAAATACTTTTTTACCCCACTGTATATATATACAGTGGGGTAAAAAAGTACCCCACTGTACTGTACCCCCACTGTATATATATACAGTCCCCCGGACTGTATATATACAGTGGGGGAAAAAAGTAATTAGTCAGCCACCAATTGTGTAAGTTCTCCCACTTAAAAGATGAGAGAGGTCTCCAATTTTCATCATAGGTATACCTCAACTATGACTGACAAGATGAGAAAAAAAAAAAATCCAGAAAATCACATTGAAGGATTTTTAATGAATTAATTGGTAAATTCCTCGGTAAAATAAGTATTTAGTCAATAACAAAAGTTCATCTCAATACTTTGTTACATACCCTTTGTTGGCAATGACAGTGGTCAAACGTTTTCTGTAAGTCTTCACAAGGTTTTCACACACTGTTGCTGGTATTTTGGCCCACTCCTCCATGCAGATCTCCTCTAGAGCAGTGATGTTTTGGGGCTGTCGCTGGGCAACACGGACTTTCAACTCCCTCCAAAGATTTTCTATGGGGTTGAGATCTGGAGACTGGCTAGGCCACTCCAGGACCTTGAAATGCTTCTTACGAAGCCACTCCTTCGTTGCCCGGGCAGTGTGTTTGGGATCATTGTCATGCTGAAAGACCCAGCCATGTTTCATCTTCAATGCCCTTGCTGATGGAAGGAGGTTTTCACTCAAAATCTCACGATACATGGCCCCATTCATTCTTTCCTTTACACTGATCAGTCGTCCTGGTCCCTTTGCAGAAAAACAGCCCCAAAGTATAATGTTTCCACCCCCATGCTTCACAGTAGGTATGGTGTTCTTTCTCCTCCAAACACGACAAGTCGAATTTTTACCAAAAAGTTCTATTTTGGTTTCATCTGACCATATGACATTCTCCCAATCCTCTTCTGGATCATCCAAATGCTCTCTAGCAAACTTCAGACGGGCCTGGACATGTACTGGCTTAAGCAGGGGGACACGTCTGGCACTGCAGGATTTGAGTCCCTGGCGGCGTAGTGTGTTACTGATGGTAGCCTTTGTTACTTTGGTCCCAGCTCTCTGCAGTTCATTCACTAGGTCCCCCCATGTGGTTCTGGTATTTTTGCTCACCGTTCTCATGATCATTTTGACCTCACGGGGTGAGATCTTCCGTGGAGCCCCAGATCGAGGTAGATTATCAGTGGTCTTGTATGTCTTCCATTTTCTAATAATTGCTCCCACAGTTGATTTCTTCACACCAAGCTGCCTACCTATTGCAGATTCAGTCTTCCCAGCCTGGTGCAGGTCTACAATTTTGTTTCTGGTGTCCTTTGACAGCTCTTTGGTCTTGGCCATAGTGGAGTTTGGAGTCTGACTGTTTGAGGTTGTGGACAGGTGTCTTTTACACTGATAACGAGTTCAAACAGGTGCCATTAATACAGGTAACGAGTGGAGGACAGAGGAGCCTCTTAAAGAAGAAGTTACAGGTCTGTGAGAGCCAGAAATCTTGCTTGTTTTTAGGTGACCAAATACTTATTTTACCGAGGAATTTACCAATTAATTCATTAAAAATCCTTCAATGTGATTTTCTGGATTTTTTTTTTCTCATTTTGTCTCTCATAGTTGAGGTATACCTATGATGAAAATTGGAGACCTCTCTCATTTTTTAAGTGGGAGAACTTGCACAATTGGTGGCTGACTAAATACTTTTTTTCCCCACTGTGTACACACACACACACACACACACACACACACACACACACACACACATACATATATATCATTGTGACCACTCCATGCAGTATGAATCTGACTCTGTAACATATGAAGAGTCATAAGTACATGTGCACTTCATTATGTAACTGGGCTGATGTGTTCAGTCACACAGGATCCAATGACTCTTAAACTGGACATTATGTTGGAGTAAATGTACTTGGAAAAGACCCCTTAGAGAGCGTAGGCATGGTCTACTATTCATCCTAATCCTAATAGTGAAACAATAATACTATAGTCAAAAACACACACTAAGATATGTAGAGCAGGTATTCACAACTAACTATTGGTGGGGATATGCAGAATTCCTTGTTAGTAGGACAAATAAACGTGACCCTTCTGATTCTAGATGGGATTAACATTGTCAATAAGAGAAACGTAATTTCGTTCTACTGTACATGATTGGCTGTATGGATTGAATGACATTAAAGTTGGCTTTACCTTTAAAACAAATTTCTCCTGCTCAGGACTTCGTAACATTTCCAACAGTTCCTCCAAGCCATCCTCTGCAGTCCCAGTGTCAATGGCACCAGGACCAAACAACATCTTTGAACAAAACGGAGGATGGTGGCTCTGTGGGGATAGGGTCTACTCACACCTGCCCTCTAACTGAGAAGCTTCTGCGCTCCTGTATGACTGACTGACCACACTATCATGATGTATCTGGGTTAAGTCAGACAGTCAGGGCGTTGAAAGAGGGACCTGGAATACAAACCACATGATGCAGTCTGAGCAACGAATATACCAGCTTAATTTAAACATTGGACCATTGGCCAAAAGGGTCACACTCTCACTATTTCCTTGGACAGGGGTTGGAAAGGATATTCTTAGGACTGAGTTTTAACCAAGAAACTTGGGCTCGGCGGGTTGTACTTTCCTTTGACAGCATCTAAAATAAAATAATGAATAATAAATGTAATGTGAGACTATGAAACTGCAACTCCCAGAAGGCCTACCAGTGCTCATTGGTCCACTGCCATCTGAACGGTCTCCTGTCCTGCCCCAGTCCACACCGCAACCCGGAAGAAATGCTGTGTCCGAGCGGTGAGTAGCCCCCAACATCAGCTCCTACCTCTGTGGTTAAACATGAGTATTTTTTAGAGCAAGAAGCTCACATTTAATGTCTGCAGTTGCGTAAATGTAAGTTTTCTTATCACACAGAGAAAAAGTGACTGTGATTTGTTGCTGTAAGGAACAAATGAAGCACCTTCTAAGGTGAACTTTCTTTTATTTGTGCTTTCTATTTTATCTTATTCATTTACATGCTGTTGCGATATGCAACTACTTCATGAAAGTAAATCCTCTAAATATGTATTTTTAATGGGCTCGTCCAGGGTTGTCAAACATATGGCCCGTGGACCAAAAACGGACCACCGGGGGGTCCAGAATTTTCTCTGTGAATTTACAGCTTTTATCCTAGTAAATTTCTGACTTTCCACTGATTAGAATAGTTTGTGTAAATCTGAGACATTTTTCCTCTGTAAGATTTCTCATCAGTTTTCTTTTTCTTCTTTCTTCTGATGGGATCAAGGGGCCCTTGATTTCAAGGACCAAGGGGTAGGCGAAGGGGAAAGGGTAGAAATTAGAATTGCGATGGACCCCAAATCTACTTCACTCTCACACTGCAAATATTTTTCCTCAACTGTTTTACAGTATTTACTGCTGTTATTAACTACTTAAACAGACAGTGTTTCTCTTGCTATTTCTATGTGTATATAAGGGTCATTGCATTTAAAAAGGTTGTACATTTAATTCAACTACATTTTAGTATGTGATAATCAAATTTGATCATATTAAACATAATTTTTCAACTACAAAATTGTGGCTAGCGAAAAGACAGAGTGGCTAGTAACTTTGGAAAATCACTAGCCACAGTGGCTGGTGAGCAAAAAAGTTAATGTCAAGCCCTGCTGACGTGAAAGCACTATTGGTCTGCAGTTACTATCCTCAACAAGCACCGGGTGCTACCGTGAGCTTCTCCCCATCCCAAGCACCCACAAGTGGTGCGTCTCACAGTAGCCTCGTGAAGCAGTTAGTTTCAGTCAGAGAGGAGACCCACACCCATGCCATTCCCGTCCAGACTGTAAAATGAACTGTGCCTTCACAACCCCCCACCAATCAATGTAAATGTTTCTTCACTGTCAGTGTCACACTAATAAATCACTGCAGTTGACTAACAACCTCAGTCACGTACTCACTTTGTCCACTGTGTGTGTGTGTGTGTGTGTGTGTGTGTGTGTGTGTGTGTGTGTGTGTGTGACGATGGAGTGTCACCACTGCTATGATTTATTGTATTGTGTGATTATGTTATATTTGTAATGTAAATGTTAGTATGATTATTTGTTAAAGTGCACAGTATTTTGGGATCTGTCTGTTTAATTTGAATTCCCTTGGGAGATAATTATGATGGTTAAGTATTTTGGTGAAATAATTGATAAAGGATTTATTTCACATACCTTTGCCAACATGCTTCCTGTGGGTGTCCGGGCAAAAGACTCCGTTAGGGGTTGAGGGCCTTATATAGGACACCAGCAGGAAGGAAGCATGTATGGTAAGTTAGAGGGGTGGTTTAACATTTGTAAATAAGGGTTGAAAATATTTATATTGTTATTTATTATGTTATTTATATTTACATTGTATATATTCTGGGGAAATTATTTATGTATTTTTAGATATTAGTGGGTATGTGTTAAGAATGGAAATGTTCATTGTTTTACCTGGGATTATGGTAGGGGCTAATCAGCCCTAATTATCTTGAATACTGTATAACAGGTGTGGTTAATGATATATCTAGTAGCATTCTTATTATCCTTGGTATGCTTCTTGGTTGGCGAAGTGTGCATTGTTGAAGAAGAATCGTGTCAGATGTTTTTCCTGGAAACTATTTTGCTTGTAAGATTATTGAAATGAAAATGGACTAATTGAAAATTGAAATCATCGCCTCGCCGCTACATTGTCACAGTGTGTGTGTGTGTGTGACATAAGCTAAATATCTAGCAGCTAGCTCATCATGTCTCAGTCTAAACTGTACGCTCAAAAATCCAGAAAGGAGTGGGACTCAAACCCTGAATTCAAAGGCTGGTTGAAGCTGTTTATTGGAGATGATACAGAAGTGATGGCCTATTTAAATGTCAAATTAAAACAAACAAACCAAGAATCAGCATAAGGAAGTTAATTTGTAGTTCTTAACATATTTAGGGTGTTTTTTACTCACTTTTTGTCTCTCTCATGACATTATTCTTCTCTTGTACAGCGTCCATTACAATTACATGCAAATGATCAATTATGCAAATTAGGCAATGATGTCATTTAGTGACTTCTAGCAACTTTTAGGACAGCCAATAGCTACTTTCCTTACCGAGGATTTGGCAACAGTGCCTAAAGCTCCCCCCTCTGCACGTGCATGTCATGCAGCAGGTAACTGCAGTCGAAGAGGAGACCCATGCCACTGTCCAGACTGCAAATGAATTGTGCATGCACCCCCCCCACACACACACATACACACACAACAATCTCACCCTGTTTTACAGGAAGCCGTTTATGGGACATGATACACGGCCATACTGCCTGTACTGTCCCAAGCCAGGATAAAGGAGGTGGGTTGGATGTAGAGCTAGCAATTCCACCCCACATAAGAGTCTTTTGATTAAATTTGATATTCTAACATTTAACAATGCAGGACAAAACTGATTTATGTAATGTGGGTCTAGATAAAGCATTAAAGTCGTGAAGTTAGTTTGAGAAGTGATGGCCTATTTAAATAGCAAAATTAAAACAAACAAACCAAGAATCAACAGAAGAAAGTTCATTTGTAGTTCTTGACATATTTAGGGTGTTTTTTACTCACTTTTTGTCTCTCCCATGACATTATTTTTCTCTCCTATAGCGTCCGTGACTTCTAACGACTTTTAGGACAGCCAATAGCTACTTTCCTTACTGAGGAGTTAGGCACACTGATTTTGACCAGATAAAGCACAAAATGAAGATCTAATGTATAAAATTAAAATCTAATGCTGAAGTGATTGTGGAGGGTCTGAACAATTACCATATTTTTTGGACTATAAGGCACACTTAAAATACTTTAATTTTCTCAAAAATCGACAGTGCGCTTTATAATCCGGTGTGTCTTATGTATTAATTTTGGTTGTGCTTACTGACCCTGAACCGATTTTATGTGGTACACGGCGCTCAAAAATCTGTCAAAAATGTTTTAGTACGACTTTGGTAAGTTACGAAGCCGAACCGCTTGATGGATTGTCGGAGCATTATGGTAGTCAGGAGCCTCGCGGAGTAATATGTGCTTCAACATAATGGCCGGATGGCTTTTTCCACAAATCTCCATCCCTATTGATCTGCCACTCCATGCACGCCTATCTCACCGATACTGTCAAAACCCAAGTGAAGCAAACTAATTCGGAGCTTGCCATCATTCCGGGTGGATTAACCAAAGAACTCCAACCGCTATATTGGTGTCAACAGGTCGTTCAAAGTTAAATTGCTAACGAGTTACGCCACTATCTGCCAATGGATCGTGGATCGAAACTGCTCCTGTTTAGCTGTAATTAATATTCAAAAATGATATTTTCAGGATGAAAGAATTCAAGCGTCCTGGCATTTGTTTACTTCTCGGGGCTGCCGCCGGAGAGCGAGCTGTATCGAGTACCGAGCGAGTATCCTGGCCACTATGGTGATGTAAACAGCCACGGACCAAAAAACGTACATTTGCGCATGGAACAGGTCATTCACAATCGCAGACAATCGTGCTATATGTGTCTATAAAGACTATAGATAGGATTTTCTTTCCATGCACGCAAAAAAAAAAAAAAATCCCAGATCCGACTAACTCACGAGGTAGTCGATACCCAAAAGCCGATGGTGTATAGAACACGTATATTAGGATTTGTTTGTGAAATTTCGGCATTGAAACTGCTCCCGTTTAGCTGCAATTAAATATTCAAAAATGATATTTTTGGGACGAAAGAATTCAAGCGTCCCGGCATATGTTTACTTATCAGGGCCACCGCCGGAGAGCGAGCCGTATTGAGTACCGAGCGAGTATCGAGCGAGTATCCTGGCCAATATGGCGATGAACAGCCACGGACTAAAAATGTTCCGCCTGCTCGTGGAACAGGTCATTCACACTTGCAGACAATCGCGCTATATGTGTCTATAATGACTATAGATAGGATTTTCTTTACATGCACGCAAAAAATGTTTTTTTCCCGGCTCCGACTACCTCACTTTAATGCGCCTTATAATCCGGTGCACCTTATGTATGAAATTAGACCATCAAATGGACCGTTCATTGATATTGCCCCTTATAATCCGATAAGATAAGATAAGATAAGATAAGCCTTTATTAGTCCCACAACGGGGAAATTCCAGGATTGCAACAGCACAGGGATAGCAACACTCAGAGCAACAATCAGAAGGCAAGAAAAAAAACAAGCAAGCAAGAGCAGCTAATATACATATGTACATATTACTATAAAATATATATATACACACACAGAGACACACAGTGCAGAGCATTGTAGCTGGATGGAATAAATATATGAATATGTAAATACACAGTGCGGAGCATTGTAGTTAGATGGAATAAATATGTGAATATATAAACACCCACAGTACGGAGCATTGTAGCTAGATGGAATAATATGTAGATATATAAACACACAGTGCGGAGCATTGTAGCTAGATGGAATAAATATATAGATATATAAATATAAACACACCCAGTATGGAGCATTGTAGCTAGATGGAATATGTAAATATATAAACACACACAGTGCAGAGCATTGTTGCTAGATGGGATGAAACAGCACAACCGTCTACTTAGTTATCCTACATGGTATGATTATGTGCCCATACATATTCTCACTCTCCATAGCGACCGGTATTTTCCTAGTTGTATGCCGGAGGGGACCATTGTGTAAGTCTATTGCATCTTTGCATTAAAAAAAACTATTAGTTTGTTACGTCTTTTTGCTATCTCTGCGAGCAGCCCTGCTTAGGTTGTACAGTCTGACAGCCGTTGGTAGGAAGGACCTGCGAAACCTCTCGGTTGTGCACCTGGGATGATGTAGTCTGCTGCTAAATGAGCTCCTCAGTGCATTCAGTATGTCCTGCATAGGGTGGAACTCGGACTCCAGCAGAGATGACAGTTTAGCCACCGTCCTTCTCTCTCCTATCTCCTCCACCGGGTCAAGGCGCTGCCCCAGGACGGAGCTAGCTTTCTTGATCAGTTTGTTCAGTCTCTTCCTATCGGCTGCAGTAATGCCACTGCCCCAGCAGACCACTCCAAAAGTGATGGCTGATGCCACCACCGTGTCATAGAATGTCTTCAGCAGCGCGCCTTGTACACCAAAAGACGTGTCTCCTCAGCAGGAACAGCCTGCGCTGTCCCTTCTTGTAGAGTGCGTCAGTATTGTGTGACCAGTCTAGTTTATTGTTCAGATGAACACCCAGGTACTTATAGGCTGTCACCATCTCGATGTCTGTTCCTTGTATATTTACTGGTGTTGTGAGGGGTTGTCCTTGCCTGCGACAGTCCACCACCAGCTCCTTAGTTTGCCTCGCGTTGATCTGGAGGCAGTTCCAATGGCACCAGTCCACGAAGTCCTGGATAAGCCCTCTGTACTCAGCTTCATCTCCATTGGAGATGAGGCCAACGATCGCAGAGTCGATGCGCCTTATAGTTGCGCCTTATAGTCCCAAAAATACAGTATTTGGCATGACCATGCAGCACAAGCATCTGGAAAACACAAGAGCGCAGTGCAGCGCCACGGAGCTGGCCACGGGAATGCAAGCCAATGCCATATAATAATAATTTATTTATTAATTTATTTATTCTTTTATTCATTTTTTTCCCTTTTTCTTCTTTTTTCTCTTTTTTTTTCTTCTGTGTAAACATTTAAAATCTATTACTGATGTGATTCTGAAGAGATGTGGCCAGGTTGATTATACTGTATATTGTATGCAGCCACAGAACGTGTGCAGCTGGTGACCACGATCACAGTGAAACAAGGGAGGCACAAGACTGACAGGCCACATTTTTTGTATATGGAGTGTGGACGAACACCACTGGAAAGCCAGGGACAGAGTCCCTGCTGGTGCTACTCATGCAGCTATACCATATGATGATCCATTCGTCTCTGCAATCACTGAAAAACAAAAATGGTAGAAAGCTGGTCCGGTGCACTCCACCCTACATTCATTTTGTGCAGAATCATTTCTGTATGATTTCACCTTTTTTACCTCTTAGAGGTGCATCCTTTGGGAGTCTGTGTAAGGATCCCGTTGATGCCTTGCATCACTCAAGTGTGCTGCATTTCCTTGACATGTTTGCAGATATCTCCTAATTACTGAGTTGTGAACAAGAGAACAGGAGAGCAGGAAGCAGGACTGGATTGGATCAATAAGGCTGGCCAATAAAAGAGCAGCAGGCGGCTATGAAGGCTGAGTTTTTCTTTTCGTGGCATACAGGAGTAAACTTGGAAGAGTCACACCAGCCGAAAGGAGCTATTGCAATGATGTGGTGTGTGTCGTCCATCTTGTCATCTGTCTGTTCATCCACATTTCACGGGAATCACTACTTCTCATAGGCATTTGCCCCGATGCTCACCAAACTCACAATGATCCTCAGGTGAGTCTGCATCCAAGCTGTGCTCAAGGTCAAAGGTCAGAGGATCTGGGCACTTATTTGATTTCAGAAAAATCGCCACTCCCTTCTAATCAGTTGCCCCAGTGGTCAATGAACTCACTCACGAGGATCCACAGGAAGGCCTACATTTGGGTTGTGCTCAAGTTAATGTCAAGGCCAAAGGTCAGGAGACGTGAGCACTTACATGATTTTACAAAAACCACTACTCCTAGGCAGGTACCTAGATTCTTACAAAACTCACTCACAATGACCCTCAGGTTTTCTTGCAGGATGACTATACGTATCTTGAGTCATGCATGCTTCACACAGATACGTACGCCCAATTCCAACCTTACTGAAGCATCCCCCAATCATCACTGATCCTCCACCTCATTTCACAGTGGCTGTGAGACACTGGGGTTTGTAGGCTTCTCAAGGTCTCCATCTAACCTTGAGGGCCAGGTGTTGGGCAAAGCTGGAAATTGGACTCATACCCCCGTCCACTGCTGTCCAATCCTTATGGGTTTTGCAAACCCCTGCCTGGCTCTTCTTTTATTCTCGTTGATGTTTTTTTTTCTAGTTTTGCATGACTTCAGCAGTGCACCAAGAAGCCTGGTTTGAATGTTCCTTCGTTTTCTAAGTCACCTTGTGATCTACAGTTGTTAAGTGATATTTATGTGAGTTGGCAGTCACTATGGATTTTGAATTAGTAGATAACTGCTCTAGCAATTATAAGTTTTGGTTCCAGCAAAATCAGCACCTGAAACTTGATGTTGTCAGCATTTTTTTAAATTAAAACTAATTGATCTTTTGCTCTTTACATCCAGTGTTTTACCCATTAAGCAATTTCTTGTGTTTTCAAAGATGTTAGCTAATAGTTTTGCCTGATTGATCCCTTTTTGTTTAGTTTTTGGCTAAATTGTTCAAAGTGCAGATGGAGGCGTAAACCAATCCTGGACAACCTTATTATCTGTGGTCACTTTATATTTTAAGTCATCAATATTGAGTATTATATCCCTGCTGTCAATGCTGTTATGCTTTATTGGTGCAAGTAGTCATTTCAATCCCATCCAAAAGACACCCACTAATGCACGGATGGAAACACACACGGACAGATTTCATCCTCTCACAGCTTACACACAGGGATATACACGCTGCCTGGTCAAATTTATACCTCAGCTCTATCCATTTAACCCTGTTAATGGAATCAGACCACAGATCTAGAAATGTTTTAAATCCCACCGTTAACTGCTCACAAATGCTTCCCCTCAATTTACTAATGCTTCTTCACCACAAAACCCCACGAGTCAGCAAACCTCCTCAGACTCTCTCTTTCTCGCACACATGCACGCACACACGCATGCACACACACACACCCGAGAAAGGCACTGCGGCTCATTAAGTGGCATTAGAGCCTCTTCCTGGTGGGTCATTCTGACTTCATGGCCCCAAAGTAGCATTCCACAGTCACCTTGTAAGACTCTAAGTCTCACCACTAATTTCGCATCCCAAACCACTGCTAATGCACTGTTTACAACTGGGGTCCCAAGGTACTGGTCTCCAGGCCAGATCATAACATTTGGCCCAAAAGAGTTTTTTTTTTGTTTTGTTTGTTTTGTTTTAGAAATGATCTCATCCTGGTCACAAAGTATAAATCTATAAACCCATCCAGAAGTTTCTACACAAACCTGCAAACTAACAAACTGCCCCAATCACATTATCTCCTTGGTGGAGGTGATCAATTGAAATTATTAAATTGCCATTTTGGTTATCACACGCTGAACAAGCCATCTATCCATCCATCTTCTACCGCTTTTCCGGAGGTCCGGGTCGTGGAAGCAGCAGTTCAAGCCGAGAAGCCTAGACTTCCCTCTCCCCAGCCACCTGCTCCAGCTCTTCAGAGAGGATACCAAGGTGTTCCTAGACCAGCTGGGAGACATAGTCTCTCCAGCGAGTCCTGGGTCTGCCCTGGGGTCTCCTCCCAGAGGGACGTGCCCGAAACACCTCAAGTGGGAGACGTCCAGAAGGCATCCTGATCAGATGCCCAAACCACCTCAACTGGCTCCTTTCAATGTGGAGGAGAAGCAGTTCTACTCTGATCCTGTCCCGGATGACTAAGCTCCTCACCCTATCTCTGAGGGTGTCCAGCAATCCTACGAAGGAAGCTCATTTCAGCCGCTTGTATCCGCAATCTCGTTCTTCCGGTTATTACCCAAAGCTCATGACCATAGATGAGGGTAGGAACATAGATTGACTGGTAAATCGACAGCTTTTCCTTAGAACTTAGCTCCCTCTTCACTACAACAGACCGGGACAACATTCACATTACTGCAGATGCTGCTCCGATCCGGCTGTCAATCTCTCCCTCCATTCTCCTCTCACTTGTGAATAAGACCCCAAGATACTTAAACTCCTCCACTTGGGGCAGGAGCTTGTCCCCAACCTGAAGAGGACAATCCACCTTTTTCCAGTTGAGGTCCATGGACTTGGATTTTGAGGTACTGATTCTCATCCCCGCCGCTTCACACTCAGCAATAAACCGTCCCAGTAAGACCTGTAGGTCATTGCTGGATGAAGCCAGCAGGACAACATCATCTGCAAACAACAGAGATGAGATCCTGTGGTCACCAAGCATGACACCCTCCGTTCCCTGGCTGTGCCCAGAAATCCTGTCCATAAAAATTATGAACAGGATCGGTGACAAAGGGCAGCCCTGGTGGAGTCCAACTATCACTGGGAATGAGTCTGACCGAGTGTTGGCAATACGAACCAAACTCTCACAACAGTCGTACAGAGACCGAATAGCTCATAACAGCAAGCCTGATACCCCAAATTCCCGAAGCACCCCCCACAAAAAACCACGAGGGACGTGGTCGAATGCCTTTTCCAAGTCCACAAAACATGTGTTAACTGGATGAACAAAGTCCCACGAACTCTCGAGGATCCTTGAGAGGGTAAAGAGCTGGTCCGATGTGTCACGGCTAGGATGAAAACTACATTGCTCTTCCTGAATCTGAAGTTCAATCAACGGCCAAACCTCTGAACAAGCACTTTTTTTAAATCCAGATTTCAAATCCATACAAATTAAGTCACTCAGCATTCCACCAAATGTACTTAAGTAAAAGTACAGGTTTTTCTTACCAAAAATCCCTTAAGAAAGAACAGAAAAGTATCCTTCAAAAAAGTACACAGTTTTATGAAAAAGTGCATTATACTTGCTGTGTACTAGTTAGCTCATTCCGCTGAAGCTGAAAGGGGCTAATGTGATAACGTGATGCCCGTTGTCCCTCTGTCCGTCTGTTCATCCACATTTCACAGACGTAGCTACTCCTCCTAGGCATTTGTCCCGATGCTCACCAAACTCACAATAATCCTCAGGTGGGTCAGCATCAAAATTGTGCTCAAGGTCAAAGGTCAGGAGATCTGGGCACTTATGTGATACTCTTCATATGAAATTGCCTGGATGCTCGTCAACCTCAATCACAAGATCCTCATCCAGGTTGTGCTCAAGCTCAAAGGTCAAGAGATCTGGGTACTTCTGATTTAATGAAAAATGTTACTCTGTAGAGGGATAAAAGGAAAGGATGTGGAGGCAAGGCACGAGCGTAGGACGACACAGATCTTTATTATCCCTCTAACAACATGTACAGCCATTTGGCCCCAGCACGGGCCGCTGGGGCTGAGCAAAAAGCCTCCCCAGTTTCTCTGCGTTCTGCCTTTATAGCTTTATTAACCATGCATAGAAACTGGGGCTGGCGCATTATGCATCATGTATTTACAAAAGGATTGTGTGATACAATTATCATAACACTTGTTACCTATACATTCATCCCCCTGCCTCTTCATGTGGCCTTGGTACAGCAGAGGGTGAAAGGCGCCTCTTCTTTCTTTCCTCGGGGGGCGCATAACTTAACAGTCCAGTCTTATTACCCCCCGGGGCTCTTTCTCCTTAGATCCATTGTCCTTGTCTTTCCTCCTGTGCTCTGGGTGTGAGGGAAAATCCCGCAACACTGTGTCTTGTGTCCCCCACAACTCCTCCTATTACACTGACTTTGATTTTAAGCACATCCTAGATGGATCTGCATCTAGGCTGTGCCATCTTCTTTGCTGCTGTTTGCTGGGGTAGCAGTATCAGAGCCAGTAACACCAACAGACTTGACAAGATTACCAAGAAGGCTGGCTCTGTGACTGGTCTAAGACCGGAGACCTTTGAATCTGTGGTGGAGAGGAGGACACTGAACAAACTGCGATCCATAATAAACAATCCTGATCACCCTCTCCACCACACACTGGACAGTCAGCGGAGCACTTTCTCCAGCAGACTGCTACAGCTTCGCTGCCAAACATTCAGGTACAGAAAATCTTTTCTGCCACATGCCATTTCACTGTACAATAACTCACTCTAATGTGGAATTTTGGTCATAACAATGCTGCCATATTGCACCTTACAGTATAATTGGTTTCACCCTGCACCTGTAGATCTCTAAGACAGGACTGTCTCAAGGCACAAATCTGGGGATGGGTCAGAAAAAAATTCTGCTGCTTTGAAGGTCCCAATGAGCACAGTGGCCTCCATCATCTGTAAATGGAAGAAGTTCAGAACCACCAGACCTCTTCCTAGAGCTGTCTGGCCGTCTAAACTGAGCGATCGGGGGAGAAGGGCCTTAGTCAGGGAGGTGACTAAGAACCCGACAGTCACTCTGTCGGAGCTCCAGTGTTCCTCTGGGGAGAGAGGAGAACCTTCCAGAAGGACAACCATCTTTGCAGCAATCCACCAATCAGGCCTGTATGGTAGAGTGGCCAGACGGAAGCCACTCCTTAATAAAAGGCACATGGCAGCCCACCTGCAGTTTGCCAAAAGGCACCTGAAGGACTCTCAGACCATGAGAAACTAAATTCTCTGGTCTGATGAGACAACGATTAAACTTTTTGGCGTGAATGCCAGACGTCATGTGTGGAGGAAACCAGGCATTGTTCATAACCATGCCAATGCTGGTAGCAGCAGCATGCTGTGGGGATGTTTTTCAGCAGCAAGAACTGGGAGACTAGTCAGAATAGAGGGAAAGATGAATGCAGCAATGTACAGAGACATCCTCCATGAAAACCTGCTCTAGAGTGCTCTTGACCTCAGACTGGGGCAACAGTTCATCTTTCAGCAGGACAACGACCCTAAGCACACAGCCAAGATATCAAAGGAGTGGCTTCAGGACAACTCTGTGAATGTCCTTGAGTGGCCCAGCCAGAGCCGAGATTTGAATCCAATTGAACACCTCTGGAAAGATCTGAAAATGGCTGTGCACCGATGCTTCCCATCCAACCTGATGAAGCTTAAGAGGTGCTGCAAAGAGGAATGGGGGAAACTGCCCAAAGACAGGTGTGCCAAACTTGTGGAACCATCTTCAAAAAGACTTGAGGTTATAACTGCTGCCAAAGGTGCATCAGCAAAGTATTGAGCAAACGCTGTGAATACTTATGTACATGTGATTTCTTAGTTTTTTATTTTTAATAAATTTGCAAAAATCTCAAAAATACTTTTTTTCATGTTGTTATTATTGGGTATTGTGTGTAGAATTTTGAGGAAAAGATTAATTTATTCCATTTTGGAATAAGGCTGTAATGTAACAAAATGTGGGAAAAGTGAAGCGCTGTCAATACTTTCCGGATGCACTCTATCTATCTATCTATCTATCTATCTATCTATTTATCTATCTATCCATCCATCCATCTACGGTGGGGAAAAAAAGTATTTAGTCAGCCACCAATTGTGCAAGTTCTCCCACTTAAAAGATGAGAGAGGTCTCCAATTTTCATCATAGGTATACCTCAACTATGAGAGACAAAATGAGGGAAAAAAATCCAGAAAATCACATTGAAGGATTTTTAATGAATTAATTGGTAAATTCCTCAGTAAAATAAGTATTTGGTCGCCTACAAACAAGCAAGATTTCTGGCTCTCACAGACCTGTGATTTCTTCTTTAAGAGGCTCCTCTGTCCTCCACTCGTTACCTGTATTAATGGCACCTGTTTGAACTCTTTATCAGTATAAAAGACACCTGTCCACAACCTCAAACAGTCAGACTCCAAACTCCACTATGGCCAAGACCAAAGAGCTGTCAAAGGACACCAGAAACAAAATTGTAGACCTGCACCAGGCTGGGAAGACTGAATCTGCAATAGGTAAGCAGCTTGGTGTGAAGAAATCAACTGTGGGAGCAATTATTAGAAAAAAGAAGACATACAAGACCACTGATAATCTCCCTCGATCTGGGGCTCCACGCAAGATCTCACCTCGTGGGGTCAAAATGATCACGAGAACAGTGAGCAAAAATCCCAGAACCACATGGGGGGACCTAGTGAATGACCTGCAGAGAGCTGGGACCAAAGTAACAAAGGCTACCATCAGTAACACACTACGCCACCAGGGACTCAAGTCCTGCAGTGCCAGATGTGTCCCCCTGCTTAAGCCAGTACATGTCCAGGCCTGTCTGAAGTTTGCTAGAGAGCATTTGGATGATCCAGAAGAGGATTGGGAGAATGTCATATGGTCAGATGAAACCAAAATAGAACTTTTTGGTAAAAACTCAACTTGTCGTGTTTGGAGGAGAAAGAACACCATACCTACTGTGAAGCATGGGGGTGGAAACATCATACTTTGGGGCTGTTTTTTCTGCAAAGGGACCAGGACGACTGATCCATGTAAAGGAAAGAATGAATGGGGCCATGTATCGTGAGATTTTGAGTGAAAACCTCCTTCCATCAGCAAGGGCATTGAAGATGAAACGGGGCTGAGTCTTTCAGCATGACAGTGATCCCAAACACACCGCCCGGGCAATGAAGGAGTGGCTTCGTAAGAAGCATTTCAAGGTCCTGGAGTGGCCTAGCCAGTCTCCAGATCTCAACCCCATAGAAAATCTTTGAAGGGAGTTGAAAGTCCGTGTTGCCCAGCGACAGCCCCAAAACATCACTGCTCTAGAGGAGATCTGCATGGAGGAGTGGGCCAATATACCAGCAACAGTGTGTGAAAACCTTATGAAGACTTACAGAAAACATTTGACCTCTGTCATTGCCAACAAAGGGTATATAACAAAGTATTGCGATGAACTTTTGTTATTGACCAAATACTTATTTTACCGAGGAATTTACCAATTAATTCGTTAAAAATCCTTCAATGTGATTTTCTGGATTTTTTTTTTCTCATTTTGTCTCTCATAGTTGAGGTATACCTATGATGAAAATTGGAGACCTCTCTCATCTTTTAAGTGGGAGAACTTGCACAATTGGTGGTTGACTAAATACTTTTTTGCCCCACTGTATCTATTCAGGAGATTTGAGCACTCCTGGGTTGATTTCATCTATAACGCACCTGGACCGGATCAGATCTGTGGTTGCTTGTTGAAGGAGTGCTGCAGCCAGCTAGCCGAGGTTCTTTGCATGCTCTTTAACTGATCTCTAGCTGAACATACAGTCCCATCTCTGTCCAGTAGCGAAAAAGAGTAATCCTACATGCGATAATGACTACCGACCTGAGTCTTTAACATCCTTGGTGATGAAGAGTTTTGAGAGATGCGTCTTATCACAGCTTCAGGAAGTGGTCAGTATGCAGTCTGGCCCTCTTTAGTTTACTTACAAACATAACAGGGGAGTTGATGATGCTCTCCTTACTCTTCTGCGTGGAACTTATACAGACCTGGAGAAGTCCAAATCTTTCATCAGACTGGTTTTTGTGAATATCTCAAGTGCCTTTAATACTGTGCAACCTCACCTGTTGGGATGTAAGTTGCTCCACATGGGCATTGATCCACACCTGATCCTCTGGGTGCTGTCATTTTAAACTGAAAGACTCCAGAGTGTCAGAGTCAGTGGAAACCTCATTTCCCTAAGGATAACATTAAAAGGTGTTCCACAAGGGTCTGTTATTTCACCGGTACTACACATTATATACTGATGACTGCAAAAGTAATAATCCATGCATAAAATACAGTATATTAAATACTCTGACAACACTGTGATCATGGACACCACCAACTCGGTGGAACAGTTACAGACTAAGATGGATATGTTTACAGAGTGGTGCAGGAGGAATTGTCTTAATTTGAACATTTCCAAAACCAAAGAATTGGTGATTGACTTTTGCAAAGAGCCTCCAAACATCCATACTCTGTTAATTAATAATGAGGCAATTGAAATTGTTGAGACATACAATTATTTAGGAACAGTAGCTGACTGCAAACTCACCTTTCAGCCTAACTGTCAAACTATTTTCTCCAAATGTCAGCGGCGTCTATTCTTTCTGAGGAAACTTTGTAGATTGAAAGTTCACCATTCTGTGCTGTCTGCTTTTTATAAGTGTTGAATTAGTTTTAGGAAGCTCTGGTGGGGAAGGAGCCTAGGCTGGTGTATGAGGTTGAGAGATACCGGCTAGATATAGTCGGCCTCACCTCAACACACAGCTCCAGTTCCGGAACCAGTCTCCTGGAGAGGGGCTGTAGCTTGGCCTACTCTGGACCTACTCTGGAGTTGCCCTGAGTGAGAGGCAGTGAGCAGGGGTGGGTATTCTTGTATTCCCCCCCACCACCACCACCTTGCTGCCTCAACATTGGAGTTTTTCCCGGTGGATGAAAGGGTTGTTTCCCTGCGCCTTCGAGTTGGAAAACGGGTTTTGACCATCATTTGTGCCTGTGCACCAAATGATGGTTCAGAGTACTCACCCTTTTTGGAGTTTCTGACTGGGGTGCTGGAGAGTGCTCCTCTTGGAGACTCCATTGTCCTACTGGGGGACTTCAATGTGCACGTGGGCAATGACAGTGAAACCTGGAGGGGGTGATTGGAAGGAACGGCCTGCCCGATCTGAACCCGAGTGGTGTTCAGTTATTGGACTTCTGTGCTAACCATAGTTTGTCCATAACGAGCACCATGTTCAAGCATAAGGGTGTCCATATGTGCACCTGGCACCAGGACACTCTAGGTCACAGGTTGATGATTGATTTTGTTATCGTGTCATCAGACCTGCAACTGTATGTCTTGTACACTCAGGTAAAGAGAGGTGCAGATCTGTCAATTAATCACCACCTGGTGGTGAGTTGGATCCGATGGCAGGGGAGGATGCCATTCAGACCTGGTAGACCCAAACGTATAGTGAGGGTGTGCTGGGAACCTCTGGCTGAGGCCCCTGTCCGGGAGGTCTTCAACTCTCACCTCCAGAAAAACTTCAACCACATTCCAAGGGAGTCCTGGAGACATGGAGTCTGAATGGGCCATGTTCTCCACCTCCATTGTTGAAGGGGCTGCCCAGAGCTGCAGCCGCAAGGTCATCGGGGCATCTCGTGGTGGCAACCCCCGAACCAAGTGGTGGACACCAGTGGTGAGGGGGGCCATTAAGCTGAAGAAGGAGTTCTATCAAGCTTGGTTGGCTTGTGGGACTCCCGAAGCAGCTGAGGTGTACCGGCAGGCCAAGTGCAGTGCAGCTCAGGTGGTTGCTGAAGCAAAAACCCGGGTATGGGAGGAGTTCGGTGAAGCCATGGGACAAGACTTTCGGTCAGCCTTGAAGAGATTCTGGCAAACTATCCGGCGGCTAAGGAGGGGGAAGCACCTCCCTGTCCACACTGTGTATGGTGCGGATGGAACACTGCTGACTTCCACTGGGGATATCGTCAGGCGGTGGAAGGAATACTTCGAGGATCTCCTCAATCCCACTGACACGCCTTCCACAGAGGAAGCAGTGCTTGTGGATGAGGGGGACAACTCGCCTATCACAGGGGCTGAGGTTGCCAAGGTGGTTAAAAATCTCTTTGGTGGCCAGGCCCCCTTGGGTAGATGAGTACCTCAAGGCCCTGGATACTGTAGAGCTGTCATGGTTAACACGCCTCTGCAACATTGCGTAGTGGTCGGGGGCAGTGCCCTTGGCATGGCAAACCAGGGTGGTGGTTCCTCTCTTCAAGAAGGGGGACCGGAGGGTGTGCTCCAACTTTAGAAGGATCACACTCCTCAGTCTCCCTGGGAAGGTCTATGCCAAGGTACTGGAGAGGAGAGTCCAGCCATTGGTTGAATCTCGAATTCAGGAGGAGCAATGTGGTTTTCGTCCTCGCCGTGGCACATCGGACCAGCTCTTTACCCTCTCCAGAATTCTCGAGGGGTCATGGGAGTTTGCTCAACCAGTTTACATGTGTTTTGTGGACTTGGAGAAGGCATTCGACCACGTCCCTTGTGTTTTTTTGTGTGTGTGGGGTCCTTCGGGAGTATGAGGCATCGGGCTTGTTGTTACGAGCTATTCAGTCTCTCTATGACTGTTGTGAGAGTTTGGTTCGTATTGCCAACCCTCGGTCGGACAAATTCCCAGTGAGAGTTGGACTCCACCAGGGCTGCCCTTTGTCACTGATCCTGTTCATAATTTTTATGGACAGGATTTCTGGGCGCAGCCAGGGAACGGAGGGTGTCATGCTTGGTTACCACATGATCTCATCTCTGTTTGCAGATGATGTTGTTCTGCTGGCTTCATCCAGCAACGACCTACAGGTCTTACTGGGACGGTTTGCCGCTGAGTGTGAAGCGGCTGGGATGAAAATCGGTACCTCAAAATCCGAGTCCATGGTCCTCAGCCGGAAAAAGGTGGATTGTCCTCTTCAGGTTGGGGACAAGCTCCTGCCCCAAGTGGAGGAGTTTAAGTATCTTGGGGTCTTATTCACGAGTGAGGGGAGGATAGAGGGAGAGATTGACAGCTGGATTCGAGCAGCATCTGCAGTGATGCGGACGTTGTCCCGGTCTGTTGTGGTGAAGAGGGAGCTAAGTTCTAAGTCAAAGCTGTCGATTTACCAGTCAATCTACGTTCCTACCCTCATCTATGGTCATGAGCTTTGGATAATGACCGAAAGAACGAGATTATGGGTACAAGCGGCTGAAATGAGCATTCTTCATAGGATTGCTGGACTCACTTTCAGGGATAGGGTGAGGAGCTCAGTCATCCGGGAAAGGCTCAGAGTAGAACCGCTTCTCCTCCACATTGAAAGGAGCCAGTTGAGGTATTTTGGGAATCTGCTCAGGATTCCTCCTGGACGCCTCCCACTTGAGGTGTTTCGGGCATGTCCCTCTGGGAGGAGACCCCGGGGTAGACCCAGGACTCGCTGGAGAGACTATGTCTCTGAAAAGTGGTAGAAGATGGATGGATGAATCAGTTTTAACCTTTAACATTACTGCTTTGTTTGTATCACTGTCTAATATTCACTGTAACCCACTGCACACAGTCAGTACAATCTCTTGCCTTTGGGACAGAAATTTAGATCATTTATCTTCAGGACTAAAAGAGCCATGGCAAACTTTGTTCCTACATCTATTAGGCTTTTGAATGGATGAGGCATGGAGCTTTAAACTTTTTAACTTTTAGGCTTGAGTTTACTGTTACTGTATATAGAGGATATGTAAGTATGTAAGACTTTTGGGGTGGTGGTGTTTGTGATACATGGAGAATGTGCTATGTGGGTGTGATGTTTAATGGGACGGGTGTCTCGGATTGTCTGATGCTTATGCACAATTGAAGTTCCTAATGGATAAATAAAGTTATTAAGAAAAGAGATTTTGGAGCATACTGCCCAATTTACAGCCTTTATTGGTGCACAGACTGTTGCAGAGTCACATCATGATGTGATTCTGAAGAAGACACAGTGTTGAAACGTCAGTCTATACACCAATAAAGGCTGTAAATTGGAGTGTGCTCCAGCCTCTCTTTTCTTCATGAGTTTGATGTCCTTGAGCTGAGAGGCACCTGCTACCAGCTTCAGTTGATTGGGGATGAAGCGCAGAAGCTCTTTTTTGCATTGGATAAATAAATTTATTTAAATTTGAATCAGGCCGGAATGAGCTGCTACGTCATTGGTGGTCTGGTTTTTCAAAACCCAGCCACGGGTGGATGACAAGCCAGTTTATGCTTACTGTCTTTTCCAAGCCTGGAAAGGCATTTAACATAAAACCTTTGATAAATCAAATATACAGACAAAAAGAATGAGAGAGAAGGGAAGGCAGGATTGTGAAGGTGAGAATAGGGACTTTAAATAGGGACTATGAGTGGTAAAGGGAGAGTTGACTGATATGGAGAGAGAGAAGACAGATACAGCGGGGAAAAGAAGTACTGAACACAGCAACCTTTTTCTCATTAAACGTGTTTCTGATGGAGCCATTGATCTGAGAGTTTCACCAGATATTAGTAACAACCCAAGTAATCCATACATACAAAGAAATCAAGGCAACTGTGTTCACAAAACAAGTTATATTTAATAAAGTGGAATGACACAGTGAATAAGTACTGAACACATGAAAAAAAAGAAAAAAAAAGAAGTGCAAAAAGGCAAAGGAGCCAAGAAACCAGCTGACATCCATCAGAATTTCAGAAGCCACCCCATCCCCCATCAGTGCAAATTAATTTCAGCTAGTTAAGTCCTGATTGATAGCCTTTTAAAAGGTCTGTGAATATCAGATTGTCACACCACAAAGAACTCATGATGGGTAGAAGCAAAGAGCTCTCTCTAGACTCTCACAGCCTCATTGTTGCAAAACATAATGATGGCATTGGTTACAGGTGCATTTCTAAACTGCTGAATGTTCCAGTGAGCACTGTTGGAGCCATCATTTGGAAGTGGAAAGATCACTATTTTATCATAAACCGGCCATGACCAGGAGCTCCTCGCAAGATTTCTGACAGAGGAGTCAAAAGAAATATCAAAAGAGTTATCCAAGAGCCAAAGGCCACTTGTGAAGAGCTCCAGAAAGACCTGGAGTTAGCAGGTACTGTTGTTTCAGAGAAAATAGTAAGTAATGCACTCAACCGACATGCGCTCTATGCCCACTCACCTCGCAAGACTCCATTGCTGAAGAGAAAGCATGTTGAAGCTTGTTTAAAGTTTGCTATGCAACATTTGGGCAAGACAGTAAAATACTGAGAGAATGTAGTCTGGTCAGATGAGACCAAAATTGAACTTTTTGGATGCCACAACACACAGCATGTTTGGAGGAGAAATGGCACTGCACATCCCATCATGGTGTGGGGATGTTTTTCAGCACATGGTACAGGCAGACTTCATATAATTGAAGGAAACATGAATGGACAAATGTACAGAGACATCCTTCATAAGAACCTGCTGCCATCTGCCAAGATGCTGAAGATGAAACAAGGGTGAACATTTCAGCAAGACAATGATCCCAAACACACAGCCAAGGAAACTTTCAAATGGCTCCAGAGAAAAAAAAAAAAAAAAAAAAAAATAAAGCTGCTAGAATGGTCCAGTCAGTCACCTGACCTGAATCCAATTGAAAATCTATGGAACAAACTGAAGCTCAGAGTTCATAGAAGACACCCACGGAACCTTCAAGATTTAAAGACAGTTTGTGTGGAAGAATGGGGTAAAATCACTCCTGAGCAATGCCTGTGCCTAGTTTCTTCATACAGGAGGCATCTGGAAGCTGTTATTACCAACAAAGGCTTTTCTACTAAATATTAAATGAACTTCACCAAGTGTGTTCAATACTTATTCCCTGTGTCATTCCACTTTATGAAATATAACTTGTTTTGTGAATACAGTTGCCTTGATTTCTTTGTATGTATGGATTAGTTGGGTTGTTACTGATATCTGGTGAAACTCTCAGGTCAATGGCTCCATCAGAAATATGTTTAATGAGAAAAATGTTGATGTGTTCAATACTGTGTGTACAAGAAACCAGATTTAAGGTGTAGATAGTAAGAGAAATGGAGTAGGGGTAATCCTGTTTATTTTTGTCCTGTCCAGCAGCGTGGCATGCAGAATATCTGCTTGCCTTACTGTACCAATCTTACCACACTTTGTCAAAAGTACCTCTTCTTACATTTAATATACTAGTGCATGTCCGTAGAAAGCAAGTATTGGTGTCTGAAACAGGGGGGTCAATTAGGCTTTCCAGAGCCAAATGTAGGCTCTGTTTGAAAGTGGACCAGTGAGGCTGGGAAGGTCACACCCACAAACGTGCTTTTTTTACAGTTCCACTTGTCTACTCTAAGGAACAGCAGGACTTAACAGAGTGTTGTGTATTGTATGAGAGATATGAGACAAAATATAATGCCAACTACAGAGGACGAAGATGAATTGCAGGGTTTTAGGAGCTTAGGTAAATATCTAATAAGCAAATCAATTTATCTCCCTGTAACTCTGCCAATAAAGTGGTAGATGGCAGTGTGACCAGGTCGACTCTGCAAGTAGTGGAATTTAATTATTTAAAGACTTATGAAATATTAAGAAACTGTAAATACAAGTAATTTCACGGTTTTGGAAAGACTTTGTAATCCATACAATTTCATGGAATTTGCAGAGTAAGTCAGGCAGCCCTAACATAGACATCAACGTAAATGTAAAACATAATGCAGAAATTTACAGATATAAGTTTCATTTAACAACTTTATTGCAACAGCAATATAAAATATTAATAAAAGTCATGAACATAAATACTTGAAAAGAAGCGCTTGTAAAATGATAATAAAATAGAATGAGCAAAGAAAAATAAAAAAAGGATTTTTTTTCAATTATAATAAAAATAGGGCAGCGCGGTGGCAGAGTGGTTAGCACTGCGGCAGCACAGCAACTCACCCTTGGCCGGGGGATCCTGGGTTCGATCCCAGCCCCCGACCAACAGTGATCTGTGTGGAGTTTGCATGTTCTCCCCGTGTCTGCGTGGGTTTACTCCGGGATTTCTCCATTTCCTCCCACATGCCAAAAACATGCAAGTTAGGTTAATTGGCATCAGACTGGGGATTCTAAATTGTCCTCAGGTATGACTGTGAGAGTGAATGGTTGTCTGTCTCTCTATGTTGGCCCTGCGATGGACTGGCGATCTGTCCAGGGTGTATCCTGCCTCTCGCCCAGAGATGCTGGGATAGCCCCCCCCCCCCAACACCACCACAATCCGAAAAAGAATAAGCGGAAGAAGATGGATGGATAAAAATAATGAATGCAAAATTAATTCAATTTCTTAATTTACTGAAGAGTGGCAGTAATGCAGGCGGGTAAGTATGCTGTATGAAAGCTCAGTCAAGTCAACTGGACTCAAATATTTTTTACTTCTGAAATGTTTCACCATTCATCCAAATTCTGTGGTAATACCAAGCAGCATATATGTGTGATTTTTTTTCCACAATGCAATGTTTTTTTTAATTTTAATTTTATTATTTAACTATTTATTTTACACTATGATTTTACAAGCTTAAACAGTGCTCATTTTGTTTATTTTTCAAAAATTATGCTGCTTAGTGTTACCGTGGGCGGGGAGTCAGTGAGTGCTTGACGGGGGAAATGCAGCATAAATAAGGCTTGAGTGAGGATGTGCATGACTGAGGCTGCGCAGTGCGCAGTGGGTCTTTGGCTCTGACATCTGATAGGCTGCCATAATCATGTGACACAGCAGCTCGTCAATAAGCGACTTTCGCATTACGAGTGCACATGTGCGGACTATGTGAGTTCAAAGTTCACGACTACCAAACATTCCGGTAGCTGCCTTGCTTTTGTATAGAGACAGTATTGTCACACCTGAACAATTGCCGTTTAAAGTCTTCTTCAAGCTTTAAATCGCCATTATGCCAGGTGCACACTGTGCCGTAGTGAAGTGTGGAACGGCATGTATCATCTAGAGCGGTGGAAAAAGCAAACTTGCAGCATACATGCGTGTAACTTCGGGACCAGCGTGTGCACATGTCCACCGCCATTGACGTTATATACATTCCCCACGGAGCTGAAGGATCAGTACGGACGTAATTGTTGGATTAAAGCAGTAAGTCTATATTATTACATAATTAAATAGTGTTGTGTATTGTTCAAGTTCTAGCCTAATTGACACAAGTCTAAACCCTGAAGTAGTAGGTACGGACAGGCAGGCCTGGATCTAGGATATAGTTCTTTGTATATTGACAATGAAGCTTGATCTGTACACACACGTAATTAAGGCCATTGATAAGTAGGCTGGTATAAAATAAAATTGCAAATCATTGAAAACGTGTGGTACTTAAACTATGGTAGTATCGACCTATAGCTCTAATTAAGCAGGCTATGCCTTGTAGTGAAATTTACTCAAAATGACAAAACCAAAGTTGAGCTGTCACACCACTCACTTACCTTCTTTGTAGTTATTTTGGAGTCTCGCAAGTAAGGGTGCTTGGTCCTTTGACAACAAAAAATCTGCTATGTCAGAGTACATACAGGGGGGCCATTCTGGCCAGTTTCTGCAACCTGGCCGCTAATGCAAGCGTAAGTTTATCCTTGCATTTGCAGGTACAACCGGGAAGACCCCTATGCATAGAATATGCTTGTAGATCAGGAACTTTCCATAAATTAAATGTATCGATAGAGCATGTTTGGTAGCCACATTCCCATGATGCTTTACGCGAGCTGAGATACGAAAGTTGCTTATATGCCTGGGCTGGTTTTTCACCTGTTTTCACACATAACTTTAATGCATACAACTAAAAAAAAACCATAACTTTAATGCGTAAAACTCTCACAAGTGAAAACAAATTGCACGTTTTGTATCGGCACAGTGGTATCGCGATATTTTAAAAAGTATTGATACCAAAGTATCGACTACCTAGCAAGGAACGGGTCTCCAGCAGTTAGCTCCACTGGCTAATAACTACCTAGCATGGCTTCACCTTTGATTAAAATGGCGACGCAGCGGGTAAAAGGTAATCAGGCAAAATGAATGAGGAGAAAAAGGGCTGTAAAACAAATAACGGGCAACAAAAATAGATACAAAAGGACCGGGTATCGAAGTATCGATACCTAGCTGCCCTGTGTAGAATAGTGTGTACGGCCTCGTGTGGAATGGTGAGGGCACTACATCAGAATAATAACAGCAGTAGAAGTGAAAACTTTTATTAATAATAATTACATGTTTTTTTCTGAACACCTCCATTGTCATGAATTGCCCCTCGGGCCAGAGAGGAGAGACCCACGTGCTGTACTGCAGTTTGTGAGATTTATTGAAAACAACAAACACAAAGTCCCAAACAGTGCTCTAACACAAAATTCAAACAAGCAAACTTATGAATAAAGCACACCAGAGCAAGGGCTGGGCTCTGGTGGAGACGAAGGAACAGAACTCAAGATCCCGGCAAAGAGAAATGAAAATAACAGCCCTTAAATAGGATCCGAACAATTAAACACAAATAGAAACCAGTGTGAATCACATGAGTGGGCTGGGGAGAAAATGACAATCAGTTGTGAGTCATGAGAAGAGGAAGCGGGGCTGATAGTTTGACAGGAGCACCGCCCACTACATGGCTGTGCTTCTGACAACAGCCACAGTGGCAAAAAATAAAGTAGAGACAAGAAACCCAAAAATATAAATAACAAAACTACACTGAACAAAAACACAGGAAAATAAATCATACAAAGAAACAGTGCAGAATACGTGAACACAAACTAGAAATAACATCACAGAGAAAGAACTCAGAATACATTATACAAATAAGGAAAAACAAAAAGCAAAGAAACAGAGCATGGTGAAATCCCCGCGCACAGATTGTGACATCCATACCCAGGGATGCATACCCTCGTACCCTCAGGAAAGCATGTTTAAAATCTGAGGCCAGTCTGACAAACGGTTCAAGAGATATGCATGGAACAGACAGACGGACAGACAGACAGACAGACAGACACACACACACACACACACACACACACACAAACACACAGACAGAGATTTGCTGCATTTATAGATAGATGCTGTATATAAATAGAGTTTAGAAACTCCTCTTGCTGTACAATAACTTTAATAGATTATTTCAATTACTTTTCTTATGCTGTACCTGGCAAGGGAGAATGGGGAGGGAACTGAAGGGATATGAAGTGGTTGGAAGGGGTGGGGTGGGGTGGGGGGAGAGATAGAAAAACAAAGGGAGAGAAAATCCAAGAAACAGCTGCTGTTTCTGAGAAAATCTCAGCACAAGCTCTGATATCTGCACATGAAAGAGAACAGATAGATGTGTGTGTGTGCACGAACACACAAGACAGAGTATATATATATATATATACTGTATATGTGTGTGTGTGTGTATATATACAGTATATATACACATATACATAAATGTGTATGTATATATATATATATATATATGCGTATATATATGCGTATATATATGTATACATACACACACACACACACACACACACACACACACACACACACACACATATATATATATATATATATATACTGTATATATATATATATATATATATATATATATATATATATATATACTGTATATACTGTATATGCTGTGTATACACACACACACACACACACATATACTGTATATATATATATATATATATATATATATATATATATATATATATATATATATATATATATATATATATATATACATACATACTGTTTATGGTTTGCTAGGAAACATACAAATGATGGTAGGAGGCCACAGCAACACCCACCCTGGGACTGTGAGAAAAGCAAGACAGTTTCCCCATCATCCAGGCAACCTGCAGCCCCCACAGAGCAAATGGGATGAATGCCCCCAGGCCACCCAGCTGTCTCTGCTGTCATGATCGGACCTACTTATCCCACAATTGGCCCTGCCGCTCCCATGGCTTCACTGGCCCTTTCAGCTGCTTCCATGACCGGCTCAGCTGCTCCCACAATCAACTCCATGGTTCCTAGGGTTGGACGTACTGCTTCCATGGTCAGCTCTGAAGCCGACATGATCAGTTCAGCTGTTCCCATGATCCATTCACCTCTACATCACCATCAGAGGAGAATCTCTTCTCTGGTTTTCCTCAGTTGAACTCCTTTTACTATTTTATTCTTTATTATTTACAGATTGTGAGGAAAAACTATGGGCTGTAGGTCGCTGTTTTCACAATAAAGGTATTTCATAATAAAAGCACATAAGCGGAACAAATATTCTGAAAATTGAACTGCTGTAGAGGGCATTTATTTTTAAATGATTCAGGAAGTATTGAGTTGTGACAGTGAAAATAAATCCACACTAATTCAGACTTTGGTCATGTCTGGTGAATCCAGCATTTATAGCTCAGGCTATTAATTTTAAGGTTATTGAGCAGGAATTCTAGGATTGTTTCACATTTTTAAGGATAATTAAGGTGTTAATTTTAGATAATCACATTTAAGACTTTATGGACCTGCAGACACTAATGAGGTGGCTGTTTTTCTCATCATTTGTGTGCTTGTGGCGAAATATAATTTATTCCTTCTACCCTGCAGAACTAAATCGGCAAAGGTTACCTCTCCTTGTTTTGTTTTGTTTTTTACCTTGTAAGGTGTTTGACACTCAAACACCTTCCTCTTGGATGAAAACAGCTTAGCTTAAAACGTGTACCACCAGACACAGGAGCAACTCCAGCCCTCACAGAACACCATTGCAACCCCTCTATATATACTATAGGACCCCTAAAACCATGGGTAAAGGAACAAATTATTTACAACATATTTTCAAAATATATATCGCAATCCTATGATAATAAATCATGGTATAAATGATATAAACAAGCTCCAGAAGAAATAAACTATTAACTGAGAAATACTCCATAAACTATCCATCCATCCATCCATCCATCTTCTACCGCTTTTCCGGAGGTCCGGGTCGCGGAGGCAGCAGTTCAAGCAGAGAAGCCCAGACTTCCCTCTCCCCAGCCACCTGCTCCAGCTCTTCAGAGGAGATACCAAGGCGTTCCCAGACCAGCTGGGAGACATAGTCTCTCCACCGAGTCCAGGGTCTGCCCCGGGGTCTCCTCCCAGTGGGACGTGCCTGAAACACCTCAAGTGGGAGGCGTCCAGGAGGCATCCTAATCAGATGCCCATACCACCTCAACTGACTCCTTTCAATGTGGAGGAGCAGCGGTTCTACTCTGAGCCTCTCCCGGATGACTGAGCTCCTCACCCTATCTCTGAGGGTGAGTCCAGCAATCCTACGGAGAAAGCTCATTTCAGCCGCTTGTATCCGCGATCTCGTTCTTTCGGTCATTACCCAAAGCTCATGACCATAGGTGAGAGTAGGAACGTAGATCGACTGATAAATCAACAGCTTTGCCTTAGAACTAAGCTCCCTCTTCACCACAACAGACCGGTACAACGTCCGCATCACTGCAGATGCTGCTCCAATCCATCTGTCGATCTCTCGCTCCATTCTCCCCTCACTCGTGAACAAGACCCCAAGATACTTAAACTCCTCCACTTGGGGCAGGAGCCTGTCCCCAACCCGGAGAGGACAATCCACCTTTTTCCGGCTGAGGACCATGGACTCGGACTTGGAGGTGCTGATTCTCATCCCAGCCGCTTCACACTCAGCGGCAAACCGTCCCAGCAAGAGCTGTAGGTCATTGCTGGATGAAGACAACAGGACAACATCATCTGCAAACAACAGAGATGAGATCCTGTGGTCACCAAGCATGACACCCTTCATTCCCTGGCTGCGCCTAGAAATCCTGTCTATAAAAATTATGAACAGGATCGGTGACAAAGGGCAGCCCTGGCGGAGTCCAACTCTCACTGGGACTGACTCCGACCGAGTGTTGGCAATACGAACCAAACTCTCACAACGGTCGTACCGAGACCGAATAGCTCGTAACAACAAGCCCGATACCCCATACTCCCGAAGCACCCCCCACACAATTCCACGAGGGATGCGGTCAAATGCCTTCTCCAAGTCCACAAAACACATGTAAACTGGTTGGGCAAACTCCCACGAACCCTCGAGAATTCTCGAGAGGGTAAAGAGCTGGTCCGATGTGCCACGGCCAGGACGAAAACCACATTGCTCCTCCTGAATCCAAGGTTCGACCAACGGCCGGACTCTCCTCTCCAGTACCTTGGCATAGACCTTCCCAGGGAGGCTGAGGAGTGTGATCCCTCTAAAGTTGGAGCACACCCTCCGGTCCCCTTTTTTAAAGAGAGGAACCACCACCCCGGTTTGCCATGCCAAAGGCACTGCCCCCGACCTCCACGCAATGTTGCAGAGGCGTGTCAACCATGACAACCCAACAACATCCAGGGCCTTGAGGTATTCGGGGCGAATCTCGTCCACCCCCGGGGCCCGGCCACCAAGGAGATTTTTAACCACCTTGGCGACCTCAGCCCCTGTGATAGGCGAGTCATCCCCCTCGTCCCCAAACCCTGCTTCCTCTGTGGAAGGCGTATCAGTGGGATTGAGGAGATCCTCGAAGTATTCCTTCCACCGCCCGACGATGTCCCCTGTCGAAGTCAACAGTGTCCCATCCGCACCATACACAGTGTGGACGGGGAGCTGCTTTCCCCTCCTGAGCCGCCGGACAGTTTGCCAGAATCTCTTTGAGGCCGACCGAAAGTCTTGTTCCATGGCCTCACCGAACTCCTCCCATACCCGGGTTTTTGCTTCAGCAACCACCCGAACTGCACTCCGCTTGGCCTGCTGGTACACCTCAGCTGCTTCGGGAGTCCCACAAGCCAACCAAGCTTGATAGGACTCCTTCTTCAGCTTAATGGCCCCCCTCACCACTGGTGTCCACCACTTGGTTCGGGGGTTGCCACCACGAGATGCACCGACCACCTTGCGGCCGCAGCTCTGGGCCGCCGCTTCAACAACAGAGGTGGAGAACATGGCCCATTCAGACTCCATGTCTCCAGACTCCCTCGGAATGTGGTTGAAGTTCTTCTGGAGGTGGGAGTTGAAGACCTCCCGGACAGGGGCCTCAGCCAGATGCTCCCAGCACACCCTCACTATACGTTTGGGTCTACCAGGTCTGAATGGCTTCCTCCCCTGCCATCGGATCCAACT